>OZ035983.1:46875000-48125000 GCA_964035005.1 Erebia palarica
TCAACCGGCTTAAGTCCGTCGTCGAAGAGAAGAAGCTCCTAAACGACGAGCAATTCGGCTTTCGGGCCAGACACTCTTGCTTTCATCAAGCGCACCGCCTCACGGAACATATCTACACAGGTTTCAATCGCCTCTCCAGAGGCATCCCAACCGGAGTCCTCTTCTTTGACGTTGCAAAAGCGTTCGATAGGGTTTGGCACGCCGGCTTAATCTACAAGCTTCACCATCTAGGCTTACCGATAAGACTCGTACGTCTGCTACGAGAATTCCTCTCAAATCGCACCTTCCGCTATCGGATAGACGGAACCCTTTCTTCCCCCAGACTGATCCGTGCTGGCGTCCCACAGGGCTCAGTACTTTCTCCCCTTCTTTACTCGCTGTTCACCAGCGATATCCCCGCGTTCCCTCATGAAAGCACGGCCCAGTACGCGGATGATACCGCCCTATATAGCTCTTCGTCAAACCGCCTTTTTATTAGATCCCGTCTTCAAGCGGCAGTTAGTAGTTTAGGTGACTGGTTCCGCCGATGGAGAATCGAAGTCAACCCCGAAAAGAGCGCCGCTATGCTCTTTTGTCACTCCAAGCGTAGGAAGAGGCTAGACCTCCCCGAAATCACCTTATACGGTCGCCCCATTCCCTGGCAAAAGAATGTCAAATACTTAGGTGTAACCTTTGATAGTAAACTCAGCTTTAACGCCCACATACGCCGAGTCCGTAACAAGGCTAGCTATGTTTTATTCCGCCTATATCCCATGATATGCAGCAAAAGCAAAATGTCCCTGCGACACAAAGTCACGCTTTATAAAACGTGCATCCGCCCTATTATGTCCTACGCATGCGTGTTATTCGCACACCTCCCTCACTCTCGATTTAACAGTCTCCAAGTCCTCCAAAACAAGTTCATGCGTATGGCCACGGCCCACGGGATCCCCGTGGTTCGTACGCAACGTCGATCTCCATAGAGATCTCGAACTCCCTACCATAGCCCAATATTTCAAGCAGCTCTCCAAAAATTATTTTGAGAAGGCAGTTAGACATCCCAACCCTCTTGTAGACTCAGACTGCATCTTACACCCCCGACCGAAATGACCCACCAGAAAAAAGACGTCCCAAACACGTCCTTAACGACCCCGACGACCAAATCACCACCGACAATGCACCCTACTTAGGGCTACACACCAACACCTGTCAAACACAGCGTCTTCGCCGGCGAAGACGAGGACCCCGATATCTTACGTCACCCGGACGTGGTCATAACCCACGGCCTCGGGGGCGTGTGGACTAACCTAGTCCAACCGACCTCCCTTTCATCCCAACGTCATCCTAAGCCGTGGTCCGAGCCTCATAGGAGGCGCCCTTAGGAAGTCGTTGCCTCCCCCGATGTCATCGAGCCCTAGGGCTCTTTTCTCGGCGACGCTTAGTGCTCGCCCATCCCCCCGGTTACGGTGTAGCGGCCAGTAAGTAGGGCCTATGCACCATACTCAACCTGAAAAAAAATATGTGATATTCGTCTGTGTTCGACTGATTCGCCTCGATCATAGTAACTAGTACCTAATCTGTGGACTCGATTCTGAAACACCTCTGAAAATTTGGCTTTGCTGGTGCTAGTCGTTTTTCGAAATTATTAATTTAGTCCTAATCAAATATCTTAATTCTGAAAAATCAGTGCAATGAACGACAACGAAAAAGAAGAGGCTGCGAATTTGGTGCGAATCTATAGATTTTAGATGTCGCAACTCACACCATAATATAAAAGTCTTACTCATTTGAATGCAATTATTTTATTTTAGAAAGAGGAGTTTGAATGGGTTCTTCGTGAGGAGGTTCACGCTATATTACATCAGCTCCATTCTGTATTAGTGGTTGGTTACATTTTCTCTATAAATTATCTATTAATTGCCACAATGTAATATTTGATGCATGCATCTATTCTGTTATCAACTCAAAGAATTTGATTATTACTGAGAATATATAAAAATAATAATCAAATCTGCTATTTTAATGGTAAGGCTATGAGGATTTAAGTAGTAGGTATAAATTTTGATGTTTTTACTTAATCCTGTTTTAGTAATTTTTTGGATTCCATATACTTTTGTTTTGATTTAAGTATATAATAGAAATATTTGTTAAAATGAATTCAAATTAAAAATGTTATTTTCTTTAGGAATGTGCACATAGATTTCCTGTTCCGCTATATGGCAATGAAGGGCAAAAACAGGACAAATTCATACTAACATCTCAACCTGAACAACTGAAATGTATTGTTACTCTTACTGGTGATAGTATCACCCATGCAGTAAGTTTCACTCTTTTTTTATTTTATTGTGAGATTTCATTATGAGCAATTTCACCTGAGTAAGTGATTGATCACCAATTATATCCTTGGGGCTCAGCGATCTATCAAGTCTTATGTATTGCGTTTGTACTTGGCGGATCTGTCCCAAAGGTGGCAGCAAATCACTCAGTATAAATAATGTGACTTATACATACTTGTCTTCTTACCTGGGACCTCATTTTGTAAAAAATATTGTCATAGTTTGTGTAATGATCACAATTACCTCTGATTGGTTAACACTCTTCTGCATTTGGCAAAAATCTATAGTTGCAGCAAGGATACCATAAATTCAGTGAATCACATTAATTGAGATTGTATTGATGATTGCTTGATGCAGCTTACACATAATAGGGCCCACTGGGTTAATTACTGCACTTACTATGAGTGTTGCCTATATTTCACTTACCCCTTTAATTTTTATTATGAGTTTTCAAGCAATTTTGTTCTTAGATTTAAATTTTTTATCTTATTTCCATATTTCATTTCAGTTCAATGGTTCACATATGAAAACATTTTAATCTTACTATCTATACTACTAATATAAATTGCGAAAGTTCAGATGGATGGAGGTTTGTTACTCAATACTCCAGAATAACTGAAGAAATCTGGATAAAATTTGGCACAGATGTAGATTATAGTCAGGAACACAGGCTACATTTTATCCCCAAAAATTAAAGAGTTCTTGTGGGAACCAAAAATCCTGAATGCATGCAGACAAAGTCACAGGCATTAGCTAGTTTTGACTATACAGAAAATGAAAAACTATGACACATGCACTTCTTTATTTTTTACCAAAAGCCAAAATACTAAGCTTTGTTGATATAACTTGAGCATTAAAATAGGGGTTGAAATTTTGTATGAACGTCCTTCATTTCTCAAGGTATTGCTCAAGTTACATGTACAGAGCTTAGTGTTTCAGCTTTCGGTAAAAAATAAAGAAGTACGTATGGCACAGTTTTTCAAAATTCAACCCCCAAAAGGATAAAATAGGGGTTGAAAGTATGAATGAAAGTCCTTCATTTCTCAAGTTGTAGCCATAAAACTTGGTAAATAAACTGCGGGTTAAAAATGAAGAAATACGTGTTTCACAATTTTTGAAAATTCGATCCTTATAGGTGTGAAATAGGGTATGAAAGTTGGTATGATAGGCCTTCATTTCACAGGATATTATTCAAGTTATATCAACGAAGCTTAGTTTTTTGGCTTACGGTAAAAAATAAAGAAGTACGTGTGACATAGTTTTTCAAAATTCAACCCTCATGGGGGAAAATAGGGGTCGAAAGTTTGTATGAAAGTCCTTCATTTCTCAAGTTATAGCCATGAAACTTGGTACATAAACTGCGAGTAAAAAATGAAGAAATACGTGTTTCACAGTTTTTGAAAATTCGATCCCTAAAGGGGTAAAATAGGGGATGAAAGTTGCTATGTAAGGCCTTCATTTCACAGGATATCCCTTCGGGGGTAAAATTTTGAAAAACTGTGACACACGTACTTCTTTATTTTTTACCGTAAGCCAAAATACCAAGTTTCGTTGATATAACTTGTAAAATATCTTGAGAAATTATGGCATTTCATACCAACTTTCACCCCCTATTTCACCCCTTTGGGGGTCGAATTTAAAAAAAACTGTGAAACATATGTCTTCATTTTCAACCAGTAGCTCGTATACCAAGTTTCATGGATATAACTTGAGAAATGACGGACTTTCATATAAACTTTCACCCCCTATTTCACCCCCTTAGGGGTGGAATTTTGAAAAATCCTTCCTTAGTGAGCGCCTACGTCACAAAAGGAACCTACTGTCAAAATTTCAAGTTAATAACCCCAGCGGTTTAGGCTGTGCGTTGATCCCTTAACGATTTTATATATATGTCACCGTAAGATTATAAAAACTGTTAGATTATAATCTAACTTGCGAAATTCTAAACTGTCGAAAGATTACAATTTAACGCGTTATTTTCCGGTAGATTGTAATCTGATAGGTATTTAAACCCGATAAAACCTAAGTGTCCGGCCGCAGGCCGGGCACTAATTAATTATTTATGTCGAACCCTAACCTAACCTACAAGAAAGACACAAGAAAACATAAATAAAATGAATATTTTAAAAATTGAAACTCAGAACATTGAACAGTTTACAATCTTTCGACAGTTTAGAATTTCGCCAGTTAGATTATAATCTAACGGTTTTTACAATCTTACGGTGACATATATATATATATATATATATATATATATTTATTTATTTATATATATTAGATTATATTAGCGGGCATGGCAGATGTTGTCCTGCCAAAAACCTAGAACCCGATTGCAGCGCCATCTACTGGGTCCAATTGTGATTCCAAACCATCCAGGAACCCATTGAAATATACACACAAAATTTCATCCAAATTGGTCCAGCCGAGTTAGGTGACATTTACACATACAGAAGAATTATAAATATATAAAGATTATTTGTTGTATTTGGTATAATAAACTGTTAAAGGACATTGTTCCGCCCCCAAACATAGTTCGCCTAAGAACCAACAGTCATAAAACATTGATTACTGGGTTCAAATAAATACCTGTTTATACTTGAGAGCAGATTAAAACAACGGAAACTTGCTAAGAAATGACTTATTATCAAAAATATTTTCAATTTTGAGGTTATTTCAACTTTCACAATCAATCTGCTTGAACAAATAAATACCATCTTTATCCATTTGTAATAGAGCTGTAAACAGTATGTAGATAAGAAAAGATTCGCCGTAGTTCATCAAAAAACATTACAGATGGCGGTAGATATATTAAATTATTGTACTTTCAATAGATGGCGTTGCGAGATTCAGAATACTAGCGCACTTAGCACTTTAAGCTGCTTTTATCTTGTTTCTTACGATACAGATCTAGCGCTCAAGCGGTGGTATTGCATATATATTTTAACCTGTAAGTTATTGATCTGTGGTTAATAATCGAGAGACGGAAACGTATATTAATCAATCTAATACCCATTTATTTATTTTGTAATTAATTTGAAGTGTCCGTTGTATTCTCATATTTGAAATAAAGGTTATAAAATAAGCTAAGAATTACTGTATATTTTAAACAAATGTTGATTCTTAGGCGAATTTGGTCAATGTCCTTTCTGTCCCATGAGAGTACATGCAAACTGTTATAAACAAGTCAATGTTTTAGGATATTAGTTTCAAGGTGTTAAGGCAGATGCATACTATATGTAGAACATCAATAAATCAAGATGGCCCTTGGAAACTGCAACAGATACAGGATGCAGCCAATCACTTGCAGCAAGCTATTGGTTACATTGACAATGTTGATAAACACTATGTGTTCAGGTAATATTAACATAATCATTATTACAATCATCACAAAGTTTCTGTTTAATGAAACTGGCCTCCGTAATTTATCTTTAAATAGATTCACTAAACATACACTTGAGCCTTGAATTTACCATTAAACTCAGACTTCACTCTAGTATCACAACAGATTCTATAATCTTGAGTCTTGACACTTAAATGCGGTTTATATTTATATTTATACAATTTGTGATATTTGTGACTTTCTGATGAAATCTGAAATATATAATAAATATATTCTTGGTTTTTATGGGTTGAGGTATAGTAATAAATTATAAAAAAGTTGCTCTATTATAGTAATGTATACGTCGTAGTCCGATTGTTGAAACCGCCATATTATAATACGGCTAGTTGTATTGTAAAACGGAGTCGTTTTATAATACAGCAGATTCTACGAATTGTTGGCAACATACATAAATTAATTTATTACTATAAATAAACCCAATAAACTTACCTAACTATATCTCAGTCTGACCTAACTATAATTTGGGCACCTCATTATGAATTATTTAAGTGAATATTTGCATTATCTGAAACAAGAAAGATAATAAAGCATTTCATGTACTTTTTTTTTTTCTTTGTCTAATTCTGTATCTCGGCAATCTGTTTTGCAACATTGAGCCGTGGGGTTGTGGGTGGGGGATTTGTATTTTAGAGCTAGGTATCCGTCCACTGATGGAATTCCCTATTTGCTAAAGAATCTACGGGGCAGATCCGAGACACTATTTCGTTTCAATCGGCAGAATCGGAGGCTTCTTCTTCTTCATGTTGATGCGGCTTTGCAGGGCTCTGTAGCGAGGCCCAGTATCATTTTGACCGTTGCCGATCTATTGTGAACGCCACTATCTAAAGTTCCTGGCCAATACTGCTTGCTGTTAGGAACAGCAGCAGCTTTTTGGCCGGGATGTTCTTTGCCTCCTCAGGGTCTACGAAGTGTTTCCCTAAGAGGAGGTTACGTTTGTGCATTAAAGCGGGGCAGTAGCAGATAAGGTGCAAAGGCGTTTCCTCAGCCCCAGAGCAGAGCCTGCACACATCTGTTTCTCGGAGCTTTAGGTTGAATATGTGTCTGTTCAGCCCACAATGCCCCGTGAGTGCCCGCGCTAGTATGCTCAAGTATTTCCTACTAAGCGCTAGTACCGCTGCGGCGGCCTTCTTATTGAAGGATTTCACTAGCGCTTTGGAGTGTTTCATTCCTGGAAGATCTCACCAGCGAATCAGTGTTTCATAATATCAGTAGGTCAACAGGGTGAGGTTGGCTAGGCTTCGGAGGCTTCCTTCTCCCTCCAATTTATATGCCAGGTCGTTGACATGAACCGCGAGTCGCTCCTGATATTTTTTACTATTTGCCTCAATTAATTCTTCTCTGACGGTTTTGATGTTGAGATCCTCTTGAATGTTATTTGTATGGCGGGATGTTGAACATAATTCTCAACATCCCGCCATACATAAGCATTTCATGTACTTACATTTTTAATAGTTAATACACAATCAGCTGTTAGCTGATCCATAGAAAGATGAATCTTACTGATAGATATTCTAAGGTTATAAATCATTAGTGTAATACACAAGTAATGGGTTTGCATTAATGATTATGAAAATTACAGATCGTCAGAGGAAGTATTACACATCATCCAGTGCTTAATTGGTTCTCTTCAAAGAGCGCGCACTGCTGTAGTACTGCCTAAGAAAAAAACCATTGATGAGCTTATGAAAAGTAGAAATATGGTAAGATTTATTTTGGTTAAAGATTTCTATTAATGTTTATTCTGAATGATGTAACTAGATAATGTATAATTAAAAATCCTGTAGGAACTCTTTCATTTACCGGGATAAACAGAAGCTGATGACTCGCCAGGTTTTTATCTATATCCAGTATCCATACAAAAAATTATGCTGAGCTGTAAAGTGTGATTGAAGGGAAACCAATAAAGAAACACACTTCTGTATTAATAATATTAGTAGGCATTTTAATGTTTTTCATGGGCAAGATGCCTTTAATATCTTTATCTTTATTTATTTTTGGTTTATGTTTATCACCAAGAGTATTTTTTATCTGTATTCTTTTTTCAGAAGGCTCTCTCACCAAACCTACCTGAAGACTTAGCAATATCATTTTACATACAATCCCATAAGCTGATATTTGTCGCATACCAGCTAAGTTCAGTGCATGGGACGATGAGAATTGATTCCTGCCAAGCAGACTGTGCTGTGCCGTGGCTTAGTGATGTCCTATTCATGCTAACAGCAGCCTTGCATATGTGTCAACAGTTAAAAGATAAGGTGAGTTTACCTTACACTTGTTTGGTTACCATTAGTACAAGTTTTTTTGGCGCGTTTTCAACCCTCGTGATACCGTAATTAGTAGACCCCCTAACAGTGGCGGATCTATCCTTCAGATTACAGTATGTTTGTTTTTTATTTCAACCCTTTCCTGAGGCGATATTGTTAGCAGGCTTATAATTTTTTATGCGCTATGTTAAGTTGTTAGTAATAAAGAAGCGTGATTTAGAGGGCCAAAAATGAGCAATAGCAGGCTAATAATAATTTGACTGATGTATCAATGCACAGCCTAAACTGCTGAGTTTAGAAACTTGAAATTTTGAAAGTAAGTTTCTTTTATGACATAGGCACTTCCCTAGGAAAGGATTTTAGAAAATTTCACCCCAAAGAGGTTTTTTAGAAATTCTACACGAGCAGAGCAGGGTAAGATCATCTACTATTGTGTAATTTATTTTTGTAGTTAACAGTAGTTAGCAAGGTTCGAGCTAAACAAACTAAGTATAGTTAATTGACTATTAATAGAAAGAAGTAAAAAATGTGTGAATAATTTAGCACTTATTTCATTTGTTCAAATAAGAATTTGGTGAAGTCCTTGTTCGTGACCTTCGCGGTAATTTTATTTGATATTTATATTGCTTAGACTGTCTTATCTGTTGGTTTGATAGATAAACACTCATAAATAAACAAAAGCTAATTCAGTACCATGAAAAATTCAGTATCCAATAGATTTATCACTTCAGCATAGGTTTCAAGTTCTCTAATTTAATTTTGCTTTTCAAGTTCTTTGTCTCGACTTATCAGATGCAGATATGGGATAAGATATTTTAATAGGACATTAATTTAACCTTCGTCCTACCTAATGCAGTTTCCTAATCAGGGTTTGCTTGATACCCTAAATTATTATGGTCTAAAATCCCACATAAGTTCTTGATGAATGAACCTTATTTTGTCATTATCTAGTTCGGTACATAAGCAAACAAACCTCGAATTGTTCGCCTGATTAAATCATGTCAAGGCTAACCGTAATTTAACTCTTTTTAAACGAATTAAATAGCAATCGATAGCAGGAAGCATATTTTCGGTAATGTCCTGCGGAAAATTACGCTCTCAAATTCACTCTGAAAGATATACCTGTTTTATTGATTTTTTAAAACAATATTCTTACGCTTACATCAATGCCAAAACTAATACTAAAGTGCGAGATATACACGAGAGGTAGAGCGGCGGCACGGTGGAGGTGTGCGGCGGTGTGGCCTTGGAAGTATGAAAGTACACTCTGTGTATATCCTGCGCTTAACAATCCCAAAATGTAAGGGACCACCTAAGTCTTATTATGGTGGAATATACAGACTCACATACATACATACATGAACCCTGAAAACAATATACTCCTTTTTTCAGGCAGTCTTCTAACTATATGAGAGTAATGTAAAACTGTCACCAATTAAGCTGTAGATGTCATCCTAAGGGCCTCCGCCCCGTTAAAACTTTTTGTAGGTCCAATAAGCGAGCCGATAATTTCGATGACTTATCACCGATTTTGTATCCGACTCAAAGACATTTTCATTTTTCACCGACAATCGAATCAGCCGATTTTGTAGGACGTGGGAGTTTCAGTATTGCAATCTGTATGTTTCATTTTTTGCCGACATAAATCGGTCACCGATTGTCTGACGTCTATCAGGCCTCAATCACTAAACGATCTGTTAGATACCACACTTTGAGAAGAATATTTTATATTATGTAATGTTTTGATTAAAAAAAAGGATAACTCGAATAGGCGATTATGATTATTATATGACACAGATACAGATACAGCAAGTTTTAATTAGCGATATAAAAGCGATAGCTACTTGGGCTATCAGTCGTAGCTGTATTGATAAACAGTTCGGGGTCTCTAAGTTTTGCTTGTTGTTATGTTATTAGACTGATAACCCAGTCAATGAGCGCTTTAAACATACGGGGTACGGAATAGAGTTCACGGAGGGGGGCAGAATGATTGACATTGCTATAATCGTTTATTAGCTTGCCTATAAAGAGTTTTGTCTTCATCATAAGGTCTATTATGATAGTCTGATGAAAATGTGTAGGTGATAAATATCGTCGTTTACATTAGCGCAAGTTTGACGATATAAGGATATATTTTCCTTTTATGTCGAGCGATGAGAAGTGCCCGCTTTTAATCCTTCTACGTCGAGCATATGCTTTAAGGGCGGTTGCAGGCTTTAGTTACACTGAAAATTTTACGACATAAGTAGTAGATAATGATATTTTCAACAACATAAATCCTTATTTTTGGTTTAAAGTTGGAAATAATTATATATTTTCCTTTACAGTTGTGCGTGTTCTCTCAATATAAGGATTTCACCGTTGGATCCAGATCTGCCTCTATGCTGTTAAATTAATTATTCAATTCCCTAGTCTAGCTTTAATACACTTTGTCAACATAGTTAAGAGTAATTAGTCACATAATTACTGTCCTGTTTAACTGTGTTCATAACATTCCACTGTCGTTTGTTTGCTAAATACCGGTTTTTTTTGCTTGAAAGGCCTTGACTGCAAATTCTCTTGCGGGTAAGATGGTAACTAGCCACGGCTGGGGCCACCAGATAAAACTATTTCTATTATATAATTTTATATACTTATAATTATATTTTTATATTACTCATTTCTGTATCTTCTTTTTGTATATTACTTAATTTCTTCTCTTTAGTACACCCCTTCCGCTTTCTATTTCAATGTGTCCTTTGCCCTACGGTTGCCTGGAAGAGATCGCTGTTTGAGCGATAAGGCCGCCTGTTGTCCATTAGATTATTATATCTGTTGTATTTTTTTTAATATATGGTGTACAATAAAGTATATTTTACTTTTTACTTTACTTTATAGATTGTATTATATTATTTGTGGTGTTAGTTTAGTTTCTGGTTTAATTTAATTATTTAGTTTATTATAATTATTGCCATGGGCATAGCTCAAATATATTTGTAATAGAAAGAACTTACTATCCTAAGTATACGCTTATATTATTTTAGTTGTACATTACATAACTATACTCGTTTCAGGATTTCAAGACATATTGTTTTGCAGATTTTCCACATTAGGAAGCGGGTATTGAATGAGAACTAAGGTAGTAATTTATGTAATTGGAAACAATAACGTACAAATCACGGCTTATTATACGTGACACTTGTGACGCAAACGATAGTGGACTGTATAATATCTCATATTTATGATTATTTTAAACGATTTTGTTATTACGAGGGACTTTTTCTATCTATCTCTGTCTTAGTAATACAAACACATTTTCACTCCGTATTTTACTATTAGATAGATGTTATAATTGTTAAAAGATGTATGCGGTATTTAGCTGAATTCTCCAATTATTTTTTTGTCTAGGGAAAGGTTTTAAAAAAGAGTTTAGGGGTATTGGAAAATAGTAGGGCTAACACGGAAGTTGTAAATATAACACTGCGATCTTCGCAATCATTGCAAGTGGCAAAATTTAAGTAATAGTGTGGTAATAGAGTTTCAGCAAATAATATGTTGCGCTTGTTCATGTTAAACTTTGTTGCTACAAGTCCTTAAAATATAGCTTGATTAGAATGTTAGCTGTCAAACTAATGTGATTATGGCTGAGAAAGAATGAGAAAGAAGCACTAGTCATAAATTAGTTATTCAGTTGGTTAATATGATTACAGTTGAGAAAGAAAGAGAAAGAAGTACTAGTCAGCTGTCATTCTAATCAAGCTATATTTTAAGGACTATAGGCCTTCAGGATATTATACAAGAAAGCGGTAGGTATAAACAAGGAGAATTCACTTTAATGGTCGAGTGGTAGTTAATTTATTTGCTTAACGTGATTTTTCCTATCTATAGTAAAGATACAAAATAAATAAAAACTATGTTGATAAGTGTAAAAAAATAAACAAATGTGTTTGTTTAAAAAAGTTATCGTGTCCATTGTTGATATTCTTGTTGACTTCGTTGTAATATTTGTATCATAATGTATATTATTATAGGACCTTAAAGTATAGGTAATAAAAGTTATGGGTTGGTAGCGTATATAATGTATGTGTTTCATAGAAGTAACTGGAAATTCCGTTGTAAGATTTGAAACAGGTTTACAAAAGTGAACTTAAAAAAAAACTAATTTTATGCTACCATCCTATATTTAGGTATACTTGTGGAAAACTATGGTGTGTTTTCTATACATAATGAATTAGATTTTGAATATATTGATAGCCTTGATTGTATTTGGAACTGTTATGTTGTTCTGTGCATGTGAAACTTAAATACACTTGGAGAAAAAAAAATTGTTGTGTATATGCAATATATTATTTTGCTAGTTAGGTAATTGTTTAAGCTGTATATGTTGTTTTTGAATGTTTCCGTATAAAGTAATACACAAAATAAGCTAGACATCGGTACCTAGTGACTCGATTGTGCACTACAGTCTGTTAACTGAATTGGCTCTTCCTAGAACAGTGCTGTACTTTCTGTGGTGGAACAGTTTGTGGTGGGCAGGTTTTACAGTTTAATCTTACATTGTACGAGTATGCCCCGTCCTCATCACACCTGCCACAGCCGCCAGACCTGAGATTATAGGTATTTAATTTCAATCTGAGCCGCGCCGGTCGAAGTCGCGCCTTTTTCCCTTGCACCTTACATTATTTCTATGATATCTCCTAAGATATTCATCTAATTAAATGGTATAAAGGATACTTTTTATCTTAATTAAATACTTGAGATGACTAATATATTTATTTTGATAAGGATTAATACTATGTCGGTAAAAACACCTTCGCAAGTAAAACATTGTTCCAGACCAAATTTGAAAATTATAAAAATGGTTATTGTGAGTCAACCTTAAAAGATATATATATATATATATATATATATATATAGGACTTTTTTTAGAACTTTAAAAGAGGAACAATTCCACTTTAAAGAGGAACAATTCCACTTTACACTGATTTGGTGTAACTTTAACTATTTACACACCGCACGCCACGTAATCTCTCAGAAGAGATGATTTTTTCCGACTTAGTTCACATTATTGCAATTTTTGTAAGGATATCTAATTTTTATGAAAATAAAATGTAGCCTTTGTTGCTCGCTGTTGATGTAGCTTTATATATGTGAAAGAATTTTTAAAATCGGTTGAGTAGTTTTTGAGTTTATCCATTACAAACAAACAAACAAATCTTTCCTCTTTATTGACCGAGCGAAGCGGTCTCCGAGTCTACTTGTGTGACTTTGTACTTGTCCGTCCGTCTCTCTGTCAGAGCCTTATAACTTCTGAATTACTGAACGTAATGACTTCAAATTTAAATATATTATGTAAACAGATGGCCTCCAGCCGAATATGGCTTAAAAACTTATAAAAATCTTTATTTCAGTGGGGCCCTCATAGAAGCGAATGCGAAGTAAAATATTTTTTATAGCGTTACATAGGGATGCGGTATCATATATAATTTTAAAGATAATTAGGAATAGAGTACAAAAATATATTTTTTTAAATTTTTCCCCAAAAATTGACGAAATGGGGCCTTTCAAAGTGGAGATTTTCTAACGCCTAAAGTTGACCTCAGAACTCTTAATTTTCTGAAAGGCTGAGCCTGAAATTTGAACAATTATTTGATTTATATCCTGTACTTGAACAACAAATACTAAAATAAGATAAATATTATAAGGAAACAAAATTTTTAACAGAACTTCACAATGATGTCAATAGATGGCGCTCTGTAAAAGTTTATTCGTTTCTCCAATAACTCTTTAGCTCTTTTGCGTCTAATGTTAAAAGTTAACTTTTACAATATATAGTTAAAACTATCTTATGGATACCGCGAGGTCTCAGTTTGGGGCGAGTGTAGTTTGAGTTTTAATTTGGAATAGGTATGCTTTGTATTCGAGTCAAAGATCTGAATATACTTCTTTTAACTAGTTAAATATTATATGCTTTATAATGTTTAGATGGTAGCTCATCTAACGATTGTATACGTACATACAACGTACTACGAATCTGCCTATATTACTTACCATATACATATTTGCTTTAAGATTTTAAAAATAATTTTGTTCAGTCTACTTTGGTGCTTATTGTCACAAAATATTGTTATATATTTCAAATAATCTTTGTATTTAAACTATATGCACTATATTCATATTTACAATACATAAAATGTAAATACACCATTTAGTCCCTATAGTAATTAGGTATAAGATCGGTCTCAAACATGCGAAACCACTTTCTGAATTCAGAAACGAAATCGAATTGAAATTGAAGTGGGGAAAAATTCTGATTGAGTATTAAAATTTTTTACGCATTTCTGAAATTTTAAGAATTTGAATTCGGAATGAAACTGGATGTTTGAGGCCTCTCTTTACAGTTAGAAACCTGTGTTGCAGTTCAGTCGCAGCTATAGTTTGGTTCTAGGTTTGGTTTAAAAAGGATGTTTTTCATCTGGCCCAATCCAAAGAGAATTAATTTACTTTAAACCTTAAACTTATAATAATAAGCGCATCCCATGTGGATCCTCACTTCTACTATTCCTATGTATAAAAAACTGTTATTTAATTATCATTAGTTATTTTAGAGCCATTTCAGAGCATGAAATATACACAAATTGAAAACACATTTTGATACTTGTATTTTGATGACTTGACGGGAAAACAAATGAATGATTCATTATGTTCTTGCCCAATCAAATCATCAAATATTTTTTGGTGAAAAGGTGAAACAACACAGGTTGAGTTTGGTTGTACCAAAAATCGACAGTTAAGTAGCTGTAGTAATAATTTGCATTATTATTTATAATTAATGTCACCACAATTCCTGCAAAAGGGTAAATTGATACTGTCATTAAACAATACATTATTTCAATTTTATTTCTTTGTAAAAGTTCTGTAATCTTTTAACTACCCCTTTTATATTTTCTTATGGTAAAACTGATAATTGGCCAACCTTTGGTTTTCGTCAAAGTATTAGTTAGTATCTCAAGGGAATAATGATGCATTTTTATAATAATTATGTGGCGCATAAAAATGTGATAATATTTTGTAAGCCTAAATTATTAAACTTATAAACCAAGGCGTTGTTAATTGAACGCGTAATCCGCACGTTGGAATTAACTGCTTTTCTTTTATTGTTAATTATTAAATTTTAGATTCATGATAATTAAAACTTAATAATGGAATTGGATAATTTTAAAGCTATTCTTGATATTATATAATAAGCACATTTAGAATTATTCGAGCACTGCACCGTCTCAATTAAACCTCTAGTGAAAAACATGTAGCTTATGGATTTAATAGTGTGCATACAGGTAGGATAGGTATTGATTTTCGTCTTCAATTTAACTCATTGCCTTATATATTATTTGTAATTTAATTTAATTTATGCTGTCGGTAACCTGATCGTAATTATAAATTGTTAAGGAATGTCTTTATTTATGAATTTGTATGTAACAGGTACAAAAGAAGTAAGTATGGAAAAAAATTGGGCCGGGCGTGTATTAATATTATTTTATTTGACACGTTTGACAATAAAATACTTATGTAGTATTATTAAATTAAGTATGTACCTAGTGTAAAAATATATTAATTAATGCATAACAGTTCTTGTGGTCGTGTTGTATTTCAATAAATTGAAATGCTGTTACTCTTTTGTTTTTCATTTTATATATCAACCTATTGGATAGCATTACAAAATAATAAGAGGCACTACAATATAATTTGTATTTTACACTCTAACGTGACTACGATTAGCATGAGTTGCATGTTAGCCCCATGCTCTGCCAGAAACATGCTAATCCTAGCGGGTTCTATCTCTTGGCGTAAATACGCCAGGGACTTTAGATCGGCCGGAGGGACCTATTTAAGACAGGAAGTGGACTCGCGGACCGGCCCTACCGGGAAGTGAAGGGAAACCCAGCAGGGACCTGCCAGCGGTCAGGCGGGAATCCACTATTGTGGGTCTATAAATGCATCGCCGGGCGCTCAGACGCATGCGAGAAATACCTACGGTGACGTTGATGGTGGACTCCTTGCCGGCCTGTACTACCGTCAGGATGTCCACCATCATCTCAATTGAAGTGTCGAGGACGGCGTTTTTGTTTCGCTGTATTTTATCATACGACTGCCTGAAAAAAGGAATATATTGTTTTCAGGGTTCAGGTATGTATGTATATAATATGTATGTGACGTAAATGAGGTATTGTTAGAATCCCTAGCTTATTCCGGGTGACATAGCCTACAAAGCTCTATACATAGTCTGGCGTTTTCCTTTTAACAAAAATTGATGGGGTGACCATGGTCCCGTATTAAAGACTAAAGTTGAAAAAAAATATTCTAAAATAAGATTAACTTTAAAATCATCATCTAGAAAATGATATAACACTTTAATTCAGTATTCAGTGATTCACAAAAAAATATCATTAATAAAAATGTGAATAAGATTCTATTTATCTAGATTAATTTTTTTTGGCAGGGCAGTCGTGTTTTTTAAATTTTGTTAATTATTTACAAATATTATTAGTTAGTAAAGGTTTAATCCCACATGTGATGCACGGTGCGTTGCGGTACGTAGCGGCAAATATTCTTTGTATGTATATGTCACCGTAAAATTTTAAAAACCGTTAGATTGTAAGCTAACGCTTTTTATCTCGATAAATTGTAAACTGTCGACAGATTGTGAACCGTAACATACTCCTAACAATTTAACGCACTATTTTTCGGTAAATTGTAATCTAATAAGTATATTATGAACCCGATAGAACACGCCTGCGGCCAGACACTACCTGAATATTTATGCCATACCCTCAAGGCCAAACCCTAATTTAGCCTATAGTAAATGTATGTGTCACCATACATTTACTCTGCAGTCAACTCGCGCGCGAACTGTACAAGAAAGAGACAAGAAAACATAAATACAATAAATATTTCAAAAATTAATAAGTACTCAGAACATTGAACGGTTCTCAATCTTTCGACACTTTAGAATCTCGCGGGATAGAAACCGTTAAATTATAATATAACGGTTTTTACAAATTTTACGGTGACATTTATTAATGTAACAATACATCCTGAACCTAATCTATGGTGCAAATTATACGAACGTGTTCTTGTCTATGAATTTCAGAATTTCAGCATGAATTGGAATGCATTTGTCAAAATTGACAGCGAAAAGTAATTTGTCACTTTGACGTTTTAATTGTGACCTTCTTTTTCTGGTCGGTGATTGTGACCAGAGACAAGTAACATGACAAAGTCACACATTTAACGTTTATAATTTTCTGTTTTGTTTTTAGTTTTCACTCAATGTATTTTTCTTTTCCAATAGTGTATTAAATTACTGTTGGATGTTCCTACAAAAATGATTTCGAGATTGATAGGATGGTTTGGTCTAGTGTCCGTAATAACGATTGCTTTACTAGGTTTTGGATTTTACCTTACATTGTTAACATTTTTGGTTTCCTTTTTAGTCGGGTAAGTCTTAAATCATATTTCAGAATTATTATGACCATTGCTTACTTGTACTAACTATTAGTAAATACCTATCCATTTTTAAATAATATTACTTAATGAGGTAATTTTATAAGTATCAGCGCTCCTAAAATAGCTAACTTACACATACCTACCAAACAGTTAGGCGGCTTAGTATACCACACCTTCTACATAATATACTTAATTGCAGTGGTGTGCACATGGTTTGAATCCAGGTTAGGCATTACTAAAGTCTGTAACCTATATAATGTTGGGCCATTATGAAAAATGTACATGGAGCTATTTAAATTAGCAGAATCTCTTTGATCTGTACACCTCAGCATAGTTGTGAATAGCAAAAAATAAAGGTGAAACCAGGTTGCGGAATTTGTTTCACAAAAAGAATACATCATACAAATATACATAATATGTACTTATATTATAAATGTATTCATCTGGTGGGAGAGTTTGGCCGTGGCTACTTACCACCCTACCGTCTAAGACTTACTGCAAAGCGATTTAGCATTCTGTTACAATGTCAGTAGAAACTGGCTAGGGGTATGGGTTTAATATAACTGCCAAACCCCTAACAGGCTAGCCTGCTTCTAGCTAGCTGGCTAGTCACTTACCATCAGGTGAGATCACAGTTAAGGGCTAACCAGTTGTGAAAAAAAATATATATAGAAGAGATGATCTTAACATATTTCAGATAAGATTTGGTATTGTGCTTTGTACTTGTTTTAATATTTATACTTATTTCTATTATTTTGCAGGGTATTAACCATTTTGTACTTAAGCTATGACAACAAGAAAGTATTTTCTGCTGATATTGACTGTTTAGATGACCCATTGCAACAGACAAACTTTTCAATACAATCGGCAAAGGTATGTTCTAATTATTCTTAATATCTTAATCTAGGGATGACAACAAGTTGGAAATACCTTTGAGTCGGACTGAGGTGTATGCAAATTCCTTTACAGTAAAGACTGTTAAGCTATGGAATGCATTGCCAAGTGACATTAGACAATCAAAATCTTTGAGTATTTTTAAGGATTGTTTGAAGGAATTTTATCTTGCTAATAATATGCTGTAAATTATTTATGTATTTGTTTACTTTTTGATGTGTAGGTCTAGAATATTTATATATACACTATTATATTTAATTGTATTGGTATATATTTTAGTATTTTTTATTTGTGTAATTGTTTATGTATTATTAGAATGTATAGTTTATGTAGTATATTGTATGTATTGTTGTTGCACTATCCCGCTTCGTTGCATTTGTTTCCTTATTTAAAGGTTGTCTGGAGGAGATCACTTTTAGTGATAAGACCGCCTTTGCGCACTTATTTATGTTTGCTTTTTCACTGTTTTTGTTTCTTTTTTTAATGTTTTGTGTGGCAATAAAGTATTTATCTATCTATCTATCTATCTATCTATCTATCTATCTATCTATCTATCTATCTATCTTGTTACCAACATTTACTATGTAACT
Source organism: Erebia palarica (assembly GCA_964035005.1). Taxonomy (NCBI): domain Eukaryota; kingdom Metazoa; phylum Arthropoda; class Insecta; order Lepidoptera; family Nymphalidae; genus Erebia; species Erebia palarica. Next base: position 46,893,950 of record OZ035983.1, read on the forward strand.
TCTAAACAACATAATTGTCAGTGACAACTGACCAGGCAAAGCATTGTAGGCTGCAACTCGCATTTGCTTACAACACAACAGCACACAATGGTCTCACACACACAGTAGTTGTCTGAAGCATGCATATAAATTAATTCTGATACCCTTAGCAATAGCCTTAGAAAATGATTTTCAATAATTTCAGATACTAGATTTGTTTGAAAAAGACAAACCCTTGCCCAAGTTTGACAGTAGGATTACAGGCAGTGAAACTGTTGACTCGTTTGTCAATGAAATAATATCAATCATAATCAATGACTATGTTGCAACTTGGTATGAAGTTGTGACGGATGACCAGGAGTTCACCTCACATTCCATAAAGAAATTGGTGGTTGCTGCAGGGGCTAATATAGCTAATAGGTAAAGTATAATGTTTTAAGCATAATCATTATTGTATTTATTTAAGTATAGGATGATATGCAGACTTGTGCAAAATCTGCTAATCAAAACGCAAAATGCATTACACATTTGCCTTCAAACACATCTAAACCTTCACTTGTGTAAGTATATTATTATATCTAACCAGCTTCAAAAAAGGAGGAGGTTCACAATTTGATGATGATTGTTTAAAGTTCTTAAAGCAACTGTTATTCACAATGGTGGTTACTAGTAAACTTTTGAATTGCACAATCATAGGGATCCTAATTTCCGAAGCACAGTACTTACTATATACATTAAGTTTAAAATATAAAGCAGTTAATTAATTAAACTATCACAAATGATTTTGAAAAATAACATTGAGTTCACAAGTTCCTTTGATGAGGAATCTTAATAAAGATGTCTTTAACATTAAAAACAAATTAGATAAGTTACCTACTTTGTATTTATAAAATGTAAGCATGTAAGAAGCCAGCATGATTAAGACCTAATCTTCAATTTTATTTTTAAACTATTATGCCAGTGACATTATTGACAGTGGATTGAAGTTTACGGGGTTAATATTTAGTATATTTATACATCCAAATTTAGAAATTTATAAACATACCAACATCAAACTTTCACATTTATAATACATATTAGTAGGATAGGATTTTATGACTACATTGTATCTGACATACTTATTTTATTTTGCTTTGCATGTAACTGCGATTGTCAATAAATATTTTAGAGTGAAATGTGTAGATTGGGTCCATCTACTTTCTACAAGATTTCCTGAGGAACTGACAGTACACTTAAAACTGTTTAAGCAGTCGAGAGTTAGATTAAAACACTTGCAGTTACTAAATGCCAAAGAGATGAATGAAACATCAAAACCAAGTCCAAAAAAACAAGATGAAAAGAAGACACATAGAAGAAATAAGAGTGAAACTGATTTGTCATGGCCTCCAGGTAAGTAAAAAATTTTGCAACCTGCATGCCAAAAGCATTATTACTATTTTGTGCGAGCTCAATCAATTTCAAAGCTTTCATCCTAGCTTTTTATGCTATTATCACATAAGCAAGCATAGAAATATGATGACACTTATTTGTTTTTAATGTATTACTTGAAATTTGTCACAGAGAAACCATGTAAAGTCCCTCCTATGCTTGTGGTGGTCATATTATGTACGTATGAAACTTTGGTCCTAGGTACAGAATTGGCAAAAATAAAGTACGAACCTATAAGCTAATTGGTGTCTTTATGTTTATAAGAGTTTAAAAGTGTGTTTCTATTGTTTTTTTTTTCAGATTCCCAGTCATTTGGCAAATCTAAATTCTATAGTAGCTCAGAGAATATAAGCAGAAACAACTTGAAAGATTTATTTTTCGATCTAGAATCTTCGATGGAGAATAAACAAATAAGTCGCGATACATTTTGTACAGACTCTGAAAAAGAGTATGGTAAGTTATTTTTTTCAAAACACTTATCTATAACCAATACTTAATATTATAAATACTAAGATATGCTTATCTGATCCGTTTAACCGATTTTAACGTAATTTTGTAGAGAAATAGCTTGCATCTTAGGATTTTGATTGGAGTAATCTTGGGCAAGCGCAAGCGAGAATAATATTGTAATTTATATATGAATCAATGTTTCCAATAAAATAATAAATATTATATAACATACTTATCGTAATATTTCTGGAAATCTGGAAATAATTTATATATAAAAATATTTAGAGCATACTCAATGAAAAAACTTGAAAAATTACATTTTAGCGTTACTCTGTGAGGTGTCAGAAGCGGTGTTGTATCTGGTCGCGCCAGAAGAGGCGTGGAAGTGTCACGCTATGAAATTGCTCCTAATTGATTTGCTGTCCTCAATTGTATTGAAACCTCTGATCAATTTACTGAGCGACCCTGACAATATCAATCGGGCTATTATTAGATCTGTGAGTACCATAATATTATTTCTAGGCCTCCAAATTTTTTTTCCAAAACTTGGTTTATTTTTCTGTTTCGAACCATTACGATTGCGAATATTTGTTGTGATATGAAATATTCCATTAATGGTCAAGATTAATTGCTTAGTTTGTTTGTGATCTCTCTGTAACCCGTCAATTAGCTACTGTAACTTTTACTAATTTGTCAAAATTTTAGGTTTCTTTTTTGTTAATAACTATGTTGATAAGTTCCATACACAGTAACAGATTATAGAGAATTCCGGCCGTATATCGTAACAAGCCAAGGCCTGTTTCCCTGTTTTATTCGAAACAAGTTTTATCATCAAATAAATAAAAAGCGACTTTAAATCGGGACATGCACGGAAAGGTCAACGTTGGTCCTTCACGATGTTGTAAGGTTACATAGGGATTGATTTATCAATATCGGCCAGGGTTAAAAATAAAAACATTTCAAGTATGGAAACTGTATGCTTCAGGTTGTTCGAGCCCAGTACGAAAGCAAAATAAACGTTATAAATATTATTCTTTTGGCCACCTGTCGTGTTAATTTTACCTGTATTAAGTAAAATGTGTTGTAACAGTGTTGTAGAGATTCCTGCCTGTCTTGCGAACTATTTCTGCTGGTTATTAGATCATGTGGCGACGCTGAGGAGCTGGATGCCACTCTAGAGCTCGTTCAGAAGGATATACAGAAACTGGTAAGTAAGTCTTTACATTATTTGCAATTTTCAAAAAACAAGCATACTTACTAGCAAAATTTTGGATAATAAGTCAAATTCGTTCATAATACGTTTTTAATTATGATAATTACATGAATTATTGTTGTCATGAGTTATTTAATTACCTACAGTAGTTTTCCTCATAGCCACTAAGTTTTGACTTTGGTTAACTATGGAGAACTTTAGTGAACTTTGGTGAACACATCATTTATGGGTTTCGAACTGTAAGTTGTTCACCAATCAGAGTAGATATTTATAGTTTTCCGTCACTCAGAGTATCTTAAGCAATTCACTAGGAATTCTATAATTTAGGTTTCAATATATAAGTATGGACTAGCTTTATCCCGTGAATCGGACCATATTGATTGTTTTTTAAAGTCAGTTGGAATTTGGCTGCCTCACCCCTTGCAAGCAGATCTCATTGTAGCCAATTGCTAGCATATATATATGAAAATAAAAATGAAAATTCCTTAATACGATTCCTTCATACCTACAGTCAATCTTACTCAATAGATAATCTAGTTGTAACTTCAACTATACCCAGCTTCTTTACTTACTCGTTTACGGTTACGTTTTCGTTTTATAATAATAATAATAATAATGTCCTCCCTACCGAATTTCGGCCACAGCGGCCTATCTCCAAAGAGATTAGCCATTTGCGCGGGAGATATTATAGTGCATAAGTGTGTGCGCAAACACAGGTTCACTCTCTGTTCCATTACTCTCATAGCCCGATGGGACGCAAAATCCGACACGACCGGAGAGAGATCAGGCGCAGGACCGACGGCTTTACGTGCTCTCCGAGGCGTGGGGGTGAAACACTGCCAACTATCTTATTCCGGGCTAGTACTGAGAATTTCTTGTTAGAAAAACCCAATACTTGTTATGGCCCAACTAGGGTCTCGAACCCGGGATCTCGACTAGACCAACGAGGCAGTCATATTCGTTTTATATTATCTAGAGATTAATAATATTAAAAGTTATAAATTGTATTATCCATTTGCAGCATTCCAAAGACAGTGCAGGGGAATGGGAACTACAGGATCGCCAGAAATTGTCTTCTTTACAGTATTTGTGTAGAATAATACAGGCTAGACGTGCAACGTTGGGACCACAAGAAGGTATGTAAAATGCAATATGATAAATTGTTTTTTTCAATCAATATATCTATAAAAAATACCACAGAACTCAAAATAAAATAAAAATAATAAAGTTAGCCAGAAAGGGGTTTGTGTACAGTTTTCTACTTTTATAGAAGCGAACGGTTTTATGCCGCATATTTTGAAACTCGCCAATGAATCAAAACTATAGGGTTCGTCCCGTTGACCTAGGTTCATGAAATTCTATTCTCACAAAACAAGAAGGTATATGAAAAAATCCGAAAATCTTAAATTAGGGTTCCGTACTCATAGGGTGTCGAATTGTTTGTCAGGCGCTACCAGTTTAGCGCCATAAGTAAGCTCACAGCTTTCACAGCTGATTACGCGTTGTTATGAAATCTTTCTTGTTACTTACTAAAATAATTTTATTGTGGTGCACGAGTACCGCACTTCGCCGGTCTTTTTAAATTTATTTATATATTTTCTCTTGTATTTTAGGCGCAACAAATAGTAGCAATACAGAAACGGTTTCAGAAGAAGTACAAAGGACGTTAAAATTTCTGAGAGCAATTGCTGCGTGGAAATCTAATGCGCAATATTTATTAGAGATCGAGTTGAATGAAGCAGGTATTTGATAAACTAAAAGTATTTTCATATAATCCATAACTAATATTATAAATGCGAAAGTTTGGATGGATGTATGGATGTGTGGATGGATGTTTGTTACTCAATCACGCCCGAACGGCTGAACGGATCTGGATGAAATTTGGCACAGAGATAGATTATCGTCTGGAATAACACATAGGCTACTTTTTATCCCGGAAAATTAAAGAGTTCCCGCGGGAACCGAAAACCTCCATCCACGCGGATGAAGTCGCGGGCATTCGCTAGTAGTATATAAATTTATTATCCCACACACTTTAGCTTATTTCTAATCACAGTTATTCGTCAGCGGGTCTCATTTCGCATGAAATATGACATATTGAACACGGCACGCAATGCGCGATGCATGTAAGGTTTGCATGATTCAGAATTTAATTCTTAGAATCCTTATGAATCAAAAAATAATCATAAACAATTCCAAAGTTCGTTATAGACTAATTCAATAAAAAAAAGTGTATGTGCAATTCACAAACAAACATGGCAGAAGTGAAACTTCAGAAAAGTAGCCTACGAGAGAATGACATAAATATAATTTGTACTCTATCTCATTCTGTCACAGCTAATAGGCCTATTACACTGCACTTATTACAGGGCCCTGTGGTAAGGGTGGGCGTGGCCGCTAGTTAGAGCATCGCTTATTACACAGCAATAAGGACCAATATATGGACCCTTTCTCCCTAAACCTTACTAAAGCTTACACTACACTGATTCAAGAGTAAGGGTCCCTGTGAAAAGTGCAGTGTAATAGGCCTATAAATCCTATTATGAATATGTTTGTCTCTTTTTGGTGTCGCTGTTTCGTTTCATCGAATTTTCTAAAGAAGTTTCACTTCAAAAATGTTGACGACGTTAATTTTAGACGCCCCACAAACATCAAAGGCAGTTATCGACAACCTTCGGTCGTCAGCACTAGAACTGTGCGATACATACCTAGCGCCGAGCCGAGCGCCGATATTGGGCGCGCCTGAGAACTGCCACGCGGAACTAGTCCGTAAGATCACCACTGAAGGCGAAGAGTTCACTAATAACCCTGTGGCGTGCTTTGATGACATGCAGAAATGTGTGTCTGACGCATTGGAGGTTAGTGATTAAGTGGTACACATACATAATATTATTGAGTAGAGTTCGTGAGAAGAAACAAGCGAGAGAAATGAAGAGAGAACGACTATTTTTTTCAATGATTAGTAATGTAAACTTGGAACTGTACAACTTTTTGAATTCTTTTTTCGTTAAAATATTATTTGATGCAGGGGTGCAGGTTTGGAGACGTCTTAATATTTTTTTTAAATTATAGTTTAAGAGGGCCCTCTTCAGTTTTTATGCGATAATAGTGTCATGGTCAAACCTATTGAAACGTTGGTATTATTTATTTTACTCAATTCAGCTTATTTGACAATTTAACCTATGAAATTTTCACAGGACGATCCGTCATGGCAAGCCGACTTTATGATGGAAAGTGAACAAGGCGGATCAAATGATGTAAACAGGTGACGATATATTAAAAGTATTGTATTGGATTAAAAAAAATGTGCAATTTACACACGGCAGAAGTGAAACTTTGGAAAAGTAGCCTACGAGAGAATGAGATAAATATAACTTGTGTTCTATCCCATTCTTTCGCAGGCTAAATCCTATTATGAATATGTTTGTCTGCCTTTAGTGTCGATTTCTCGTTTCATCGAATCACAACGATTCTAAAGAAGTTTCACTTCAACATGAAATATTTCAAAATTCTATTGCATTTTTGTTTCAGTGATTACAATAAAGAAACTAAAACGGAAACTCCAAAATATTCTGGTAAGTAGCAATTATTATTAAGTTTGTTAAGTGCGTTTTCATGGTATCCCATCCGATATTAGCCGCAAGATTTTTGAGTTGAGGAATTATTTGTAGATGGACATCTGCATGTTGGACATCTATTCTGTTGTCTTCAAAAGGCAATAAAATCGCAGAAATCTTTACCCGCGTAGGGTACACGCAATTTAGGGCAAAACATACAGGGATCGGGCGCGGGTCGGGCGCGGGCCGAGACGGGTGCACGAATCCGTTCGGCAACTTTAAGGCGTTAGAATTTAGATGTTTTTATGATTTTCACGTATGCTTTTTCACTTGTTTCATGGGTTACAGCGCAAAATACACAGGGAACGGGCGCGGGTCGGGAGCGGGCTGAGTCAAATGCACGGCGCGTGTAATTCCTTGTATTTGTATGGACGACCTCACACAGCGCGCCCACGCGCCACGCGCCCTACCCGCGACTGCGTTCTATGTGATGTCTTCCACAAGGAATTACACCGCGCATTTGACCCAGCCCGCGCCCGACCCGCGCCCGTTCCCTGTGTGTTTTACGCTTTAACCCCTGAAACAAGTGAAAAAGCATACGTGAAAATCATAAAAACATCTAAATTCTAACGCCTTTAAGTTGCCCAACGGATTCGCACGGTACTCTTTAGTGTGCTCAGATATTGGACCGTGCGTTTGACTCAGCCCGCTCCCGACCCGCGCCCGTTCCCTGTGTGTTTTGCGCTGTAACCCATGAAACAAGTGAAAAAGCATACGTGAAAATCATAAAAACATCTAAATTCTAACGCCTTTTAAGTTGCCGAACGGATTCGCACGGTACTCTTTAGTGTGCTCAGATATTGGACCGTGCATTTGACTCAGCCCGCTCCCGACCCGCGCCCGTTCCCTGTGTGTTTTGCGCTGTAACCCATGAAACAAGTGAAAAAGCATACGTGAAAATCATAAAAACATCTAAATTCTAACGCCTTTAAGTTGCCGAACGGATTCGCACGGTACTCTTTAGTGTGCTCAGATATTGGACCGTGCATTTGACTCAGCCCGCTCCCGACCCGCGCCCGTTCCCTGTGTGTTTTGCGCTGTAACCCATGAAAGAAGTGAAAAAGCATACGTGAAAATCATAAAAGCATCTAAATTCTAACGCCTTTTAAGTTGCCGAACGGATTCGCACGGTACTCTTTAGTGTGCTCAGATATTGGACCGTGCATTTGACTCAGCCCGCTCCCGACCCGCGCCCGTTCCCTGTGTTTTTTACGCTTTAACCCATGAAACAAGTGAAAAAGCATACGTGAAAATCATAAAAACATCTAAATTCTAACGCCTTTAAGTTGCCGAACGGATTCGCACGGTACTCTTTAGTGTGCTCATGTGCTCAGGTATTGGATGGGATAATGTGGAAATGTCGCAATGGTGTTTAGGGTGCGTTCCTATCAGAGATAATGAACAGTAGTTGAGCATTGCGCAAAACATCCGCCAATAAAATGGATTTATCGCCTAAGCTTTGCTAAGCGTGGCCCTAGTGGTATAGGGCTTGGCTCAGAGACGAATTTGTATAAACAAAATTGGGAGCGAAAGATGAGAGAAAATGACGCGAGCGAGGCGGTATATGGCTTAGCGCGCTGCTACACTTGTCAATATTTACACGATGTTTGTAAGAGATAGACGTGTATCGGAAAACAGACAAATCCTTTTATGTTGTTCAACGCGCGTTGAAAAACTGTACTGTTGACACAAGAGTATTCATCCACTTCATGTCCTGGCACCGTTGAGCTTCCTCGGGCCGCCTTGGTGTGACAGCTCTGCTACCGAACTCATTTTGTTCGCACATCACTGGTGGAAGTGCATCCTAAACACTAGGGCGGTTAGCCTACTAGAAATAAGTTACTAACCATTCAAAAATGTTACTAACATGTGGTAATCGACAGACAAATGCAGACGAATAATGAGAACCTGTTTGAACCAGTTGCCAAAACTGTTCAACAAAACGAAGCACAAAGGCAACATCTGTAACAAGTCCTCTACCTTTCCCCGTTCCCTAGCCCGGCGGTTTCCAAGCAACAAGAATCACACAATACCTAAATGCACCTGTGGGTACACATTTTCGTATGTTTTATTTGAGCAAGTGTTGCTTTGTTTCAATACACTGAGTGTAAAAGTGGGACTAGTGTAGAACTTAGAGGTAGATTAGAAGTGTGTACTTTTTCAGACCTGCTGTGCGCACCCTTAGTATGAGTTTGAACATCTCGATAATATTCATAGATTTTGAATAGCGAAATAGAATAAAGATAGCCTATAGAGCTAGAATTCAGTGCTATCGTTTGTTTTTTCGCAAAGATTCAGTTTGAGGAACTGACGGTAAGTTATCTAACTATTAGTATTTAGGATTTCTTGAAAACAAAATTCCCTTTACACTTTCTTCAAATACAAAGTAAGCCAGTGCTTGTAGCAAAGTTCCATTTCGAGTTTCTTCATAATATAAACCAATGCTTGTTGCCCACACTTCACTCGTGCCGCGACACCCTGCAAACGCCTCAAAACAATTGTGTGGATGGTTTACCGACTTGTTTCCTGTGTGCTTAGCATGCGCGTCACGACATTATCTCGCGACGAGAGAGAGAGATGTTATCATGCTACATTTTAACATGCACAAAATGCGGTATATTACAAGAAATAAATAGTTGGCATGTAAAGGTTCTTAGAGAAAAATACCACACATACGAAATATTACTTTTATCTCTATTTTGACATAACGAGACAAGTAACCATGTTAGCGTCGGTAGAGAAATAGAGTTAACGGGTAGATATAATTTTACTCGTTGTGTGCATGCTAGCCATACAGGCCCATGTCGATTTTGCTTCTCGCGACAAATGTTCTTACTGACTGGACTCCGAAAAGTTGCGAGTGTAGGGGGGCTTATATATTTGTCGTGGAGAATTCACGTACGTAAATTTTCACGGCTGCAAATCGGGTGCGATTGAAGAGCGGGCTTAAAATAATACCAGTTGGAATAGAATGTAGAACTTTTAAACAATAAGATAAGTCCGTTCTACTGTGGCGCAATAAATTATAGTCACAAAATTCATTTTTGAGATTTTCGAAGTCATACGAGCGGTACTAGGACCTTATTCACTATGCTAATCGAAATAATATCGAAGCTTTCTCCACTGCAGTCTGCACCTTACAACCATTAAAAGTAAAAGTCATCATAATGGATTTCATGAGCTAGAGGCAATTATTAATATTATTAGACATTATTGTCCAATTTCATTCATTTAAATCCGAATGAAATCTTGTTGCTTCTCGAAGGTCATAGCGAATAGGACCCTATCACAAAAGCACTTATCAACTGAAGTTATCTAGCATCTTTATTGCAGGCGAAATGGTGATACCAGTCATTGGAACCAGGCATAATCGCTCAAGATCAGATATTGTTGGCAGCTTCGCGCAAAAGTTGGTCAATGAAAATGCAGGTGAGACGTTCGTTCTGTTTCATTTTGGATTACAGTTTTTAAAAATTGGACTAATGCTTTTACGTATTACATTACTTGATAAACTTCACCACAACCCTCTTTATTCCGTATTCAAATTTTCTCCTGTGGATTTTTTCATTTTGGATGTTATTCTGCAGGGAAACAAACTACTTTGATGTTATATATCGGTGTGGCATATGGATTTGCAAACATGTTTCTATAATAAGGGGTAGTAGAAATCAGTACTAACATTTTACAAATATCCATCGATATCCATCGATAATATTGTAGGTACTAGATGTGGGCCCTTATGTAGAAAAAAATTGAGGGTCCGACTTGTAGAGCGCGCTCAACACCTGTCATAAACCTGTCTTTGTCCACGGCATAGCGCTGTCCCGCTTTTCTAGACTAGATGGCGTTAGCACGTTAGTAAAATAAGTTCACATTCTTTGTTTGACAGTTGTTTTTTTGGGCCCGCTATGTAAATTGAGGTAATTGCAAATATCTAATTTACATCTATGTTATTGTTCTAGGTCCATCGAATTTGAAATCAGCAAATACGAGTAGCTTATCATTATCACACTCGGCGATAAGTCAGAGCGCTAAAAATTTGATGTCGCCCTTGACGGCGTATATTATTGAAACAGGTAACCTAAAACAATCCATTAATAGATATAAACCAATAGAAACTCATTCGTTGGGTGCATTTAATTTAAAATGGTGCTAAATAACTGGATAATAAATGAAGGGAGTTTAGTACTATTGTAGATTCACTCGACGATTCAAAAGCACTTGTAAAAAATTATTTGAATTGAAAAAAAAAACATTTGTGTTTGAGTTTGTTTTCTCATTGTTCTCCATAAGAGTCTATGCACACAGCATATTTTCTACGCTCAGACGATGCGATACAAACGCGATTCTAAAGTAAACCATACGCGCGTCAGTCGCAGCCAGAAGCCTTTGCACACAAATTCAGGCGCGCGTTTGTATCGATACAATCGCGTATCGACAAGTCTTGTCGATACAGACTGTGGACGCGCTGTGGACGCGCTGTGGACGCACGTTTGACACATTTAAGCGCAAAACACACGGAGCGGGCGCGGGTCGGGCGCGGGCCGGGTCGGGTGCGCGGCGGGTTGAATTCCTTGTGTTTATGTCACCGTAAGATTGTAAAAGATTAGATTACAATCTAACTCGCGAAATTGTAAACTGTCGAAAGATTGTGAACCGTTCAATATTCTGAGTATAAATTTTTGAAATATTCATTGTATTTACGTTTTCTTGTCTGTTTCTTTTTAGGTTAGGTTAGGGTTCGACATAAAAAATCAGGTAGCGCCTGGCCGCAGGCCGAACACTTAGGTTTTATCGGGTCAATATACCTAACAGATTACAATCTACTGTAAAATAATGCGTTAAATTGTAATTTTTCGACAGTTTGCAATTTCGCGAGTTAGATTATATTCTAACGGTTTTGACAATCTTACGGTGACATTTATATGGACGACATCACACAGAACGCGGCCGGGGGTCGGGCGCCCGTTCCTTGTGTGTTTTGCGCTTAAGTACGAATTACAAACATATTGAGTGGCAATTAAAAGTTAAAATACCTAGAAAATACGCTGCCTCTTAAAGATTTATGTTGCATTACTTTGAATTAGGTATTTGACAACTAGTCAAATCAGCAACTTTTTTTCAAACGTCAAAACGCGTGCTTAGTATGGATTTTGTATGAAATTTTAAGTTGTGACGTCATTAAAGTTCGACGCACTTTTTTTACTTTTATCGATAGTTTAAAATGGTTATTCAAAAGCAAGGGACGTGGATATTACGACTTTTGGGAGATCTTTTATTTAATAATCACTAAAAAATAATTTATTTCACTAGTAGTCAAATACCCAATTATGGTTGTTTTGTGGATATGTGGACCTTACACACATTTCTATCAATATGCCAATATTCTTTGGTCTAAGGACTAACTACAGACTAACTTTGGTCTACAGAGAATCCCTAACTATGGTCTTCATAGATGTAGGAATACATATTTACATCTATATAAGTTGGTTTTTCTAGTAAAAGTAAAGTAGCAATATAAGACCATTTTTATTTATGGGTGTTAAAACATTTTAAAGTCTTTTTTTTACTTTTTTTGTAGCCCTAGTCCAAGATAAAGGTAGAACTTTTGGTATCTACGCAATCGCAGTAACAAGAGCTTCAGATAACGAAGTGTGGCACATATATAGGCGGTATAGCGACTTTTACGATCTGCACGCAGCTATCAAAGACAAGGTGAAGATGTTTTACTATATCTAGGAATTAGTGTTACTTACTTACATCTTTGGGACCTCAAAAAATAATAGATAGAATACTTGTCTGCAGTATTTTAAAACTTTGTTTGTATGTTATAATCCCATTTCTGTATTAGGTATGCTTGTATGGAAAGTGTTTATGTCCTATTCTTTTAAAGGCCCAATCGGCTGATTCTGTTGAAATTAGGTTTGGCTTACATTTTGGAGACGGACATAATATTATAGCAGTAATTCAAATAGTTCGTAGTTGTCTTAATGAGGGAGGTTCGATTCCCGGCAGGGTCAATTCGGTAATTTATAATTTCTGAAATTTCTCTGGTCTGGCCTGGTGGGAGGCTATGTAAAAGCGTGCCGCCAAGCGATGTAGAAACCAATTTAAGGGGTATGGGTATGATATAACTGCCATACCCCGAACAGGTTATCCAGCTACCATCTTAGACTGCATCACCACTTACCATCAGGTGAGATCGCAGACAAGGGTTTCCACATGGTTCAAAAATCAATTATCCAGGTGGACGAATTCGCGGGATTCAGGTAGTTTAAAAATAGTTTTTGTTTGTAGTGGCCGGAGCTAGGTCATCTCCCGTTTCCAGCCAAGAAGACGTTTCAGAACACGTCTCGAAGTGTATTAGAGAGTCGAAAACGCATGCTGAACAACTATTTGCAGAGTCTGACGAGTATATCGAGAGACGCTAGATATATGACACTGTTGTCTTCAGAATACTTAGGAGGATTTCTTAGTCCTGAAATTCAGACTGAAAGGCACGGTAACTCGGTATGTTAGATTTTCTTTACATAATGACGTAGTTTCTATGTGCTATAAATTAATACATCTGTGGCTATGGAGTATGGATGTTATGTAGAGTGAATGTAAAAACTAGTCAAAAATAAATGATTTTCTAGTGATTATTTAATAGAGGACCTGCCAAAAGACTATATCCACGTCCCATATTGATTTTATGTTTTACAACTATTTTAAATTATCGGTTAAAGTTAAAAAAGTGGGTTGACTTTTGATGACGTCACAATTCAGTATTTCATACAAAATACTAAGCGCGCGTTTAAAAGTTTGAAAAAAGTACATGATTTGACTAGTTGTCAAACCGCCAACTTGTTTTGAAATTACACCGAACTGTTGTATGCAGTATTACAAAAAATATTTTGCGTACTTTGCAGCGCCGGATCTTGAATTTTTTCGAGGCGGGGCAAAAATTGAAAAATGCCGCCCTCGCCCGCCGATATTTTCACCTTTATCATCATCATCATTTCAGCCATAAGCCTATTGATAGATGATGCTGATATTATAACATAACAGCTCTTTATTTCAGATAAAAATCCAATGTTACAATAGTATAAATAATAAATAAAAAAACAAAAGAGAATAAAAATAAAATAAAATAAAAGCGAGCTTAAGCTATTTCCTAAAACTACTTCCTATTTCTTATTTGCGCCTCGGTGGACAGAGCGCCAGTGCTTGATTATATCACTAGACTTATCCTCACCGACAACCCTAAGAATTACATTATTCGCAAGTCGCAATCGCTCCCAGAAAGAAGCTATACGATTGCGCCTGATCGCAAAGGAATCGGAGACTCCCACCTCGGCAAACATGCCCGACGCGCTGCAGTACCTCGGCAACCTCATGAGCATGCGGAATGAGTCATTATACTGCACCCTCATGGTGCTCATTGTCGTTCGCCTGAATTTCGCCCATAATTCTTCTTCTTCTCCGTCGTATCGCTCTTGTCACAGCGGTCGTGGTCGTCACTTTGGCCCATAATTAGCAAGTGTAAAAACATTGACAATATGCACGAAACAGCTTTACGTCGGTACTACATTTAGAGAATCAGCGCGCGAGCATGTTGCACCGAACCGACAGTGCTCTTCTCTCTCTCTCGATGTCCAAGTCATCCCTAAGGTCCTCAGTGACCACATTTTAGGACCGTCACCGTCACCGAGACATATTTAAACTGCCGCACCTCCCGAATTGTAGAACCATTCAAAAAGACCAGTGGCACCCTCTCCGGACCCTTCCCCGATCTGAATATCATCATCTCTGACTTGGAAACGTTATATTTCAATCCATGATCCTTAATATAACGCTCTTACGTTGTTCACTTGGCCTCCGTACCAGTATCTCAACAGACTCGTTATCTCATCCGGGACCCGAGCAACATGCAATTTGTTCCAGAGAACTTCGTAGTTCACAAGATCAAATGCGCGGCTCAGGTCCAGAAAACATGCATACACAGATGTGTTACGTTTTGTGTAGTATTGTACTGTATGTTTGAGACTGAGATAGCTGAGTCCGTCGAGAGACCGGGAAAGAAAGAAAGAAAGAAAGAAAGAAAAACAGTTTATTCGACAATGGTGTCACAGACAAAACACGGATTACTGATGTAAAAATTTTGTCTGTGACACCACCCAGAATGGATGTACAGCTCAGCATTAAGCCCTGCATTGTATGCCAATGATTGCATACAAAGCAGGGCGCTGGTTTTCGGCTGTGACCCGAGTGATGCCACAGTAGCAAAAATTATTAATGTAATAAAACGAAAGTAAAGTATAATAGAAGTATAAGTAGAAACAAGTAAGCAGCAAGTACTCATATTATATGCCATTTATAATATTAACACATACGAAAAGAAAAAAATCTAAAATCCCGGGGCGGAAGCCAAATTGAGCATCATCAATACTTACATTCTTCTGTAATTCGGGATGCAGTAATCTTTCTGATTCAATCAATATTGAAAGAAAGCGCAGGTCTTTGGACAACCTGTGGGTCGGGTATGCCAAAAGATCGCTGGACAACTTGCGCTTCCAATTAGGATGATGATGGGATTTCTCCGCTTCTGTAGTGCGTCAGGGATGTCGCAGCTGTCATTCGCAAAAAAAACTATCTATGTATCTGATTCGTAGAACACTAAAGACTATAGCTAATTGGCTTAAGTACTTCGCCACTATAGAGGTGCCTTGTGCAGAGGGTGCAGATCTGAGGTCGGGAAGTGAAAGGGGGTGGTTTTTAAGGGTAAAAAACGGTTTATCTCGATTTCCGGCAAAACTAAAAGTCCCATGGAAAAAAATTAAATACTGTCCAAATTTCAAGCCTCTAACCCTAGCGGCTTAGGCTGTGCGTTGATAGTTTAGCTACCAGTCAGTCAAGTTCTTTGTGTTTTTATTGTTACTAACCTACTATAATATACTAATATACACTCTATGGATCCTTTAGTTGTCCGAATTAAACAACTTTTATTTATTAATAAATTTACTATTCTGCGCGTCTGTCATCGCAAAGTTGCGATAATGCTGAGTAGTGTATTCGTCTGCCAAGCTTGAATCTGCCGCCCTCTGAATCTGCCGCCCGGGGCACGGGCCCCGGCTTGCCCCCCCCTAGATCCGGGCCTGGTACTTTGCGGAGGAAGAGGCTTAATGTATTATTGATCCATATATATAATATACTAAATACTTCAGGTCAAATAAACTATGTACAAGAGTAATGGTTTTATCTAAAATAAGTTACATTTTTAGATTGACGCACTTTTGGTGAACTCGATAAAGGCTGGCATGAGAACATTGAAGAGTATGCCAGATCAATTCGCTAATACTGTCGATGGAGTTATGGATGGTAAATATTATTCGTTAATTCTATATTTAAAAAAAATCTATCGCTTAGTACGAGTGGGGTATGAATGTATTTATTTTGTTCAGGTATTTCAAAGGTGTTCCAAGGAAAAAGTGGCGATAACTACGAAAACTTCAAAGTTGGGAGTTCATCTGATCTTCAAGACGTAAGTTTCTTTTGAACAGTATCTACATTGTTTGTATTATTTTCAACAAAAGTCTCAATTACTATATGATGCCCGCGCATTCGCCCGCGGTCATTAAGTTTATTTTATTTCCGCGGGAAATCTTTAATTTTCGGGATAAAAAGTAGCCTGTGTCCTTTCCCGGGATGCAGCCTATCTCTGTAACAAATTTCATCAAAATTGTTTGAAAAGATTAACCGTTAAAGCGTTGCAGACAGACCGACGGACGGACAGACAGACAGACACCCTTTCGCATTTTTTATATATGTATAAGTATAGATTACATGATGCCCGCGACTTTGTTTGCGTGGATTTCGGTTTTAAAAATCCTTTAGGGATTCTTTCATATCCCTGAAGATTGGCCCTGTAAGGGTAATTGACAGACGGACAGACACACTTTGGCATTAATAAATAATAATAAGTGTATAAGAATAAGAATAAGCATAATATTGATTTTATTAACGACAAAGTTGCATGGAAGCAACCGGCCTCGCATCCAGTGACCCACAAGTCAGTGTAATACTTGTAACGTATGTGTTGTATTGTCTACATATTGTAACCTTTTCTTTTGTATGAAAAGAGCAACTGCTGAGTTTCTTGCCGGTTCTTCTCAGTAGAATCAGCTTTCCGAACCGGTGGTAGAGTCTTAACGTTTCATAAGTGACACAAGTTGTCCTACATGAAATAAATAAATCATTTCATTTCATTTCATTTCATAATATTTATTTTCATAAATGATTGACATGATTAAATAACGGTCTTACCCTCTACGCTAGGATAACGTGTATTGCAGAGGGTAGTTCCTTCCAGTGATACATGTGAAAATATAACTAAAAACTTATTCCTTATTTACGTGTGGAAAACTGAGCGTTTCTGCGTGTGTGTGTGTGTACGTATGTGCGTGAGTGTGTGTGTTTGTGTGCATGTGTGTGGGTAGGTGTGTGTGTGTGTAAGTGTATGTGTAAGTGTGCGCAATGCTATTTTGTTATTTTTAAAATATGGATATGGTATGGATTTTGATTTTGCCTGGAAGGAAAAATAAAAGTAATATTATTACAATATTTTTGTTAGGATGGAGACGAGAGCGTGCCATTGCGGTTATTAGAAGAAGTGTTAGGAATTCGAGGGCTTTGGCTGCGGAGACGACTCCTTGCGCCACTGAGGACTATGATCGCTGACCGCGTCAATAAGTATGTGAACATTTTGAACTACTTATCATTTAGTAGCTGATGGCCGCGTGGATTGAGGTTTTTTGATTTCCGCGGGAACTCCTTAGTTTTCCGGGATAAAAAGTAGCCTATGTTTTATTCCAGACTATAATCTGTGTGCCACATTTCATCCAGATCCGTTCAGCCGTTCGGGCGTGATTGAGTAACAAACATCCATACATCCATCCAGACTTTCGTATTTATAATATTTATTTGAATTTAATATTTGATTAATGCTTTTTTGAGTTAATACACTATTTGAAAAAGAAAATAACAGATGTTAATCATTTCATACTGTTTTCCAGGAAAAAGTTGGCTTATGACTTATTTAGTTCATAATCTCAACTAATAGCTACACTTTAGACATTTGCGTTTCATGAACGTATGAGCTATGACTCATTAGTTCATGAAACACAAATTTTTTTTTGCTTGTGTCAGTTAATTATAAGGAGATCCCAAAAAAAAAAAGACAAAGTTAAGAAAAAAAGTAGAATTGTAATAATAATTTACTAATACAAAACGTTTGTTCCAGAAAAGTTTTAGAATTCGTTTCGTCATTGACATCGCCTCGGAATATGGTCCAATATTTAAAAACCTTTAAGTGAGTTATTATTTTACTAAAACCTAAAGAAAACAATATTGATTGCTATTTGTATCGATGAAATGCTTTTTTAATAAATGTAAATTTTTTTAGGCAATGGTTGACTAATAGGAATAATCCTGGCGTGGCACCAAGAGACGCCGCGACGAAAGCCAGAACTAGGGTTGCCGCAAAAGTAGCACTTTTGTCGGCAGCTTCAGGTATGTATTTATAGTAGTTCTGTCTCACAAAGGCGGTTTGCCTATGTTTGTGGTAGTGCATAACAAAATTGTTCTAATGTGTGTGGGCTTAGGAAAAATTTCTCGACCACACACACTAACACAATCTGTATGTATGATTTAACAGAGACAAACCGCCATCGTGAGATACAGCAAATCTAACAGCTTGTTGTAAGGCCGCAATTACACTAGAAAGTCTATTTATTATTATTTATCCCATAATTAAACTCACAAATACGGCCGTCATTTGCCAATACCCATCGCCATCCAATCCGCTATCCCCAAGCGTTCCCCACCAGTGCTGCCGCTCTCGAGAGCCATAGGAACAGTAAGGCCATGGATGTAATAATATGTTAAAGTGCAGCCTAATAGTAGTGTACTTACTTAACTAATATTTATATGCGATACAAATATTAGGTCCTTACATATGAAATTGGCGTTTTGTCGTACTGGCAAAACGCCAATTGGAATGTCTAAGACATCCACCGTACTCCCCGGACCTTGCTCCAATAGATTACCATTTTTTTCGAAATTAGGATAACTTCTTGCAAGGGAAAAAAATCAACTCCGATGGGGCAGTCCAAAGCGCCTTCAAAGATTTTATTGATTCCCGTCCGAATGGTTTTTTTATTAAAGGGATCAATGAACTATCTATGAAATGGCAAAAGTGCATCTTGATAGCAATGGTACATACTTTGATTAAATAAATATATTATATTTAAAAAAAATCGACTTTATGTTCCTCCCTTACATAACGCCAAATTCATATGTAGGGACCTAATATATATGCGATATAATGGACGTTTTGTTGCCTCCATAATTATTGCTTGATTATAAAAATATGATTGAACTTTTAAAATTTTAAATGCTGAAATTGGACACATGTATAAAAGTGCTTTGTACAATCTCTTGACTTACAACACGAGTCGAAAGAGCATATAAATGAAGCATAAAAATTCATTTCGTTAATTCAATGAAAATTCTGGATATAGAATTTTGAGGTTGGACTATGGTTGAGTTACGCGATTCTTAATTTGGCGATGGGCCAAATGTTTCCGGCTTTATCAATGCGATATGAGACACGCTATTGTGTGGTTGATACTAATTTACTGGGTTTTTAAAATATTGCCCGTTGTATTGGTCACGTTTGTGTTAAAACTAACAGTTTTGAGTCTATTTTGGCGACGGTTAGTGGGGTCTGAATTGAAACCTTTCTTATTTCTATGCATATCTGACAGATTTAGAAATCTTTTAAAGCGTTTTTCTCCATTCGACGCCATAAATTCGTGTTTTCTTACGAAATATAAATGCGTTGTTTCGTGTTTTGTTGCAATAGAGTCCAATTTACTATCCTTATGAGGAGACTAAGCCGCGTTTAAGAAAAATCTTAGAATATTCTTGTATCTTTGACCACGCCGTTTTCCACATGTACTAACATACCAAAATGCAATTAGGATGACAGTTGGCATTATATACTTTTCTCTTGAGTGACTGAGTGACTTCAGTAATCATAAGGGGGAAAAAGATAAACCAATTTTTATTATACTCAATACATCTGGATTGGGTTATATTGGTATTGGTAAAGTCAAATAATCAATATTTTTTTGGTTATTGTTTCAGATGACCTTAGACATATAGTAGGTACTGACGCTGCTCGGAGAGGTCTTCTAACAGTATTCGATCTATTCCAAACGCAAGAGATTAACAGGAGATTACTTTTTGTCTTACTTGAAGGTAGGTACATATATTATTATTAGGTACACTTATTTTGCTCATAAAGTTTAAGACCACTTAAAGAAGAGCATCGATCTAACCAATTACTTTGTTTCACAGTGACGCTATGCAACTTATTCCCTGACAATCATATTCCGGATATGTTTAAGAAGTTGTATTCCAATTCACCCAGAGTATCCGTTGCAAAAAAAACTGTTAACGTATGAATTTAGTCCAAATCTACGGTTAAAATTGTATAAACTAAAGGGGCAATAAATTTTTGTCCTTAACACGCATTCGGGTGCGTATGGCACCTAACGGCCTAGTATAAACAGTGACGAGTGCGCCCGTCATCGAAAAAGTTGAAATAAAGGGTCAATCAGCAGGATAACGCGTTCAGATGCCCGAATGGAGAAGTTTAATGATGTTGTGAATATCATATTTATCGCAACGGAAGAAGTAAAATATAAATTAAAACCAATAAATCAGTGTTTTTTTTTAATTCAATCATTAAATGACTGAGAAATTAATTAATCTACAACGATTGCTGTATCTTACTCGAGTGAGAAATTTTGTGAGTGAGTTTTTACCTAGCCGAGATTTAATACTTCAAAATTATCTTCACACACAAATTCAGTGCTGAAGGAAGTAGAAGTTTAATTCGCTATAATCTGCCACAGTAGACACATCTAACGTACGTTTCACTCCGACGTTGATTTGGAGGATTTGTGTGGTCGCATGCTGCAGGTGGAAGACACGCACTGCACCACACAGGATTTGTCTACTGTAGCGGATTATAGCGAATTAAACTCCTAGTTCATTCATCATCCTGGACTTCCGCAAAGTAACACCTGCTTCTATTCAATAAATTAAGTGCTTTTAATTCAATCAAGCCACCTTAAGTCCATTTCTTTCTTTTATTCGGCTTTATATAGTCGGTTGATAGGGTCGTGTGAAGTCACACGACCGTAATACATGCGCAACTTTAAAGTTCCATAACTTTTTCATTTGTTGAGATATTATAATTTTTTATGATTCTTTCATATTTTTGTTTGTTTTGTCTTAATTTTCATAAATTAAAAAAGGTAAACTTCTCCATTCGGGTTAACTCCTTTAGGTGCCCGGGTATAGGCTGACCTGACCAATTTTGAAATTGTAAAATTAATCTCTTATGTAACTGACCAATTTATCGTTTTGCAGTGTTCCTTAACCTTGAATATGACAGTGTGATGTCACTTAAATTTTTTTAGGGCGAAAATATACGCTGACGTTTTTTCCTGTCCTGTCAGTATGTTACCGCCTTTGAGGAGTGTAAGATAACGACCTTTACATTTCCACGTGCCACCTAACTAAAGATTTTGTTTGATATTCTGTCATATTATCTAAGTCATTCTCACTTTAGATCTAAAACCAAAAGTATTAGTAATGTTAAGTTAATTAAATTAACGGCCTTCTTTTTTCCATTAATATTGCCATAAAAAGGTTAAGTTACACAGCTTTAAAGTCTTGTGAAAATAGGTACTTATTATTTAGTGCCTTTTTAGTATTATTGAAATGCGTTTTATGTGACTCTTTAGGTTCGATGTATTTCTAAAACAAATCACGATTTGAGATGAGAAAATTTCGAGATGCCATCCTATATTAGTTGTTAACTTTGATGTGTACCTATTTAATAATTTTAAAATGTTATTTTGTAAAAATCTCTGTGTTTGTAGTTTGAAATGTTCAATAATCCTTTGCTGTTATATTGCGCTGTTATTTTTTGCAAAAGCAAGGCTCAAGGCTCATGGCAGTTAAGTCAAAACGGTGCAACGCTTCTATTCTAAGTTTACTTTTTAACTTTTTCATAGTTACTTTAAACATTTTGGGATGGATGTTCAGTCCGTAGTGTGTTTTTGCCTTATAATTTTCCAAAGTTAATCTCTATTGTTAAAATTTACGATAACTCAACGAGTTACTGGTCTGTGGACATGTTAGTTGTTTATGACCGAACATAATGGTACGGCATTATGTTCGGTCATAGCTTAACCAAAGCATGCTTGAATTCTACGAAATTCCAATCGCACAGGATACTTATTTATCACAGTTCATTACAATTTTTTGAATTATTATTATAAACATAAATATTATGCATTGTTTACAGTTTTTGTTACTTACTTTGATTTTTCATGTTAATTGTAACGTCCATTTTGATTTTTAAATAGGTTTTATTTTTATTTTTTCTTCACATTGTTGCGTGAAGTTATCGAATACAAATTGTACTTGTAATTTAAAGTCATTTTTAGTTATTTCTTAAAATGTGTACTTTTTGAAAGAGCTTAAAGATTTTAAAAAAAGCGAGAGAAATTATTTACTAGAACATTGACAAACTTCGGAACTTCTTTTCAAGAATGTTCATTATAAATGAACCTCTATACCTACTTAATAGTTACAAATTTTTCAATTCAGTTTATTAATTATCCGTTGGTAGGCAAAAACATAAATTAGGTCAATTTGCGTGATGTCCTGCATGCCAATATGCTTTTTCATCATTACATGACTGAATGAATCATTAATTATTACTATTCGATAGGAAACTGTAAACGTATGCGTATGTGTTTTGTCGTAGTTATACATGATGTTATTTTATAGCGATCAATTGAGCGATAACTGAAACCATATTCTAAGGGGATATTATTTTCTTTGATCTTTCCTAACAGTCTTGTGAAGGAGGCGTCTAGACAGGGCTACAGTGTGAGGTGACGGACGCGAGGAAGGTTACTGGCAGAATTTTCAATTTCTTTCAAAATTAAATCTTCAATATTCAAAATTCTGTCACTCTGTCATGTCAGATTTGTACGTAGTTTCAAGCCTGTCTCAAACATAGGCGAGAGTATGGCACGGTCGTACCTGTCGTGGTAGCCGGGTCTGTCATTTGTATTCCTTATACATTGATGAATTTTTATTTATTGATCGATGTTTCCTATTAGAGGACTCATTTCGAAAGTAGAGGTGTTCCTTATTTGTTCACATTATTTTTAGAGCTAGGTTTCTTTACAAAATGTGTTTCTCTTAACATAATGTTTTATCGATTACTTTTCATTATTCTAAAAGACGTGACATTTTTTGAAGGTACTTGAATGTTATTTTCCACTAAAGTTGATGCCATTACCAAATCTCCATTTCTAAAGTTGAAGTTTTAACCTCATTGACCGCACTTAAAATGACATACTGTATGTAAATGTGCACTATTTAAAATGATGTTACGAATACTTTTAATTTTGTTTGCAAACCAAATTATTGTGGCAATCAAATTATTAATTGATAAATGAATAACACATGACTTTTACATACAAAATAATAGAGTTTCGGCAAAAATAAATACCTAATTTGTTATATTAACCGCAATTTCAATTGTAATTTTTGATGAAAACTGTTTGATTTTGAATAGTTAATTGTTTGATGTGGTCAAAGGCATCCGAAAAAATATAATTGGTTGAATTATTTCATAATATGTATTGGAACGATCCAATCAATGTATATTTTTGGGATTGAGTTAATAATCCTTTATTTTTTTAGTAGCCCGTTAAGAACATACTGTATAGAGGCTCTATTATAATTTTTTTTTTGCCGTCTCTTAGTTTTTATATACTAAAAATAATACAGTCACGTGCCCAATTATTAAGCTTAATCAATACGTAGCTTTTGTATTCATTTTTAGTACATTTATAAACATAGCTAGTTAAAATTTTAAAGCTACCTGTCTAGATATCCTTATCTTTATACATCACTTACTATTGCAATTCTATGATCCACTAATAAGGATACTAACTGCGTTTGAAAGTCTAGAAAATATCTTATTTATTCACAATAACAATAATTAACAAATAAACTTAACTATAAAATAAATTAAAAACTAATCTCTTAAATTTAATCATCTCGTCGAAACCACCGTAGTGAGGCATAGGGCCCAATGCACGAGTAACATAATATTACACACGTATAAAAAAATGACACACACACACATTACAGACATCGTTAAACCTTTAATTTACACATGTTAACTCCATATTTTATACCTATCAGTTTAGTTATATTTTGAACCGTTGAACCATAGATTAGAATTTCTATACATGTAGTTACTTGATTGTAAAATTCATTAATTGTTAGTGGCCTTACAAGTAGTTAAATAAAACTTAAGCATATTTTGCATACTTTTAAAACTTTATCTAGACAGATTAGTTACTAAATCTTAAGGTACCTAATATAGAATTAAATTATTGTGATACTTTGTACCTAAATAAAATTGTACCGTAGTACATTTTGCGTGCATATGCATTATGTATTTGGAATGCCAAAATTATATTTTTGATAATTTATTGTACGTTTGCTACACATTGCTTTGAATAAAAAATTAATAGTTTTTTCTAGCGAATGTTTTCTAGCGTGTCAAAATGCGAATTTTAAAAATAGAGGCTTTGCTAACTGACGTAACGTAAGTTTGAATAAAGATAGATAGCTAATTTTATTTTAGCCAAATATTTGATTTTACTGTTTAGGTAGAACATGATTTTTTGACGACCTCCTTGGCGTAGTGTGTAGCGCTGTTGTTTTAACGTGCGGAGGCCCCGGGTTCGATCCCTGGCAGGGTCAATATGGGAATTTATAATTTCTGAATTTTCCCTGGTCTGGCCTGGTGAGAGGCTTCGGCCGTGGCTAGTTACGACGTGAAGAAAGACGTGCCGCCAAGCGATTACGCGTTCCGGTACGATGCCGTGTAGAAACCAAATAGGGGTATGGGTATAACTGCCATGCCCCTAACAGGTTAGCTCGCTACCATCTTAGACTGCATCATCACTTACCATCAGGTGAGATCGCAGTCAAGGACTAACTTGAAGTGGATAAAAAATGATTTTGTTTATATGTATGTTAGTTAATCGGGATTTGTTTTTGAAACAAGAATGAATAGAAATGTAACTCAAAGCAATAAAAACGTTGAGATATTACTATTATTACACAAAAGTTATATTTGTTGTAATAATTATACAATAGTACTTATAAATCTATTCATGTTAATAGAAAAACTATGTTATGTGTAAACTGTTGTGTTAAAAAAATCACCATTGGTAAGTCATTTAAAGTAAAACATACATAAGCGGATATTTTTCATTACCTAGTTAATTTTTTTTCGTAGAATATAATGATAGCTACTAGGTAGTTATTAGGTAGATATTTATTGTTAATAGAAAATAATACATATAAAGAAATTAATATAAACTACATTCCATCGGAGTTGTACTATTTATTTCTACTTGTAAGTGTTTATTATTTATTTGGTAATAAAAAATTAAAATCATTATACCTATTTTTATTTCCTAGGTGCTATGACCTAGCACGCCGACCTATTTAAAGTTAATAAACAACTAGTAAGAGTACATAGCGAAAACATAAAATAAAAAAAACTTCTTTAGGCGCGATGAGCAGTTTTTAATCATTTATCTTGAAAAGTATAAAACTACTTTAGGCGCGTTGAGCACTTTTTGGTAGGGGGTAAAAATGTAGATTCGCGTGACCGTGACCGACATGTTCGCGTGACTGACATGCTCGCGAACATATAAATATACTACATTCGAAATTAAACTTTAATGCCTTGTGTGTTAAGGTGTATAGTTTAAAAATTTTAATTAAAAAAAAACGTTCGTTTTCACTTCTATCGGCAGTCCCTATGACTGCCAATTTTATGTTTTTATTTTTGTCTTTGTCATCACGTTGAAACTGGTGAATGAAATCAAATGAAACCTGGCATGATTTTAGTTTATACTACGAGGTAGGACATAAGATACTTTTTATCCCGAACGGTTTCAGCACGGTTTCCCTAAGAGATGGGGATGAAAATCAAAATGTGTACTTAGTTGTACCACAGTAAACAGATACAAACAGTAGTGAAACTACCTAGAAACGCTCGAAACAGCTCACTCACACAAGCATGCGCATCGACGAGACTTCTAAGCAGTCGTCGCCGCAGTGCCGCGTCATGACGAGTGGTCACGTTTATGTCTATTTCCGCGATCTTTTTAAAAATGCCAGGAGTGTTTTGCGTAGTATACGGCTGTTTGAACTCTGCTGAACAAATGTTTTTTAAATTCGTTGAAAATCGATATTTGGGGCTCCCTGGGGTCACAGAACAGAAAACTGGTACCACAATTTTAAAAAGTCAGCGCCATTAATGTTTTTGTTATTGAACCGATTTCGTTCAAAATCGATATCTGAGGATCCCTAGGATCACAAAACAGGCAACTGTTACCAAAATTTTAAAAAATCTGCGCCATTTTGAATTTCTTTGTTATTGAACCGATTTTGTTCAAAATCGATATCTGACGATCCCTAGGATCACAAGACAGGAAACCGGTACCAAAATTTAAAAAAGTCAGCGCCATTTTGAAATTCTTTGTTTTTGAACCGATTTCGTTCAAAATCGATATCTGACGATCCCTAGGATCACAAAACAGGAAACCGGTACCAAAATTTAAGAAAGTCAGCGCCATTTTGAAATTCTTTGTTTTTGAACCGATTTTGTTCAAAATCGATATCTGACGATCCCTAGGATCACAAAACAGGAAACCGGTACCAAAATTTTAAAAAGTCAGCGCCATTTTGAAATTCTTTGCTTTTGAACCGATTTTGTTCAAAATCGATATCTGACGATCCCTAGGATCACAAAACAGGAAACCGGTACCAAAATTATAAAAAGTCAGCGCCATCTTGAAATTCTTTGTATTTGAACCGATTTCGTTCAAAATCGACATCTGAGGATCCCTAGGATCACAAAACAGGAAACCGGTACCAAAATTTTAAAAAGTCAGCGCCATCTTGAAATTCTTTGTATTTGAACCGATTTCGTTCAAAATCGACATCTGAGGATCCTTAGGATCACAAAACAGGAAACTGTTACCAACATTTTATTAAATCAGCGCCATTTTGAAATTCTTAAATTTATTTAATTAGGGAATTACAGACCGCTTTAAATAGTCACAATGTTTACATACGAAGTTTTAAACAAAACTTAGAACTTCAGATAACTTCAAGTTAATTATTCACTCAGACCGTACATCACAAACAGAACACCGAGGCAGATATAATGCTCCAACTGTAAATCTATCTACCAGTCTATCTATCTACCCGTGCGAAGCCGATATATATTGGGGCGGGTCAGCTATCAAAAACTGCTGGACCGATTTTAATAAAACTTTCACTTTTAGAATACTTAATCATCCAGAAGAACCTAGCTACCTATTTATTATCCCGATATCCTCACGGGATCAAGATCTACGCGAGTGGTTAGTTATAATTTTCTATCTGTTTTAAATGCAAAATTCTGAAATAACAGCTATAGAAATGAAAATTTATATTGATTACTAAAAATACTTTCTTACATTACAAGTACCTATTAATTTTAATTAATTACATTTAAGTAAAGATAGTACATAATATGAAAAAACCTGTAATTTGTTCACTTTGTATTTTTCACGATAAAATTACAAATCTAAATTGCACCCGTACAAAACCGGGGCGGACCGCTAGTCAAAAATAAAGGTATTTTTTATGCAATGTTTTTTTAATTACTAGGTATCACACGCATTTTTGGGGTTGAAACGCGGTACGCTTCAACCCGAAAATGCATGACAAACATCCGAAAACAGAGCTCATGAGCCCAGCTCGCGCGCCACCTGCGGCGCCTACCGTGCGCCCAGCCGCGGATCGCGTACACTCCCGTCAAAACATGTAAAAGGTTACGCCATAATGATAAGTTAGTGACCTACAAAAAAAACAAAGATCTACAAGTTATTGTGTGTCAATATTAAACTGTTTTCCCTATTTTAAACTATCAAGATTAACCGACGCCATTAGATACTAATTTAATTTGTATTCGTAAACTAGTTATTTCAATTCGATTAATTGATCACTACAGAACATAGAATGTTTTAATTAACAAAAACAAAATTAAACCATAAAACATTAAAAGTGACAACCCTATTGCTTCAATGGAGCGTAGGTAAATAATTTATCAACTTGGCTTAGTTTCCATACTGGTTGTATCTGTTTACTGTGGTTGTACCTAATTCACTAACGCATAGTCCGATTTCATTCATTTTTTTTGTTAAAAAGGAGGTGCTTTTTAATAGGAGGTTTTGTAATTCAGAAATTATAGACATCACATCCCTCAGTATAGCTGGCGCTTAATTGCTTCTGAAGTTGACCGCTGGCCAGGAGTTGAGAAGGCGGGTAGAGTGTGCGAGGGTTAAGACGCTTCATAGTAATATTACAAATGCGAAAGTGTGTTTGTTTGTTGGTTTGTCCTTCAATCACGCTGCAACAGAGCAACTGATCGACGTGATTTTTTACATGCGACGAAGTCTCAGTCATCAGCTAGTTATTGATATAATTATTAGGCACAATAAATTGTCTGGCGAATAAGTCCTCGTAAACTCACTTGTAGGTGCTGAAGCTGGATATGGAGCTGCATACGCTAGTGCTAGAGCAAAACACTTTGCTAACTTATATAATTGGTGGCTTCACGTAGACGATTTGTCATGTCCTGAAAAAAATAAAACAATTATTGCAAATTGTATACTTGGGTATTTAATACTTGGTAAAAAGTATCTAAGTATTGGTAATATCAAAAGTCTGCAAGGACAGGGTAGTTTTAATTCTGATTTTTAAAAATTTGTTTTCTAAAGTAACTTATTGAAGTCTAGAGTGGCACCAAGCAGTGGGCACGGATGGAACCGCATTATGCACCGAAAGATTGCCAAATGAAGGCGGTAAACGCGCGATCACTTTGTGTCGCTCGGCTTGAAGCGTTGGGACCCAGCCAGAGATACGTCTCGAGAAGGAGACTCTCGTTAATGTTGCTGCTTTGACCGTATAATTCTGCGACGAGATGATAGATGGGTGTATACCTGTATAGCCTACCCAGGTCTAGTTTTCTTTGGAGTAGAGTATAGAAAAGTAAAATCGCAGATACCCAAGCAAAATACGGAAGTGACGCGATTTGCCGGGTGCAAAAGTTAGCAGGTGAGGTTTTTGACTCGCATTATGATTCCATTGAAATATCAGTCCGCGGTAATAACGTCCTATCCGACATGCAAAGCCAACGGTAAAGCTTATCTCTTACGCTTTTCAGCGAGAAACTCGGTTCCTCCAACTTTAATTACAATTAAAACAAGATCATCATTTTATTATCAGGTAGGTATATAGGCCTAATGTTTTTAAAAATACGAAACCGAAGTAGGTACTCGCCGACAGTTTTTCTATCCATTTAATATCTCTACATAATTTTTTGGTAAAAGCATTCCTAATTTGAAAACAGTGGCTAATTCAAAATCTTTAACGTGAAATCCATCACAATTTGAAAACGTTTGCTGACGCGGTGGTAGATCTTTCCCGCGAATTCAACCGCTATTGTCGCGTTACTCTTTCCGGATAACTCGACACACATTTCTTACAACTTGATAAATCGTTCAAAATAAAAAGAACATTAAATTCATGAACAGAATCACGTTATACCCTCGAACGTTCTTTTAAAAATAAGAAAACCTAGGTAGTCAGCATAAGCAGTCTTTTTTTAGGTAGTTAGAGAGATGTTTTTCAAAGCTGAGAAGCTTTTATACTTAAAGGTGGATACCTATTCGCCTTTTTACTAAACGAACTGATGTCAAGATATTGAATGCTTGCCCATTCAATGTAATAGAAAAGTTCCGAGTGAAGACAATTTTAACAAGGCCGTCGTCTGCTGCAGGGTGAAGAACTCCGGGGTGCAGTGTTGAGCGCTGTTGTCTTATCGTGCGGAGGTCCCGGGTTCGTTCCTCGGCAGGGTCTATTTGAGAATTTGTAATTTCTGAATTTTCCCTAGTCTGGACTGGTGGGAGGCTTCGGCCGTGGCTAGTTACCACCCTACCGGCAAAGACGTGCCGCCAAGCTATTTAGCGTTCCGGTACGATGCCGTGTAGAAACCTAAATAGGGGCATGGGTTTTAATATAACTGCCATGCCTCTAACAGGTTAGCCCGCTACCATCTTAGACTGCATCATCACTTACCATCAGGTGAGATTGCAGTTAAGGGCTAAAAAAAAGGTTGCATTGCATCTGTTTTAGTTTAGGTATTTTAACGAGTAGGTAAATATTCCTCAATGTCCAGCAAGAGGTGCGTATGACCACAGTAAACATACAATCGGTTTACTGTGGTATGACGTCCTATCATTACCCATTACCCATTATCTAACAATTCCAAGAGCAGTTTCATGAGGCCGAAAATGATGAAAGAAAGGTATAAGTGAATAATCTACCTATAAGTGAATAATCTACCTATGAGCGTATATAAGTAAGTACATATTATTATTTAATTAAGTAATAAACTTTAAAACCATACACAATGTATTAAGTAAAGTCAATAAGTTTTCGTACTTACCTACTTATTTAGTTACCAAGGCCCTTCTTATGGATCGAGGCAAACGATTCTTCTTTCTTGCGTACGACTTTCGTTTCAAACGGTACCTAAACAATTTTACGGATAGTGATTCAATTTAATTGGGAGATAATTTTTTTCCACTGAGGACAGAACCTTTTTCAACTAGATTATATAGGTAATCTTCTAACATACCTAGGTACTATCTACAAGGTTTTTTTTTTAAATCAAGCTTAGTTAGAACTAACCAATCAGAACACCATCTAAGTAATTGTCAAAACAAATACAATGAGTCCATTTGGAAAAGCTAGTTAGGCATCTAAGTTAACTACCGAAGCCAAAATAAAATCTGGTCAACCCTCTTCAAAAGTCGCTTTTACGAAGGCAAACGCACCTATAAAATCTAGGTAGGTATACCTACCTACCTGCTTGTTAGAAATTAGCATTTCGTTCCATTAAAAATCCGGGATTTCCACCTTTAAAACGGAATCTGGTGCAAGTACAAAAACAGTGGAAATTAAATTAATACAGCCCGGTGATGTTCGCTCGAAATTTAAGCAGTGCAAGATTTAAAGGAGAGCTCAGTAGCGTATGGTAGGGGACGGGGTAGGTAGGAGGTACGTAATTATACCGCGGCTCGCTCTCCGGGCGCAATGTGCAAAATCGCTTACTCGTAGAACTCCTTTACTATTGGACTTTTGCATATATTTTGAAAACAGAAGGCACACAGAAATATCTAGATAAACATATCTACAGTGTAGTTCGCTATTTATACAGAGATGCATGTTCAAAGGTTTGGATTTTTTAAAATGTACTTAATATTGTATTTTATAAAAATATTTCGCATTTGGAAGCAGGTAAACACTATCGAAAATAAAATGTGTAGTGCATTGTAACCTTTATTTTCACCATCGTAAAATTCATCGTAAGATTCTAAAGCGGCTGTTAGAAGTGATACAATATTTATTATAGGCACAAGGTACTGTATGCAGCGCCTTTATACTATGGAACCGCCGTCGCACTGTAGCAGAGTTCTAAGTGCTATAGGTATCTATCTATTCATAAATATTAATAGGATGCAGATTAGGTACAGAGTCCAGTTAAGATTTCAATGCTGACAGCCACTGACTAATGATCGCAATCCCCTCTGATTTCGCTAATACTGTATCACTACTGGCCAGAATGCAGCAAGAATGTCATAAATTGAACCAAACACAGGAATTGTCGCAGGAATACGTTCATAGCTATGTGATAATAACAACTTCTGATTTATCATTGTCTTCGACTAGCTGTCGAGTAGGTATCGAGTTCCAGTGTTACGGCCTTCGTATCCTGAGTCAGCTCTACGCTCGGGTGCGCTCCGTTTCCTGTCACCTCGCATACTTTCAGCCGATTTCGTCCCTACGCAAGTGTGGCAGCAATTTTATATAATAAATAGGTAATTTTTTATCTGGCTTACTTTGTTGTCGACAAGATTTTTTTTAAATACCTATTTCACCGCAGTGCCCTATCTTATGCGTGACTAGCTGATGCCCGCGACTTCGTCCGCGTGTATTGGAGGTTTTTGGTTCCCGCGGAATGTCTTAAATTTTCCGGGATAAAATGTAGCTGTGTTATTCCAGACTATAATCTATCTCTGTGCCAAACGTCCAGATCCGCTCAGCCGAATTGGCGTGATTGAGTAGGTAACGGACATGCATTTCAGGTTTTTGGTTCCCACGGGAACTCTTTTATATTTTGGGACAAAAAGTTGTCTATTGTTATTCAAGACTATATTCTATCTCTGTGCCAAATTTCATCCAGATCCGTTCAGCCGTTCTGGCGTGAAAGAGTAGGTAACAAGCATCCATACATACAAACTTTCGCGTTTATAATATTAGTAAGGATGAAAGAAGGACCATTTTTTGCGCTAAGAATCAGCCTGATTTGCTAGCGAAAAATGCAGCTACAATTATTGGCACCTTTTCAAACCTTACACTTAGTAATAAGCTGATTCGCTGTTCCGTAATTATTAAAGTTTTTCTATTGTAGTGACCAATAGAAACGAAAGCTGGTGTCTGCCCACGTAGCACGCGGTTTGCTTTGCGCCACGGCCGCGTCGAACTAGTATTAACTACCAGGAAAAGTTAACGTTAATATTGATGGGGTGACCATGGTCCCGCATTAAAAACTAAATTTGAAAAAAATAATCGAAAATAAGATTATTAACTATATAATCATCATCTACAAAATGATTATGATTAGATTCCAAAAATATATAACACTTTAGTTCAATATCCAGTGATTCACAAAAAAAAAACATTTAATAAAAATGTGAATAAGATTCTAGATTTAACTAGATTAATTTAGATTTTTTTAGTTCGTTTTTTGGCAGGGCAGACGTGTTTTTAATTTTTTTTATTATGACTTGTGAATAAATATACTTGAGTTTGAGTTTGTCGATAAAACGGACATTAACAACCTTATTTTTTATTTAAAGTTTTTATTTTAAATTTATTAAATTTTTGGCTTTAAAATCGCGCATTAATTTTAGGTTAGCGAAATATAAGCTTCAGTTTATATTGATTTTAACAAGTCAGGAGTGTGAGGACATCGAAATAGCATGATTTTCAGGATCTCAAGCATCTTCGGCACGTTTAGGAGGTATATCGGAGTGTGCCGTCACTTAAAGTGGCCGTTAATTACCGTCGAGAAGCTGCAAAGTGCAATTTGATTGACCGAATGCCTTCCTTTGCCATAGAATACTGCGGCCTTTGCCGTGTTACAGCTCCCATTGTACTATAGACACTGATATTAATTAGTGAAATCTGATTAGGTTTAGGTACTTGTACGAGTACGTAAATATCATATGTCACTGTATTACCTATTTACTCAATACTCAGTTTATTTCTATTATGTAGGATATACAGGTGTCTCTTATGTTACGTCATGTTTTGACTCTACCATCGGAAAGAAGGTTCTACTCAAAAGAGCCGCCAAGAAAATTAGTAGTATTTATTTAATACTGCTGATTTTCTTGCCGACAATGTCAGGTACATAAGCGATATTCTCTACAATGAAACAGCGCATCGAAGAAATACTGTCAGTACAGATGATTAGCACTGAAGTAACTTGTGTCGGAGTCGCATTTTAATATCCACTAATAAGTTTTTAAAAATAGCGGTGATATTATAGTAGTGAGCGTGGTGGAATATGGCCTAGCATGGTAGCGTATGATCTGCCTGCTAATCTGCACTCGGCCAGCGAGTTGGGCTATAACCTAGGTTGTATGGTCGATGGCTATAACTTAAGCCTTATTATTCTGCGTAAAGACTCATGCTCATTATTTTGTGATATCTATGGCAATGGATTAAGATTATGACATAGATTTAGAAATTATCTATGGATTATGATAGCCAAATGACAGCTAAATAGATAAATATATTTACCTACAAGTATTTTGATATTTTGGTCCATTTTATTTATAGTCAGTGTCGCATTCCACCTATTGTTTTCCTACATTATACGGAAGGTCGATACCTATATCATAGGGTCAGGTCAAAAGATATACCTACGTTTATACTTAGTGTGAAATATTCTAATATTATTATTTCGTTTATAAATACAAAAGCAAATTTAACAGGCTACGAACAATCAGAATAGTAAAGCGAGTTGTAACTCCACTGGGTCCTGTCGTAGGTGTCATTCCAACTGTAAAGTTTCCCATATTATTCCCATTACGCAGCTATGGTAGCATAATTACACATAGATTATAGTATAATAAACATCATGGTTTGTATTGTAGATATTTCTAATTCTGTTTATGCCTAATTTATCAACGAAATGTTAATACTTCTAATTTTCAAAATCTTGACAAAAACGAGTCTTCTGGATCGATGTGGATGAAGCAAATTCATACGAATGCGAAAATTTGCCTGTCTGTCTGTCGGTTCGTCTGATTTTAAATTATTTCATCTAAACTGGTAGACCAATTTTGTTAGTATAAAAAAATTTGAGCACAGAGAGAGATTTACCCAGTTTGTAAGTAGACATAGGTTTTTCTTTTTTACGGGAAAATAATATTATATTGCCACGGAAAACACAAGGATATCAAAAAGCTTTTATTTACCACGGGGAAATAATATTTTAGCACATCGGAAAACACAAAAGGAAATAAAAATAAAATGGCC
This sequence comes from Erebia palarica, assembly GCA_964035005.1. Lineage (NCBI taxonomy): Eukaryota > Metazoa > Arthropoda > Insecta > Lepidoptera > Nymphalidae > Erebia > Erebia palarica. The sequence continues at coordinate 46,928,531 of OZ035983.1, forward strand.
AATGATCTTGTTAAATCGATTGGCTCTATTTGTAGTACTGTGTACTATGTCTTCTTACTAACGATGCTACTACTTATACGTAACGAGCTCAAGAAATTTCAATATTATATTAATTTAATAAATAACATATTAAGTATAAGCATTGCTAAAATTGCTGAAGATTTAGATCAACGAACTTTCATTTCTAACGTACGAATCTCATTTCGATCGGTAAACAATTTCACGGATAGTGATCCAATTTAATTGGGGATCTCTTTCTTTCTATTCGGGACAAAAACCTTCGTCAAGTAGCTTAGTGACAGGAAACAAATGATGCATTTGGAATCGGTGTCGGAAGAGTTTTAGCATTTCAAAGACGACTGTTGAAGTTTACTATTGACTTGTTAGTGAGATAGTTATCTACTCGTACATTCACTGTATATTTCTGTAACATGGCAAAAGTGACCAGTAGGTATTCTATCATAGTATTCTGTGGTCCTGTACTGGTTGTCTACTGTTTTTCGGAAAATACATATACGACGAAGAAAATTACATTCCACTTACTTACTGGGACTGGGTACAGTGAGTATTTCTCTGCCATTAAATATTTTGTAACGTAAAGCGAAACAGTTTTAAAAGGCAGAACCAGTGTTTCAACCATTACATTGGCCTTCCCGGAGTCCCTGCGCCAATAAATGTAGGTGGGTATTTAGCAGACTATTTAGTACGCGACACTCCGCTCCCCGACTCCACTAATGCTCTTAATTATTTTTGCCAGTGTAAGCTGTTTTTCTGACGGGGGGAATGCAATTGCAACATTTTGCATCTCCCTCGCAGCAGTTCTGAGTCGTTCTCATTACGTAGGTACTCCGTCGCCGTTCGCCGTGGCTCAGATCTCTCTTTAATTAGACTTTAAATCAAGTCAAGCAAAGCGGTCAGCCATTCGAATGACGTATGAATAGTCAATCGTCATTAAACTGTTCAGCTTTGGTAGTCTAATGCGGTCGATAGAGTGCTCTAATGCTGGAATATAAAGGGCACTCCTAACGTCTTTTTTACTGAATACTCGGAGCCACTTTAAGGTGATTTACTGTATATCTAACCCTGCCGCCGATTTGAGGATCATATTAAAAATTAATGGGGAGGGTAGATAAAATGCTCTACATACTTATAAGAAGGTATTAATGTGCAAATCGAGATACATACGTAGATGACAGAGGTCGTATACCTGTGTTAAAATGAACGCAGCTCAAATATATTCATGCTCACACGCAAAGTATGTGTATAGCTAACAGCAATACACGCATATCAATCACCGAGCAATTTGGTTACTTCCCACTTCCCACTGATTAGTGAATAGTTCAACCGTTGAACTAGTGGGATTTTTTACCCAGTACTATAACCTCATATAGGTAAATCATTTCAAGGAATTGAACTACTGGGAAAAAACTCAAGTCTTTCAACCCACTGAAACTCATTGAATGAAATTACACATGGATTTAAAAAATAAGACACGAAAGTTTAGTAAGGTGTGTCATTTTTGGATTAGACGATGTTTAAAAATTATATCTATACCCAAGCATTTCGTATTTCTCTATTACCACTTCAGTACAATCGCACTTTAAAGTAGCGAGTCAGTTAGTCGGGACAGTCACTTCTATCTATTAAATAAACATTTTCCAATTTATTTTGTTACGTTACCTGTAGAAGAATTTATATTTTCCTTGCGGTTGCGTACCAGTACCTATTTCAATTAAAATTTTACCTCTGAAACATTAAAAATAACAACTGCGTACTGACGTAGGTAGAACAACCTGCTGTTGTTCTATTAGGTAAGTCAAATTAAATTTATACAGCTCATCATCGAAATAGAAAGGTACAATTCTACATCAATGCAGCTCACTGCCGACGTTCAGAAAACAGTGCAATTAAAAGAGCCTCCTCACGGTGTTGGGTTGGAGGTATACTCGTAGTAGGTACTGTTTGCTGCTATAATTTTGTCCCTAGGCATAAAAGTGATGCTTTTATGCAGATTTGACTAGTTGAATCTTACTATACTATACTATAATACTATAATGTTATAAATGCGAAAGTTTGGATGGATGTATGGATGTTTGTTACTCAATCACGCCCCAATGGCTGAACGGATCTGGCTGACATTTGGCACAGAGATAGATTACAGTCTGGAATAGCACATAGGCTACTTTTTATCCCGGAAAATTAAAGGGTTCCCGCGGGATCCAAAAACCTTCAAAACACGCAGACGAAGTCGCGGGCATTCGCTAGTTCCCTAATAGTTTTATAAATTTATAATTATTGGAAATTTGGAAACAATACTTTTGTTCATGTAAGGAGTACCCTTACATGAACAAAAGTATCACTGTCTTATCCGATGGACATTCAAGATTTCCTGCATGGATCTCCATTCTCCACAGCAGACGGTCTTGTGAAACTATCTTCCATCGGCTCCCAGCTACTCACTTAGACTTAAAACAAAAGTACCTAATACTCTGTATAGCTATTCTGTGGTAAAACCAAAAAAAAGGTAATAGTACGGTGATACTTCCATTTTTTCATTCCATAACGTAGCGACGGAGCTAATTTCAGCAGAGTGAGGTATTATTTTACAGATTTTCTCTGTATCAGCATATCAGTCTGAAGTGCGGGTGCCATCTTCCTCTTATATAAGGCCCATTCTTTTTTAAGCGCTCTCAATTGGAATTAAGTTATTCCGTCTAATGTCGCTTGTTTCGCAAAAGTCGAGCTCAAAAGGAAGCTCGAGTGTAGCCATTGAAATTCTTTGCGACAAAGTTCATAATAAGTTCATTTTAAATCTGTGACAGTGTACAGAGATGAATCTTTTTACCATGGCTGTTTGCTTTCGTAGGATTAAAAGCGGATGACCATAATATTTCATTACTTGCTTTACGTAAATGGGTGCTCACCAGATCTTTACTAATTAATTACACTATGTTTATAGGTTTATGTGTGTCTATTCATGATTTGTATGAAACCGTTCCATAACATTTAACATTTACGTTTCATTGAAACGTATATGTTACATGTTATCATTATCATCATCATGATTTTCAACCAATTTCCGGCTCACTACTGAGCATGATCTCCTGTCGGTATGGGAAGGGTTAACCACTAGGCTATCACCGCAATACAGTTACGCAGTAGTATAAAAATATATATTCACTATAGTACTATAGTAAGGGCCGGGCCCTATGTATGAACCCGTGTAACGCGATTGGAAGATGAATCTTTTTTAATCTTGAAAAGTAAATTATAATACCTTTAATTTTCTTAGTCAAAGTAAATTTTTAGCTTCCATTGATATGATGCTGTAAGTTAACCTGTCTATAATTAACTACCTAGGTTACTTACCATACAATATTAGATGACTTTTAAATAAAAACATTATTCATTTCACATATAGGAATTCCATTAAAACTCACTAAAGAACCTTAAGTAAAATTGTGATGAAAACTCAGTAGTACTAACACGCAAATTAGTAAGCACTTGCCTAAATGAACTGTAATTATGTCCATTAAGTGATATAACAGGGGAAGTTAACCGGGCCAAGTTGTATGTGGAGGTAGTTGTTAGGTGAAAAGGATAATTGCGTGGCCTCCTCAACTCGTCCGTGCTGCCTCTCGAGTATGGCCAGCTAAACCAATTAGCCAGCAATTCATAACATAGAACTAACTAGTAGGTATTAGTAGGCACTTAGTTTTTACATGGTTGTTGTAACTTGTACCTAAATTATAATGCTTATATCGGCGTGAGAATTAAAAGAAAGTAACAGTACATCCTTAGCAGGTATATGCTTTGTTCTGCAGTTATCGTGTTTGATAACTATATCTGACCTAAGAAACAACTTCAAAATAATTAAAATTGCTTTAGGCGAAACACTGGCATATCATAGCACAGGGAATATGGATCTTGCTACGCAATTATACACTAGATGAGGCCGCGGCTTTGGCCGCCTGGATTAAGGTTTTTGGATTCCCGCGGGAACTCTTAATTTATCGGGATAAAAAGTCTATGTCCTTCCCTGGGATGAAACCTACCTGTATACCAAATTTCTTCCAAATCGGTTGAACAGATGGGCCGTGAAAGCATAGCAGACAGGCAGACAGACACACTTTCGCATTTATAATAAGTAGGTATAGATTTGGTCACCTGTAGACCAAACCTTTAAGTTTCCTAGTAATCCAAAGGTTTTAATTAAAAATTTAAAATTTGCAGACATCTATTTAGGTTAAGATTAAGATTATTCCCAACACAAATGCAACGAAGTGAATTTATAAATAGCAAAAACTGCTTTATTGCAATATTGTAAAAACGCATTCATCGTAACCTTCACCAAGATTGCAGACACTATGCAGCAAAGTTAAACTGTCGTAGCCCGGGGCAAAGAATCTTAATTATTTTAAGCTGAACAAGGACTTCGTTATTTTGTAGTTTAGTCACAAACCCAGAATTCATAATAGTTATAGAAGTGGTAAAGTAAGGGAGAGCTTGCCACAGCATGTGGCGGTCGCCACATGGGTATGATAGTTACTGGATGGCGCTATAAGATAGAACTACTGAGTCCAAAATGATTACTCTCTCTAGAAGTAGAAGTGATGAAGTCTGAACCGCGATTACGAAGGCTTTCTTAAAACCATAAAATTAATCTTTTTTTATTACATATAATGATTCTGACTCCCCGAGCATAACTGCACCCGTTTAAAGGAACATCATAAATTGTAACGGTCGCTCCTGGACACCGCCCATAATATTTATAGAGTTTTTGATAACTGAAGTAGGTAAACAAGTATATCTTATCAGTAAAAATAACTTTGGAAACTAGACATGGAGATATAAATAGGTATGATCATTAGAAATATTTTTGTTAGGGCCAGCTTTTAGATATCGGCAACACACTTTTCCGGTAGATATATTATGGGCAGCATACACCATTATCTCCATCATCTTATTCAGATTTCAGTGGTGACAGAGTATTTATTTTTATTACATCAGCAGGGACTGGCTTAACTGGCGCGGGGTATTATTTTACAGATTTTCTCAGAATCAGCACATCTCAGTTCTCACGAATGGTAGCTGTCGTCCTCGTGTCTAGGGTTTTGTAAGAGCTCTCAATTAGAATAGAATTAAGTAAATCTATATATTCCTTTTATATTTATTACATAAATAAAAAGCAATATAGGAAAGCAATATGAAAAAGCTACAGATACACAAGCTTCTTTATAAATTACTAGATGATGACTGTATCCGCGTGGATTGAGGTTTTTTGATTCCTACGGGAACTATTTTGGGTTAAAAAGAAGCCTGTGATTTGGCCTTAAAAATCGTAACAGACAGACAGACAGACACACTTTATTTATAAGATTAGTAAGGTTTAATTGTTATTTTTTAAAAAGCAACCGTCAAGTTTTTTTCTGGTCCTAGGTGTTCTGAACTAGCGGTAGATTCATGTGGCGATTCAAAAGATTATCTGAATAAAAAACTTTTGATTTGATATGGTGGCGGGGAAAACAACATACCATATCATCTGAGATACAAATCCTAGACTAAAATAAAAACAGATATTATATATATTAACAGATATTATAATAAGTAATTGAATGAGATGTAAAAGTTTGCATAACAACCAAAGAAAATTTTGAAAAATATGATATAAGAGGGCGGGAGGTCGGCAACAACTTGGAAGAGCAATCGGTCCCTCGGCGGCCATGATGAATCTTTCACACGCTTTATCGCTTTGCATCGGGAGTCGAACCGCCGGTCTTTACTCATCCCCGCATCATACAATTTATGGGTGCAGCCGAGACATAAATATTATTATTTACACAGGAAAATACGGTGCTAAAAATGTTGGTACTAATTAATTTTTATTACCCTTCAGATAAAAAAATAAAGTATCGGACCCAATGACGTGCAAACCTATGACGTTCCAAACTTCCAACGTGACTCTAACAACTTGTTTCACGAGAAATTCAGCTTATCTTAAAACTAGCTTATGCCCGCGACTTCGTCCGCGTGGACTTCACAAATTTTAAACCCCTACCCCTTAGGGGTCGAACTTTCAAAAATCGTTTCTTAGCGGATCTACGTCAAACTACTCTTTCCAACTAGAAAACGAAAATACCGTTTGCCAAATTGGTCGCATCCTAATTTCTTACGAAAAATCGAGTCCTACTTACTTAGGATTGCTAAAAAACGATTTGGAAAGTAACAATAACAAAATATGTTCAACTATTTCAGATTTAACTGTTTTTACGGAAATCACCCATTACTTATCACAAAATAAAATGAGGTATAATAATATGTAATTACTTCCATATTATAACTTTTATTTTTTATATTATAAATGCGAGCGGTACGAGGTTATATCCCGAGGAAGGCTTTCATCTTATCCCGGAAAATTAAGGTGTTCCTGCGGGAATAAAAAACTTAACCCATGTGGACGAAATCGCGAGCATTATCGATTTATCGCATCAAAAAATATAACTTATCACCTACACATACCTATATCACGTTTAATAGTAAAGAGATTCCACAGTAGCTAATCCTTGTCTTTGTTGTAATACACAGCTTAATATGCATTCTATTGGACTAATAAATCAAAGTGATTTCATTATTTCCCGTCGGTTGCGGCACGACGTATTTGGTAGATTACGTGAGATCCCCTAATAATAGTGTTGCGATTGTGGATGCAGTTATCTGTCTTGTATAGGGTTGATAATAATTAATTATTAAAATATCATAAATATTATAATCTATACTTCTATACTATATATACTAATAAACTATATAGGAAAATATTATAAATGTATTCCTGCGCGTGATTTCCCTCCAGTAGTGTCAGATTTCCTGTCCTATTGGGCCTATGAGAAGGAGATAGGCAGTGCACCTGGATGGCGCACACACTTGTGCGCTATATAATAATAATAACGTTGCAAGCAATTCTCAAATTTAATCAAAAATCTCTGCAAATAGTCTTTGTTGCTTCTGTTTCGACTTTGAAAGTAATAATCAGGTTATTTTAAGCTACGCCTGTAACTTCGCAAGGGAATCAAAATTTTCTTTCTACTTTCAATTATACTTGTTTTAGTACCAATTAAAACTTTACTAGTACGATGATGGAGGTAGGGGGAGGCCACAGATCCTTTTCAATATCTAACATGTCCATTGAGTGGGTTCGCATGACTTATTCATATGAGTTCTTTGGTAGTGTTTATAAGAGTCTAATGATGGAGTTCTAGAGTTTTGTCATGGACTACTAAAACGTATTGCTTTACAATAATAGAATGCTTGTACATGCCATGCAAATAAATAAAACAAATACGGTCTTTTTTACGTTTTTAATGCCACTATTTATATGAATACAAAATATTAATACTTTACAATAATAATATACAATTTAACAACCCTGGAAGTAACGGCCCGTTTAATGCACCCTAAATTCATATGATGATCCTTAGTCGGCATGTGCCGTCGACTATGACTTAGGTCTCCTAGTTAATTATAACTGAGATGCGGCAATTTAACTGACCGACTAACCGAGGGAAGCATTACCTACTTCCTTCCCGCTTACAACTTGGATATTACCGTTTATATAATATATGTCACCGTAAAATTGTAAAAACCGTTGGATATGATCTAACGGTTTCTATCCCGCGAGATTGTAAACTGTCGAAAGATTGTAAACATTTCTATGTTCTGACTATTATTTTTGAAATATTTATTGTATAAATTACATTCTCTTGTCTCTTTCTAGTACACTTCGTGTGCGAGTTGAATGCAGAGTAGGTAAATGTATTTGTCACCATACATTTAATATGCAATCAACTATCGGGTTAATATACCTAATAGATTACAATTTACCGAAAAATAATGCGTTAAATTGTAAGCAGTATGTTACGGTTCACAATCTGTCGGCGGTTTACAACCTATCAAGATAAAAAGCGTTAGATTACAATCTAACTGTTTTTACAATTTTATGGTGACATATATAAAATATCAAAATATGTAAATAAGATTTATGAAGCAAGTTTAATAATTTACTTTTATGCTAAAACAAATTACCTAATATGTCTTCGTATGTGGCAATGGCATTTAACTGTTTCTAGCTAAAATGTCCTGTTACCTAGTACCTAACGTAAATTCGCTTTGGACAAAATTCTTGCCGTAGGTAGTCAATCCTCGGATTTTCCACTGTGACACTATTAAGTACCCCTCTGTAACGTACCTGAACTCCAAGACATCAGTATAACTCCGGTAAAGATCGTTTGTTTTATGACCCCGTTCCGAAAACGCTTTACTAAATTACACGTAAAATACAAAGGAGAGAAACGTAGTGTTCGCTACGTTTCTGAAAACTGAATAGGTGCTTTTTGTGTACAGATCCGGCTAGGTCGATAAGCTAGGTTATAGCTGTTAAAAATATATTGTAAGTATGCATAGAACGTAATATTGTCTGTGACATATAATTAGATTGACACATAGTCTGTGACAAAGATCAATTGATAAAAATCTGCTCTCTCTCTCTCTCCCTCTTAAGAACCTCCGAACCGTGCGTGTGCTGTGACTGTTGATATTTTAATATTAATCTAAATTTATCTTTTCGATCTTAGTTATAATAACGGCCAATCTGTATTTTTATTCTGTGCAGTAATAAATTCAGTATTGGAATTATGTGAATTATTTCTCAGCACGATGTCTCCATCTACGCAGTCGTTGTAAGATCCACACGACCTCCCAAAAGGTTATGTTGCCCAGTCATCTGGCGAACATCGTACTTGAGAAGTATTTATGTAATCGATCGATTCACACTGCACAGAACATTACGCTCTGATCTATCTACCTGAAGAAATCTCAAAAATGGCATCCGATGGCGAAGTTCCCCCTGTACATGGTGATGGCGTCTCTCGTGTCAATTCGACGACGTCTGTCCCTATGTTTCCTGCAATCGAGAAGCTGGAAGGCAGCAAGAACTACTTGGCGTGGAAATTTGCTATACGTATGGTCTTAATACTAGAAGGCTTGTGGGATTGTGTTACTGCGAGTATGGTCACAGACGCTGCGCGCGATCAACGTGCGCTGGCGCGCATAGCTTTAAGTATTAAATCAAGCCTGTACCAGCATATTCGCAACGCAGCTAGTGCTAAAGAGGCGTGGGATAGCCTTTCGGATATATTTGAAGACAAGGGACTATTACGTCGTGTTTTACTGTTGCGTGAACTACATCGTACACGCTATACGGACTTCAATGATATGAGTAAGTACATGGACAACACCTTCAACATTGTGCAACAGCTAGCCGATATTGGACGAAAGATAGATGATGAGGAAATAGCTGAACTGTTGCTAAGCGGTCTACCTCAGGAATATGACTCGCTTGTGTCAAACCTATCAACTTTCACATTAACAACAAGAATTTCCAGTGAAGTAGTAAGAACTCGCCTACTACAAGAAGATCTGCGGAGAAACAACTCAAATTCACATAATATATCTGAAGCTGCTTATATTTCAAAACGTAAAGTCAGATGTGACTACTGTCATAAAGAAAACCATGTGAAAGCAAAGTGTTTTAAATTGAAGCGTGACAAAAAGATGAAAAGCAGTAGTGATGTATGTATGGCAGCCGCATATCTTTCTAGGCATAGAAAGGAAGATTGGTTTGTAGACTCTGGGTGCACAGCACACATGTGCAATAAGAAAGACTTCTTTGTGTCACTCAAGTCAACTTCATCAACAGTGTCAGTTGCTAACAATGAGACTATGTTATGTGAAGGTGTTGGGACTGTGAACATTCAATGTAATCATAAGGTACTTATTCTTAATAATGTTTTGTATGTCCCTAAATTAACAACAAATTTGATTTCTGTAAGTAAATTATTAGAATTAGATCTAAGAGAGGTGTTCAATTCGGGAGGTTGTTTCATATTTGACAGTGATGATAAACTTATCAGTTCTGCTAGTAATTTAAATGGGATTTTTAAATTACATGGGTGTGTTAGGACTAGTATGCATTTGCACAAAGAGGAGCATTCTTTGTTCCTTCATGATAGGAAGGACTCACAGAGTGCCGCAGTTGCAGCTCATCAGCAGCCAATGCTATTATGGCATCAACGTTTGGGTCATCTCAGCTCTGGAGGTATGTATGCTCTTAGAGATAGGTTGGGACATGGTTGTATGTTTCAGGCTGAAGAATCTCTACCGGATTGCGTTGCTTGTCTTGAGGGCAAGCTGGCCGCAAAACCGTTTCCCAAGAGTGGAGCCAGTCGTGCAGCCAAGGCACTAGAGCTTGTACACTCTGATGTCTGTGGGCCCATGCCGGTGAGCAGCTGGGGTGGTGCAAACTACATTCTGTCACTGACAGATGATTATTCGAGGAAGAGCTTCATATACCTGATGAAACAAAAATCTGAGGTATGTAGCCGTTTCATTGAATTTAAAAATATGGTTGAAAAGCAGACTGGTTTATCAATCAAATGTCTTCGTAGTGACAATGGGGCTGAATATGTAAATTCAACTTTGTCTGGGTTTTTATGTGAACAGGGGATAGTGCATCAGCTTACAGTTCCTTACTGCCCTCAGCAGAATGCTGTTTCAGAACGTTTAAACCGTACCCTTATGGATAAAGTACGTTGCATGTTGCAACATTCTGGTCTTGACCAGCGGTTCTGGGGAGAAGCAGTGATGACTGCTGTGTATCTAAAGAATAGGTCTCCCACAGCTGCATTGGACGGCCAGATTCCAGAAGAGGTTTGGACGGGTTCAAAACTGGACCTCAGTCACCTCCGGGTATTCGGTTGTCAGGCTTATGCATTAGTACCAAGGGTTAAGCGTAGAAAGTTAGACCCTAAATGTAAACCTTACGTTTTTGTTGGTTATTCAGAAACCACTAAGGGGTATAGGCTGGCTGATCCCTGTGACCCTAGAAAAGTGCTCTTGTCTCGTGATGTCACATTTATGGAGGAGAGATTTTTTAACTTTGGACATGATAATTCTTGTAATAATAATGAAATAATATTTTTTAATCCTTATTTATTACATAATAATTTATCAAATGAAATTAATGTTAATAATGAATTGTCTAATGTCGATAATAATAATTCAGTGGAGAATAATAATTTTAATTCAAATGGCATGTTGTCTTTTAATGAAAGTTTTAATAATATTAATGCCTGTGTTTCTACAGATACGGGGGATACTGGCAGTGACCACAACTCCTCTGTCGAGTGTTCGGTGAATGATGGCGTAGGTGTCTCTGTTACGTCACAAAGCGCGACGTTGATTGGAGGGGAAGGTGTGTCTGCTGCTTCACGCCCTGTACGTAGTACACGATTGGTTCCACCTAAAAGGTATGAAGACTATGATCTGTCTATGCTTGCAAGGGATATTTTAATCGATGAGCCACAGTCGTATCGAGAGGCGATTGATAGTCCTTACTGCGATGACTGGATGCAGGCCATGAAGCGTGAGTACAACTCTATGATAGAGAATAATGTGTGGACACTTGTAGAGCGACCCAGTAACTCTAATGTTGTAAAATGCAAGTGGGTGTTTAAGGCAAAGTGTGATGCTTCAGGAAATTTTCAGCAATTTAAGGCTAGATTGGTAGCAAGGGGCTTTACACAAAAAGAAGGGGTAGATTATACAGATACATTTTCCCCAGTTGTACGTCACTCTACCATGAGATTGTTATTTAGTTTAGCTAATGAATATGACTTGAATATTGATCATATTGACGTAAATACAGCTTTTCTAAATGGAAACCTTGATGAAACTATTTTTATGGAGCAGCCCGAAGGTTTTTCTGATAGTAAAAATAAAGATAAGGTTTGTCTTTTGAAAAAGAGTATTTATGGATTGAAACAAGCCAGCAGAATGTGGTATTGTAAAGTTCATGACTTGTTAACTAAAAATAATCTTCTACAAAGTAAATGTGAACCATGTGTGTATTATTTACAGGCTAAAAAGGAAATTGTTATTATAGCATTGTATGTCGATGACTTTTACCTAATTTACAATAAGGACAGCTATAATATTAAGGTTTTATTAAAGTTACTAGAGCATGAATTTAGTATCAAAAACCTAGGTCCTATTCAATGCTATCTTGGAATTAGAGTCAGTAGAGATAGAGATAAAGGTGTACTTAAGTTAGACCAGTCAGTTTATATTAAGAAAATACTGAAAAGGTTTGGTATGTCAGACTGCAAACCAGTTTCGACTCCTATGCAATCAGGATTTAAGTTATGTAAATCAGATGATATTTTAAGTGATGATGTATATAACTATACACAACTTTTAGGTTGTTTGATGTATCTATCAGTGTGCACTCGTCCTGATATTGCTTACACCTGTAGTCAGTTAAGCCAGTATAATAACTGCTTTGGTAAATGTCATTGGTCAGCTGCTAAGAGAGTTTTAAGGTATCTAGCAGGTTCAATTGAGTATGGTTTACTTTATGTAAGAAGTAATCAATTGGTGTTGAGTGCTTATACCGATGCGGATTGGGCCAATGATTGTATTGATCGTAGGTCGTATACAGGATTTGCAATAAAGCTAGGGAATAATGTTGTAAATTGGGAGTCTCGAAAACAAAAGTGTGTTGCACTCTGTAGTACAGAGGCTGAATATTTAGCGATAAGCGACGTTTGTAAAGACTTGAGTTTTATTAGTAACTTTTTGGTAGAACTCTTTACAAATTTAAAATTGGACTGTATTACTGTGTATAATGACAATCAAAGTGCGCATAGAATATTACAATGTAAAGAATACTGTCACAAACGTACTAAACACATTGACGTGCGCTAAAATCATTATGTAAAGGACTTAGTAAATAGTAACTTTGTGACTGTTAAATATCTATCTACTGATCAGATGATTGCTGACGTGTTGACTAAGCCTTTAGACAAGAAAAAGCATAACTTTTTTATTTATGAGTTGTGTGTTCGACATATTATATAAGCATAACGTATTGTATAGTTATGAAATGTAGTCATTTTTTCTGTGTAACCTTAGTTGCTTACGTTATATGCATAAGGGGAAGTGTTAAAAATATATTGTAAGTATGCATAGAACGTAATATTGTCTGTGACATATAATTAGATTGACACATAGTCTGTGACAAAGATCAATTGATAAAAATCTGCTCTCTCTCTCTCTCCCTCTTAAGAACCTCCGAACCGTGCGTGTGCTGTGACTGTTGATATTTTAATATTAATCTAAATTTATCTTTTCGATCTTAGTTATAATAACGGCCAATCTGTATTTTTATTCTGTGCAATAATAAATTCAGTATTGGAATTATGTGAATTATTTCTCAGCACGATGTCTCCATCTACGCAGTCGTTGTAAGATCCACACGACCTCCCAAAAATAGCTGGCTATTTATTACAATATGCCTATGGAAAATACATCTTTTGAAAAATAATTTGTAGAGCTAGGAAGTATTATTATTGTGATAGATTTTTTATTGATTACAATATTATGATCTTTTCTACAATATTATTAGTAGGTTGTATTTACAGTTAGTTGTATATGTATACGTTTGCTGGAAAGAAATCTGTATTGCATATTTTCTGCGTTGAAACAACTTGCCTAACCTACTAACTTTTACCCGCAATTTTCTCCATTGTGATTTACATTATTGAACGTTGAAGTGATTCTTGTTTTCCCGAGATACAAAACTATCATGTCTTTTTCCAGGATGTAAGTCGGATCTTTGTCACATTTCGCCAATTTCGTTGAACCAATATTGATCCATGAAAAGATAAATAAGACTAATATAATCACTTGTCCGTTTAAAAATAAAAATAAGTAATAAGTGATAGTGTCCTTCCTATAACTAATTCATCGATTCTTACTTTTAAGACCACAATGCCACCTGCGCCAGAGAGGTCGTTAAATCCTTCGCTAAACTATCGTAACTTGAAAATTTACTACTAAAACTAGTATATTAAACAAACAAATATTTCAGAATATGATATAATGCGTCGAATTAGGAGTGAGCAATGCTTAATAACCAGTTTAACACGAGTAACAAACAATCAGACTACCGAGGTGAAGTGAAACCCTCTGGGAGCTGTCATAGGTGTCGTTCGTGTAGGTTCCGCTATAATACAATATTCCCATTTCGCAACTCCGGTGGAATAATTAAACTCGGATTAAAAGATTAATTTTATAGCGCTTATATCAGATTCTGTTTACCTCAATATGAACCATAATATATCCTGCAAAATATATTACTACTTATGTATATTGCACTTTAGATTATGGTATGGTTCCGAATATATATGTTTTGACGACCTCCGTAGCGTAGTGTTGAGCGTTGTTGCCTTAACGTGCGGAGATCCCGGGTTCGAACCCTGGCAGGGTTTGGAAATTTATAATTTCTGAATTGTCCCTGGTCTGGCCTGGTGGGAGGCTTCGGCCGTGGCTAGTTACCACCCTACCGGTAAAAGACGTGCCGCCAAGCGAGTTAGCGTTCCGGTACGATGCCGTGTAGAAACTGAATAGGGGTATGGGTTTAATATAACTGCCATGCCGCTAACAGGTTAGCCCGCTACCATCTTAGACTACATCTTCACTTACCATCAGGTGAGATTGCAGTCAAGGGCTAGCTTGTAGTGGATATAAAAAAAATTACACCGTAAAATAGCAAAAACCGTCAGATTGCAATCTAACGCTTTTTTCTCGTTAGATTGTAAACTGTTGACAGATTGTGAACCGCTCAATGTTCTGAGTGTCAATGTTTGAAATTTCCGTTGTATTTTAGGTTAGGGTTCGACATAAATAATCAGGTAGTAACAGATTACAATCTACAGAAAAATAATGTGTTAAATTGTAATCTCGTGACAGTTTACAATTTCGCTAGATAGATTACAATCTAACGGTTTTCACAATCTTACGGTGACGTATATACCACCTGACTAACTTACTAGGTATATCAACGTAGGTATAGTTTACACTGCTGAGTCAAGATTAGAAATAATGGGTTAAATAAAACTGTTATAAATGATAAAGATGTTTTGCGATTCTTGAAGCTTTTTACAGGAAAACATATTTTTTCGCAAATGCGGCAAGACCTGTGGGTCATGCGCCCACAAAAATCGCAAAAGCCGCTTGTCGTTGACGAGTTGGATTTTTAGTACTGGAGATGTGAGTGATGCGATGTCAGAAGAATCGAGCGTGCCACAAAGAACGTAAAACATACGGACCGTGCCGTTAGTCCCAGTTTTAACATTGCACGAGTGTTCGAACACATTGGAGTCAAAATAAAATGGATGGAATAAGAATTGTTATAAGGTATATGAAGTCTGCCACTTTGCACTTGGCCATCGTGGTGGACTATGTCCAAATTATATCATTAGCAGAGGAGATAATAATAATGATGATGATATTTATAGACAAGAGGTGTAGGAGGTATAGCAAATAGTTTATTAAAGTATCCCAGGTGTGAGTAGTTAAAAATAAACTGCGCAAGACTCCCTAGGCACTAGGCACTAGAGAGGATGTCGATTATAATTAACAAGTTTCCTAGCGCCATGCAAAATATGTACCTACAGGTGTTGCAATCCTGTCTGCACTTAGCGATTACACAGAAGTTATATAAAGTTTAGTGGTATTATTATTAGAAAAGTTACTTGAGAGTAACTTGAAGTGGAGAGCGCGATCTGTAAGAAAATCTATATCAGAAAAACGGAAACTTGCAATCTGATATTTGTTTTATTTCTGGTGTGACGCTATAGCCCTGCTAGTTACAAGCACATGGATAGCAACTCTATCGGTGGTTGTTCACGGCTCTGGCTAGTTGCTATCTTACCGGTAAAAGAAATGCTGAATTGGCACTCCAGCACAATAACACGTATAGAAAACGATAGTATTATTAAGAGATTTTTTTTTATCCACTACAAGTTAGCCCTTGACCGCGATCTCATGATGATCTCTAAGATGGTAGCGGGCATTAGGGGCATGGCAGTTTTATTAAACCCATACCCCTGTTCGGTTTCTACACGGCATCGTACCGGAACGCTAAATCGATTGGCGGCACATCTTTGCCGGTAGGGTGGTAAACTAGCCACGGCCAAAGCCTCCCACCAGGCCAGACCAGGGAAAATTCAGAAATTATAAATTCCCTGCCGGGGATCGAATTCGGGACCTCCGCACGTTAAGACAGCGCTCAATACTGCGCCACAGAGGTCGTCAAAAATAAGCTTAATTATCAAAACAGTCACCGCTCACTTTTTTCTAGACTTTGTTCTAAAAAAAGATGGTTTTTCTTCCCTGTTAATTTTTTTACCAAGTTTATGTAATTTTTTTAGTAATAAGCAAAGTAATTGTTAGTTTTTAATTAGTTTAAGATCAAATACCATGTATCCCTATATGATAGAAAATAAACGACTTATTTATTTAAACCTATTTAGTATATAGACGAAGGGCTATATATAATAGGTATTAAAATCTGACCTTAGAAGCTCAACATGCTACGACCGAACTTTGAACACTTTCGCGTAAGTATTTTGAAAAATATGATAGAAATGGCGAAGGCTTACCCGGAACTTTAAAGAAGAATTGGTTCCTTGGGAGCCTTGATATATTTTTACGTGTTTTATGGATTTGTAGCGGGAATCGAAGCATCCTTATCCTAGTATTTAAACTTTGAATACCTATCATAAATTTAACATTATCACAAGCAGAATTCAATGATTCGTCAGAACTCTTTGATTTTTCGGGATGATAACCCATATTTCCGTCTTCAGGGTACCAAGATGTTTCAGGTGCCAAATTAGATAACCGACCAACTAATAAATTAAAGCATTTAAAATAATGGTATTGATTTAAAAAGGTAGAATGAAAAGTGAAGGCATTATTTTACTATTCTTGATTTGTTGGCGAAAAAGAGAAAATGTGTAAATCCGGCATCTTATACAACTCTACAATTTTAAGTAATAAATTCTTTGTCTATTTCTGTCGTATATCTTTTGCAGTCTGGTACTACTTAGTATGGTATGAAATTTAGATAATGGACACTTTATATTTTAATATATTCAACTTTTAAATGCGCTGATGGGATTGTACACACATAAGTTGAGTCTTGCAGAGTCTTGAGGTGACGGGAACTTCCCAGTGTCAGCAGGCGCCAGTTGCCGCTTCCAGCTTCTGTGACAGACCACGGTTTTATGTGACTCCAAGAATAGTAAGTAATACAAGGAATAAGAAAAGTGTCCTGAAAAGCCATCGCACCGTGTGAAGTTTCGCGCGACTTCTAGCCGTGTATTTCCTGTAACCCGTTGTCCTAGGTGAGCGACAGAAGCGACGCCACGCGACGCAGCGCGATGCGACGCCATATAAAACGCACTTAATATGTCGCTACTAGAATAAAGGGTAAGTCGCACAAGCCGTCACGTTTTGTATATCCTAGTTTATTTATATACAAAAGATCCAAGCCAGATTATGAACAAATAAAAGACTGAACTAATAGTGAAAGACGTCATAAAAATCAAATCCATTTTTCTGCAGTAGAAAAGGCTGAAATTAGCAAGCGGTGGAAGTATGCCTCTCTCATAGAGAGTTACATATTTGTTCCGTTTGCCGTGGAGACCCTGAGGCCGTGGAGTCTTAGTGGCAAAAATTTGTTGCGAGATATTACACCACGGTTAATTGCCTCACCTGGTGACAGAAGGGCTGGCAAAATTTTTTGCGCGAAGGATTAGCCTGGTTGTCTAGCAACTAGAATTCTGGCCACCATTCCACGCGTGCATTATTTATATTGTAATTAGGTTAGGCTAGCTAGCTTTAAGTTCTATTGTATTATTTTCATGATATTTATTATTTAATCCGAGGAAGCCTTCGGAAGGGAAGATTTTTAGTGCAATATGTTCTGTAACAGCTAACCTAAATGTGCACGAGCTCTAAGGATGCACTGGGGGTGACTTCAATAAATGTTGTAAAACTTTCACAAACTTGTTTAGCTTTATTCTTCGACGTTCGACATGTTTGCTTCTGAGATTTGGATGAACGAATTTTCCGTTTTCGCTTTGTTTAAAGTTGACATTAAACTAAAGTTTTGTAAAAGAAAGGAACGAAACATACGAAAAGGAAGATTCTGAGAGCTTGAACGCATGTAGGTAAGTATACTTTAACAGAAAAACTGGGTCAGTAAGTCAAAGCTGCGTCTTAAGATATGAGATTTTGCACTAAGGATATAAGGATAACCTAAATCTTAACGTTTTCAAGTGTAGGTAAAGGTCTCCACATCTCACGTAGCCTTCGCCTAAGAAATTATTTTCCTAAGAAAAAATATTAAGAGAGGAAACTTCAGCCATGCGAACATAGGGCAAGTCAGCTAGTCATACTAATATTATAAATGCAAAAGTGTATTTGTTTGTCGTTCAATCACGTCGCAACAAAGGAACGGCTCGAAATGATTTTCGCATTGAAATAGTTGAGGACTTGGAGAGTGACTTAAGCTACTTTTATCCAGGAAAATGGAGGAGTTCTCGTGGGAATTTAAAAAGTAAAATAAAATACACGCAGACGATACAGTGAAAACGAAAACGAAAACGAAAACAACACAGCACTTTTAAAAAATTAAAATATAAACCTTAAAACTAAGGCATTAAAGTTTAATTACGAATGTACTATATTATTTATACTTAAGACATTTTGTCTTAAGAAGAACGGTGTCGGTCTCGCGTTTCCACATTACCCCCTACCAAGAAGTGCTCAACGTGCTTAAAGAAGTTTTCACTTCAAAAACATTTCACGCGGACGAAGTCGCGGGCATCAGCTAGTAAAATTGACAAAGAAGTCATAGGAAAATTGATTTTTAAAAAAGCTCAAACATAATTTCAAAGAAAGCAGGCTGCAACTCGCAGAAAAATACGTAACAGATTTTAAAATTAACTTATTACGAACTTTGTCACAGACACGAAGAATTTCAATAGCTTCAGTTCAGTTCTTCCTTTTGAATTTGAGTTAGCGAAACAAGCGACATTGGATGGAATAACTTAATTTCAATGGCGGGGATATAAAAATAATAGGCCTAAAAACCTAGACGGTTACTTTCATTCTATTGTATTTTTAAGTGAACTTATAAATAAAGTATGATACTAATATTATCTCGAGTCAGATCAAAACAGAGCGATCATTGAAAAAGTGATTAAAGCCTAGTTGTGTAGTGATTCAGCTACCTTTTTAGGGTAACTGGGGTTCGATTTTCGGGCACGAACTTCTAACTTTTTGGGGGATGCTATAATGGTGAAGGAAAACATCATAAGAAAACCTGCACGCCTGAGAGTTCTTCATAATATTAACAAAGGTGTGTGAAGTCTGTCAATCCGCACCAAGCCTGTGCGGTGGACTATGGCCAAACCTTCTCATTTGAAGAAGAGAGTCGTGCGCTTTAGAGGGCTGGGTTTGGTGGAAATGATGATGATGAATAACTTTGGTAACTTTAATTAGTTAAACTTAAGACACAGTACTGGAAAAGTTATGTAGGAGTATACAATGTATTTTATGGTCCAAGATATAGCTATTTTTATCAATATCTATATTTTGATCCTTTATTTTCCCCATTTCTTGTGTCATTTACTCTCAGCTTATGCTCAATTAATTGTAAATCGGGGAAGTTGATCTAAAAATATTAATTAGAATTTATAATAATTAATAGCATCGGTACGCGAATTAGTTAGGCAACCCATTTGGCCCATTTGCGATTTATCAATGTATTTCTTACCTACTTATAATCATTGTCATCGTCAAATAACAGATGAGGGTATATATTTCAAGTACCGGATCTAACTTCAAATTATAATTACAAAATCAACACAAAAATAATGTGCTGCACGTGTAATTTTCTTTCAGGAATTATTTTCTACTCATTACTCACGTAACCTGGGGTTTAATTTAAAGACCTTAAACAACCTTAAAAATCTATAGCGTTCCACCAAGAAAGGAAAATGTGTCACCATTTTCTTTTCTATTTTTGTAAAAGAAGCAAGAATTTCGCTCGAGGTAACTTGAAGGTGCTAGAGACTGGAGTGGCCGTGGCGCGCAAACTATGTGTTGTCGTCGTGTCTGTTTATTCACGCTATTTTAAAAACACATAAATGGAACACCAAATGTGGGTGTGCGTTTATTTTTAAGGAAAGCGTGCGGGGTTTTATGTTGATTACTCGAGATAGGAGGATGTAGGTACTTGTAGGTAGGTACCATTGCGGATTATCATAGGACAGAATCAGAAAGATTACTATTTGACGTTGCTTACTGCTACTATAGCACAGAATAACGAGCGAATAATAATCTACCTAGTGAAAGCTGAGAGTAGATTGAAATATTTTTTGATACTGCCAACACTGCACTGCTTGAGTACTTCCATCCCGACCTTTTTTTTTAATTTACATCCATTTTGTGCTTTTAACATTCAGTAAACAGAGTATTTGTTTTACTCGTATTAATAGTAAGTAAGTGTTCTGAGCTTCTGTACTTTATTTTTTTGGATTAATATTGATGAACAAGTAATACAAATACCTATTTTCTAAAGGTTTTATACATGTCGTTTTTGAAATTTCCATTCCCTGCTCTATTCCGACAGGGATAATGAGGTAATTTGGGTAATGGTAATGCCAGGGTCCAATCAGTGTAAGGTCGGCCTGAGAACGTGCTATCACAAAGAGTATCATGCGAGAGAGGTAGAGGGCGCTGCGAGGTCACGTCGGCCGCGGAGGGCCCTTCGCTTTGTTCAACTGCCAACAATGCCTACTCAAGCACCACTACGGCATACTTGTATCGGATGCAAGCGATGTTACAGCTACGGATTAGGGTCCGCGAGTAATTATACGATATTTATGCCCACTTGAAGTAACAACTGCGGCAAAGCGATGCTTAGGATATTGCTATGACATAATTATTGGGACATTTTAGAAGATAAGTATTATTTTAGCTACATTGTAAGGCTAAAAGCCAAAATATTCGATAATTAATCAGTCTCCTAGAACCACCTTAACAGATGACACACCCTAGTTTCAACCGTGTGTCCATTCTTAAAATCTATAGGGCACATTTTGAATTTGTTCAGATTAAAACATAGTTTTAACATAGGAGGATCTAGTTTTTTATGTAAATCTGTCTCGTTTCAGCTCAGTCTTAGGTAAGTCTGAGCGGAGGTCCACAGCGTAGCATAAACGTAAACTCTACGAAACTCTCATCGAAAATAATTGTTTGATTTTCCATCACTTCGAGCGAGAGATAAACCGGTTAGTGATTTAAGTATTACGCACAAACTAAAAAAACTATTACCTTAACATAAAAATTGAGGCAGCGAAACATACATATGGTAATTAAAAACTAATATCATTTATTTATGTTTTCTACCCCAAAAGATTTTCCTTCATTTTTATTTTTATGATTAAATTAATTCTGTTAAATTTGTAATTAGTTTAAAAAAATACTTACGTCCAATATATACCAGTGTTGTCTTGTAATGAAATAGTTGCTTCTTTTTTACTATTCAGGAGGGAACATGTAGTGTCACAAGCTTTTTTTTTACATTTTATTTTTAGTATCATTTTCAATTATTATTTTTTTCGTTGTAATTTTATTAGGACATTACTGCAGCGGCCAGCAATACAGGCATTGAAGGACGAACGTGTAAATGTGGGCCGAGGTGAAGCCGAGGCACACATACGTGAGTCCATCAATGCCTAGTTGTGGCCAAGGCTTGTGCTTAGTGTTAGTGTGTACGCATAGTGCTTTTCTCAAATATTGCGTGGAAATTAAAACTAAGTAGTAACTAGACAGAACTTTTTATTTAAAAATATTTTTGTTACGATTTTGGCGGTAACAAGTTTTCTATTACGGCTCTTGCCGCCTCTTGAATTTCAGATGGCGTTAAAGTAAGTTCATCACACTCATTGTCTTCAACTCATTTTGTCTCCAATACATTTCAAAATCAATGACGAACAACGAACAACAATAATTTTTCCCGCGTTAAAGTGTTGATTTGTTTTTTTTTCAATAAATAGCTTTCTATTTCCAAGCTAGTTCAAAATTCAAATAAAATCTTTGATAAGTTACCTCCTTGGTTGCCATGTTTCGGAGTAAAAGGTCGTTCCATTTTAAAATTAAACAACAAATATGAATTTACTATGTAATTTATTTGGCCGCTAAGCTAAACCATGACAGATAAGAATTTTCATACAACTTTTGCCGGCCGCTGCTTGCATCTATTTGGCCAGTACGGCAAGTTCGATTTATCTCCGATTATCTCGTTTGCAACCTATTGTGTTGTTGTTAGGCCTTTTCGTAGTTTATTTTTTTTTATTCATTTTCTTTTTAAGTCTGCAACAATGTAACGCAATAAAGAATTTATTTATTGCGTTACCCAACTTGTACTGATCTTAGTCATGAAGAATTCAAAAAAATGGTTGCATCGGATACTACAACCATTTCTGCAAGCTGTTTTTTCTTCGACGAGCATCAACCAATATTAATTTATCGGCTTTAGCGATGATTTAGCGACAGTGGTCACCTCGATGGGGCGTTAAGGCCTTCGTCTTCAAGTGATTCTCATCCTTGCTTGAATAGACGATGCCACTTGTAAACCATGGTTTTACAAGGGCAAGACGGTCCGTAAACGGAGGACATCTTTTTTGGAATGGTTCGAACGTTTTTTCCTGTATTGGTAAGGAACTTTATGACGGTGCGGTGCTCAATTTTCTCCATTGTGAACGCTGTCTAATTTAATTTAAGCTGATTAAGTTGCTTGGTTGATGATAGTTCAGACACTAATGAGTCGATTGAAATAAAACTCGGTACTTGTTCTAATAGTGAATCACTCAAAACTTAAAGATACTAATGAGACCCCTAACCCCTCTCCAACCCCGCCATTCCGCCAACTTAAAAACGCACCCTAGTATCTACCGAAAATCTATATAAATCAAGATGAATGTGGTTTTACTTGTGTTGATGTCTATGTCAGTCAGTCAGTTTTCTTCTAGACCTAATGATGGATGATGCAGCCTGGATTTAGGATTTAAAAATCCCGCAGTCTTTTTTAGTTTCCGCTTCATGAGTAGCATTATGTCAGTCTAGCGGTCTTTAACTATATCCATGCAGCAATTGCATGTTGTGATGTATAGTCTAGTTTCCTTAGAGGACAGAAGAGGTAAACACATCGCAGAAACCTTAATGAGCGACACGCTTTGCCTGGCGCTTTAGACGTTCTTGACTTAAGTTTTCACTCGTATCTCGATTTCATCATAACTTATCGTTAACAACGTCCTATCCGTCGTGCAAAGTGCAAACAACCTTACCTTTTTTCTACTAAAGACAAACAGACTAATTATAATCTAGCCAAAGAAATAGTGTGTCCGATTATTTGCTAAAACTTTTAAAGCAGTACAAGCCTGGGCTCTGGCCGCAACGCCGTGAGTCCTGTGAAATTTGTAGCGCTGCCCTTGTCTCTGACCGCAGGTGCCACGCTACTTGTAACTAAGTACTTGTCCGACACTAGTTTGGTCAGATGAACTAGTCACATGAAAAATCCCTTTGTTCTTTATTAAATCAGTACAATCACGCCACAGCTGAGCATTGGCATGATTTTTGCATAAGTTATAGATATAGCTAATACTGGAGAATAACAGGCTACTTTTTATCCCGAAAATATCAAAGACGGGATTTTGAAAAAAGCTAAATAACTGCGGACAATGCCTTTCTTTGTTTGTCTTTAAATCACGTCGCAACAGAGCCACCGATTGAAGTGACATAGGCTACTTTTAATCGGCCGTGCTCGGTCTCCGTAGAATAGCTACATATAACCTAAAT
Source organism: Erebia palarica (assembly GCA_964035005.1). Classification (NCBI taxonomy): domain Eukaryota; kingdom Metazoa; phylum Arthropoda; class Insecta; order Lepidoptera; family Nymphalidae; genus Erebia; species Erebia palarica. Next base: position 46,952,360 of record OZ035983.1, read on the forward strand.
CCACGCAGATGAACTCCAGGTAAACAGCTAGTTTAATTTACATCTGTTATGTATATGTCACCGTAAGATTGCAAAATCCATTAATTCTAATCTAACTAGCGAAATTGTAAACGGTCGACAGATTGTGAACCGTTTAATGTTCTGAGTGTAAATTTTTGAAATATTCATTGTATTTACGTTTTCTTGTCTCTTTCTTGTAGGTTAGGTTAGGGTTCGACATAAATGACCAGGTAGTTATGTTTAGTTAGTCGGTTAACGGTTATTGCAATTTTACGGTGACATATACACATTTAAGTCATCAAGAGAGACCTTTAGTTTAAAGGTCGTGGCGTTCACACTTTTTAATTAAACCGAAACAAGAACAAAGCTAATTTCATAAATTTAAACGAAGTCAATAGGGCGAAGTGATTTGTCTACTTTCAAGAACAAAAGGCAAATAATAAGAATTCCGCCAGGTGTACAAAAGAAGACACAGAGGTAGATGTTTAAGTACAAAGTCCGGCTAAAAGGAATAACGCGAGAGTGCCTTTGCTTTGTTACACCATGCAACAATAGTAAGAAGGAAAATGATTTTCCATTCCACTTTTTCTGAGGTTCGCAAAATGGCGCGTTTTGTCACGGCAACAAACAAGTCCATTTCGAAGTTTTCCACCTTTCATTTCGAGCATCAGGCTTAGCACACGTCGGTACATGATGATTTCGAGAATCGATAACACTATGAGACTAAAATTTACTTTACTTTATTCGAAGCTTTTGGTTCGAATTTGTCAAGGACGTCCGTCCGTCGAACAATCAATCCGTATCAAAATAGATAGAAGTATGAACTATGAAGTCAATTTTACTCTTATTTTACAGTGTTTCGAAACTCGAAATCTATCAACGTTGTTGTGATATAGTGCTTACACGTATTAAGGGTACAGGTGACAGACGGCATATCGTTTTTAATGTGTCGCTACTCGCTGTTTTTGCGATTGCATCATTTTGAAAAATACGAGGCGCTGTTTTAATGACGACTCTCGCGGGGATTATGCGTTTTGTGCAGGGAAGATAGTTTTGTTTCGACTAAATGAAAGTGAAATTGTGCCGAACATCGTGCCCCGATTTTAAATGTTATTTAAGTAGCTTGAATTATTTTGACTATCCTAAACTTTGGCTTAACTATTAATTTGACAAGTAAAAATACAGAACATATTAATATATACTTTAATGGCAACTCGTAACAGCGAAAACCTTAACCTTTACCTAAAACCCTTAACCTTTGAAAAATTATAGCGTTCACAAGTTGTAAAGCTGTAAGTTCTTATTTTATTCTTCCGAAAATTTGGCTAGCTGGTAGAAACTGTACTTTTAGGTACCTACTTAATAATAATTCGTATATGGAAACTAGCCAAGCCAAAGCCTTAGTCTTCAACATTTTATACTAAGTTATAAGAAGAAATGATATTTTAAGTTGTTATAAAATATTATATTATGTTGTTATAAATAAATTTCAGGACTGACCATTGAACTTGGCACCCATTTAGATCTCACTTCTTTTGTCGCTGAAGTCAACAACCAAGGCATATATATCACAATTTTGAATTTGGCTCTCATTTCACATTTATGTTTTTGATGGGATAAATAAATTGCAGGACTGACCATTGAACTTGGCACCCATTTAGATCTCACTTCTTTTGTCGCTGCAGTCAACAACCAAGGCATACATATCACAATTTTGAACTTGGCTCTCATTTTACATTTATGTTTTTGATGGGATATCATTACTTTTTGTACAGAAATTATTGAACTCAATCTCAAACTCAAAACATATTTATTCAAAATATGTACCTACAAAGTCCACCTTCTGAACGTCATGCTTACAGAGCATAAGAGGTGATGGTGATAATTAACTACGGTATCTTAAAACTAAAGCTACGAGGGTTCCAAACGTGCCCTGGTCTGAGAAGAGCCCGCAATAAACTCCGCTTTTTTTATTATCACCATCTCACAAATATTTGAAATTATATATATGTACTTATAATATAACATTACATAATTAGCCGCTGTAACAATTCATACCAATGCCTTGCTATCATTCAAATAATCCTTTACACTGTAATAGGACTTTTCTATTAGTTTAGTTTACGTTTTACATTAGTAGGTACTTATTATTCGGTTTAAGGTCAGTGTGTCACCCACCAGTAATTCTATTGTACGACTCATTGTACAAGATAATTAAAGACGAGAATTCTCAAGAAAAATATATAGTGTACCTAGAGTTACACTGACATTGTCAGATTACATCTATGGTCAGACTACCTCTACAGCACATTTCTACATCTCATCAATTATGATTGCAAAAGTTCAAAATCAAAAGTTTTTAGTGAAACATTGAAAACAAGCACGGTAAACAGTCGATATCACTAAAACCACTCTATACAATGAATACAAATCACAATGACTGACAGCTTGAACTGACGACTTCAAATACGTTTCTTCTTTTCTGTCAATGACGTTTCGTTGCACAAAATGCATGAATACGAAGGTAAGGTTTTAATGCAACTATATTATTATTCATTATTATTTACATTAAAATATTAATTATGTGTCATTTTCAATAGCTAAGGAGTTACTACCACCGCTTAAGGCTTTAAGAGATGACAAACTGCCTCAGTATTAGGATGTTTAAGTCAAATTGTCTTAATAACTGATAGTTGAATCCGTAAAGAAAAAATATGTAACGGAAGATATAGGCTTAATAAACATTTCTACTGTAAAAAATGTTTACTTTTTTCAAACCCTCTCTCAGAAAAAAATCCCCAAAGAGTATCTACTTTTGTCATACTTTGAAAATTTTCTGCAAAACGGCACAAGCTTTTTAATTAGTTCTTGCACACAAAAATAGGTCTTAAAAATTACAATATTTTTAACGGCGAGTTTTATTTTTACTCCCTATAACATTCGTGTAAAGTAATTTTCCCCCGAAATTTAAGTATATTAGTGAGAACGTGGCTGCTCCGTCGCCCTGTAAACACCCGCGAGCCCTTCGGCAGTCCGTTTCGGGGCATTTTTTTTTTTTTTTAATTATATAGGCCAGCGCTTGGCTGCAATCAGACTTGCTTAAAGTGGTGATGCAGCCTAAGGTGAAGCGCGCTTTCCTAGAAGATGCCTATTCACTCTTGATTTGAAGGTACCTATATTAAAAGAGGTGGGGAAAACGGAAGCCGGAAGGGCATTCCATATCCTAGCGGTTCTAATTAGAAACGAGGAAGCAAATCGCTTCGTACGAGCCCGCGGAATTTCGACTGCGTAAGAGTGCAGACCTTGTCGATGCCTTGCGGTTCGATAATAAAAAGGTGATGGAGGAACCAGATCGAATAGTTCCTGAGCACACTCTCCGAAATATATCCTGTAGAATACCGACAGACAGGAAACTTTTCGCCGATGTTCTAAGCTTTGCAGCTTCGAACTGACCAGCGCTTTGTTACCAATAAGTCTCCTGGCGCGACGATCCACCGAATCCAACGCATCAAGCTGGTACTTGGCAGAGCCATCCCATAAATGGCTGCAGTACTCCATGCACGATCGAACTTGTGCTTGGTACAGGATAAGAAGCTGTTCCGGCGTGAAGTACCGCTTGACTTTGTTGAGGATGCCAAGTTTCTTGCCAGCTGTTTTTGCTTTGGATTCGATGCATTGTCCAAAGTTGAGGTTGGATGATATGTTGATACCATTGTCGAAGGTGGACTGCACGTCGGTGTCGGAGCGAATTTTTCAAAGTTAATTTTCGATTTTGAAGGGTTTATACTCATTTGTACATATTTATAATTTTAGAAATACTTAGTTCAGTATTTATCTGTAAATTAGTAGGTGTAAATATATTTTTTTTAAGAATTTAATTTTTTAAGTGTGCAAAGTAGGTGCAAAGACTAAATAAGGTTCTTTAGTGACAAGTGATTGTAAAAATTCAAATCAAGATGATTTTGATGAGGAACAACCTACCTGCACTCGCTACTTAAATTTTGATTGTTTTTAAAGCTAATAAGCTTTAATTTGAATAAATAACTTTTTGATTTTCTCCTACGACCCGACGGAATAGATTATAATATTTTTAATGCCAAATTACTTACGAATAATATTAATGCTGCTAATAACTAAAATACATACTAATAATAATTATAATGTATGCGTAAGTGTGTCTTTCTGTCTGTCTTTCTCAGATGTAAACGTTTACATCTGAGAAAGACAGACAGATTTCCATTTTTGAATTCTAACAACTTTTGTTTTAAACTAGCGGCACGCTATGATGGCCGGTTTGACGTTTGTCCGCTCATGAAGTTCCGTATTAATTGATAACGACTTTGAAGGAAATAATTGTATTACTTTATTGACGATAGTGATGTGCAGAGATTCATAAATTTTATCGAATGTAGTTTCTCATGAAGTTCCGTATTAATTGATAACGACTTTGAAGGAAATAATTGTATTACTTTATTGACGATAGTGATGTGCAGAGATTCATAAATTTTATCGAATGTAGTTTTAGGTTTAGGACTCAAAATTTATTTATTAAATTGATTTCTTAAATGTATACAAGTGTAGAAAAATCAGTTTGCACCATTTAAGGGGTGAATGTACTTGTGAATATGAACAATTTTCACTATGTGGACAAACCTCTGAAATCGCAAAAAAATATCAATAAATTTTTAAAAATGGAATCTAATACGATCGTCACATAGGATCGCTGGCTAGCACAACTACTACCTCCGGCAAACTCGCGTCAATGCTCAATGCAAAACAAAGCAGTTTCGAATTGACGTTGCTTCGAAAAGTATAAACTGTCAGTGCAATGCGATTGTGATATAGTTTTGACCTGGCTTTGGATTTCAAATATTGATACTGCATTACTGTTGACCCTTGCTCGTTAATTTGGACTCTGTTCAAGCCCTTTGTTGTGGATTTCGTCGATATGACCGAACGTACGCAGAGAACTGTTCTAAATAGTCAGACACGTGAGTTCGTAATACGCCTTCGTAACTATTTCGATCGTGAAGCTCAAAATGGAGGGCCAATTTTACCTATAACGTCAGTGGTTGAACGCGTAGCTGATGCGCTTAATATTGGACAACGAACTGTTAGACGGATAACTAAAAAAAAATATGGCGAGACTGGCACAGAAGAAAATAAACTTCACACACCAAAAAAGAGAAAACGAGCAAAACCAGTCGTAGGCATCGATAGCTTTGATGCCGATGCTATCCGAAGACATGTTTACGGCTACTATTTACAGAAGGAGTATCCAACAAGAAAAAAGTTGGTGCATTCACTGAAGGAAGCTGGATTATTCTTCGGTGGGGAAAGTTCTTTAACGAAGATTTTGAAGACCATTGGATTTCGATACAAAAAATGTAACAAACGCAAAATATTGATGGAAAGATTTGATATAGCGATGGCAAGGTATACTTTTTTACGGCAAGTGAAAGAAATCAAAAATTGGCAAAATGTTGTGTTCTTGGATGAAACATGGCTTAATGCTAACCATACTGTAGGCCGTTCTTGGAACGATGACACAGCAGCATCTACTTCCAAAGTTCCTGTAGGAAAAGGATCGCGACTTATAATTTGTCACGCCGGAACCATCAACGGGGTTGTCGAAGGTTCTCTCATGGCTTTTGCGTCAAAAACCACTGGAGACTATCATGAAGACATGAATGGAGAAAAGTTTACTGAATGGTTTACCTCAATGTTGTGTAGCCTCCCTGAACCATCTATTATAATTATGGACAACGCCCCATACCACTCGATGCAAATTGACAAGCCACCTGCCCAATCCCAAAAGAAAGCTGATATCGTCGCATGGCTTCGTAAAAATGGCGTAGATGCAAACATGAATATGTTAAAAGCGGAATTAGTACGTCTTTTAAAAGAAAACAAACCAACCAAGATCCGATACGTCATTGACGAAATAGCATTAGAACATGGGCACAGAGTTATACGGTTACCGCCTTACCATTGTGAGTATAATGCGATTGAGTTGGTGTGGGCTCAAATTAAGGGATATGCTGCAAGACACAATACAGAACCCCCATTTACCACAAAAAAAATGCTAAAATTATTAGAAGAAGCTTGTGAACATGTGACTAAAGGAGACTGGGAAAAGGTTGTGAATAGAACTGTTAAATTAATAAGGGAAGATTATGAAAGAGATGTGAAAATAGATAATATTATAGAAAACGAACATATAATTATTAATGTATGTGATGATAGCAGTGACGACAGTGAAAATAGTAGTATGGACGAATCTGATTAATTATGGCCTTTTGTGGCACCTTTTTTGGTATCTTTTGTATTCATATGTTTCTTGTGTGCATATAAAGTATGTATATTCATTTTCGTTCAAATATTCAGTTCGTTCAAATAAATTAAATAAACATATACATTTTTGTTTTATTAAACCTATTTAATCAGGTACAAAAACAAAACTTAATTGTTTTTTGTTCGAGAATAAATTGACATTCCACATCACTATTGTAATGTGTCAAACCGGCCATCATAGCGTGCCGCTAGTGTAGTAAGTAAATCGATTATGCTACCGAGACTAAATCATTTTGTCTGCGACTGAGAGACTGCGGAAAAGCAAGCATTATAATTTCAGCGTGTATAATATATATGTGTGTATGTATGTATATTCTTTATTGTACACCACAAAAAACACAAAAGAAAAAGAACAAACATGAAAACTTAAAATGTAGGTACAATAAGGCGGTCTTATCGCTAACCAGCGGTCTCTTCCAGACAACCTTATCGATAATATCATAATATGGAATCGAAATTCGTAATGACAAGCTGGGAACACCTGCACTCCTATTCTCTAACTCCGTGGCTATCATCATATATTAATTACCATATATTTTATATTCATCAAAATACATTACATAGTCATGGAAACATAATAACAACATGAATTTCAAAATGGCGCTAACTTTGTTAAATTTTGGTAACAGTTTCCTGTTTTCTGATCCCAGTAGGTCTAGGATGCGCACAACGAGATTATTTCGCGACGAGAGAGAGAGATATTGTCGTTGCCGGCAAATTTTTCATTTACCCTAACATGCACAAAATGCAGTATATTACAAGAAAAAAGTAGTCGACATGTAAAGGCTCGTAGAGAAAAATACTACAGATTAGAAATATTACTTTTATCTCTACTTTTGACGTAACGAGACAAGTAACCATGTTAGCTTCGGTAGACAGAGAGAGATAACGAGTAGACATAATTTTACTCGTAGTGCGCATGCTAGCCGTGCTGAAAGCCGTAAATATCGATTTTGAACGAAATCGGTCAATTAACAAAGAATTTCAAAATGGCACCGACTTTTTTAAATTTTGGTAACAGTTTCCTGTTTTGTGATCCCAGAAAGCCGTAAATATCAATTTTGAACGAAATCGGTTATTTAACAAAGAATTTCAAAATGGCGCTTACTTTTTTTTAAGTGACTCTGTGCTGAGAGCTGCGCATGACGTAGTACTGCACATAAATTTTCATACCACAGGCTCATACATATAAAAATTGATTCTAAAGGAGTAAATTCACAAAAAAACTACGCAGCTCCGGCAAGTGGGGTTTATTGTGAGCAGTTAGTACCTGATTCTCTATCTCCTCTCCCTGTACCCCACTCATCCCTCGGTGGAGGTAGCACGTTTCAAAACTTTTAGCTTGATGTCAACTATCGATAGTTCTGCAACACTAACTTGAACTACCTACATTTTAGCATTGATCCAATACGAAATATTACTTGTACCTATACCTAAATCTGTGCCTACTACAAGCGCAAACAATATTTAGTATCGGATACGATATCGAACATGGCAAGGTTTCAAGGAAAAGCTAAAGGTAGGTATTAAAGAAAGTTTACGTATTTGTGACTTATGATATTTATGCGCAAACATAAATATAGGCATTATCCCATAAAATAGCACTTGTTCCCTCTGCAGTCTATAGTCTTTGGCCTAGTTTGCGTAGTTCTGGGCGTGGCCGCTATACGGCATTACCGTCGGCAAAAGTCCCGCTGGTCTTCGTTTCGTCAAGGTCATTCGGCCTTCTTAACCCCTTAAAGCAGTATTTTTTCAAAATAACGGTTGAATGTCACGTACTTTGACGTCCTTAAAATAATGATTATAACACTACAACATAAACGTCAACAGTATTAAAATAATACGGCTTTAAGCAATGGTAGTATGCCCCGTGTCAGAGTTTTGATCTATACCTAGGTAGATCATAAAAATGACGATTTTTGTACGTTTATATCTAAATAACCATTTGAGGTGTGCTTATGAAATTTGGAGCACATATGTATCTCACGGGTCTCAATATATGCGCCAAATTTGACATGTTTATGTGAAATAGTTTTTGAGTTATGAGGGGGTCAAAAGTGGCTCCAAATGGTTCGTGTAATATTACACACGGTGCTGCTCGCCAGTTTTTTTGAACTTTGGCTGGACACGCTTCCGCGTGTCTTGATATTACAAGCACGTGAATTCACCAAGAAAATAAGTTTTTTTCAAAATCCCATGGAAACTTTATGAGTATCCGGGATAAAAAGTAACTCTCCAGGTCTTTATTAAAATCCATGCAAAAAATCACGTCGTTCCGTTTCGGCGTTAGTGAAGGACAAATCACCAAACAAACCTAGTACGTTTGTATTCACTATAATATAAGGTATCATTCCGAACCGGTAGTAGATTCTTATGACTTATCATAAATGGCACAAGTGACCTACGTGAAATAAAGAAATCATTTCATTTTATGTGGTAATAGATTAACAAAATACAATAACAAAGAACTTTAGATAAAAAATTTATATTGCAATCAATTCAGGTATCTGTAGGAACTAAGTATGTGGTGCAGTTACCTACCCACATTATTCTCTACTGCGGCGGGTGTACCGCAAGAAATAAAAGCAACCAAAAAATAACTCTTTGAGAGTTCTTTATTTCATGGGACCGCGGTAAAGTGCCGTTTAATTGCATGGTGGTACATTTACGGTTCTCACTTTTATTCGCATTCGATGAATTTAGATTTCTTTGAGCGCACCACGTTCGTTTGAAGCGACAAATAATATAAAATTGACGATTTTCCCCTTTATTGGTAACAAATTTACACGCCACTGCCTCGTTGGTCTAATGGTTGGAACTTCGACCGCAGCTGACGAGGTCCCGAGTTCGAGTTCCGGGTCGGGCCATAATATTGGGTTTTTCTGACTAGAAATTCTCAGTACTAGCCCGAAGTTAGGAAGTTGGTGTTGTGTAAGCATATTAAGCCGTCGGTTCTGGTTATTATCACTGACATGATAATAGTCGTTAAAACCCGCCTACCCGCATCAGAGCAGCGTGGAGGGTCTAAGCTCTAATTCCCTCTCACCTTTGAGAGTGGAGGCTTGTGCCCAGCAGTGGGTCGTTAATAGGCTGTAGTGAGATACACGCTTCTATTCTTGAAGTATTTGGTAGGTATATTGAAGGAGTGTATCTATGTGTATTCTATTTTACCTTATTTTATATTTTTATAGCTTCAGGTATATGAAGGCGGTTTGAATCTCTAGTTCTAGCGGGCCGATTTTGATCAAATTTACATCATTAATGTAGGGCGATCCTGTAGGATTACAATAAGATTAAAATGTTATTAGGTAGTTATGACTTTAGGTTAGATCAGTATTTATTGAATAGAAGCAGGCGTTACTTTGCGGAAGTCCATGATAGTGAATGAACTACAAGTTTAATTCGCTATAATCCGCTACAGTAGACAAATCTGTGTGGTACAGTGCGTGTCTTTCACCTGCAGCATGCGACACCCACCAACCAGCAATTCGCACAGGCACAACACCACACCACACAAATCCTCCAAATCACTCTCAACGTACGTTTCACTCCGACACCGGAGCATCTTCAGGAGATGTTGACTCGACAATGCACGATTGTGAAGAATCGTCTGTGAATTGCTGGTTGGTGGGTGTCGCATGCTGCAGGTGAAAGACACGCACTGTACCACACAGATTTGTCTACTGTAGCGGATTATAGCGAATTAAACTTGTAGTTCATTCAAGATCAGTATTTATTGTAATCTGTTGCCAAATATATTGAAATAAATAAATAAATGTTGTCAGGTTGTTGAAGTGAAACCACACTTCGAAAAGGAAAATATTACGCGCGACAGGATGAAACGTGTTTCTCTCATGACATGAGACACGGATACTTCGCGCGTTTCGTTCTTGCGCGTCCGTAGTTTGTTTTCACCGTTTTAGAAAGTTTTACCTCAATTGTGAGTATGTGTGCTTTTTATTGCGACTATTTTAACTGTTCCTTAATTCGTCAACGATATCTAATAAATACTTGGTATTTCACTGCTATTCATTTATTTATTTTTATTTTATTCTGCGGGCTGCGAGCAGTTGGTTTATTTTCAGTTTAGTACTTTTCAATGTTTTATTCAATAATTTTATACATCAATTTTAGGGTTCCGTACCTCAAACGGAAAAAACGGAACCCTTATAGGATCACTTTGTTGTCCGTCTGTCTGTCAAGACCCTTTTTCTCAGGAACGCATGGAGGTATCAAGCTGAAATTCATATCAAATACTCAGGTCTACTGTCCCTTGGAGGTCCAGCCTGTGAAAAAATCAAACTTCTGTTGGAGAACAATCCAGAAGTAGGCATTAATAAAACACTTTTAATATATTTGTACTCTAACCACGAGAGATTTAATGTAATTAGTTAATTTATAAAACTCAGTTAAACAATAGTATAGTATCAAATCATTTGACCAGGCTGCAGTTACTACCGCAGCTCGTAAACAAGGTAACGATCTAAACACCGAAGGTATTCAATAATCGTTTGAGTCTCGGTGGAGACTGCCTACCGATGGTAAAACATTCGTATTTAAACAAGTTATTCCAATATGGCGTCGGGAACGAACTGACGAGTGAAATACATCGAATGAGTCAAATATCAGTACAATCGAACCTTCATCAATAAATAAATTAACAATCTTTTAACTTTTGTAACAATTCATTTCAACTGTAAACGCAAAGCTGACAGTTCGGCCGTCCTGAGAACAACACGTCCTCGTGTTTATGTCATATCACGGGCGTTTATGCCCCAAATCATATAAATCATGATCAGACGTTTTTGCCTGGGGAGTTCTTGCCCATAATTACTAATAATAAGTACTTGTAACACACTAATCAAACTGCTGAACTTCAAGTCTTATCAAACATACATAAACTATTCTCAAGAAATTGTAAATTGATACAACTAACCTCATTCGTTGTACTTTTCAAAATCTGACACACTTTATGAACGTTTAACACAAACATATTTAAAACATTTAAGGTTACAGCCACTAATCTCAAAAACTTATCATCACATATAACAACTTTCACAACTGCGATCTACCACTGGTTCGGAATGCCACGTCCTAGCGAGAAGAACCAGCAAGAAACTCGGTGGCGTCTAACATCGAAAATAATTTTGACACAGCTAGTGTTGACGCCGCAACCGTTGAACAACGAAGGTACCGTTGCTCGGAAAAATACAAAATGGCGGTCGTCAACATCGTTGTTCAATCAAATAATAAATATGACAATTCGTTAATAAAGTAAGTTGTGTAAGGCACGTAATAATTATCAGATATCGGCTAACAGATTCGGCCATCCGTTATTAAATGTGTCCTCACATCCATGTAACGATTTAAGTTATTTTTCTTAAAAACAAAAAATATGTGATGACAATTACAACAACATAGGACACCTTTGTCCCATAAATGTAACGATAATAATAATAAGCTTATATTAATAATTAGCTTTAAATAGTAATATTTTGCTGACGCCCTTGTCTTGCACACAATAAGAAGGAACACCTTTGTCCACAAGAATTAATAAAACTATTAGTTTTATTCACTTCTGTACTTTTGAGACACATTTGTCATCTAAGCTAGGACACTTTTGTCCAACGGAAATAAACAAAACCAATAATTCAGGACACTTTTGTCCAACATACAAATAAATCTACTCTTTTGAAACGCATGGAAATATATAACACTGTACTTGAGTACCTTTATTATGAAATTATGACATTTTTATTATGAAGTTACGACACTGTAATTTGTAAATAACATTAAATGTTGTATGACTAGGTACCTGGATAACTTTTAATTTTTTTTAATTTTAATGACATATCAATGTAAAGGACATTGTTCCGTCCCCATACGAAGTTTGCCTAAGAACCAACAGTCTTTAATATTGATTACTGGGTTCAAATAAATACCTTTTTATACTTGAGAGCAGATTAAAACAACGGACGCTTGCTAAAAAATGACTTATCTTGAGGTTATTTCAATTTTCACAATCAATCTGCTTGGACAAATAAATACCATCTTTATCCAATTGTAATAGAGCTGTAAACAGTACCTAAATAAGAAAAGATTCGCCGTAGTTCATCAAAAACATTACAGATGGCGTTAGATATATAAAATTATTGTACTTTCAATAGATGGCGTTGCGAGATTCAGAATACTAGCGCATTTAACACTTTAAGCTGCTTTTATCTTGTTTCTTACGATTCGGATCTAGCGCTCAAGTGGTGGTATTGCATATTATTTTAACCTGTAAGTTATTGATCTGTGGTTAATAATGGAGAAACGGAAACGTATAGTAATCAATTTAATACCCATTTATTTATTTTGTAATTAATTTGAAGTGTCCGTTGAATTATAATATTTGAAATAAAGGTTATAAAATAAGCTAAGAATTACTGTATATTTCAAACACGTGTTGATTCTTAGGCGAATTTGGTCAATGACCTTTATATTAATATTGTTTTGTACAATATTGATCTGACTTTCGTAAGCGCTTTTATAATTCTCACTTCTGTGCTTTGGTGACACTTTTGTCGTCCAAGCAAGGACACCTTTGCCCAACAAAAATAAATAAAACCAATAACGCTTTTGTGACACCTTTGTCATATATGCAATAATTCAGGACACCTTTGCCCAACAGAAATAAATAAAATTTATAACGCTTTTCCGACACCTTTGTCCTGAAACATAATTAAAAAAAAACAGTCTTCACATGACACCTTTGTCATGTTAAGATAGGTTAATATATTATAACAGTCCGATTCCTCCTCACTCAGTCTGTCCTGATAGTGTCGTGATAAATGTAACCATGTCTTGTGTATAATCAAGCTGAACGTTTGAATATTTTAACAGAAACACAGCACGGTTTAGGAGAAATAGGTCAGCTACTATTGCTATATTTCAGTTAATAACCAACTATTAAATAGACTTCCACTGCAATTGGAAATACCACATTAATAACCTATGCAATTGATTAGAAAACATATGATGGATATGTGTCGTCTGTACTCAATAGCTTCCAAAAAAGAACATACGTGTTATGTGTAGGGAACATTTCCTGGATATTTGTAAACCCATGTTTAAGGCACTTAAGATATTTATTTATCCTGTATTTACATTAAGGAAATTTGCATCTTTGTCAAAAAAAACTACTTCGAATATTGTGAAACTCATGGCCAGGCTCTACAAAGGCTTAGATAGGTTACTTTTACCTAGCATAAAGCTAGTTATGTATAAAATAAACGCATTTTGTAGGGCGATTTCAATATAAACTTCAAAAGACTGTCAAAGATATTACCCTGTCTTAATTTAAACAATTTCATTGTTAATGAATTTATTTTTAATTTTACTGAATGGTAATATGTATTCTTGTGCTTGTATAATCAGCTAATATTTATTGTGTTAAAATAATAATTTAATAATAGTTTAATATAATGTAATATTGTATAAACTAGATTTCTTTATAATTGATTATTAAAGCTAGTTATTATCAGGCATAGACTTAAAATACGGAATATATAATAAGAATGCATTTGAACTGAGTTAATAATATTGCATGCCATTCGATGGCAGATTGTATTACACCGTATTATTATATAACATTATATAAAGCAAATAAATGAATAGAATTCAATTGACCAAGCTAGTTACAGAATCCATTGACAAAGATCAAGGTATTACTGTAGATAGATTGCACACATGAAAATACAAGGTAAAGTTAGCTATAAACTAGTTATGCAAAGGCGGCCTTATTGCTTACTGAGCAATCTCTACCAGGCAACCTTTGGTGAGACGTTCGAATAAGATACGTAGGGTACTGTGGCAGAATACAGTATAAGTTATAATAGGTAAGAACATAATATAAAAAATATAATAGACGTATTGCATATATACATTACATGTAAATAAAATATAGACAACAATAATAATATTACACATAAACATACACAAATTACACATATATAAATAAAATTAAAAACGCATCGTAACGAATTACGATAGAAGTATAATTTATGTATTATGGCACGACTTGGTTAAGGAAATATTCTTTGAGACTATTTTTAAAAAATAGTCAAAGATTTGGAGTTTCTAATATTTTTGGGTAGAGATTCCCATAACTGCACAGCATACACCGTGTACGATTTTCTGTAAAATTTTGTACGATGGCTAGGAGTTTTGAGTTTATTATTCATGGTAGAACGCAGCTGCATATGGCGAACGGCATCGAGAAAGTTGAAACGTTCTTTATGATAGCTGGGAGTATGAGGAGCATATAGGATCGAGAATAGTAAAGAAATAACATAAAAATTTCGAAGCAACCTAATTGGAAGCCAATCGAGACGAGCACGATACGCACTAACGTGATCAAATTTTCTCAATCCATAGATGAATCGAATACACATGTTTTGTAAGCCCTCAAGCTTGTTTAATAACTCCTCAGTGAGATCCGTGTAACTGCTATCGGCATAGTCCAGTATAGGTAAAAGGAGTGTTTCAGCTAAGGATATCTTAGTTTTGACTGGAAGGAGATCCTTCCAGCGTTTCAGGGAGCCGATAGCAGCAAAGAGACGTCGGCTGACGTGGTTAACTTGCGGTCTCCAGGAGAAGGAGTATTACTGTAGGTATTATATCAGACTATACAATCTGATAATGTAATAATTTATCAGTAATTTTTGTTGGGAATAAAATTAGACCAACATTGTGATTGGACATCATAATAGTGGCATTTGTACTAGATCAAATAGATTCATATGTCCGCTATGACAAATTGTATCCATGGTGCTGCGTACCATGGTAACATTATGTCGAACCTTCGATGCAGAATTGTCATATGGGAGATCCTAGATTGGTTTAAATAAATTAGTGTTATTGTAAAATGGTGTGTGTTTAATAATATTGTTTGAGGTCCTAATTTAATAATAAATTCGATCCTTTTGAGGTTAGGTTTTATCTCTTAAAAATCAATTAGGTACCCGTAATACAATACGTATAATAGGTAATAGGAGTTTCCCCAAACGCTCTAAATAGGAGACAGACGTCTTAATCACTAGGCAATCACCTTTCATATTAAATTTTAAGGTATAGTTTTATAAAAACAACATTTCATCAACATAACCTCTAATAACTATCATGAAGTTCTTAATACTATATAAAAAGCAGATTTTACGGATTTAGGACTATAGGAATTTAGATGTGACGTAATTCGCCCTGACTGGTGCTCAATGTATTATGGCGAATTGCCGTATTTTGTAGTTTCATGTTATCAAAATAAATAACAATCTCGTTCAAAATAGAAAAATAGATACTTTTATTTTTATAATCGACGAATCCTATTTAATCAGATAAGTTCATTGATTATTGATTATTGTCATCATGCCTACTAGTTTACTTTATGCAACCGCATAGTCGTTATTTTGTGCGAGTCAGGAGTAATGGACTTTAATGCTTGGACTAAAAATTTAAGTAAATCAAGACCATCTCTACCCTCATTATTGAGTGTAAGGATGTCACCTCTGGAATTCCGGATGTCGACCTCGTCGGTAGCACGGCACAGGGGCATACGTAACCGGTGGCTGCTCTGGCAACACCTGTCGTCACGCGGCTGGCCGTGCTGGTGATGCCCGGAGCGCCCTCTGAGCGCTGCCCGGAGCGCCCGCAAGGCGCGCAGATCGAAAGGCCCCCGAAGCGCCCGCGAGGTGCGCAGGTGAAGCGCCCGCGAGGTCCGCAGGCGAAGCGCCCGCGAGGTCCGCATGCGAAGCGCCCGCGAGGTCCGCAGGCGAAGCGCCCGCGAGGTCCGCAGGCGAAGCGCCCGCGAGGTCCGCAGGCGAAGCGCCCGCGAGGTCCGCAGGCGAAGCGCCCGCGAGGTCCGCAGGCGAAGCGCCCTCGAGGCGGTGCTCGGAGCGCCCGCGTGGCTCGCAGGCTAAAGCACCCTCGAGGCGCTGCTCGGAGCGAGAGAACGGGCTGTGCAGAGCCCGCCTTGGCGCAGCGTACGACACATGAAACAAAATAAGAAACCATGAACATTTCCGTTCGGTCTTTCTGATTATTGATGGGTCCGATTACTTAGCAATTAATCCGTATTCCTGTATTACAGGCAGCGGTAAAAATAATATTTTTAAATTACCCACTATTAATATTATTTAAAAAAAAATAACAAAACGGATGTGCAGAAGGCAAAGGAAAATCAAGGCAACGTGAATCATATCCCACTTCTGAACTGTTGGAGAACAATCCAGAAGTAGGCATTAATAAAACACTTTTAATATATTTGTACTCTAACCACGAGAGATTTAATGTAATTAGTTAATTTATAAAACTCAGTTAAACAATAGTATAGTATCAAATCATTTGACCAGGCTGCAGTTACTACCGCAGCTCGTAAACAAGGTAACGATCTAAACACCGAAGGTATTCAATAATCGTTTGAGTCTCGGTGGAGACTGCCTACCGATGGTAAAACATTCGTATTTAAACAAGTTATTCCAATATGGCGTCGGGAACGAACTGACGAGTGAAATACATCGAATGAGTCAAATATCAGTACAATCGAACCTTCATCAATAAATAAATTAACAATCTTTTAACTTTTGTAACAATTCATTTCAACTGTAAACGCAAAGCTGACACTTCTAAGCTAACGCAATCAATAGATACAGCCGTTTATGCTGCAAATTTTCGACATTCGCAAGGGAATCAAAACCTACAGGGTACTTCCCGTGAACTCGGAATTTAAAAATTTGGTACATCATATTATAATAAAAATATTTTTAATAATTTTAAACTTACTACAGGTTTGTACGGAACCCTCGGTGCGCGAGTCCGACTCGCATGTGGCCGTTCACAAAAAAAAAACATGTAGCATTTCAAATATCTACTGATTGTATATTAGGTAGGTATGATGGTTGGTCAATCATGCGAGGTAAAGTGCGAAGCGTACTGCACAAATTACACAACTTTCTAGTGGGCAGCTAGAGGGAACTTCAGAGGGGCGCTTCCACCTCTCTCCTCACACCCGCACATACCTATGCCCTCCCCAGAGACAAAAGCGAGCCAATAAAAGTTTTATTGAGCGCTATGATTTTGGAAACATTTTTCGAGATGACTTCTATAAAACTCGCGGTCCGGAGCAATTCTAACGGTTTAATAACGTCCATGAGCTGAACTTTTTAACACACCTATAATATAGTAAGGAATTTTTCTTCAATTCCATTTTTCATCACTCCATTCTGTTTTATGAGTGTCTATTTATGATGTTGCCAAGGAAAATGAATGTCCATTTACAAATGCTATTCTGTAAACGCACAGCCTCGCTTCCAACGCTGTCGTAATGGCAAATATTGCATTGTCTGTTTCGGTGTCAAAAACAAATAGGTATAGAGAAAAACATGGCTAACGTGACTTTTTTTTGAAATTTGTATACTGAATTTTAAAATAGGGATGTATTCGATGCCAACAATAAATATTTTTCTAGTGATATATTAATAAAGGGTCCTTCAAATGATGTAAATTCCACGTATAGTCTCACAAACTTATCTGGCCCGGTGGCCCAAATTCAAAATGACTTTTATGGCTGTTTAGTTTTATTTTTTAAATTATATTTTTCAATACTAGCGACGGTGTCACCGGATCAGATAAGTTTGTCGGACTTATAATTTGTCATTTTTTAGTGTTGTTAACAATCTTTAACCACCTTTCTGAACCGAATGTACTCAAATTAGCGCCCATTTTTTTAAACTGCGGACTTCATGTACCGACGGAAAATAAAGATCCTTTTAAAAAGAAAATTTGCAGTAGCTAGTTTGAATTTAAAACATTCTCAGTTTATTTACCCGTTATTATCTTTGTTTAACATGAATAATCCGGAAGGTTGGATAACTATGGCCATAAATAACCGAAAAGTATTAGGGGCTTATCTGTAACGCGTGGCGTAGGTGACCCCTGATGTCGTTAGGACACCGGCGCAAATATGGCGCATAAAAGGTGGTGATACTTATATAATAAGGTCAAAACGTGTACGGAGTGCAAAACCAACACTTCCCGGTTAATGCTAATATTGAAATCTGCTTAAAACGGAAGCTTTGCAAAAATCTGTCGAATAAGGTAACAGTCGTCTACATATTGCTATGTAAAGGCAAAACGCGATGACCTCACACGGAACGTGCGTACCTATATGCGTGTTTCTTAATAACTCAACTCAATGAAAATGTAAAGTAGCCCACACTGCAGCGCGCGACAATAGGAGATATTTTCCGTGTAAATCTTGAAACTGCAATTATTAAAAGACATTATTAATATGGGAACTACGCAGCCACCTTGGCGGAGTGGTTTCTGTTGTTCCAACTACTGTCGTTTTATAAGCCGGAGGCCGCTGGTTGGACTCCCTAATTTATAAAATTGAAAATTTTCATGACTCTGGTCTGCAGGAAGGTTACGCTCCATAGGCTCAGACTTGCAGCCAACTGTTATATCCCTTCGTAGCCCGCTACCATTTAATACTGCATCTTACCACATGGTGAGATCGCAGTCAGGGGTTAACTAAACAAAATAAAAATGTATTTGGAGATATGTGAAATAAAAAAAAATCGGCAATATACTATTGCAAATTTCTTATCAACGTTTCGTATAAAATAAAATGAGCTGAAAATAATTATTAGTAACCAGCAATATTGACACTTCTCGGACAGTTTCAACTTTGCGCACCCAATGAGTTTTGACCGTAACAAATATTTTGAAACAAGACAGACGATTTCGTTTGCGAAATAGAGTTTTGCTTTACAAAGAAAACATTTTACCGGTTTGTATGTTGGATGTTTGTGAGGGCAGCGGTTGGGTGAAGGGGACAGGGGGGAGATAAGAATCAAATAGATGTTTCGTTGCACGGCTGTGTCGTAGAGTCGTAGAGCATATGCAGGCGGCGACAAATGGTGTCAACATCTTGACACTTGAGCTGAGAAATGACGATTCTGGCTGAGATTATACATAATATACACACCGTTAACATTGTTGCAGTAGAGCAGATGCTGTGCCGGAAATATGCGAGAGAGAGATCCATGAGATCTGGGGATCAGATGACACAGATCTTGTTAAAATTATTTCCTTCTAAACCAAACCCTTTTCCTTCTATGCTATATAAAGTTTTTTTCGAAAGAGTAGTTCATAAAAAGTGTATTATGTTTGCACATAAAATGTATTATGTTTCCTACATAAAGTCCTGAAGTACATTTTGTAATTTATCCAAAGTATAACATGCACATAACATGCACGAAGTTTTTTATAGTAACCCGAATAGCTAAAACTTAAATATAAACCGTCATATATCAGGGGACTCAGCGAAATATTTTAATGGCCTTAATTCACGTGGACGTGTTGCAATAAAAACACGCAACGATTTTAATTTAATTTAAGGTCAGAAATATATTTTGAGCTGCCATAAAACGGCACATGTAAAACGCGTGGGAAAAGTGCAATGGGTACGTAACAACATTAAATATTTCTGGTAATATTGCGGTTACCTGCGACAAGCAGTTGTGCGGTATTTTCAAAGAGATTTTTATAAATAATTGCTTTTGTACTGTATTCCAGGGCTTTAATGTGCGTGTATTTCAGCGTTAAAAGAATCGTGGCGTGGTTTTTGTTCGCGAAAATTGCAAAGGGGACAATTCCATTTCTACGTTAACAATTCATTTTGTGTATATAATTATGACGTTGAGTTTCCGTTCTATTTATGCTGGACTTTTGTCTAGAGAATTATGTGAAAATGTTGGCGAGAGTCAAGACCTCTCGAGCGCTGTATAGTTTTTACCTGTAGTTTGTTTCGTCTGACGTAACCGTCATGAAACGTATTTCGGCAGCGCGATAAGGAAATGATACAAGAAAACAAACTACAGTCCGTTTCGGCCGAAAATTTGTGATGGCGAGCATTGGGGGTCGGGGAGGGGCGGTGCGATAGCGCGCCCGTCAAAGTTATTGGAACGGTGTCAGAGATGGCTCGCGACGGATATCTATCTACCTGCACTCCTTCCTGGCCTCGAGGACTGTTGCCAGAGAAATTACTAGTATTATTTTACAGCTAACGCGACGCCGGAGCAAAAACGAAAAAGTTCGAAATTTACTGCGCCTTTACTATTACCTAGCCCACCTTTATTCGAATAGATATGCTAGATATTCGTTTTACAATGGAAAGCCTTTCTTTTATTTTAAATTGAGCTTCAGAGAACTTTTATATCAAAAATCAATCGTATATTTTTTTACGTTGTGTTTAACGTGCAAAGGAAAACTTTCATTAAATCTGTTTTAAGCTTGCTGGTTGCATGAATTGTGTATAGTACGCAGGATTTAAGGTAAAATTTTATAAATTTAATTTAAAAAAAGTTAATTTAAGGTAAAACTCATGGTCAAAACAATGATTAACTGTATTGATGAATGATGATAGTTTAGTTAAGACTCTTAAGCATGCTTTCACGGCACAAGCCATAAAAGTTTATAAAGGCTTTTTTTATTTTATAACTTTTTGGCTTGCCCCTTCCCTTGGCTGCAATCAGTTCTGCGTGTAAGTATTGATGCAGCCTTAAGTAGAACATTACCTATTCTATGGTAGAACGCGCAAGCTTAGGATTTTCCACTTTTGATTGGACAAGGATGGGAAAATGCCAGCTGGAAGGGAATTCCATACCTTAACGATTCTGACTTACATTTAAATAGCTTCGAGCTATGTAAAGCCAATTTAATAATATACATAGTTAACATAACGTGGCCACTTAGAATATCTGAAAATGCTCTTTTACCTATTATCCTACTTTGTACTTATTTTTTATGTATCCCTAAGGTTATGCCTGCAGGTGATCTCACTGGTAACTGGTAACCAGTAAGCGGGTAACCCAGATCGATATTACGGGAAAGGCAATGTCAATTCACCGACCTCTTTCGAATTAGAATCGAACGGACACGCGAACACGATTGACGCGTTATCGTTTTGTCTGAAAATAGCCTCCCACGAAACGATTTCAATGGACGACCCATTTAATTTAACGGACAATGTATACAGGGAGTGCAGAGCACCGATTTGTCAAGGGAATGAATTTCCACAAAGGGCTCATTCATTTGAATGGCAACTTGTTGTACTCGACCGTTTTAATTTCATAAGTCGTTTATCATAATCAAGCGAGGGGGGTGTCTGGGGAAGCGGGGGGAAGGGCTGTTCATGTTCACAACCCATGTCACTGTCTACAGCTATGAAGGAAATGTCACATGCCTTCGGACAATACGAACGTTTCGTGTATTCGCGAAATGCGTTGCAGCGAAGAAAATGTAACGAAAATGATGCCCAAGAAGCGGGGTTTCAGGGTTGCAAATGATACAAATGTCATATCATCTTCCGCTTCATAACCTCTTTGGGTAATGGCGAATTTCCAAGCGCATTTTCGCGACGTTGTTGCCAGTTGTATAGAAATAAATTATCGAATGACGTCATTATGCTACCTGCCTATTGAAGCAGAGTGGGCGGACCAATCGGATTGTTGACCGATGACGTGAAAATTTTATCGAGTCACAACTGTCAGTAATCAGATTGGTCTAGTTGACATATCTCCGCTCCGCTTCAGCCGGGCCTGCGTCCATAGAAGGCGCGGCACTGCCAGGGATTTTTCCCGCGACGAATAGGAATATCCATATCCATATTTTATCTATCAAAAAAATATCTCTTCAACCGATTTTGATGAAATTTGGTATAGGGATAGTTTGATACCCGGGGAAGGACATACTTTTTATCCCGGAAAATGAAAGAGTTCCCGTGTGAATCAAAGAACCTTAATCCACGCGGACGAAGTCGCGGGCATCATCTAGTAACTTATAAAGTCCTACGACACTAAAATAGAAATTTCAATGCCGATAAATTGCAACGTCTAAAGAGTTTTGTACCTACGATGAAATTAAAATTTTATTATCTTAATATTAAGTTTGATTTCAATTCGTCGCATGAAAATCGCATGCCATGCCGTTCCGTCTATGGGCGCAGGCCCTTATGGTGTAAATTCTTTATCCAGTAAGTTAGTACTCTAGTAAGATATTTCGTTGTAGAATGCAGATGTTGAGGACGTACCTATCAAGACACGCGGAAGCGTGTCCAGCCAAAGTTCAAAAAAACTGGCGAGCAGCACCGTGTGTAATATTACACGAACCATTTGGAGCCACTTTTGACCCCCTCATAACTCAAAAACTATTTCACATAAACATGTCAAATTTGGCGCATATATTGAGACCCGTGAGATACATATGTGCTCCAAATTTCATAAGCACACCTCAAATGGTTATTTAGATATAAACGTACAAAAATCGTCATTTTTATGATCAAAGGTATAGATCAAAACTCTGACACGAGGCATGCTACCATTGCTTAAAGCCGTATTATTTTAATATTGTTGACGTTTATGTTGTAGTGTTATAATCATTATTTTAAGGACATCAAAGTACGTGACATTCAACCGTTAGTTTGAAACAATACTGCTTTAAGCGGTGGTAGTAACTCCTTAACTATTGAAAATGACACATAATTATTATTTTAATGTAAATAATAATGAATAATAATATAGTTGCATTAAAACCTTACCTTCGTATTCATACATTTTGTGCAACGAAACGTCATTGACAGAAAAGAAGAAAAAACGTATTTGAAGTCGTCAGTTCAAGCTGTCAGTCATTGTGATTTGTATTCATTGTTTATAGTGATTTTAGTGATATCGACTGTTGACCGTGCTTGTTTTCAATGTTTCACAAAAAACTTTTGATTTTGAACTTTTGCAATCAAAATTGATGAGATGTAGAAATGCTGTAGAGGTAGTCTGACCATAGATGTAATCTGTCAATGTCAGTGTAACTCTAGGTACACTATATATTTTTCTTGAGAATTCTCGTCTTTAATTATCTTGTACAATGAGTCGTACAATAGAATTACTGGTGGGTGACACACTGACCTTACACCAAATAATAAGTACCTACTAATGTAAAACGTAAACTAAACTAATAGAAAAGTCCTATTACAGTGTAAAGGATTATTTGAATGATAGCAAGGCATGGGTATGAAATGTTACAGCGGCTGATTATGTAATGTTATATTATAAGTACATATATATAATTTCAAATATTTGTGAGATGGTGATAATAAAAAAAAAGCGGAGTTTATTGCGGGCTCTTCTCAAACCAGGGCACGTTTGGAACCCTCGTAGCTTTAGTTTTAAGATATCGTAGTTAATTATCACCATCACGTCTTATGCTCTGTAAGCATGACATTCAGGTGTACTTTGTAGGTACATATTTTGAATAAATATATTTTGAGTTTGAGATTGAGTTCAATAATTTCTGTACAAAAAGTAATGATATCCCATCAAAAACATAAATGTAAAATGACAGCCAAGTTCAAAATTGTGATATATATGCCTTGGTTGTTGACTTCAGCGACAAAAGAAGTGAGATCTAAATGGGTGCCAAGTTCAATGGTCAGTCCTGCAATTTATATATCCCATCAAAAACATAAATGTGAAATGAGAGCCAAATTCAAAATTGTGATATATATGCTTTGGTTGTTGACTTCAGCGACAAAAGAAGTGAGATCTAAATGGGTGCCAAGTTCAATGGTCAGTCCTGAAATTTATTTATAACAACATATAATATTTTATAACAACTTAAAATATCATTTCTTCTTATAACTTAGTATAAAATGTTGAAGACTAAGGCTTTGGCTTGGCTAGTTTCCATATACGAATTATTATTAAGTAGGTACCTAAAAGTACAGTTTCTACCAGCAAGCCAAATTTTCGGAAGAATAAAATAAGAACTTACAGCTTTACAACTTGTGAAGGCTATAATTCGTATATGAAAACTAGCCAAGCCAAAGCCTTAGTCTTCAACATTTTATACTAGGTTATAAGAAGAAATGATATTTTAAGTTGTTATAAAATATTATATGTTGTTATAAATAAATTTCAGGACTGACCATTGAACTTGGCACCCATTTAGATCTCACTTCTTTTGTCGCTGAAGTCAACAACCAAAGCATATATATCACAATTTTGAATTTGGCTCTCATTTCACATTTATGTTTTTGATGGGATATATAAATTGCAGGACTGACCATTGAACTTGGCACCCATTTAGATCTCACTTCTTTTGTCGCTGAAGTCAACAACCAAGGCATGTATATCACAATTTTGAACTTGGCTCTCATTTTACATTTATGTTTTTGATGGGATTGTACTTTAAGGAAACCTTAAATTTTATTAAACCTCCGTCAATTTTTACCCGCGATCGTATACGATGCTGAATTCCTTGACAGTACCTATCTTATCATTACCAGTTGCTACTGAAAACGAGATCGATAATGGCCATACCCTTCATATCATAAGCGAAGACTCGTTCTTAGTAGTGGGCTGGCGATAGGGAAATGACTGAGTTCAATGTTTTTTTATTGAATTAATTCAACAATACACGACAATTATTCACCTATAGACTCAAAACTCAATACTCAATATCATTTATTAAATATAGGTACACTGTAGGTACTCTTATTGACGTAAAAAATTACTTACTTATAAAACATGATGGTGATAATCAGTAACGGTATCTTAAAACTAAAGCTACGAAGGTTTCAAACGCGCCGGTCTTTAAATAGCCCACAACAAACTCAGCTGGGTTTTTTTAAAATTATTATCACCATCTTACATTTCATCTTAACTAAGGAACTATCAGAGCCATAGAGCAAATTATTGCCAAGCTTCCTTGTCGTTTAAGTAGTAATTTACATGGTAATAACATTTTTCAATACGTTTACGTTTTAGATTAACTTTGAACTTATTCAGAGACATCATTAACATGTCTTTTGGGAGCTTATTGTAGAATTCAGCTGAAACACATTTATATCATTCATTAATATATATATCTGGAATACTATAAACAAAGATAAATTTTAAGCTCCACTATAGCTACTGTCAGGTAAGTTATATTTAATTAGACCTCAGTTACAGTAATGTGTTGTAGGGAGTTTAATATAAATAAAGTAAGTACTTCTGATCTGACTAAACATTTTTGTCTTATGTTGAATTACTCTGGATTTTTGTTATAAGATTTACGTTTCCTATCGCCCAAGGTCAAAGCGATCTTTAATAAAAAGATTTAAGATCTCGTTATAGGAGGTAATACGACAGGCAATAAAACCGTACGTTCTATATAGAATGTAGGAAAGCATTTTGTTACCGAAGGCGACTGTCCGCAAATGTCAATAGTGACCAGATTTATAGACTTTGATGATTTGACTCCCTATTGAAAATGGGGATTGTTAAATTAAAAAATTCATAAAATTGAAAAAATCCATAAAATTGAATAAGATTTGGAATAAGGTAAGTATTAAATTACTATATTGGTAACGATTTTTGAAGAACCTAAATTTTTTGGATTCTCGTGGAAACTCGTTGATTTTTCGCGTTAAAAAGTATTCTACATCCCATCTTCAGGATGTAAGCTTTATGTGTTTATGAGACAGATATGTACAATTTTACGCAAAAAATCGAATTTAAGTATTTAACTTCAAGCCTTGTAAAGAAAAGAAAAGAAAGTATATACTTAATATAAAGTAAATGAGCAATCCACGTATTGTATTTCCATAATTACATTTTCAATTCTAAAGTTAATAATCATACAAAGTTATGCAATATTTAATTTACGATTTCCCTTCCCAATATATTCAATAGCCAAACTAGTTCATACAAATAAATGGCTACCCCCATTACGGCGCGGCGAATTCAAGTAGGTAGTTACTAAATAGCTTGTGCCGGCCGACATCCCTAATCTAATATGCTCGTTTCGGGATTTGATGCTTGGCCGGGGACTGCAATCTTCGACCTAGAACGCCGGTAACTGTGTCTCTATATTACTACCGATAATGGTTAACCGGACCCATGCTGACATAGACTAACTACCCGCATACAAGTTTCAATACGTTCCACCGACGATGCTGTTTTAGAATATAAATTAATTCAATTCAAATTACGACTCGCTAGATCGCCATTTCAAATGTTGTTTGCAAGTAAATGCGGGCTACTTGGTAATTCCGTTCCGCGAATGTGGTCGACGTAACTGTCAGATCAATTTTGTCAATTTGCATAGATCATTAGGTTTGACATTACTGTCGAAAGTGCACTTTGTGGTTGGAATTCGTTGAATTGCGAAGTACAATAGCGTCGCGATGAACTTTATGATTTGCAAATCATTCAAAAGTGCGCTATATATCGCTCCTATTGTGTAACAAGTTTACTCTATCCCGACATTGGAGCGAGCGATCGAAATCTAAATAATAAAGATCGCAAGGCAACCCCTCTGTAGGGTAGGCTTAGTCGTACAAAATTGGAGTAATAAAAGAGGAATGCTTGCGAAAGTTTCGCAATAAAGCCAACGAGTATCGACTGTTAAGAAGTAAAGAGTTCTCGAGTATAATGGCCCGTGTACATAAGTCGTGGTTATTTATACTAGTTTAAACTTCATTCTGATTCCAATTGCTGTCTATGAATCGGAATGTTAAAATGCCTTTTGTAACTGTCAAACGCTTATTTGTTTGAATCGATGTTTTGGGAGTTCGGAACAATTTTGACCGCTTCCGATAGTAAAGTTTGCTTGATCGAGCCAGTGCTTTCCAAAGGCTGCAGCGATTTAATTATGATGACGACTACAACCTCTATAGAGTAAAAAATAACAAACGCGGCAATTAAACGCAATTTTCGTTGTTTGGGTAGTGCGGATTGCATGCCCATATGAGCGAGCTACACAGGGTACAATATTTTACACACAACTAAGTGATACACACGATTTCGTCAGAGTAGATTTTGTTTTAGGAAACTCCCTTGGGATCTCTTCCCCGGAATGCAACCTTTCGCTTCTCTGTCCCAGGTTTCGTCAAAATCGGTTGAACAGATGGCCCCATGATAACGTAGCAGAGAGAGAGAGACAGAGAAAGAGAGAGACGCACTTTAGAATTTCATCCGCGTTGTATAAGCTTTTTTAATTTTCGCGGAAAATCTATAATTTTCCGGGATAAAACTTAAGCTATCTCCATTCCAAATTACAGCCAAATCAGTTTAGCCATTGTAGCGTGAAGAACTTTCAAACATCCAAAGCCAAACTTTCACATTTTTAATACTATAATACTAATAATGTGAAAATAGTAGGAAGTATGGACGCGAAGATAGATCTGCTTTTGATCTTCAATATTGTTTGGACCGCTTTTTATACTGAAAACCTACAGAAAATGGATAGAAATTGGAAGAATAAGCACTGTATTGCTTTGTTAAGCTCTAGCTTAATCAGTGGCTGTTAATAGACCCTGATAAAACAAGCACAAACAACAGAAACAAATGCCTCTTGAAAGAGGAACGTATATATCTTGAATCATTAGCCCGGTTCCCAAGCGTGTCGCTAAAGAAATTAAAGGAGTACAACCCGAAGGAAAACCAATAGACAAATTATGGGGCTGACATAAAGTAACGGGTCCCGCTTCGAGGTGCTTGCAGCGTAACGTTTTTGGAGTGTTTCACGTGAAAATAATTACATGCCGGCTGTGACGTACGAGCGCTATTTAAGCCGAGCCCAAAGAGTAATCGCAGCGATAAACACTGACAATTAAACCATTGCTACGCGACGCACGCCTTTCTTAGTTTCTTTGCACTTCTCTTAATGAAGATTTGTGGTGCGGCCGCTTAGTTCGGCGAGGCCTTCGAAATACGTCTGTTGAGAACTTATTATTGCTCCGTGCGGTAATGTTACAGTGTTAAAGAATAAATTTAAGAAATATTAAGAACTATTAAGAACGTTTAAGAGTTCTCTTGCCCAATGTTTCATTTGTATAATGAGACCACTAATATTCGTTGGCGTGGAGTTGGAAACTGCAGTATAAACTTAAGTCTACTAGCTGATGCCCGCGAGTTCGTCCGCGTGGATTGAGGCATTCTGGGTACCGCCGGGAACTCTGAATTTTTTGGGATAAAAAATGTTATTCCAGACTATAATCTATCTCTGTGCCAAGTTTCTTCCTGATCCATTCAGGCGTTCTGATGTGATTGAGTAACAAACATCCATTCATCCATACATCTATCCGTCCAAACTTCACGTTTTTAATATTATAAGTTTATAGTTTGTAATTATAGTAGTAAGGAGTTGTAGTAGTTTGTCTGTTTGTTTGTACACAAAATCCTGGCACGATCTTGGAGATATACTCGCAGTTCAAAAGCGCAGTAAGTCAAGAAACTCCAACTTTGATCAAAATGAGATACAGCTTCACTCGAATTGAATGAGGCGAAGCTAAAGGATATACCTACTAAATTATAATAGAAAGTTTTAACTTCCACAAGGAAATCAATCAATTAAGCTCAATATCAAAATCCTAAGTAGGTTTAATCCAAATGCTGCTATTCGATACAAAACATGTGCAAAGTAACAACTTGAATTGAATATAGAAAGTTTATTTCAACTATTCACAATGAATTAGATCGTAGAATTAGCTCAAGAGGTATTATATAAAAGATATAATACAAACAAGATTATTTACCTAGTATTTATAAACTTTAAATTTCCAGCAATAGTATCTACTAGTTAAATAATATTTATATTTATACGTAACTAGCTGATGCCCGCGACTTCGTTCGCCTGGATTGAGGTGTTTTAGGGGTATTAAAAATAGATAGTAGCCGATTCTCAGACCTACTGAATACAGAATATGCATACAAAATTTCATAAAAATCGGTCAAGCCGTTTCGGAGGAGTAACTGACATTGTGACACCAGAATTTTATATATAAGATATAACCAAAGTATTTTCTGAGGTATTATGTATAATGCTGTTCATTAGATTTAACACAGATACATAATTATGCTTCCGCCTATGTAATCATAAGATTGAAGGTTAAATATTTAACTGAGTTTAAGGTATTGAGTGGATAAGGAATACACGAGGACCGTATGAGTTACACACTTATGGACGAAAATAAACTTGGGACCGGACAGGAGGAGCTTCAGCGTTCCGGTAGAATGCCACGATTTGGGGTACGAGTGCCATAGCCATACCCTTAACAGCATAGCAGGCCCCCTAATAGACATCATAAAGAGACTTGCAAGGTCATAAAAAAAAGCAGGCTTGTTTAGCCTGTTTTTTTTATGACCCTGCAAGTCTTGCAAGTCTAGCTATACTAGGGACCTAGTATAGCAGGCTAAACTAGCCTGCATTTTTTACACACTGCAAGTTAGCCCTTGACTGCGATCTCACCTGATGGTAAGTGATGATGCAATCTAAGACGGTAGCGGGCTAACCTGTTAGGGGCACGGCATCCATACCCTTATTTAGTTTCTACACAGCATCATACAGGAACGCTAAATCGTTTGGTGGCACGTCTTTGTCCGTAGGGTGGTACCTTGCCGCGGCCAAAGGCTCCCACCAGGAATCAGAAATTACAAATTCCCAATTTGACCCTGCCGATGATCAAATCTGGGACGTCCGCGTCCGCAAGACAATTGCGCTCAACGCTGCGCCACGATTGTCCTCAAAAATCATCGGTTTTCAGCTATCATCTTAGACTGCATCATCACGTGGATGATTTTTGACGACCTCCGTGGCGCAGTATGTAGGGCTGTTGTCTTAACGTGCGGAGGTCCCGGGTTCGATCCCCGGCAGGGTCAATTTAGGAATTTATAATTCTGAATTTTCCCTGGTCTGGCCTGGTAGGAGGCTTCGGCCGTGGCTAGTTACCACCCTACCGGCAAAGACGTGCCGCCAAGCGATTTAGCGTTCCGGTACGATGCCGTGTAGAAACCGAATAGGGGTATGGGTTTAATATAATTGCCATGCCCCTAACAGGTTAGCCCACTACCATCTTAGACTGCATCATCACTTACCATCAGGTGAGATCGCAGTCAAGGGCTAACTTGTAGTGGATAAAAAAAAATATCACATCAAAATCTCACATGGCCATGTCAAATTGCAGTCACGGACTAAACTGTAGTGGAATAAGAAAAGGTAGGTCGTCAGAATTAAAAATTGGCTTGGTGAACAGTATGCGGAAAGAATGCGTATTAGAGCAAATTGCTAATTAATCGCAAATGGAACATACAATTTAGCTAAGTTTCGATTAGTTTAATTGATGTGTGCTCTATCGTGCAAAATGTCGCAGAATCTATTTCTGTATCTAATACCTATTCAATAGGAATTGGCCAATTCGGTAGAGTACTATTCAAAAGCTTTGTTTAAGCCTCTAAAAAGGAGAATGTTTAAGGTTTATTATTTATTTTACAAACTGTGTTCAGTGTATTATCTTCAGTAATAAAGGAGAATAAACAGTTATTCTTCAGTAAAAGCAATCGGATTATGGTATAGACAAAGAGCTGGTGAATTCCATTCTTAAGTACCTTTAATATAGTCTGGGCAAAACTTGTTTCCGGTATTTTCACAGACCCTTGTTGAAACATCACACGATTATCGAGCAGTGTAACATTTGCATAAAATTATTCATAATGAAACTTAAAAAAAAAAACTACTACGTTATTCAATCAACTAACACAGCTATAGTATTTTCAAATTGTACAGATAACTATGTACATTACAAGAAACTTATGTAGCTTTTTTAGAAACGGAAGAAGAAAGGACCGGCTTTTAAGAATATTGACGACAAAAGCTCAAATATTTCTTGTTATTTTCTAAAATACTTTACATTGTGTTATGGTACGGAACACTTTGTGCGCGAGTTTGCCTCGCATTTGACCAGTTTTTTTTACCTCTAGCGCTCACATCCTAGTTGCTCATCTCATTTTCATCCATAAGCCGCTACGAAATTAAGTTTTGTATAAAGACGTCTGTTACACTCCGAAAAGCTTAATCCGAAATGCGAATGTGAGTTTGTTTGTTTGTCTGTGTTGTTTTGGAAAGTTTGTTTATGGAAAATTGAGGAATTCCCGCGGGAATTGAAAATAAATAAAAGTTAATAAAATATAATTACGGGAATTGCGGACATAAGCTAGTCATAAGTAGATCCTGACCTAAAGTGTTATTTTTATAGAATGTGGTGCCTCCACCACAGGTAGTAAGTTTCATGTAGCGACCATTGCACGACTCCGAAACTGTCGCATGATGCCAATTCGAGGGCAGCTCTCACTCTACAATACTTCAATCGATAGAATTAATTTGTGAAGTGTAAACAACGATCAGTACAATAAATAAGGAATGTATAAATAAGAAAACGCTTTAGTGAAATATCGAGGATTTGCATTGTAAATGTAAGTCGATAGATGAATAAACTAACGCAGTCCGTCCGTTCGATGCAAATTGTATGTACACTTACTTTACTGAATGGTTGGAAATGTATTTTAGGATGCTGTATCGATATTTTGTAAATATTGAAACCACTGGCTGTATTGAAAGGACCATCCAGTCGTTGGACAGCTTTCTCAGTAATTGCATAGTTCATCTAAAGAATGTTTTTGATAAATCTATGAATCCTATAGCATAAAAAAAGATTGTCACACTTTATAATTGATTCAAATTATTAAAGAAGTTAAGGAATAGTCAGATGTTAATAGTGGTTTAGAATATCCACAATCCATAATCCATATATACTAATATTATAAATGCGAAAGTGTGCCTGTCTGTCCGTCTATCTGTCTGCTACGCTTTCACAGCCCAACTACTCCACCGATTTTGATGAAAATTGGTACAGAGATAGTTCGTATCCAGGGGAAGGACATAGGCTTTTTATCTTGGAATAAATTAATAAATTAATAAAGAATTTCCCACGGGAATTAAAAAACCTCGATCCACGCGGACGAAGTCGGGGGCATCGTCTAGTGGATAAATAAATGTGACTATCTGTTGGGATGACGTGTTCTGTACCAATCGTGCATTTTGGACATGTTTACTTACTCGCTAAATTTTACTAAAGTATTTTAAGCTTAGTATTATAAAATAAGCATTTTATGCATTTAAAATAGCCAGGCAATAGCTAGTTCGCTTAATAAGAAAACTTCATGGCATAAGGAAATCTACTCATACAAATACCCAGTGAAGTAATTTATACTCAAACAAGACGTTATATCACGTAGTTCTTTTATGAATTTTAAAATGTGTAGTCCTATTTATGTTACCATTTTTACAAGTTGTCCCATTAGTTTGATATTTTATGTACACAATCTGGAAAATTTGGCATAACTTCAGTTCTGAGTTTGCATGCTATTTTATCAAATTTGTAAAGTTTTTGAAAGGTTGACCTTGTTCACGACAAACAAGAAATACATACGAGCGCCTAGTTATTTCCCGTTTGGGCATGAGGCCGGGCCACTACATTACTTAACATTTCCTGTACTGGTTTATACGATGCGTATCTATTAGTTACCAGAACCATGCATAATTCACGATTACCAACTGAAAATTTGAAAGAATGAATTGTTGTTGGTAATATAATGTGAGAGTTTTATAAAAGCTGATTAATTCTGGTCTGGTCTGGCGGGGGGTTTTGGCCGTAGCTAATGATTAATTGTAATTATTACAACCCTACCGGTAAAATAGTGCCGCCAAGCGATTGAGTGTTCCGGTACTATTCCGTGTAGAAATCGATAAGCGGAAATTCCCTTTACAATTATTATATATAATGTAACAGGTAAGTCCTGACTAGACTGTATCAAGGGCTAACTTGTAGGGAAATAAAATAAAAATGCGATGATAGCCAGTCAATTTAACTGATGGTGACCATTACCGAAAAATATTTATTGGTAATTTGCTAAGTGATAATTATTTAAGATTAATTTGGGATGTAAGCCATAAGCTCAGAAGCTGTTATGAATGATTCATCGAATTAGCAATAATTATTAAAATCCATTAAAATTAACATATACCTAGATTGCGTGAGCACTAAATACCAAAATTAAAGTTGGAAGTATAATACTGCAGTAACCATATAAATTCAGCCTATAATGCAGAATTAGGTAGGTATACCGTTACAGATATATGGGCTCGCGTAGTTGGGACAGATAGTAGAGAGTGATAAAGGCGATCATGGAAGTCGAAGGGTAAGTCCGGAAGCGATGATCACACCATCCTTTATAGGCGCTTAAGTGATACGAGGTAATATCACAATTTCGGACTCGATATTAAAGTTTATACGTTCACTCAGTTATCAAGCAGTATTATTAAATTTTAATAACTTTTACTCCCTGTTCGGAAATTGCTTCATTATTAAAAAAACCAAACGTCAATTGGCTATTTTCTGTTCGTTTGCTAGCAACTTCCAAAAATTGTCCGCAAGATGATAAGGTTTCATCCTGCTAATATTACTCGGCCGTCAATTGCTTTATTTCCAACCGTAATGTAAGTACTATTATCTAGTCGTCATTGCCGTCATTGTAACCGATAGATATCCAATGCTATACCTATTACGTACTATGCTCTTGTAAAAGATCTCCGCAGAATATTCGTAGCTCAAAATACAATTTCGAAAGTTCTTGTAAAAGATCTCCGCCTAATATTCGTAGCTCAAAATACAATTTCGAACAGCATGTGTCCAGCTGTGGCTAAACTACATTCACACTTCCATACTAATATTATAAATGCGAAAGTGTGTCCGTCTATCTGTATGTTTGTCTGTCTGTCCTTCTATATGTCTGTCTGTCTGTACGCTTTCACGACCCATTTGTATAGAGATAGGTTGCATCCTTGAAAAGGACCAAAGCTAGATTTTATCCCGGAAAAACAAAAAAACTTCACCAGGATTTTTGGAAACACGCGAACCCGAATCTAAGCGGACGAAGTCGTAGACTAAGTATTACATAAATTAGTGATTCCCTATTACAGAAATCTATCGTGCAAAAAGATTGTGTTGTATTGTATCCTACGTAAAAAAATCATATCGTACTAGATGATACCCGCGACTTCGTCCGCGTGGATTAATGGTTTTTGATTCCCGCGGGAACTCTTTAATTTCCCGGGATGTAAACTATCCCTATACCAAATTTCATCAAAATTGGTTGAACAGGCGGGCCGTCAAAGCGTAACAGGCAGACAGACAGACAGACACATTTTCGCATTAATAATATTAGTATGGATTACAGCGGGTTTGTGTATGTGGAGATGAACATTTTTATAGGTACGTGTTCATTATTTAGGTGAAGCTGAATGACCCGACCACGAAGCAAAACCTCTGGCGCAGCCCATTAAAAAGAAGGTCAGTCATTCAGCCAAAAGCTACAAAAGATTTTGTCCTTTGTTCAACTGGCTATTTTGTAGGTTTTACCGGGTATCTAAAATTGTAACTGAAAGTATTACCTGTCACACTCTTCGTGGTGTAATAGCAAGCAGGTGAAGAACAAGAAAGGTCGAATAGTTTCTGAATACCTACACTTTGCAGCACGGTATCTTGTTGAAGCCCATTAGACAGGCAGCCCCGAACCGATGGACCTTGAAACTTTGTATTAAAGTGAAACAATACAATTGTTAGCATTATTACTGTTTGTCTTATATCTGACGAAACACGGAGTATAATATCAGTCAATTTGACTCGTTTCATGTCATTTTTTCAACTTTTATCTAATTAAATTAAATATCTCGTGAAACCTCTACACGTTTAACCATTTATTCGAGCCAGTTTCAAATAAGAGGACAAAAATATCAAAAGTGTTTATTAATACCTACCTATTAATCTACTTCTTGTCCCTTACACTATGAAATATATAAGAAAATAAAATAGACAAGAAAAAACGTCTACGCGAATCGCAAGTGTCGTACGGGAAACACGTTTCTTTAGTGTCAAGGTATTTTATGCAGCTTTTTTGTCCGTAGTTTGTTTTCGCCCTTAGCCGGTTCCAGATAAGGTTCGCACTTTGCATTTGTATTGTATGCGCAAGCGTGGTTAACAAATGCAAATTTATTTTAGTAATAGCAGTATCGGCTCATCATTCTGATGAAGCACTTGCGGTAATTATGTGAGCGCGGATCGCGGCTGCCCGTGAATATTCAATGTGGATCTGTGTTGATCAGCTTTGTTATAAGTTGGGATTTATGTATGAACCTGTTTTGCACTGACTAACTGACTAAACGTGTCCGTTTTTTTTAATTTTAGCGAGCAAACCAGCAGCACGTCACTTGTACCCTTACTCTGAGATTGATCGAATTTGAAATACGTCTCACTAAAGTGAGGTGAAAGTGAGCTCCTCATACATCTACAGCCAGCGCTTCAAGCGGAAACATGGTGAACGAAAAAGTCACCGAGTCATACCCACTCCAAATGAAATTCGATGAGACAGATCGAGTTTATAACTCACGAAACGCACAAAAATTACGGATATGACTAATGTAATTTGGTATTTTGGCACTCCGAATGTAACTTTTCACACAGATTGACATCTCAAAATGCGAGAATGACGTCATTTTCACATTCGATGGCGGATTCGTAACTCACCGAAAATATTGGCTTACACTTTTTTTTTTACGCTTGGCGTGGTGAGCTCTCACGTCGATCAATCGTATTTTCAATGTTAAAACTGGGAGTAAGCACACTGATGTTAAGTGATTACCGCCGCCCATGAACATTTGCAGCACCAGAGGAATCACCAATGCGTTGCCGAATTTTAAAATATTTATTAATCCGCCCTTTGAAGAGCCCCACATTATAATCATTAGCCCCATATTATACCAGTTTCTATACGGATCGTACCTACTTACGTAACTCCTCTGAATGAAGGATTGAGAAATTCTCAAATCGCCCCTACTTAGATCGAACCGGGTGATTACTCCTTTAGAATGAGAGATCATCAACTAAAAGCTATGCAAATTATTTATTAAACACTTCTCTAAATAGAGTAGACTTCCAAAACTCTTCTGTACCTATAGGATGCATTGATTGAAAGATTTTACAATTTGATTTTACTCAGTCAATTGTTATCATCAAGTAACAAAGGAAAAAATCTCTGGTTTTTCCTCTATATATTTCTAGATTGATTATGAACTACTAGCTAATGCCTGCGACTTCATCCGCCACATTTACAATATTAGTATATATTAGTATACTATATATGATAATTTACGCGAAAAATTTACGTTAGTGAAGAGTGCACGGATTTCAAGGATGCAAATTTATTCTAGTTACCGGATTATCGGTTCATCATCGAAGTAGGTACTCGCACCGCTTATGTAAGCGCGGAACAAGGGTGTCCGCGAATATTCTATGCGGTCCTCGTTGCAGATAAAGTTTGCCAACTCCAAAACTGATTGGAAATATTTTTGAATAAATATAATTTTGATCCGGTCCAAATTTTAAAATAATCCGGGAATGAGGTTTTCTGTAGGTACACATCGATTCTGAAACTTATTAGGCCGGGTTTTACTCTTTTTCGTTTCGCTCAGTACTAAGGTACTTTTTTGGGCCTTTTTTATGACTACATTACTGAATCAATGACTGCGATCTAACCTAAATAGTAAGTCTATATGATGCAGTCTTGGTATCGGGCTAACCTGTTAAGGGTGTGGTAGTTTATCATTATATTACTCGTAAATTCGTACCTCTAATCGTTTTTCACGGCATCGCGTTAAGTCTTTGCCGGTGTTGGTAAATGACTTGTAGGTTATTGAATGAACTAGTAGTTTAATTAGCTATAATCCGCTACAGTAGACAAATCTGTATGGTACAGTGC
Source organism: Erebia palarica (assembly GCA_964035005.1). Taxonomy (NCBI): domain Eukaryota; kingdom Metazoa; phylum Arthropoda; class Insecta; order Lepidoptera; family Nymphalidae; genus Erebia; species Erebia palarica. The sequence goes on from OZ035983.1 coordinate 46,989,442, forward strand.
GTGTCTTTCACCTGCAGCATGCGACACCCACCACCCAGCAATTCGCGCAGGCACAACACCACACCACACAAATCCTCCAAATCACTCTCAGCGTAGGTACGTTTCACTCCGACACCGGATCATCTTCAGGAGATGTTGACTCGACAATGCATGATTGTGAAGTTGCTTCACAATCATGCATTGTCGCATGCTGCAGGTGAAAGACACGCACTGTACCACACAGATTTGTCTACTGTAGCGGATTATAGTGAATTAAACTTCTAGTTCATTCACTATCATGGACTTCCGCAAAGTAACGCCTGCTTCTATTCAAGACTTGTAGGTTGTCTTCGGTCTGGCCCTGTTGGGAATCGGACTCAGGATCTACCGCTTATAAATCCAGCCATCAAAACTGCGCCGGTGAGGTCATCAAAATTATATTTACACGCGATGATGCTAAAGGCATTAAAATTAGACTATTATTTCACAAAGCTAAGAAAAATATAACCCTGAACTGTAATCAATTTCTTAATGAGCGGTTTAAAGCTGCTTTATCCCTCACTGCTTTAATATTCTTATTATGATTTTTCGTACAGGCCTTTCAGGCCACTTAAACTTTTGTAAGAGCCGCATCATAAAAGGTTTAGTGCCGGTAACGGTGCTCAAATTACAAAGAAAAGGTGAAATGGGCCTTTCTCTTTGTTTTTTATGAAGGGTTCAGTACAAAGTAATAACTCGAAACGAGGTATAATTGGAATAAAATTTCGGCGACTCTAATTAAGAGCGACTGTGATTGCTAATGTTACTGAATTCTTCGGATCGATTCCGGGTTTGGTTTATATAACTAATTGGCAATTGTGTAAAGGATCTTGAAGACCATGAAAATATGAGAGGTAAAGTAACTTCAGCTCAAAATTCAGAAGGAAAGAGCCAGTTAAAGACCACCGGGTCCAGAAATAAGCTTTTAGCTGAAAAAAATATGCCTGGTCGCTACTTATTACCCTACCGGCAAAAACGTACCGAAAAGCGATTTATCGTTAAGTTTATACGATGCGTATCTATTAGTTACCAGAACCATGCATAATTCACGATTACCAACTGAAAATTTGAAAGAATGAATTGTTGTTGGTAATATAATGTGAGAGTTTTATAAAAGCTGATTAATTCTGGTCTGGTCTGGCGGGGGGTTTTGGCCGTAGCTAATGATTAATTGTAATTATTACAACCCTACCGGTAAAATAGTGCCGCCAAGCGATTGAGTGTTCCGGTACTATTCCGTGTAGAAATCGATAAGCGGAAATTCCCTTTACAATTATTATATATAATGTAACAGGTAAGTCCTGACTAGACTGTATCAAGGGCTAACTTGTAGGGAAATAAAATAAAAATGCGATGATAGCCAGTCAATTTAACTGATGGTGACCATTACCGAAAAATATTTATTGGTAATTTGCTAAGTGATAATTATTTAAGATTAATGTGGGATGTAAGCCATAAGCTCAGAAGCTGTTATGAATGATTCATCGAATTAGCAATAATTATTAAAATCCATTAAAATTAACATATACCTAGATTGCGTGAGCACTAAATACCAAAATTAAAGTTGGAAGTATAATACTGCAGTAACCATATAAATTCAGCCTATAATGCAGAATTAGGTAGGTATACCGTTACAGATATATGGGCTCGCGTAGTTGGGACAGATAGTAGAGAGTGATAAAGGCGATCATGGAAGTCGAAGGGTAAGTCCGGAAGCGATGATCACACCATCCTTTATAGGCGCTTAAGTGATACGAGGTAATATCACAATTTCGGACTCGATATTAAAGTTTATACGTTCACTCAGTTATCAAGCAGTATTATTAAATTTTAATAACTTTTACTCCCTGTTCGGAAATTGCTTCATTATTAAAAAAACCAAACGTCAATTGGCTATTTTCTGTTCGTTTGCTAGCAACTTCCAAAAATTGTCCGCAAGATGATAAGGTTTCATCCTGCTAATATTACTCGGCCGTCAATTGCTTTATTTCCAACCGTAATGTAAGTACTATTATCTAGTCGTCATTGCCGTCATTGTAACCGATAGATATCCAATGCTATACCTATTACGTACTATGCTCTTGTAAAAGATCTCCGCAGAATATTCGTAGTTCAAAATACAATTTCGAAAGTTCTTGTAAAAGATCTCCGCCTAATATTCGTAGCTCAAAATACAATTTCGAACAGCATGTGTCCAGCTGTGGCTAAACTACATTCACACTTCCATACTAATATTATAAATGCGAAAGTGTGTCCGTCTATCTGTATGTTTGTCTGTCTGTCCTTCTATATGTCTGTCTGTCTGTACGCTTTCACGACCCATTTGTATAGAGATAGGTTGCATCCTTGAAAAGGACCAAAGCTAGATTTTATCCCGGAAAAATAAAAAAACTTCACCAGGATTTTTGGAAACACGCGAACCCGAATCTAAGCGGACGAAGCCGTAGACTAAGTATTACATAAATTAGTGATTCCCTATTACAGAAATCTATCGTGCAAAAAGATTGTGTTGTATTGTATCCTACGTAAAAAAATCATATCGTACTAGATGATACCCGCGACTTCGTCCGCGTGGATTAATGGTTTTTGATTCCCGCGGGAACTCTTTAATTTCCCGGGATGTAAACTATCCCTATACCAAATTTCATCAAAATTGGTTGAACAGGCGGGCCGTCAAAGCGTAACAGGCAGACAGACAGACAGACACATTTTCGCATTAATAATATTAGTATGGATTACAGCGGGTTTGTGTATGTGGAGATGAACATTTTTATAGGTACGTGTTCATTATTTAGGTGAAGCTGAATGACCCGACCACGAAGCAAAACTTCTGGCGCAGCCCATTAAAAAGAAGGTCAGTCATTCAGCCAAAAGCTACAAAAGATTTTGTCCTTTGTTCAACTGGCTATTTTGTAGGTTTTACCGGGTATCTAAAATTGTAACTGAAAGTATTACCTGTCACACTCTTCGTGGTGTAATAGCAAGCAGGTGAAGAACAAGAAAGGTCGAATAGTTTCTGAATACCTACACTTTGCAGCACGGTATCTTGTTGAAGCCCATTAGACAGGCAGCCCCGAACCGATGGACCTTGAAACTTTGTATTAAAGTGAAACAATACAATTGTTAGCATTATTACTGTTTGTCTTATATCTGACGAAACACGGAGTATAATATCAGTCAATTTGACTCGTTTCATGTCATTTTTTCAACTTTTATCTAATTAAATTAAATATCTCGTGAAACCTCTACACGTTTAACCATTTATTCGAGCCAGTTTCAAATAAGAGGACAAAAATATCAAAAGTGTTTATTAATACCTACCTATTAATCTACTTCTTGTCCCTTACACTATGAAATATATAAGAAAATAAAATAGACAAGAAAAAACGTCTACGCGAATCGCAAGTGTCGTACGGGAAACACGTTTCTTTAGTGTCAAGGTATTTTATGCAGCTTTTTTGTCCGTAGTTTGTTTTCGCCCTTAGCCGGTTCCAGATAAGGTTCGCACTTTGCATTTGTATTGTATGCGCAAGCGTGGTTAACAAATGCAAATTTATTTTAGTAATAGCAGTATCGGCTCATCATTCTGATGAAGCACTTGCGGTAATTATGTGAGCGCGGATCGCGGCTGCCCGTGAATATTCAATGTGGATCTGTGTTGATCAGCTTTGTTATAAGTTGGGATTTATGTATGAACCTGTTTTGCACTGACTAACTGACTAAACGTGTCCGTTTTTTTTAATTTTAGCGAGCAAACCAGCAGCACGTCACTTGTACCCTTACTCTGAGATTGATCGAATTTGAAATACGTCTCACTAAAGTGAGGTGAAAGTGAGCTCCTCATACATCTACAGCCAGCGCTTCAAGCGGAAACATGGTGAACGAAAAAGTCACCGAGTCATACCCACTCCAAATGAAATTCGATGAGACAGATCGAGTTTATAACTCACGAAACGCACAAAAATTACGGATATGACTAATGTAATTTGGTATTTTGGCACTCCGAATGTAACTTTTCACACAGATTGACATCTCAAAATGCGAGAATGACGTCATTTTCACATTCGATGGCGGATTCGTAACTCACCGAAAATATTGGCTTACACTTTTTTTTTTACGCTTGGCGTGGTGAGCTCTCACGTCGATCAATCGTATTTTCAATGTTAAAACTGGGAGTAAGCACACTGATGTTAAGTGATTACCGCCGCCCATGAACATTTGCAGCACCAGAGGAATCACCAATGCGTTGCCGAATTTTAAAATATTTATTAATCCGCCCTTTGAAGAGCCCCACATTATAATCATTAGCCCCATATTATACCAGTTTCTATACGGATCGTACCTACTTACGTAACTCCTCTGAATGAAGGATTGAGAAATTCTCAAATCGCCCCTACTTAGATCGAACCGGGTGATTACTCCTTTAGAATGAGAGATCATCAACTAAAAGCTATGCAAATTATTTATTAAACACTTCTCTAAATAGAGTAGACTTCCAAAACTCTTCTGTACCTATAGGATGCATTGATTGAAAGATTTTACAATTTGATTTTACTCAGTCAATTGTTATCATCAAGTAACAAAGGAAAAAATCTCTGGTTTTTCCTCTATATATTTCTAGATTGATTATGAACTAGTAGCTAATGCCTGCGACTTCATCCGCCACATTTACAATATTAGTATATATTAGTATACTATATATGATAATTTACGCGAAAAATTTACGTTAGTGAAGAGTGCACGGATTTCAAGGATGCAAATTTATTCTAGTTACCGGATTATCGGTTCATCATCGAAGTAGGTACTCGCACCGCTTATGTAAGCGCGGAACAAGGGTGTCCGCGAATATTCTATGCGGTCCTCGTTGCAGATAAAGTTTGCCAACTCCAAAACTGATTGGAAATATTTTTGAATAAATATAATTTTGATCCGGTCCAAATTTTAAAATAATCCGGGAATGAGGTTTTCTGTAGGTACACATCGATTCTGAAACTTATTAGGCCGGGTTTTACTCTTTTTCGTTTCGCTCAGTACTAAGGTACTTTTTTGGGCCTTTTTTATGACTACATTACTGAATCAATGACTGCGATCTAACCTAAATAGTAAGTCTATATGATGCAGTCTTGGTATCGGGCTAACCTGTTAAGGGTGTGGTAGTTTATCATTATATTACTCGTAAATTCGTACCTCTAATCGTTTTTCACGGCATCGCGTTAAGTCTTTGCCGGTGTTGGTAAATGACTTGTAGGTTATTGAATGAACTAGTAGTTTAATTAGCTATAATCCGCTACAGTAGACAAATCTGTATGGTACAGTGCGTGTCTTTCACCTGCAGCATGCGACACCCACCACCCAGCAATTCGCGCAGGCACAACACCACACCACACAAATCCTCCAAATCACTCTCAGCGTAGGTACGTTTCACTCCGACACCGGATCATCTTCAGGAGATGTTGACTCGACAATGCATGATTGTGAATTTGCTTCACAATCATGCATTGTCGCATGCTGCAGGTGAAAGACACGCACTGTACCACACAGATTTGTCTACTGTAGCGGATTATAGTGAATTAAACTTCTAGTTCATTCACTATCATGGACTTCCGCAAAGTAACGCCTGCTTCTATTCAAGACTTGTAGGTTGTCTTCGGTCTGGCCCTGTTGGGAATCGGACTCAGGATCTACCGCTTATAAATCCAGCCATCAAAACTGCGCCGGTGAGGTCATCAAAATTATATTTACACGCGATGATGCTAAAGGCATTAAAATTAGACTATTATTTCACAAAGCTAAGAAAAATATAACCCTGAACTGTAATCAATTTCTTAATGAGCGGTTTAAAGCTGCTTTATCCCTCACTGCTTTAATATTCTTATTATGATTTTTCGTACAGGCCTTTCAGGCCACTTAAACTTTTGTAAGAGCCGCATCATAAAAGGTTTAGTGCCGGTAACGGTGCTCAAATTACAAAGAAAAGGTGAAATGGGCCTTTCTCTTTGTTTTTTATGAAGGGTTCAGTACAAAGTAATAACTCGAAACGAGGTATAATTGGAATAAAATTTCGGCGACTCTAATTAAGAGCGACTGTGATTGCTAATGTTACTGAATTCTTCGGATCGATTCCGGGTTTGGTTTATATAACTAATTGGCAATTGTGTAAAGGATCTTGAAGACCATGAAAATATGAGAGGTAAAGTAACTTCAGCTCAAAATTCAGAAGGAAAGAGCCAGTTAAAGACCACCGGGTCCAGAAATAAGCTTTTAGCTGAAAAAAATATGCCTGGTCGCTACTTATTACCCTACCGGCAAAAACGTACCGAAAAGCGATTTATCGTTAAGATGCGATGCAGTATAGAACTTTATTAGCTGTATGGGTTTAATATAACTGCCATACTTCTTACAGGTTAGACTGCTACCATCTTAGCCATGAGGTGAGATCGCAGTCAAGGACTTGTGGTGGAAAAAGCCCATGCACACATAGATAACAACCAGACACAAAATAAAAAGCTATATGTGTTAAAATGAAGGGCTAAATGCTAAATACAAGCATCATCGTTAGGGGCGAAATAGGGTTGTATCCTAGCTGTAATAAGTCATGTCTGCCGCAGACTCCCCCCGGCGCGCCATTACCCGCCGTACTGAAGATCTCTAAGTATGATCAACGACCAGTTTGAGGTCGCAACTGTCAACGTAAATGATTAGGAAAATACATGAACAGCAGAAAACTATTACGAGCTAACTGACCCGCTCGGTTCCACTTGGGCTTGCATTTCTTAAAATCCTTTCGTAGAGAGAGGTCTACGCAGTATGTTGACCTCTACTACGAAATTGCTATTCTACGAAATCTTACCTAATTGGAATTCAAGTACTTATGTTAGTTTTCACTAAGAAAGGTGTAGAAGGTTTTGCACTTTTCTCTAGGTACTTCGTGCCAAAACGCACTACACACAAAAACTTTTGTTGTTTGGACAAAAAGTCTACGTAGCTGTGCGGGTCCCTAGTGTTTTTCACTCTTATTTAAATAGAGGAAACAAATATGCAAAATCTCAAATTTAATTAACACTAATTCTTTTAGCACTTGCTTTTTTATTTATACTAGCTCGAGGGTGGTATAGAAACATTAAGTTACTGCTCTGTCGTGAAGATTTCCTTCATCAGAGAAGAGGAAAATTAAAGAGAACTTCAAACAATCACGAATTGTACCTATGTAATAACAATAAGCATAGTAGGCTAGATACGTTCGAAATTTTCTTCTCTAAAAATGGAGTGTTCGTTTAAATATGGGTCGTAAACTTGTACTTCTAGATTCTAGAACACATCGGCGAAGCTGAGCACTAAATCAACTTTAATTGACCAATCCGTTGACCCTACCTCCAGTTGTTGCGCAACTACTTTATTGAACACAGCACCGAAACGGCGCAATAAAACTCCGGCACACAATTCGTTATCACTGTCACTTGGAGCGAAATAAACTATGCCGAAGAAAATAAAAGTTACTTCAAACCGTCGATGTAGCGGTGCTCGTGGGTCCGAGGCACGCATTAAAAAAATGGTAGAGCTTACGTACCGGGGGGTACGGGACGGGGGGCTTTGGTCGGGCGGAAAGGGGGAACCGTAGTTTATGGACCGAACTGATACCGGGGACCCAGGAAAGTGTTCCAAGCTTACGTTCAGGATTTGTATTTGCAAGGTATTTACATGGTATTCGCTCTTGATATAATATTACGTGAGAATTTATTGTGTGCGATTTACGAGATTATCTATATTACGTGGAATATTTGTTTTCCGTCGCCTAGATTTATTGGTATCTACGTTATACCTATTGTAATGTTACTCAATTTATTCTATACTATCTATAATAGTAATATTATAAATGCGAAATTTATTCTATACTATCTATAATACTAATATTATAAATGCAAATTCGGTTGAAAAGAAACAGTTACAAAAGGTCACTCTAATGTTGTATGAATTATGACCCATTCCCCATCAAAAATTACATAAAAGGGGATACTTAATAAAGGCAAAGACATTATGCCCTGGCCTGATAAATTACCTCTGTTTTTAGAATGTTGTAACATTTAATAAAAAATACCAAACATTAATAATGTTTTATGTAGTCGGTCCCTTTCAGCTGATAATTCCAATATTTAATTATTTATTTGCAATTCATTAAAGAATTTATATGCCACATAATATAACAAAAGATTTCCTACCACGACATATTGACAGAAATTAAAATCAAATAGCTGTCGCTTAACGTGGTTTAACTCTAATTTTACTGCTGCAGTATTTATCAGAAATACTGATGTTCATAAATTATAGAACATACTCTTCTTATAAAATAATATTTTTTTGACGGTTTAAATTCAATTTATATACTATTAGCTGATGCCCGCGACTTTGTCTGCGTGGATTGAGGTATTTTGGTTCCCGCGGAATCTCTTCAATTAAATTTTCCGGGATAAAAGGTAGCATATGTGTTATTTCAGACTATAATCGATCTCTGTGCCAAATTTCATCCAGATCCGTTCAGCCGTTGGGGTGTGATTGAGTAACAAACATCCATCCGCACATCCATGCATTGTTAGGTTTGTTGGTTAGTAGGTTTTGAAAAGACAAAGCGACAACGTCAGGTGTGTAACGTTTAAATGAATATGTATAATAATAAGTTATAAAGATTAATAATATCGCAGTGCTTAATGTAAAACCTGATTTTCTGCCCAGTGCCCACTGCCTACATTGGGTATGGATTAATAATTATGATTATTAGTGCTACCCGTGCGAAGCCGGGGCGGGTCGCTAGTATTATATAGGTAATAAGTATAGATGATAAGAACTATACCTATTATTTATCCGATACTAAAGTAGGTAAGTTAAGCACGTCATTATTTATCGAAATATTAAAATTTCTTTAGTTAGCGTTTGCATGTTCAACGTTACTATACCACAGGCATATTTGCCTAATCTGAATTTGCGAACCGTACTGTGTACATAACGTATCACGACAGCTTAATCTATGCTTGTAATAAAAAACTTTTTTGATAATTTTACTGGTTGAAGTTTTGTTATCAATACAATTTTGTTACAATTTCTTTTATTGTCTCGTCGATGTCAAAAATTTATACTATTTTCCCTCATTTATATTGGTTACATTATTTAAGTCGGTAAATGAAGACTTATTTTTCCTGAAATTATTTCTTACCGATTATTAAATAGCAGACTTCCAAAATATCTAAAATTGACATCCTCAGCTAGTTTTAATTTTGATAACCCTTTTAAACCATAGATTAAAGAAAAAAAAGTATGTGTTGAAATTTGATAACGTCACATCTATAACATCTTTCATACAACTTCCATACTAGAAGCACGTTTTTAAGTTTGTTAAACAGTTGCTGATTTTACTGAGTTGTCCTCATCGATATTTCGCACAAACTGTATATTAAATTGGTATCTGGCGTAGTATTCAATGTATGCCCACCCGTGCGAAGCCGGAGTGGGTCAGCTAGTATGAAAAATAAAATGCTGATTGCTGACGGTATTTTTATAAAGCCCCTGCAAAGTTTAATAGCTCGCGACAACAGTGTAAAAGAATTATTGTAATTTTAAAACTACTGCTGCAATTTTATTCGTGTGACATCAGAGTGCTTTTAATGATTGTACATAATTTTTTTTATTCTGGGCACATTAAAAATCATAGCTCACGGTTTTTGTACGTTTTTCAGGTTTCTTAGATTTAGAGTGTTTAAATGATTTTCTTGTTACGTCAATTCAGCTTTGTGGGGTTTGTTTTAATGGTCAAAAAACTTTACGATTATGAATCTTCTAGGCATATCATATAGTTGTATTATTATTGTATATGTTATATAACAAGATGTATTATTATTTTTGTATTTAATTACAATAAGTGGTTGTTTCATTCTAAGTTTTGATAAAACCTTATAGAAAATTCTCGTAAAATAATGTAGGGGACACCGGGGATGGTTGACTATAGGCGCAGATAGACTAAGCAACAATAACTCGTCACCATCACGTGTTTTTCATCAACTAATCACGAGCGACGATGCCTCCCCGCGACCCGCTAACTTGTGCGAAGTGAGCCGCCGCAGTTGCGCGGCGTTCGTGAGTGGCATCACATATTGTATATTTGGTCTCGGTAAGTAATTTTTTTCGTTCGTACTTTTTTTGTTATTGTGTCTATGGATCTTTAGAAACAATTTTGTTGTTATGCCAAATGTAAATGTGATAGTTTTATTCTATATTACACAGTATTACTTCCATGTTAGTGCCACAGTTTGCATATGATACGCAGGTAAAATTCAAAATGACGTCGGGTTGACAAATTTTGTTCGGGATATGTAGACTTATTAGTCAACCAACTCAATAGTGTGAGCTAATGGTTAAAGTGCATTATCAATGTGAACACTAATAAGGTCTTCTCTCACATGCTGACAACAACACAACACAACATGAAGACGTACATAAGAAAATCTGAAAGGGGTGATGTACCAAAAGACATCCTAGAAAGAGCTTGCCACGCAGTTTTCTGTTTTAATAGTTTATAATATTAGGTATTCATAAGTTTATGTATGTTGATTAATATTTACATAAAAGCAATTTGATGTGTGATCAGCGATTTTTTTTTAATGATGAAGAAACTTTTTATTTAATTACAAACAAACTTATTCTAATAAGTTTGTTTGTAATTAAATAAAAAGTTTCTATCATTTAGTAAATTTTAATGTTTTCTTTTATACCAATCCTCTTTATTTACACTAACTACTGCCTAGGTCAACCTACCCCATGCTTATGGCCAACTTAAGCCAACTTAGGCGTAGGTTGACCAAGCGACAGGGGTTTAGAAAATCGACTATATAAGTATAATAATAATAAATATATAGATTATAGATTAGTATTTTATGTTCCTAAATAGGTCTCTCCATCCTATCAACTGTTCTTTTTGTTATATAATGTTAAACCTTAGAGATACATGAGCTTAAGTCAAAAGTTAGTCAACCATCCCCGGTCTCCCCTGCTTACTTATATTTTATTTCTAAGACGCTCATTTGCAAATTTTAATAAAATAAGACTAAGAGTCTAAGAATTGAATTTTGATTCCTTTTCCTGGTAAAAAGCGGCAGCATCTCGTTAATACATAATATAAGTTAGAGATCTAATAATCCAGGATTGATGAGTCAATCTGTGCAAAACCTCCGTTGAGGGGAAGAACGCCTTGGCCTGTCGCGTTAGTGCGTGCAACAAGGTGCAACTTTTTTGCCAAAGATGTAAGGTGCTTCATCTGGTGATAGGCTAGCTCATTTTTTGCGCAAAGGGATGCGCGCGGAAATGCAGCCACCATTCCACACGGGCATGATTTGTGTTGTAATTAGGTTAGGCTAGCTAGGTTTAAGTTCTATTGTATTTTTTTCAATAAAAAAAAGAGAAACACTTTATTAAAGTGAACGTTTTGTCCGCAAGTAATTTTTTTGTTCACAGTAGGTATGTTCGCGCTCTTACCCTGCTAAAATGCTTGAATATCCAAGCGAATGTCGGTCAACGAGGCTCTGATTACATAATTAGTACAATATAATCCAATAGCACACATCACTACATAATGCGTTATAATCTCAAAGCACAACGTCAACAATATCGTAATTAAAGCAGAAATCACAAACAGAAGGTATTGTCGCGCGTCGCAGCTTCATTAGCCTAAACAGAACGATGAGTTGAAGTGAGGCGTGCATTGCGATATCGATACTTCGAATATCCAATATTTACACTATTGTGCACAATACTACTTCTGTTAGTTGGCTCATATACGACTAAAGTCCGTTATCTGTTACATAAGTACGACTTTAGAGCATTGTCTTGAAAAGGAAAACAGTGTCGTTTCGCCCTTAGCTAATGTTACTGAGATTAGAGTTATAATTGCTGTGAATACAGCAAAGTAAGCAGATCATCCAATCTACCCCGACTTTCCTTGGCTATAAATATTAATGCTTAATTTTTTCTTGACTTGTAATTTGGTAGATGGTAATTGTCGTTAAAGCGATAGCTACTGCAGTGAGACCGTTATGGAGTAGAGACTGCGTACTGTGAAGCGTAGGAGGCGACCGTCAGTTTCTGAGAAAATCATGAACAATACAAAAAAACAGTTTTCATTAAAATTAAAAATTCTCGATATTTGAAGTATTATCAGTTTATCTATCGAATTATATTTTAATTTTCTATGAATTAACATAATATCATATACCTTGACACTACACATAACTATATATAAAATGTGTCAATGTGTTCACAGTTAATTATTAAAATTTTCAAAAAAATGTTTAGTCTAAGAATTGCTTATTAGCATTACCTGATCAAAGAAACTATCAAATAGAGTACATATTATGCGGTTTCATTTCCAAACGATGTCAATTGAGAGTGCTACGTGCGACCGATTTAACCGACACATTTCGAACATTTTCTATTAAAAATTCTAATTTATTCTAACAACGGTAACGCAATGTATAATTTGCTGATATTTGACCACAGTGTGATTACGGCTTAAATCACAAATCGAACGTATTTTGAAAGCATAGCTCCTTCATTAGCGTAAATTGATGATGAACTCAATTGAAACGCGCATCGTGATGTCGACAATGCATGCACATTTGCACTACTATCATTTAATTCAAATAGAATAGAACTGTCTCGTCTGTTCATTAGTTAAGTTCTACCCTTCCTAGTTGGTATTTCCTTATAATTTACATGGATAAAGTAACTATAGTAGTATAAATTAAGGCACTCTCAGTTTACGAGATCAAAATATAGGTGCGCGGGGGCGCTTTAAAAGGTAAACTAAGAGATATGGTTAAAAAAAATTCAACGCAGAGCCTTTTTTTAAATTGTGTTTTGAGATGCGTCAATGGCTGGCTAAAAGGTCTTGCAAACAGCAAATTTTTCTTACAAGCATACAAGCGCGAGAACACAGTAGTGGCAAAAAAAATTGCGACAAGAATTTCCCCGTAACTCAATTTTATATGGAGCCGCTCATACAACAGCAGGATAAAACGTCGTTTCCATCCATCGCTAACGTTAGTGTAGACGTTTCGTCCTGCTCAGAAAAGGTAATAGTACAGCCTAATGGTTGTCCGTGTTAAAAAAATAGTGACATCAATGTCGGCAGGCTAAGCCACGCCCCCGACCAATTAAGTTGCAAGAAAACATAAAGCTTACTCAGCTTAGTTTAGCCTGTCGACAGTGATTTCCTTAACGTGGACAGACTATAGTGGGTTTTCTTAATATTCGCGATTTCATTAGACCCGACATGAGATGAATAGGCACGATGACACTAACCAAGAATCAATGAAATTATAAATTTATCTAATGAAATAGGATGAATGGATTATAAAAACGTATTTATTTTTCTATTTCGAGTGAGATTGGTAAAATAAAACTATAAAATACAGCAATCTGCCATAATGGATTAAACACCAAGAAGCGAATGACGTCACAATTGTTTGTTTTTCGAGCTTTACACTATTGTTTACTGCACACTGCACAGAGTACATCGGTAATAACAATAGTGACGTCACAAACGGCGCCATGACACCGGTGAGCGTTTTGGCGTGAATTTCAAAATTTAAATTTCAAATGCCAATTTTACCTACCAAACCTTATTTTTCAGCTGAAATAATATATTTTTTCGAAATAGTTGATACTTCCGAACATAATCTGACCATTTTACAAAATCAGTCATCATGCCTATTCAAGTGGGAATCGCGACGCGATATCAACATTGCATTGATACATCATGTTCACTCATGTATAACCCCTTCCAGCAACCTGAGCACAATCAGTGCAACATCGTTTCCGGCTTTTGCAATGGTTTGTCACGCAAAGGAGCGAGAGATTAGATTTGTGTTTCTGGTAGGAGCGTATTTGCCAGTCTCCATTGAGAATGACCGCCATGGCTTAAAATCACTCGGGAAGGTATTGCAGATGGGCCAATATTTTAAGTGTGATATAACACAAAGAATGTAACAAACAATCATACCAATATTATAAATGCGAAAGTGTGTTTGTTTGTTTGTTTTATTGGTTGGTTGGTTTGTCCTTCAATCACGCCGCAACGGAGCAACGGATCGACGTGATTTTTGGCATAGGTATAGTTGAAGACCTGGAGAGTGACATGGGCTACTTTTTATCCCGGAAAATTAAGGAGTTTCGGCGGGAATCAAAAAAATTAAACCACGCGGACGAAGTGGCGGGCATCAGCTAGTGTCTATAAATATTCGCAACTAGCACGCACACACTTCGCATGAAAATGGCTGCGATGGCTGCAGATTGCAGATGGGATTAACTTAAAAGTTACATGCATGTAATAAACAAAATCCATATTAATTTTATAAATGTGAAAGTGTCTGTCCGTCTGTCTGTTACGCTTTCACGGCCCATTCGTTCAGCCAATTTTGATGAAATTTGGTAAAGGTATATTTTGTATACCCGGGAAGGAAATAGGCTATCACAGAAAATTATTTAATTCCCGCGGAATTTAAAAACCTTAATCCACGCGGATGAAGTCGCGGGCATCATCTAGTATGTTTATAAATATTCGCAACTTGCACGCTCATACACTTGAGTATTATAAAATCTCCTGTGTAGTTGGTCGCTCAGGACTCAACAAAAAGCTAAGTATATTATATCAGGGATGTAACGGAGCTAAATTTATCGGAACCGAAGTCGGAGTCGGAGTTTTTAAATTTGATTTATCGGAGTCGGAACCGGAGTCGGAGGCATAGTCGGAGTCAGAGGCAGAGTCAGTAGTAGTCTCAAGAGAGATATTATATTTTCATTTAAGAAAAAATAGAAACACGTAGCGGAAGGCGGGGGTAGCGGGGGACTACCAACGCGACGGGAACCAGTTCGTAATTTGGTATGCTTCGACCTCCGATTAAAAAGTTTCGGAGCCGAAATCGGAACCAAAGGTGTAATAATAATCGGAAGTTCCGACTTTACGGAATCGGAGTCGAAGCTCCGTAACATCCCTTTTTTATATCACAGTGCATGTAATGAACAAATGTTTATAAATATTCGCAACTAGCACGCTCTTGTCTCGGTGACGGGTCGTGCCCAGCCGCAGCCGCGGTTGAGTGTGGCAATTAAAACTTGCGAATGTCAAGTGCGCCCCTGGCGAGACCCAAGCGTTATTATTATTTTTATTCTACAAGTATAAACTTAAGCTCTGTCAAGGTACCTATGCAATCAACAAAAACATTTTTAACATGATTCTAAACAACCGTTCTGGCTTCTAATTCATTACCAGTAGAGATCTATATATCTTAGTAGGACCTATAACCTATTCTGTGGTAGGTTTTCTTTACGTTTATATGTTTAAACCACATGTAGCGTTTGAGAACGTAAGTACTGTAACTGTAAGTACGTTGTCAGATAAGTTAAGAGTTGAGACCATCAGTTTATCATTATATATGTCACCGTAAGATTGTAAAAACAGTTAGATTATAATCTAACTCGTGAAATTGCAAACTGTCGAAAGATTACAATTTAACGCATTATTTTTCGGTAGATTGTTATCTGTTAGGTAAATTAACCCGATAGAATCTAAGTGCCTGATTATTTATGTCGAACCCTAAGTTAACCTACAAGAAAGACACAAGAAAACGTAAATGCAATGAATATTTCCAAAAATTGACACTCAGAATATTGAACGGTTCACAATCTTTCGACAGTTTACAATTTCGCGAGTTAGATTATAATCTAAAGGTTTTTACAATCTTACGGTGACATATATATTGCAGCCGGATTATAGAATCCGCTTCAAAACGCCTAGCCGTAATGTAATTAGGCAGGAACCACCAGTTTGTAAAACAAAATCAATGGATACAAGCGTAAAATGAAACGATGAATCGTAATTATGGTGTCAAAATCGTATTGTAAACGCCAGAATCAGGACTAGAATTTAATTGTCTGTCCTACTCCTAAAGTGGTTTTATAAAGCACGAAGCGACCAACGTACCGTCGCTAATCAAAAGATATTGTATACAAAATTTTGGATGACGATTTGCCATAGCTATTTTTTAATTATATATTTAATTAAATTATTAAAGTAAATAATTAACTATAAAATCAAATTATTAGCAAATTTTAGTGAAGGAAACCTGAATAAACATTTTACAACCGATGATTTTTTAAATATATTATGTACATAAAAAAAAAGAAACCAAATACAAAAAACACGCCATTGTCATAATTCATATTACCTATCTGTGGTAAGAGCAGAATTGCCGCTCCACGTCCAACACGTCGCGATAAAAATTAATCTTTTTCCGCCACTTAAATATATTTTTTGGGTCAACACTGTTATATAACAATGCGAAATAATTTGGGCCAACACTTTAACATTTTTGAAGCTAAATTACGCTCGAAACTTTTGCCGTTTTAAAACCTTGTTTACAAAACTCGAGCTGTCAGTCAGTCTTACACTTCGACAAGTGCAACATTGCCGAAATTGGTGCCAATTAAACGTACAATAGCGAAACAATATTGGATAATTTCGGTTCGCTGTTTAGACTTAGTATTTGCTGTTTCAACATCGATTATTTGAACGAAAGTTTGCCATTATCTGTAGCGAGTGTTTTGGTGTTTTATGTTAGTTTTATTGAAGAAACATTATTGTAATTGTAACTTAACGTTAGCAACCAGGTTCATTATTTATCAGTATTTTTATATGCATCAATCATTGTTGCAATCTCAATGGTTGCGATTGACTTAATTAATTTTACCTATTCTTGCTGCGACAATGTATTTTAGCCAATAGCAAAAGAGCGTTTACCGTTCAGAGGCAATCGTCACACTGAAGTAATCATTTTTGATAAGGCCCTGATTTGCGATAGACTTGATTATTTTTTATAGATCAAACGAGTTCAGTAAGTAAATTTTTAAATAAAATAAAATAATTATTCATCAATTAAACCTTTCCACAATTTAAGACCACTGATCCATTTAAACCTGAATATCCCACATTCAAAATTACAGATTTTGCCCAACACTCAATACCACAAATGTGTTCATCCATTCAACCATGAAGAACACATTATGGCTCAATCTTTTAATCAATACATTGAAACGAGTACGCGGTAAGAGAAAGCAAAACACTTAAAAGCCCGTGTGCTATCAGGCGGGTCATTAACGTTTTCATAAAATGATCATGACCCACGATTCCATTCCCCTTTTAACATATTTTTCATGGGTTCACCCATTTCCGAAACTCTTTCAGAATGTAGGTGAGTCGGATAATCTGCAACAAGTTTTTATGAAGCCGTTCGAATGTTTTTACACATGTAAGCCGTTATTTTGCAAATTTTATGCCTCGGAGAGCCCCTCGGAGTAGTCCCTTCGCTGTTTAGAGACAAGGCTTTATAGTAGGTAACTTAATATTGCACATCTTTGGATTGTCGCGACTTTTCTTATTTTGTAGGGTATCTGGAAATTTTAGTACCATACGAAGTTTTCTGTAGCGGTGTGCGTCATATTGAGTTAGCAAGAGTATTGAAACTCTGGATTATTGTGCAAAAAAATCAATTCTATATTTCGTAGAAGTTCGTAGCAAACGACACATCGTCTATTCAACATTTCGTAAAGTTTCGTAGCTGACTACGAACTATTTGAACTTTGCACAGTAGATAATATTACGTTTACAATTTTCAATAAAACTGATATTGATTCGTTACTGTATAAAAAGCTATAAGCAAAAAATTATTAAAAGGAGTAGTAGCAATTATAATTTACTAGAGGTCGCCCGCGACTTCGTCCGCGTACAATTTCTGATTTCCCGATATTATGAAATTTTCCCGCTGCAAAAAGCTTATCTATAGAGGCTTTATATAGCTTATGCAGGTTTTTATTATTTAAAATTTATAACCTAATTGATGATTTTTATGTTTATAATTAAAAATCATAGTATTTTTATGTAACCTTCCCAATCCTTATTGGACCCCTTTTGGGGTAAATTTTCGTATAATTACTCATACAGGTTATTATTATTTAAATCGAATAACCTAAATCCCGATTTTCAAGTCTCTAACTTCAAAAACACAGGACTTTCATACAAAGTTACAACCCCCATTTCACCCTCTGTGGGGTAGATTTACCTAAAATTGTTTATACTAATAACCTAAATTCCGATTTTCAAAAACTTGGGAGCTCTTATGTAAGCTTTCAACCCCCATTACACCCCTATTGGCGTAGATTTTCGTACAATTACTTATACAGGTTTTTATTATTTATAACTAATAACTTAATTGGCAATTTTCATGTTTCTAACTTCAAAAACAAAGGACTTTCATATAAATTTCCAACCCCAATTTCAACCCCTTAGGGGTGAATTTTCTCAAAACCGTTTCTTAGCTGATGTCTACACCATAGAAGGAACCTACCTTCCAAATTTCAAGTTTGTGTGCTTTGTAGGTCCTGAGATATCGCGATGAATCAGTGACCTTTCGCTTTTTTATATATATATAGAGAATATAATTTGAATAACCACACGCGCAAATTTGTAAACGACCGCTAATTTAATTTTATTTCATTTATAATTTTTCAGTTCAACATGTCGTCCAAAATGGATCCGGTGGTTTGAGACTAGCCTGCATTCATATGAAACTGTTACTGAGCCACACAGCGTAACCTGCGGCTTTACACAGAGAAAATAAAAATACAATTAATGTACCATGAGATCCATATTTCAGAATAATTATTTATAATCTTACAGTCAAATAATCGATTTTGTTGCACATAAACTGACCTTCGATTTTAGTGTGAAAATCGACAGTGAAAGTTTTTCATAAGAAGATTAAAGTTAGGCAGCTCTAGTGACTTATGTTATCCGATAAGGGATATTAAAGTCAGGCGTTTACCCGTTCTTGAGTATGCTAGGTAAGGTGTATAAATTACAGCGTTATAAATTAATGACATATCACTCGTATTATACTTTCATCGTTAGTTCGCACCACTATCCGCCATGCGCGCGCGCTTAGTAATAGAGAACTATAGCTGTTTAAAGACAGACTATAGTTCTATTTTCAAAATGTTACGCTTTTATTTTGCATGGATGTGAGGGATGCGGTTAGGTTTGTAATTGACACAATAAAATATGATAATATTCAGAAAGGCGGTTTAACTGCGTAATCTTGGGGAAGCGCTAGAATCAATTGTTCTCTGGCGGTTAACGTGCCAGGAGAGGCGATAAGCGAAACTTATGGCCGCTTTTCCGCTTAAAATAAAATAAATGTATGTATTTGTAAAGGATTTTGCTGCATTCATTACTAAAAGGTTTCCGTTTATTGTTACAGATGAATGGTTATAAAAGTAAGAATTCTGAAAAATAAAAGTTATATTTTCGGAAGCGTTTTTGTCTGAGTTAATTTCAATAATGATAAAGACAATAAGACAACTTAATTTCAGAATGAGCGTTGATATTATCTAAATGTATTAGTTATTAATTTATTTTACTATCTAAATTTACGAAGCATGGTGAAAAAATAATATGTAATACTTAAACTATAATATAAACAAAAATATTATCGTCACCTCCCATTATATTGATAATCATCGCCTTTATTCCTGATTTAAATAAACTATTACAATTACGATGATGTTGTTTTTTACACTTTAATCTGAACATCAGTTTGCCTTGCGACATAGGACTCTTCCACAGAAATGAAAAAGGTGCCCTTCAAGAGTGGTGATTGATAAATTCAAGGGCTAACCTGTAATCAAATATTGAATAGTTGTACTGAACTTTTGAGTTTAAATTAATTATATTTACAAAAAATACATACCGTCAAAGTGATCGTTGATGGGCGTGGTGTTCAAAACACTGGCGCTTATACCTCGTAGGACAGCAATGCTAAGCCGGTGGGCTAAATTATCGCCAGCTCTTGACTGAGGCGTAGATAATTTTTTGCGATACGCCATTAATAAAATTCATCGTGATTGTGGGCCCAAAGTCTCAACCACTAGTGCCGTAAAAACTTAATCCTTAAGTTACAATAAATAGATAAGTTATTGTCAGTAACTCGCAACTTTTCGACCTTTCCGCTTAATACGAAATTTTAAAAAGTCGAGCTATTCGGGTGCACCCGCGGGGTTCTCTCCCGGAGTCCTTTGCGAGTGAGTCATTAAGCATAATATGAACGATTACTCTCGAGGAACGGAGAAATTGCTGCGCTCACGTCACGTTGATCGTACAAAGGATCGCAAAAGAGCTAGAATTCTGAATGTACAAGTTTTAATGGTCTTATTTATTGGGGTATGAGGCAAAAGACTACATAATTATCCATACTAACTCAAACTCAAAACACCTGCCTGGTGCCTGGTTGCCTGGTGGGAGGCTTCGGCCGTGGCTAGTTACCACCCTACCGGCAAAGACGTGCCGCCAAGCGATTTAGCGTTCCGGTACGATGCCGTGTAGAAACCGAATAGAGTTAATGGTGATAATTAACTATGGACCTTAAAATTAAAGCTACGAGGGTTCCAAACGCGCCCTAGTCTCACACTAAAATATTAGAAATGCAGAAGTGTGTCAGGCCACTGTCTGTCTGTCTGTCTGCTACGCTTTAATGGCTCATATATTTAATCGATTTTGATGAAATTTGGTATAGGTGTAGTTTACATCCCAGAATCGACTGCGGTTAATTGCTTCAACTGTTGACACGTGGGCTTGCAGTCAGTACTTTTGGCACCATTCAGCATGACTTGTACACTAACAGAGTGAACGACCCTAATTAGATAGCTAGATTAGAGGAGCTATTATTAGTTTAATTGTTACATTTTCATCGCATTTTATTTTATTGTTAAATTTAGTCCGACAAATGGGTGCCTTTGTTATATTAAAATGGATTCGATTTATTAGAAAGTTCATACGCATTCTTTCAATGTAGATCTATTGTGATGATGATCTTGAGGCAATAAAAATGAGTTTCAAATTAAAACCATCCTCCATAAAAATAGCTAAAAAATCTTTAAACCACTGAGAGTGAGACGATAAGGATGCGAAAAATATTGCTGTATTTTCACTTGTCAATTTATCACACTGGAAACACCATCAAGAACATAACAGAGTAAAACAACCACCATAAAATGGCAACTCAACAAATAATACTAATTTTAAAAATAAGTCAGAACCCGAAGTGACACCGAACAAAAACCCCTTACGGGCTGATAAGGAACAGAATTGAGTCCGAGAGCCAATTTTCCCGGCAATAAACGCCAATATAAAAAGCTCAGGGTTCGGAATGTGGCGTATTGGTACAAATAAAGTTGTACTAGTACTATGTCCACGTCGGGGCGCATATATCATTTTTATCGCTCGCATTCGCTCCGGCCGTTTATTCATTGCTTACCTATTGCACACACGGCTCTATGACGAGTTGGGTGCTACCATTGGTTTCAATGACTAATTCAGAATGTATGTTCAAACCTCTTATTGGTTTATTGTTTGCTTTTCTTGTTAATAATTTGTCCTAGGTGTATTCATGAACGTAGCTAATACTGGTTGTGGGTGCCTGTAAACGCTAAATTCAGATACTATTAAAGCCTTTTTGTATCTTTTTGAAATATGAAGGTGACATAAGTATTAACATAAATAAAATTTAGGTACTCATTAATTCCATACGTAATATATATATCGTTTGTTTGGTATATATGGACGGGAAATCTATACAATTTGATAAAACGTAATATCACGTTTTTAACTTCATACCAAAGACAAAGGAAGCTTATTCATACTCATAGAGCGTGGGCTAGGACAGCGATCATTTTGTCGTGTGTAAACAAAATTAAAGTGTTACGAATGTTACGAATTTAAGACATGTTTTCCAACAGGATAAGTTTTATATCAAAATGCGAGCTCTATCCGGATTTCCGATAATAAGGAACGCGATACGCGTGAGTGCCCCCGGCCTCGGGCGTAAACTTGTAAAGGCGAACTTTGCGAGTCACTTTTTGTAAAACATCGAATATAACTTCCGGCTATACTCGCACTTCCAAAATGAATCAATATTGTTACAGCTATTGTTAGTGCTGAGGGTTAGCAACTCAGCAAAGGCCCTGTTCTATGTCAGCGACAAACGCGACTACGCGGCTCGGTGCGACGCGAAACGACAATATCAAACAGTAGCTGACCCTTCCTGTAGCCTACGTAGATAAGTACTTGTAGATAAGTTCGTAATTTTCTATGAAGTCGTATCACGTCGCGTTTCATCGTGTCGCTTTTGTCGTTCACATGGGTTTAATCGATTCAGAACACTGCAATTGCATGCTCAAGCATTTGTATAAAAACACCGCCATTTTCAAAAATAGAAAATCGATTTTTTGAAAGCAGTAAGTATTAACTAAAAAACTTTAACCCGACTACGGAAAACTTTTCAATGGCGCCCTTTTTTGGTAAAATCCATCATATTGATTTTGTTCGCGTAAAATGTTGCCTATCTCACCCGGACCAAAGTAACAAATTGATTGACACCTCATTCATCAAAATCGGCTCAGTAGTTTAGGCGCTACGGTGGAAAACACATAATTACTTAATTAATGTAGTGTAAGATATAGCAGTTTTTTCGTTATTGGTCTTTCTATAAATATAAGATAAACGCAAAACTAAAATTACATCTTTTAATTTTTTATCTTTAACATTATGATTCCAAAATCATTAATTTTGAAAGTGGTGAAAACCTGGCCAGGAAGGCAGAAAAAAGGAAAGAAGGCCAAGCGATAAAATAAAATTTCAATTTATGAAAACATACTCGTATTATTAAAATATAATCCAAAAGAGCGAATAAAATAAAAATAAAGTAAAAAATGTAAACATTGTGTATCTAACACGTAAAATGGCCGGCCGTAGGGCGTAGCGAAAGTTGTAAGGGCAAACTTTTATAAAACAGCAACGAATTACGCTTCAGGCTAAATTCACACTCATATTTTATTTTATTAACTATATGATGCGTATTTTTTAACACCGACATGGTGTTTAAGTAGGATCCCACCTGAGATGATGATGTAAATTATTGTAAATGTATGATACAGTTAAATGGGTTCCCAAATGTAGCAGCAATAGCCTAGTGACTAAGTTTTTTTAAAATCAAATACAATTAGTTAGCCCTTGATTAACATCTCACCTGGTGGTAAGTGTTGATGCAGTCTAAGATGGTAGCGGGCTAACCTGTTAGGGGTATCACAGATATATTAAACCCATACCCATACCACAGATTCCAGCTTCCTATTCCTAGGTTTCGAGTCCTAGTGTGTCTCACTGACTTTAACGATTAAGTACTCAGTAGTGGACTGGCGATGAGTTGAGATGAAAAATATACTACTGTTTGAAAAGCTTAAATATTGAGCTTAATCGTGAATTGAGCTTATAATTAATTTGATCGGCTTGATTGTATGAAACAGAAGTGTGAGCAAAAGCATGCTGTGGACTTTAAATAAAATTCAAATTAAAATATTTTTTATTCAAATAAACTTTTAAAGGTGCTTTGGAATCGTCAAATAAAACTACCACTGGTTCGGAATGCCTCCTACCGACAAGGTCCAGCAAGAAACTCGGCGGTTGCTCTATGCATGTATTGTTAAGTATAATAGCTTATCCGAGTACTATAAGACAGATTGCTAGACACTCTAAATGAAGAAATAACTAGGAACACGAAACCATCCTAAAATTATTACGGGAACGTAGCCGTTATTGCCTGGTAGCAAGCAGCCATACATAACGTGGCACTGCTAAATTCAACGCGTGAACTATTTAATCAACTCACGAAATATGCATTCGCCGAAATTCTGTCTCGTCCAGTCCATCAGGAGGAGGCCTTATCAACGACGACGCTTATCATCAACAGGTTCCCTGTCGGCTCGTCTGCTGTTATCTCTTGCTACAAATACTAAGGGCCCAGTCAATCCTGTATTGCCTTATAACACGGATGAGCTACAAACGAATTTAAACTTTGTCATATCGAAGTAGAGTTTAAGATTAGTTGATGGATGATCAGTCATTTAGCGTATAATCACGCATTATACGGTGTATTACGGAGCCAGTCACCTAATGCACCTAATTCACGGCATTGTAGACAAGACTCCTTTCACTATTGCGATATCACTTCATTATAATTGAATTACAGTTTTCCTTAAGTGGAATTGCTTCGCCACTTTAGGTCAGTAAATTAAATGCTGAAAATAATATTTGGAGTTTAAAAAATGCATAATTTTGTCTGTGTATTTATTAGGTATTTCTTTGAAGGCATACTATTTTTTTTGTTTAGTGAGACACGCTGACTAAGACGTCAATTTTAAAACGGAAGCTAGGATGACCCAAGGATTAGTAAATGGTGTGTAGTAGTAATGGTGTTTAGTAAAATTATTAAACATATTCATAAATATCGAAACTGTACTTACGTCAAATAATTTTGAGATAAATTTTCAAGTCATTCCATAGGCATGATTCCACTGACTGACTGACTGACTGACTGATCTATCTACGCCAACCCAAACCACTGGCGAGATCGGGCTGAAATTTGGCATACAGGTAGCGAATAAATATAACGTAGACATCCGCTAATAAAGATTTTTGTAAATGCGGGTTGCATTAAGGGGGTAATATAGGGGTTTGAAATTTGTATGAAAATCGAACCTAACGTGAGCGAAGCCGCGGGCAACAGCTAGTATGATGTGAAATGAAATGATAATTTTCTTACATGTAAGACAACTTGAGCCGCTTATGTCAGGTCAGGAATTTACCACCGCGTCGGTTCGGAAAACAGATTCTATTGAGAAACTCAGCGGCATACGATTTTAAAGCTAAATCATAGATAAATAGATAAATCATTGATGGTGGAGTTATGACTCCTTGATAACTCCGACCCCAGTTCACGCTTACTAACCTAACCTCAGGGGCTTTGCAATAATTTTATTTAATGCGGATAGTTGATAGCTCCACAATATGTCACTTTCATTAGCGGGGGGGTTTACGTCTTTGACAAATGGTTGTTCGATATTGCCACTGCGTCACACACACTGTAATTGGTTTTCTCGGCGTAATGAAGAACGAAGCGATTTATATTCTCATAAATCTTTTCAAACAATTAACTTTTTTACAAATTAAGCATGCAATATAATGGATCTTGTAATAGAAAACTCAAGTATCACCAAAGAATTGGTAATAGTAGGTACTGCATGAGGCCTGCAGTTTCAGTTTTGGTGATTTTTGAGGGATAAACCCGAATAATAAATAGAAACGGGAAATTCGTATAAACACGTACAGAATTCAGCTAAAGTTATTTTTAAAGATAGAATAGATCCTGTCCATAGTTTTGAAAACTAACAGAAAATGTGATTTGATGTGACGGAATGCGACCGCGAGTGAGGTCAGCGCAATAAAAAAACTATCCCTAAGGACTTTCGATTAACAACTCATACTAATTGAAAATATTTGAGATTTGACTAATGAGGATTTCTCAACTTTCCGAAACCCCTCTAAAAGTTCTAGGGCGGGCCACACCCTCCGTCCCATAGTTTAAGTCCGCCACTGCAGATGTTGTCTTTAATGTCTGTCGTAGCAGGAAAAAAGCCCAAGTCATTTATAACTTGCAACAACTTAAACTCGCTTCGTCTCAAATTACGCCGTCCCAATGACTGTTATAGCACGTAAAACCCCTAATGCCAACAACCAGGTG
This sequence comes from Erebia palarica, assembly GCA_964035005.1. Lineage (NCBI taxonomy): Eukaryota > Metazoa > Arthropoda > Insecta > Lepidoptera > Nymphalidae > Erebia > Erebia palarica. The sequence continues at coordinate 47,015,184 of OZ035983.1, forward strand.
CCCGTTAAAGTCTAGCTTTATTGCTATTTGCTCAACAGGTAAGTTCGTTTGTAAAGTATTTTTAAAACAGGATATTTAGAGCGAAAACACAACGGACAGAACAAAACGTTCACACCTTCACGTTAGTGGAGAATGCTGATGTTTCTAATCGCCTAGGGTTCGCGTTTCGCATAAAAGTGAGTCCGCAAGACAAATTTTTTGGCGGTATATTTTCACCCTTAGAAGGGAGAAAAATAAATCTCGATTTTCAAGTCTCTATCTTCAAAAACACAGGATTTTCATACAAAGTTACAACCCCCATTTCACCGTCTGTGGAGTAGATTTTCCTAAAATTGTTTATACAGTTTATTATAACTTAAAACTAATAACCTAAATCCCAATTACAAGTCTCTAACTTCAAAAACTTGGGAGCCCTTATGTAAGCTTCCAACCCCCATTTCGCCCCTATTGGGGCGAAAATATAAATATAAAATTGCTTATACAGGTGTTTTATTATTTATAGCTATAAACATAATTGCCAATTTTCATGTCTCTAACTTCAAAAACAAAGGACTTTCATACAAACTTCCAACCCCCATTTCAACCCCTTAGGGGTGAATTTTCTCAAAACCGTTTCTTAGCGGCTGTCTATATCATACAAGGAACCTATATTCCAAATTTCAAGTCTATATGCATTATAGTTTCCTGAGATATCGTGATAAGTCCGTGACCTTTCGCTTTTATTTAAATAGATTCTCGTGTCGATGTTAGTTACCATACTCCTCCGAAACGACTTGACCGATTTTTATGAAATTTTATATGCATATTCAGTAGGTCTGAGAATCGGCTACTATCTATTTTTCATACCCCTAAAACACATCAATCAACGCGGACGGAGTCGCGGGCATCAGCTAGTATAATAATAATATTAATTTACGTCAGGAGTATATTGCCGCTACCGATGCTGCTGATGATTTAAGCCTTTATTATTATTTAAGCATGCATCTAAAACATTTTTTTTTTTTCGCGTGGATTGAGGTTATTTGGTTCGCCTATGTGTTATTCCAGTCTATAAAATTTATCTCTGTGCAAAATTTCAGCCAAATCTCTTGTCGTGTGAAAGAGAAACAAACATACACACATACAAATTTTCGCCTTTATAATATCAGTGTGATACTATGTTTAGCCGATAATGTAACTAGTGGAAATATTAAAGGTAAACAAAATATCTACATTTATAGTCATACAAGTAGATTCTTCATACAATCCAAGTTAGGCATTTAAAAGGAGAAGCCGACCGTCTTAAATGAAAGAAGGTTCGGTCGTAGCTAGTTACCATCGTGCTGGCAAAGACATGCCCCCAAGTGATCTTCTGGTACGATGCCGTGTAGAATTAGGTTAGCCCGCTACCATCTTGGACTGCATCATCACTTACCATCAGGTAAGATCGCAGTCAAGGGCTAGCTTGTAGTGAATAAAAAAAGCTTTACAGTGATGATGGATGATAAATAAAGTAAATCCGGAATATAGTACTACATTTTATTGCCATTCCTTCAGTGCGTACCGACGTCCTGAATGACCTACACTGTCAGACGCACTTGCCATTTCCAAACGGTCGTCTCAATTGCTTTTAAAATTTCAACTTGTTTCATCAAACACATAAAAATCGACCTTGTATATATCGTGCTAAGGATTGTAGATAAGAAAATTATATTTGTCCTACTACCTGGACGTTTATGTCGCTCGAAGGGAAAATGAACTTAAGCATCCGGGACATAGGGGTGCTTTAACATTAATTTTATATGGTACGTCGTGTCGTAAACGAAATGTCCACTGCGTTACGTATCGATTACGGCCAAAGACGATAACCGACAGCGGTCGTTATTAAAACCAGTTTTATTACATTTTTATTCTGAATAATTCACAGCTTTCACGACGTAGCCAGATTAGACTCTTGCAGTATAATGGTGCTAATTATTAATTGATATATAGCTTCCATTTCTCATAGCGCCACATCATATATTTAAAGCGGTAATAAGTAGATGTTAACAGTAATCTTTGTTGCGAGGGACATAAGGACTGAAATTCAAAAAATATATATTACGATTAGTGCTCCCCAGTACTAGTGAAGGCGAATAATAAATGTAGCAAAGGGCGTGAGATAGGTACAATAAAAGTGAGTTATTAGCGCAAAACATTTGCGCGCACCTAACTTAGAATTTAATTTTCATATTTTCATAACACTTTTACGTTCTACCCAATCTAATAGTCATACAATACAATACAATACAATACGTCATACAAATGTCTGGGTTCTAAAATGATTATATTAATTATACATATAAACAATAAATTCCAAAATCCCAAAACTGATAATGTGCCACTAATCTGTTACATTGATTACGAAAACTACTTAGGTATATGATTAAATAATTTTAATTATTAAAACCACATTCTTACCCAGTTAAATAAAAATGCTTGTAAACTAGGTGAGTTTATAATGTTAATGTCGGAAGGGAACGACGATTTGCCCAGTTACGCCAGTTTTTGCAGTTCCAAAGGGCCAAGGTGGACATTTTGCGCGGGCGTTTTGTCAAGTACGGTCCCGGTCCGGCCTGAGTATTGCCACAGAATAGATAATATGTACGTTGTACAGAAAACTTACTCCGCGAAGACCTAATAACTAACAGCGACTCTGGTAACGCCGTAATAAAGTCCTATTCAGCTCGCACAGCGCTGCGAGTGAAAATAATTATGTACTTACGTCTCTTTCTATCGCGTAACTTGATATTACCTCATTAATAAATATATAAGAATTTTATTGTTCTAAAATCCAGGAAAAGAGAAGGCATTTTAAGCACAGGACTTTCATGAAAACCCAGACAAAGGCATGCAGGTACGGAGTCATTTACATGTTAATAATAGTGTTAGCGAAGACGCCGGCCCAGAAATGTCTAGTCGATAATGCTGACGTGATTTATTCGAGATCACTTTTTTTTCAAGATCACACCACAGTTTAATTTACATAATTAATATGGAATAAGTAGGGCGCAATCTCTAATAAAGCATGATCGTTAATAGGGTTAAAGGGATTAGCATGGCTTAAGAGCAAGCTTACGAGATATAGAGAGAAAACTTCTTTGCAAGCTGCTTCGTGTAAAATTCTTCACGAGGAAAAAATCTGTAAGCCCGTATAGATTTTCGCGCTTAGCATTTATGACAGCATCAAAATCCATACTTCCATACTAATATTATAAATGTGATACTGTGTTTGTCGGTCCATCTGTCTGTCTGTCTGTCTGCTACGCTTTCACAGTTCATCTGTTCAACCGATTTTGACGAAATTTGGTACAGGTATAGATTATCCCGGAGAAAGACATAGGCTTCTTTTTATTCCGGAAATTTAAAGAGTTACCGTGGGAATAAAAATACTTAATCCACGTGGGCGAAGTCGCAGGCATCATCTAGTTTCTTATGAATAATTCAATGTTTGTATAATGTAGGTATTACATACGCGTTACTAGAACAGCATTGAATGCATCTTTTTAATCAATTTGCATTTTAATTGTACGTGATGTGCACATAATAAAGCAATAAATACCGAGCTTCAACCAAGAATTATCCCATTTAAATACAGGTACGATACCAGTGCGATTCTTTTAATTCGCTTCCAGAAAATCTGTATACGTGAAACCGCCTCTTTAAATAAGTGTTGAAACGGCAGAAACAAGGTAGAATGCTTGCAGAGCGGTTCAAAAAGATTGGCAAATTTACTGAACTGGTGCTGACAAAAGGGAACATAAGGCGAGGGATGAAATCATTGTGTACCTCACATGCAAGCCCTGTTTAAGGGGTCTCTTAACGTTTAATGTATGTCGTGAAGCAATAAGCTCAATATTAGCGTCAATATCCAAAACAAAACATCGTTTTGGTCGTATATTGGTTAATGGGAGAGTTATTTTAGTCTCTGTGAGCGTCTGTGTTTATTGATTCATCAGTTCCCTCGTGCATGTTAAATTACAAATTTGATTTTGATAAAAAGAGGCAGGATTTTCCTACGACATGTTATTTTATTTTACAATTTCTACAATTACATTAAATACTTAGCAAAATTGCTGAAGAATCCAATATGATAAAGTATACATAAATAAGGAGAATGATATATACATTATCACTACTAAACTTTAAGTGATCTATAACCGGTTCGGAAATTCCCCTCCGAAGCTACTTTTCATGAAGTATAGTTAAAAGTTTGGAGTTCAGGACTTGTAAAAGATATTACGTAACGTTATGATTTACGCAATATTTTACCCGATATCGTTTTGGCTTTTCATTTAAATATAGGTAATAAATTGCGTTTTCTTATTGGCCCTTGACATCAATTTTGTAGGTAAAATTAATGAATAGATATTAGATTCCGCGTTTCTCTAAGAAACGAGGTATTGATGGTAATTAATATAAATTAAATTATTGGCAACAATATTATTTTCTATTAAGCCCTCTAAGATTGTTTATGAAGGTTTACTTCTATCAATATTATTACGAATAGCAGAGACCCTAAAGTGTAGACTTTAGAGACGCAATTTTGCCTCGGAGTGAGTCTATACTAACCCATAAACTGCCACCAATTGTGTGGATCAACGTGGACAATGAATCTCATAACCAAACAAATTCTAAAAGGAAAAAAATAGTCCTGACTCACAGAATGACTCAACGTTCCTTAGATCTAGAATGCTGAATTTTCCAGAGGGGAGCAAATCTATTTAAAATGAAGACAAGGAATAAGGATGTACCCCAAACCCTTTTACCGTTTATGCAAGTTGATATTTAATTTCTCAAAGCGCACATAAATTTTGAGATCATCTGAATAGGAAGCTGGGTTTCAAACCCACTTTAAAGGTTTGATAGGCCATAACATATTGTACAAACAATATTATATCTGTCACCGTAAGATTGTAAAAACGGTTAGATTATAATCTAATTCGCGAAATTGTAAACTGTCGAAAGATTGTGAACTGTTCAATGTTCTGAGTGTCAATTTTTGAAATATTCATTGTATTTATGTTTTCTTGTAGGTTAGGTTAGGGTTCGACATAAATAATCAGGTAGTGCCCGGCCGCAGGGAACTTAGGTTTTATCGGGTTTATATACCTATCAGATTACAATCTACCAAAAAATAATGCGTTAAATTGTAATCTTTCGCCAGTTTGCAATTTCGCGAGTTAGATTATAATCTAACGGTTTTTACAATCTTACGGTGACATATCTAAGGATAAATGAAGAGGTTTTTGATTTACTAAAGCTGGATTACGTAAGCGGATTTGGAGGTCAGTTCGTCAGACAGCCATCAATAGTCTAAAATTATTATGCATGCAACTCTAACGCCTCCATTATCACACGTGTGCTAATAATTCAAGTCGTTTTAAGAAGATACAGTATAATTTCGTATATGCATTGACTACTAGTATTTTGATTTTTGAGTAGTTAAGAAGAAAATTTGATTAAATCGTTTTTTTTTAAGTCGACTGATTCTACCTAGTCACTGATCTACGGTAAAGAATATTATTGTTTCATTTAGGTAAGAAAATAAAAAGTTTGCCCGGGATGCACCGTCCAGCGTGGTAGGTTTTTTAATTTCGAGAAAGAGTACCACCGAATCCCATTCGGCTCGGGAGCGTTTAGGAAGCAAATTTCCTCTCCTTAAATATTCCTCATGCCTGATAAACAAAGACATCGAACAATGTGTGACTCCAGTGATGACATACTGATCCAAGATATTATGGTCTCTAACTATGAGACTCATAAGACAGCTCAGACTCAGAGTTTTAATATGTGACCAAAACAGAAGAAATTCTACTTTTCTTGTTAGAATAGTAGCTACTCAAGCGTCGCCGAGTTCCATCGTTCGACAGACAAACATTTGTTTAAATTATTAAAGGACTTGACCGGTGGAACTATGGCAGCTTGCCTAGGTGTCAAAAATCAATGTTCAGCAATGATTTCTTTATTATTGGAATTGTAATATTTCACTGTTTTCAGATAAAAAAGTTTCAGGAGTCTGAAGGCTCGGAAAACTGCGAAAATGAACAAAAAAAGTTTCACCAAAAGACTGCTTTCCCACACTAGATGGCGCTATTTATTGTGTTGAGCGAGTCTAAAAAAATATTTTCAAGTATTATTTCTTTATTGTAATTGTTATATTTTATAGTTTTCAAATAAAAAAGTTTCAGGAGTCTGAAGGCTCTGAAAACTGAGAAAATAAATTTAAAAAGTTTCACCAAAAACTGCTTTCCCACACTAGATGGCGCTATCTATTGTGGTGAGTCTAGAAAATATTTTTAAGTATTGCTCACTACTTTTAGTTAACAAGTTCAACTATTCGACCACAGATGGCAGCGTATGCAATGTGAAAGGGCGTTCCTTTAAACGCAGTATTTCAAAATGCTTTGTTCGATCTATTAGTTTGAGACTTGTCAAAAAATAAAAATAATTATAAACAAAACATACATTTCCTTTTCATTACTATTTAATTGATCAAAAATAAATCATTCATAATATAATGACTAAGGTACTTAAATGGTATTCATGTAGGGTTACAAGATTATTATTAGGCATGGATATAATCTGGAGTCGTGCGCCGAGTGGGCGCCCCAGCGCGCCGCACTCGCGGCAGTGGTGGGGCTGGATCTCTCGCTGCCCGCCGTCGTCCGAGCCATGGTGGGCAGCGAAGAGTCCTGGGACGCCGTCGCCTCCTTCTGCGAGGAGGTGATGACCCAGAAGGAGGCGGCGGAACGGCTGCGTGAGGCAGCTGCCGACGCGGACCCTCTCCGTCGCCGAAGGGCCGGGCGCAGGAGGCGCGCGCAAGACCGACGCCTTCCACCCTGACGGGAGCTCCGGGCGGCCAGCCCGTCGTCGTCGTCGTCGTTTTCGTCGTCGTTGTCGTCGTTGTCGCCCGTTGAGCCTCAGTCGCGGAGGAACACGAGGGGGAGTCGGGGCAGCATGCCCCCCGCAGGAGGGTCCGCTTGGGCGGATGTCGCTGGCTGGGTCGCGGATGATTGCGCAAGTGTTCCCGTAACCCAGCCTTAAGGCGATGCGCAGGAGCGCCGCTGGGTTTTAGTGGGTATTCTGGAGTGCCAGTGAGTCCCACATACCCTTTCGGAAGCATCGCAGTTTCACACTGCCTGCTTCCGAGAGGGATGCCTAAACGCATTTCCCAGCGATAAAAAAAAAAAAAAAAAAAAGGCATGGATATAATGGAACGTCAAAATGGAGTAGTGCTTATAGAGGAAAGCGGACGCTCAAGATTTAAACAATAAACGTACTGTTTTTTTTTGTCATTTGAACCCTGACCTTATTTGGAATAATAAATCCATAATAATTTCGTTTTGAATTTTTAAACCTTACTGTAAAAACGGAAATCCTGTGCATTGTCCCGAATCGGAGGGCAATTACTGGTCATGTCCTTTCAATTTAACTTTATAAAATTTAACAATATTTGCTCAAGATGCTTTTGAATAGATATTAGTCGCATTGTTAAAGTGGGCAGACGTCGGCTGCAATAGAAACAATCCCCATACAAGTCCTTTGGAGCATTAATGAGTGGAATGGAACGCCATTAGCCAGCTGTAATTCGAGCTAGAACTTGGTCTTTGTCTAAGTTATGTGCACTTTATCTCCTTCTACGCGCGTATTTACTTGGGCAAATTTGAAAGTTCTAAGTTTTGTTTCCAGTTAGGTAATTCAAGTTCTAATTATTATTAGAGTTACCAGTATACAAGATTTACCAGTACCACTTTTTATTGGCAAAATATAAAAAACAAATCAACAATGATTTTTCCCACACCATGTGGGAAGGTAAATATTTTCAACTTAATTTTATTCCCTAGAAAATAGATTTTATGACAATCTGTATATACTAAGGCGTAGACTAATTTTACCTACATCGTAGCGACACGGAGTACCAAGGAAAAAGACAAATACTTACAGGTTCCATTAATTCATTATTTTCGTAATTTTAATCCCCGAATTAGCCCAAAATACTGTAAAGCATCTTAAATTAAGTTTAAGAGTCTTTGAGAATTGGGCTAGAACACACTACAGATAGGATATGCCTAAAAGTCAGCGCGGCAAATCGGCACACACCTTTTTATGTGGAGCTGTACATACCTGCGCGACACGACGGACCATGGATGTTTCCTGTATGTCATAAACGCGAGCGTTTCTTGGCTTTTTGTCATTACTGGCAACGCTTAAAGCCATGTTGTTTCACTATTGTTGACTTTCGTGTTTTAAAATTATAATCCTTATTTTAGGAAAGTCAAGATACGTGACATAGAACTGTCAGTTTGAGTAATATTGCTTAAGTATTGCTTTAAGCGTTGGTAGTATGGCCACTGTCACTAGTTTTTCACCACCGTAGGTTTCATCCATGTAGGATCGACGTTTCGTGCTGTCGCGCTTGTCTACTGTTTGATATAGGAGCGAGTTACGTGTACCTCCAGACTTTTTCTCCGTAGTGTGTTTTCGCTCTTTCGTTTAATTGACCTATATTTTACAATTCTCATTACAGCGAAGTCAAAACTAGTTTAGGTGATTTAACAAAAATAATGGCACAAAACTATAAACAATCCTTAGACGCATCCCATTCCATATTTATAGGAACTCTTGGATTGTTAGTAGTGAGTTCTCCGTTAATTAATTTCACTATGAAGTCAACGGAATTTTACAGCACCAAAGCTACTAATTAAAAGGCATTCTGTCTCCGGGTGGCCTCGTTTTTGTTGACTTTTTCAAATAGGCTTGTTTATCATTCATGTTATTTCAACTATAATGTTTGTATTCCTTTTTTTATTTTGTGCTTGAATGCATGGCGGGCCTTTTTAATCTTTAGATGCCCAATCACTCATCCGTCTGTTTCTTTGTTACAGCAGTATAGCTTGGGTACTATACTATGTATAGAAAACTAGCTGATTCCCGCGACTTCGTGCGCGTGTATTGAGGTTTTTTGGTTCTCGCGGGAACTCTTTAATTTTTTGGGATAAAATGTAGCCTTTGTGTTATTATAATCTGTCTCTTTACCAAATTTTATCCGGATCCAGGTTTTATCTTACTGATTTTAGCTATTTTAATAGTAAGGAATAATAATTACTTGGAAATTTATTTAATTTGAAAATTATTATAAATTAAAATACGATAGTGAAATAGTGAAAGTGGGAATGTTGCTTTAGCGAAATACCGGAGTGCAATATCGACGTGATTATTGCCATTGACGAAGAGTGACATATAATACTCCTTTCGAAATCAAAGTTTCTTTCTTCCCTTCATGAACAACTACGCCAACAAAAGTAGGTTGACTTAGCATGTATCTGACACGTACAAATGTGCGTAAAAAATTCTATTCAAGTTCTTCAAATCCTTGACTGTTTACCGCATATATGATTTTACGGTTGTATTGTAAAAGTCGGTGAGCTACTGTTACGTGATAGTTATACACTCGTACTTTGTAGTGAGAATAAAAGTTAAACGAGCGGTTATTCAAATACTGTAGCGTTTAATTTTTCCTGCGTACACAGGATTGTGGTTTTTCTTGTACGTCGTATTTGTTTTCCGCTGCGTACCGTTGAAACAATTAAAATGAAAAATAATTATAATATTATGCAAACAGCTTAGAGTACCACAACAAAGTAGAAGTTTATTTTCGACTCATAGGTACGTATATATTTTACTCACTGCAACCTACAACAAAAACGTTTTTGTTGTTGTTGTTGTTGTTGTAGGTAGTTATTATAGAGGAAAGTATTTTAGATTGTAGAAGATATTAAGTAAAGCATTAGGTATGTTTGGATAATAGGTAGTTAAAACAATCAAAAGTTTTTTTGACTGTTTAGAGCTTTGTCGAATGCAGCTTTGTCTGAAATTCTGGTGAAAACTCAACACAATAAATATATTTGTATAAGCAATTCTCGCAAACATTTGTTGTTTACGAGCAAAGTACCTACATGAGAGCGGTGCGTAAATTTTCATTAATATGTCCTTCTGTACCTAAACAACTGGATATGTGTATGTTTTCAAATAATATATCAAAACACAAATACAGTTAGTAGCACCATAAGTCTTCGGTGCCCGATATATTATCTTTGTAATAGTGTACCGCGTGTAAGAAATTGTTGTCATAACATACGCAGCTCTACCGAACACACGTTCAAGACGTAATAATTGTAATTAAGGCTAGGGACAAATCTAGCGGTTAAATGTGAGCGGAAAAACGCGAATGGATTTTCACTCAAATGTAAATGTTAGTAGAGCTTCATAATCCGCGCGGATAAAACGCCGTTGTGACGTCAATTAGGTAGGATTCATTAGACTGCAGTATTTGTCACTTTTTTATGCTAGCGGGGTTCCATCTTTGACTCTTGTCTAAGTACAGTGTCAATTTCGGCGGAATTTTCTAACATTGTATTTTTTGTACTTTATGTGTGTATGTCAAGTGTTGTAAGAAACCCGTGTGTTACAATGTTTTGAAAGAAAAATTACGCCTATTGAAAATGCGTATATTTCGCGTAATCTACGTGTTATCTAAAAAGATAATCTTCAAGAAGCAATTCTCCGAATATTTAGAATTGGAGCCGAATTCAATGCGCATTTTTTCGGTCACGGAATTCCAGAAGGTTGGTCTCTGGACCTTAGCAGATTACTTATAATTTAGTATATTTCAAGTTAATGGCACATAAACAGCACTGGGCGGACGCATTTATCAGCAAAAAGTGGTAATTGCGTCGATGATATTTCTTGCTGAATCGGTTATGACGATCGTTACGCTCGAGTTACTCCTCTGTTATATTTGGTAATTGAAACTGTATCTAGTAGAATTTAATTATTTTTCGTTTTACATACCTACTCCGTATAATAAGTATTTGTATTGCTATACATATTATTTCTTCTTTTTTTCCTGTTTAAATGTAGTTTTGTAATACATATTGTGTTTAACACATTTAAGTGAGCATTGATACCATTCAAGGCTCATGTTATCATGCTCAGGGATCGCATTAGGTATTCCCATTTTTTTTAATTCAGCAATATAAAACTAACAGTTTTTATAAGTAAGAATATGGGAGTGTATTCAGGGGCAATATGATTTCAGGACCCAGATATACCTACGCTATGACATACGCTCAATGAAACAAATATCTCGTGTTCGTCCTTAGAATATTATTTTAATTGTGAAAGCAATTATTTGCGGCACTATACAGTTATTGGATGGAAAGGTATCGAAATTAACGTTTCAGAATGCATTTCGCTAATATTAATTACGATTCCAATGTTGAGAATCAGAGAGAATCAGAGCCCGCCCCGGTTTAAATAGAGAGCCGTTTTGAAATGCAAATCAATGTTGCAGTACTCAAGTCGACCGCAGACTGAAAGGAGGAAATGCGCGTATTAATCAGAAAATTTCAATAGCAGGCCATCGGGCTAATTATATCTGACAGTGACGCACTGTGTTTACGTATTGAGGTACTATTAAGAGGTTGCTGAGGTACTTACTATTAAGTATTCTGTGGTATTGTTGGACGTATTGTGCTTCAGACGGGTGGCTGCCATTGAATATTTAACAACTTAAAATGTTCACAAACTCAAATGTTTTTTATTCAAATAAACTTTTACGTGCGTTTGAATCGTCAAGTGAATCTTCTACTCGTTCGAAATATCATTCCTACCAAGAAAAACCAGCAAGAAACTCGGTGGTTGCTCTTTTGAAAAAATTAAATACCTCAATGCGTAGATACATAAGTAACCGCAGTCCAAAGCATTGCTGGAGCGATTCAAATCCATGCTTTTTATCATTTACATAAAAAAAAATAGCCTGAAATAAGCAGCCGACAATTAATCGTAAACTGATTCAGAAAGGCACGTGCCGTGGCTTACGTGAAGTACCACAAAAAATACTTGAGAGGTATCAAAGGGACACCCGGTTGTAACGAAGTTCATCAGCAATATCCGGAACTTGTGCAGAAACACTGTCAGGATTCATTATTGTTATTATTTTTTTATTATTTATTATGTACAAAACACGGTTAGACTAATAGTAAGACGAAACGAAAATAACTGGCTTGCTTTCTATGAGAGAGAGAGAGACAGTCGGAGAAACACGCGCACGCCGCACGGTCTACAACTATAGCAAAAAGTGTCGTTACAACTTTTGGTCTTAATTTTTTCCGTCTAGCCCCCTTTCGCAACGCGCTATAAGGAACTCCGTTCCAAAAATGCACGAACCTTTGGTCACCTTATTTAGCGCATACGCGCGCGCTCTTGTATAGTATGAAGCATATCAAGCTGCTAGGCTTGCTGTGCCCCCGCAAGGATCTCTAAGAAATATTTTCTTGTGCCTATCGGTTCTCCGTTTGTGCCCCATACATATTGCCATATTATCATGCTATACGTAGTAATACTCCAAGTAAAGCTCTCTCCAACGCCCGCTGACCTTGAGCCTTCTTATTAAGCCTTGAAACAGGAACGTAACTTTAGGAGCCGCATTGGACGAATGTTTGTAACTCAAGTTCGCCGCGCATTCTGTTTGATAACTTTTCATTACACATCAACTAGAATTATCTTCTTAAGTGCCTTTGAGACCCAAAACTCACTAACTTTGGATGGGACCGCTGTCAAATACAAACCAGATGTTATGGATCTACGGATATGGTTTATATATTTTGTGTTTACAGTTTAGTATTTTGTATGCAAATAGACCGCAGCAACAGCCATTCCACTAGTGAAGTAAGCGAGAAAGAAAGAAAAAACATTTATTTCCAAATTGTGCCACACATAAACAGCATACCTAAAGAGGTAGATCACCCCTGCACCTCGACGATCTAGACAAAATATAGAATCTTAACAACAGCGAAGAGGCGCAGGAATGAACTGCACCACGTCATGGCACAACCCGAAAAATGGTCCAGGCTCAGCTCTATATCTAGTGCAAGTACAAAAGCATACAGCTGATTTTCAGCCAGAATCCTGATTCAGGTTGAAGTACGCAGTTGTGCGTAAGATCTTTCTGTTTTTTTTCCATTCACCCTTTACCATTTTCAATTCATTCAACTATAATCATTTCACTATATACATTGATATTTCCTCTTGTATCCTGCAACTGTCATGAGTAGTTTACTTAACAATAGTTATATTGGTACCTAGACCTGAACATAATGTTACGCTGCTCACGTACACGGGTAGGTAAGCCAGCACGATTGATGTACAGACCAAAACGCAAACTATTTAAACGCGCCCCGTGTAGAGATTTGGTTAAGCAATCCTTGTAGGTAGTTTATGCCGACGGTTTTAAACTGTTGGTATTGCTTGACTGTTTTAATTTATGAAAATCTTACTGAAATAGCTGAAGGTATAACTATCACCCATAGAAGTTAAAAAGAAGATAATTTTTGAGTGGTTGTTTTTTTTATTGAAAATCGCATTAAATTCACAGTACGGTCTGAATTTAATGCGATTTCTATAATTATCAGAGACATAGTGGACTATTTAGTACTAAAGAAATCCATACCAATACATTTTATAGTTTCTGTCTGTCTGTCTGTTAACTTTTAACGGCTTATCCGCTGAACCGATTTTAACGAAGCTGGGTACAGGAATAGCTTTAATCCTGTAGACACGTACATATAGACTACAACGCATAGGGCAAAGAAGTCACGGAAATCGTCTATTGTTTTATGAATATCGATTTGTTAGACTAGTTGAAAGGAGACAATGCGTTTATTAATCGGACATCTCAGCGCTTATTAAGCCTGACAGTGACACGGTGTTTGTGCTTATTGTCTAGTCGTATTGTGCGTCGGCTTTGTACTCAAACTTCTATGTCTAACTATTAATAGAGTAACTGAGCCATCGTTAGGCTAGTTCTTCATTGTTTAATTTTTAACACCCTTTTATTAGCTTCATCTATATATAACTAACTTAATATGTATGTTAAAAAAAACGAATTTAACCAACTTCTAACTACCGTATCGATTAGAAACTTTGTTAAATTTATTTATTATTATGTTTACTAGTGATCCCTCGAATCTGATAATATCTCATATCACAGGAAAATGATGATACAGTCTAAGGTAGAAGCAGGCTGACCTGGTGTATGAGACGTGGAATTGAGGCTTTCGTTAGGAAAAGAAAGTCAGTTGACTCTTTGTTTTTGGAAGCTCATCCCCTAAAAGTGTAGAATAAATGACTCGGGTGCTGCAAATGTTCATGGGCGGCGGTAACAACGTCTTATCAGCAGGGATAATAGTTTGCCAGCTATCATATTTTAAAAATGTCCTGCACTGGATGTCTATTGGCTGAGACCATAGAACTAGTAATGAGCAGATTTCTAATTTGCAGATAATGCTGAAAAGGTTAGTTACGAAAAATACAAACAGGGATTCGTTTACGTAATAATTTTACATAATTATGTTTCACTAGATGATGCCCGGAATTTGATTCCCGCGGGAACTCTTTGATTTTCCGGGATAAAAAGTAGCCTTCCCTTAGATACAAACTATCCCTATACCAAATTTGATCAAAATCTGTTGAAGAGACAATTTTTTTGGATTCCCGCCAGAACTCTTGAATTTTCTGGGATAAAAAGTAGCCTATGTCCTGTCTCAGGCTCTAGACTATATCTGTACCAAATTTCATTTAAATCAGTTCAGTAGTTTAGGCGTGATTTAGTAACACACAGACAAACAGACTTACTTTCGCATTTATAATATTAAGTATGGATAATAATGTTACATTGTCGGAAATATCTAAATGCACGATACGCAGTGCATGGTACATACGGCTACATATAGCTACAAATTCAGAATGAGATGAAAGTGAGCTTTATGCTTATTAATTAGACATAACGCTGGCGTTGCTTCTGACACCACTCAGACCCTAATAGATGACAGAGCTGTTTGTATGCCTAATATCTTTCTGCATTATGCCGCGACTTTGTGCGACAAGCTTAATACTGCACTTGCCATTTTGATGCTCTTTACAAAATGAGACCGTCTTTGAATGCGTCTCCTCATAAACCTTATGGCGCAATATACTTTCACAATATACTGTTTATGAACACTTTTTTTTGGATAGGTTTGTACCAGTTTTATATATGTCAACGTAAGATTGTAAAAACCGTTAGATTATAATCTAACTCGCGAAATTCTAAACTGTCGAAATTCTAAACTGTTCAATGTTCCGAGTTTCAATTTTTGAAATATTCATTTTATTTACGTTTTGTTGCCTCTTTCTTGTAGGTTAGGTTAGGGTTCGACATAAATAATCAAGTAGTGCCCGGCGGCAGGCCGGGCACTTAGGTTTTATCGGGTTTAAATACCTATCAGATTACAATCTACCGGAAAATAATGCGTTTAATTGTAATCTTTCGACAGTTTAGAATTTCGCGACTTAGATTATAATCTAACGGTTTTTACAATCTTACGGTGACATATACACTTCAAAAACAAAAGATTTAATTATGCTTGACATCTTCTTCTTCTTCATGTTGATGCGGCCTTGCAGGGCTCTGTAGCGAGGCCCAGTATCACTTTGACCGTTGCCGATCTATTGTGATCGCCACTATCTAAAGTTTCTGGCCAATACTGCTAGCTGCTAGGAACAGCAGCAAATTTTTGGCCGGGATGTTCTTTGCCTCCTCAGGGTCTACGAAGTGTTTCCCTAAGAGGAGCGGGGCAGTAGCAGATAAAGGATTGCTTGACATATTTGCCGGCATACGCAACTGACGCATGTTTATAGGATCTACCCTACCCCTACCTACTCGGTGTTTCCATATAATATTATATTTGCGAAAGTATTTTTAAAGTTAATACTGTATACTATGCTTTCACGGTATATCTGTTCAACCGATTTTGGCTAAAATTTGTACAAGTTTAGGTTGCATCTCGGGGCATGACATCCAAGCAAATCAAAGAGGTCCCACAGGATATTTCAAAATCTAAGTCCACGCGGACAAGGTCACGGGCACTATAAACTATCAGTGATAGGGTAACGAAAAGACTCCAACTAAAAAAAAGAGTCATGGATGATCTGTTCTCAAAATTACTTCGTCTCTATTGATATTTTTTTTGTAGATATAAACTGACAAGCATGACCAATTTAGCACACGACTTTTTACTTTGTCTTGAAGATGGTGAAGGTGAGTTGAGCATTATGCATTTGTGCACATTTATGAATCAAAGTTTCAACTACTTACCTATTTAGATGAAAATATTCAGATTATACTGAAGAGTAGGCGCAATAATAATATATACGAAATAGGAATAAAGGCGAAAATACACTACGGATAGGATAGGATGAAACGACAGGATGTGTGCATTTTTTTTGGAGCTGCACAGACCTGCGCGACACGACGAAACGTGTTTCCCTTACGACGCGAACGTTTCGCACAGACATTTTGGCATGCCTGTCCGTAGGGTATTTTCACCCTAAATTGTATATTATTGAAATTCCACTCTATCTAGCATTGCTCCGGTTCGGAAGCAATCGAGAGAATCTTGCGATTGTGCTCGTGAAATCGAGCTATGCTATTGCAGTTGAATATTCTGCTAGTTGTTTTTGAGAGCTCCTGTAATTAAAAACGAAATTCGCTCGTACCGAAAATGGGGAGTATATTATTTTGTTAGACATGGATTAAGTCAGAGAAGCTGGGTGACAGTGTTACCTATATGAAAACGCATCCTCTATTTTTACTTATTTGTAAAAGCAATGCAACTCTTTTGAGCTCGTTTTAACAAGGTGGAGCAGTATAGATGTATTTTATTTTGAGAAAAAATCTGATACTCTACTGCATTTGATGGTCAGAGAGCCAATAGTGAATTTAAAGTTATTAAGTTAAGTAAAATAAATGTTACCAGAGTAGATATAGTAATTACAAAAGAATCCTACATGTTCCCAATTCACATTACCACAGTACGAGGTTTATTATTTTGACTTCACCGAAACCTAATATTTAAAAAAATCTAGATTATTTCTGCTCTTCGTCCGCGTGGCTCAGGTAATATGAGACTCTTGTAGGGATTCAATTTTCCAGGGTAAAAGTAGCCTGTCCTTCTCCGGGATGTAATTTAAATTTCAGTATACTCGTCGAAGTCGGTTGAACAGATGGGCCGTGGAAACGTAGCAGGTAGGCAGACTGGCATTTATAATATTAGTATAGATTGCGTGTAAATGTCTCTATAAAGTAAACCCGCACTAAGAAAGGAATTTTAAAAATGTCCTGAAGGCAACCAGATCGGGTCAGTTATAGTTGCACTAATTTTAGTCAACTGAGACACTGAAACCTGGTAAATGTAGGTTATAACAGTTATGATATTATACTGATGTGAACGTCCCCCTATTTATTATGTAGAAAGTACATCGCTTACAGTAGCTGTAGACCTAATTAGAGCCATTGAAATAGCTGATTAATATGCGTGGTCTGTGTCCATGTACCATTGTGGATGTGACCGCGTGAATTATGCACATAAAGTGAAGTGATGTAATTACGGGAAATGATGTCGAAATTGATTGTAAATGTAACTTTTTCATATAACCTGCCATTGAAAGTGAGAGTTTCAATGCCTGTTGAGCCACCCGAAACTAGTCAGACGAATGCGACTGTTGTCGGGCAGAAAACGATCGTTTTCTGCCCGCTGAATAACGTTGCAGCCCTGCGTTCGATCCTGTCAGAGTATCGTTTGTTTATTTCAAACCTTTATAATTGACATTTTAACCATCAATTAAACTGACAGATATTATATTTCTGCAACTTAAATAAATAAGAAATACAATTTTAATAAAACTCGCATTTTTAATGTGGATAATCTGAAAAATATAGTGTGTAACGTGGGATGAAACACGATTTCAGACTTCGGGTGATGCCAGCCCTCGCTTCGCTCAGATAAGCAACTTCACCCTCGTCTGAAATCGTCTTGTTTCTGCAAAAACTTATTAACGTACAACGGGCACTGCGTAGGCATATATTCTTACAGTGGACCAACGTCTTTACCAATTGCAGACTAGGCTACAACTCACTTTCGTATACACCTCCGAGCTGTAATACTAATATTGTGCTAGAATTACTGATTTTATATTAAAAATAGTCACGCAACTTCGTCCGCGTGATTAAGTTTTTTCAATTCCCGCGGGAACTTTATTTTCCGGGATAAAAAGTAGCCTTTGTCCTTCCCCGGGATACAATATATCCCTGTATCAAATTTTATCAAAATCTGGTGAACCTGATGGGCCGTGAAAGCGTAGCAGACAGACAGACACACTTTTGCATTTATTTAATGGATAATGGATTCTGCTAGCTTGTAGATACAGACATATCTAGAATTGTAGTTCTTTTAGTTTTTTATGTGGTTGTAAGTGATGATGCAGTCTAAGATGGTAATTGGTAGCGGCATTGTGCCGGAACGCTAAATCGCTTTGCCGGTAGGGTGGTAAAACCAGAGACAATACAGAAATTATTATTCCGAAATTGACCATGCCGCGAAACGAACCCACGACCCTCCCTATCTTTTTTCACCAAGCAACTTTTAAATGTTTTGAATGCCACCAAATGAGGTTATACCGACTGGACGTAAACAGGGCCAATTCATAGAATTCGTATGAAATCGCGGACATAATGGTGAATAATACTGTACAAACGCTGTCACTGACACGATATAGTGGCCGATAGCCTGTTAAATAACTTAAATGTGGTGGAAGTTAATGCAGTAGCTACGAATAATATGATAACGGGGTAATTCGTGGAACTTGTGTATAGGGCCGATTAGGTTTGGTCATGTAAGTTCCGGTTTCCACCAATGTGGAGATGTCCGAAGCGGAGACGAGAGGAGATGTTTTTAGCTATGGTGTTTTTCAGCTCGTCTCGTCTCGTCTCCGCTTTGGTGGAGTCCGGGCCTAAGTCTGTTTTTACACCATCTTTTCTTCTATCCTATCCCTGTCACGAGACACAGGAACAGTAGTTTTAACATGATACGATAAGAATATTGATCATAAGACCTATGTCCGTGAAAGTTTTGATTAATGTAAGTATTGAATTATTGTAAATATTATTAAACGTATTTCAAGAATTATTGAAAACAATACAACAGAATAATTATTAATTACATTTTGTCATAATGAAAACGGTCTCAGGTAGAAAGTTGCAAACCATTCGCAATACAATCAATTCTCTAAAGCCACAGTAGTCATTGCACTCGTTCGTACGCCATTGTTTATTATTATGTTTGTTTATGACGTAGCAACCCTCCTTTCAATCCTGTCAGAGTATCTTTTGTTTATTTCAAACCTTTTTAATTGTGATTTTACCCATCAACCAATTAGCAACTAAAATAAAGCAACTAAAATAAATAAGAAATACAATTTTAATAAAACTTGCACTTTTAATACAAATTACACGAAAAATATAATGTGCGCCGCGGGATGATACACGATTTCAGACTTCGGGTGATGCATGAAGTGTTGGCTTGTTTTAAACTAAACTATTTGTCCAATTATCGAAATTAATTTATTATTATTTATCTGAACACATTAGATTGACAAATAATTAGAATAGTAACTTTATTAGAATAGGGATGATGACAACTCAATCAAATCAGCAACTCTTTATCAAAATTAAGAACGCAATTCTAGTATAAAAGTATGAAAGTTGTATGAAATTCACAGTTGTGACGTCATAAAATTTCAACACACTTTTTTTCTTTAATCTATATTTAAAAAAGACTATTAAATTTAAAACTAACCGATGATGTGAATTTTAGGTCTTTTGGAAGACCCTCTATTTAATAATCAGTTAGAAATAATTTATTTTTGATCATACCTAATAACGGTTTAACGATGTAAATTATTAAATAGTATATTAGTGTATGTTTTTATACGACTGCCTGAAAAAAGGAGTATATTGTTTTCAGGGTTCATGTATATATGTATGTATGTATGTTTGTATGTATGTATGTATGTATGTAACTTTGTATATTCCACCATAACTTATATACGCCTGAACCGATTTTGATAAATGAAGTGTCGTTAGAATCCCTAACTAGACTAGTAAAATTAAAAAAAAAATTGATGGGGTTACCATGGTCCCTCATTAAAGACCAAAATTGAAAAAAAAATTCGAAAATAAGATTAACTATATAATAATCATCTACAAAATGATGAGTAGATTCCAAAAATATATAAAACTACAGTTCAGTATTTAGTGATTCACAAAAAAATATCATTTAATAAAAAATGTGAATAAAATTCCAAAGGCTATATATGCAAATCGCTTCTTATGGAGGTAAACTCCAAAAATAATATGGCAGGGCAGTCGTATTTTTTAATTCGTTAAATTAATTTCACTTGTTGATATACCTAATTGACCTTAAAACCTAACTGTCCTGTTGTCATACATGAGTAACAAACGCGACACCGCGACTCGATACGACGCGACACTACAGTATCAAACAGTAGCTGACCCTTCACGTGCCCTACGCTGTCACGTAGCCAAGCTTGTCATTTTCTATGGCGTGGTGGCGCATCGCTTCGGTTCTGTCACCCTAGGGCTACCGCGGGTAGCCCCTGCTTAAAGGCCTGTTACATTGCACTTTTTACAGGGACCCTTACATTTGAATCAGTGTAGTGTAATAAGATTTAGGGAGAAAGGGTCCCTAAATTGGTCCTTATTGCTTTGTAATAACGACGCTCTAACTAGCGGCTACTAACTAACCTAACCTAACCCACCCTTACCATAGGGCCCAGTAAAAAGTGCAGTGTAATAGGCCTATTACTCAGACGCTGAAGGCTGACAGGAAAAGCCATTATCATGTCAATAATTGAGTTCAATTAAGATTTTAAATTTATTATTATTATAACTTTATACTTTTGACCACAGTGAAAGTTATTAAAGTCTCTCAAGGACAGGTAAGAGATTGATATAAGTACGCCGGATTATTTGGTTTAGCGTAGTTGCGTAGCATTCTAGTAAACTCTATTTTCAATCAATGAAAATAACAAAACAACTTTCAAGTCTTCAAAGCAAATACTTAATAATTACGTTTTTCGTACAACATAAGCCGATTCTTATGGTATACATCTAGAAAGGCTGACATAATACTGGAGGGCGACCGGCTAAAAATGACAGCTACAGTGTAACGATCGCAATCACCTCTGATTGGTTATCACTCTTCCACTATTGGACAAAATTCACTGACGCAGCAAGTATATTATAAATTCAGCCAATCATAACAATTGATACTGTAACAACGATTGATGCAGAAGTTACGCAATCGCACTGCTGAACAGTAGTATACGAACGTGCGGTGTCACCAGCACAGCTCTAACGGATTGATTGTAGTATATACATAAGGAACAATACAATGACTATGTGTATCTTTTGTGGATTTAAGTTTATCTTTCTTATTAAATATAACATCCACTATAGCAAAGTTACCTACCTGCTGCATTTCTGTCAATGGACATCACATCGTAAAAGATGAATTACTGTATTGGTCTGACAAAAGTCAAACACACATTGGATAGGAGAGGGCAAAACTTTCGTGCAAAACCAATGAAGGTTAAGGCGCAAGTACACAAGGGAAATAGATTTAGTTAAATGTTTTAATACTGTCACTTTTTAGCAACTGCAATATGAGTTCGCTAAAAAGTGACAGCATTACAAAATTTAACTAAATCAGTTAAAATGTCCTTGTGCAAGCGGCCCTAAATATTGCGGTTTAACCTACAGGCGTGAAACAAAAGCTTCACATCATAAAAATATTTCACAGGATATTCGACGACCTCCCTGGCGCTGTGTTAAGCGCTGTTGTCTTAACGTGGAAGGTCCCGGGTTCGATTCAATCATAATTTCTGAACTCTACCTGGTCTGGCCTGGTGGGAGGATGCGGCCGTGGCTACCTACCACCCTACCGGCAAAAGACGTGCTTCCCAGCGATTTAGCGTTCCAGTACGATGCCGTGTAGA
This sequence comes from Erebia palarica, assembly GCA_964035005.1. Classification (NCBI taxonomy): domain Eukaryota; kingdom Metazoa; phylum Arthropoda; class Insecta; order Lepidoptera; family Nymphalidae; genus Erebia; species Erebia palarica. The sequence goes on from OZ035983.1 coordinate 47,037,159, forward strand.
AACCGATTAGGGGTATGGCTTCAATATAAGTGCCATACTCCTAACAGACTAGTCCGCTACCATCCTAGACTACATTTTCATGTACCATACGTGAGATCGCAGAAAAAAAAACGTTATAATAGTGTGCAGTTCATAATCGGCCCACTAAAATCCCACCTCCAGCTTGAGTCTTTACACGTCAGCTGAAGACATGTAGAAAAGCTATATCTATTTTATAAAAGGAAAGTTTAAATTACTGTGTCAGAAACAGTGAATTACATTAGGCTGAGAAGACAAAGACATTCGTTTTCCAAAAATACTCAAATTAAAATGTTTTTTTTAATTAATTTTTGGATCGTCGAGTGATTTTATCATGATATTGTGACAAATGATAAGTTGTTTTAATACTTTGTTACGTAGAAATCAACTTCACTTTTGTAAAATCGGTTAGGTAGGTAACTATTATTTACTTATATGGTGTTAGCTGATGCCCGCGACTTCATCCACGTGGATTGAGTTTTTTGGTTCCTGCCGGAACTCTTTAATATTCCGGGATAAAAAGTAGCCTATATATAATTCCAGACTATAATCTATCTCTGTGCCAAATTACATCCAGATCCGTTTAGCCGTTCTGGCGTGATTGAGTAAAAAACATCCATCCATCCAAACCTTCGCATTTCCAATATTAGTATGCTAACGAACAAAATATGGCTTTATTCAAATATTGTTTGCATCTGACACAGACATAGCAGACTGACTGTCAAACACAGGGCTTAATATGAACTGAGAATGAAATGTTTAAATCAATGTAACGGTTGCGCATAGTATACACATATCAAGTGAGTTTATATAATTATATTATACTTTTAAAAAGGTGGAAAAAAAATGTCTATTAACGACGAATGACATTTGCAAATCATGCAAAAAAAATTGTATTCGTAGATTTTGAAAGAATCTCATACACAGACGTATGTTGTAAGAAATAAATGCTGTTAGTACATTGGTCAAGCCTATAATGTCCTTATTAACAGTGTAGATAAAGGTTTGATTTTTAATTAATCCATACTTTCTTATATTATAAATGCGAAAGTGTGAATGTCTGTCTTTCTGCTACGCTTTCACGGTGCATGTTTTCAAACGATTCTGATGAAATTTGGTATGGAGGTAGGTTAAATTCCAGGGAAGGACATACTTTACATACTTTTATCCCGGAAAATCAAAGATCCCGCGTTTATTTATTTTTAATAAAAAAAAACCGCGCGTGCGAAGTCGCGTGCATCATCCAGTACATTATAATCTAGTGAAGATATCTGTAACAAAGACGAATTTTCTGAAACTATATATTTTCGAAAAGTCGTTTCGACTACGTATACGTAATCATCACTTGACCTTTAGGGCCTTACTCATTCTCCATTGTTCAAAGTTACTGTAACATATTATTATGATTGTGAAAGTATCTTTCAGAAAAGAATAGTTTCATCTTTTCATATGTCTTGACATTTACCTACGAGTTCAAAGAAATATTACTCACTATATTTTTATATACTCGTAAGTTTTAGTTTCTATTAGTGTAGACATCAAAGCAAAAGGTTTTGCAGAATCCGTAAGAGCGTATCATGGTATATATAGACGTATACATAAACATGAACATTTGTTCAACCGTGTATAGGCATAGTGGTGAACAAACGAGCGCTGTCGCTGACACTTGTCTAGCGGATTGATTGTTGAACACAGCATGACGTGCCGACTATGAATACTTAGTTCAGTAACTGGTTCTACGAAGTAAACATAATAAAATAATGGTTTTACATTAATGCTAATAGTGTTTTCCGGTCAAAAGCTTTAGACTTACCTCATTTCTTCAATTAATAAACACCTTGGCTTGGTACATAAATAAACGTAAATCTTGTAATGTTAAAAGTAATGGTGAAAATTATTATTATTCCCATGACCAGTGTTGGAACCACAGTCGAGAGAACTCCAGGTCACCATAGACTCAAATAGACGTTATAAGGGTCGACAGGGCTTATTTATCCAAATGCGATTTCAAATAGAGAAGTTTTTCGCATGGTGACCACCAAACTTCGATTCGAAGAAGGCACGCAGTGATGAATTGAAATTCACGAAAAAAGTTAGGTTTTCTATACTAAGGACACAGTAAGTTTTAAAACTATTCAGTTAGTTGCAATACACAGCAACACATCATACCTGTCCGTCGTATTCGACAGATTATACAAACAAAAGCTCTATTGTGGGCCACTACAATCATGGCTGTTTACTTGTTACGCTAATGGTAATAGCCGACATTCGCCGTTGTCTCAATTGCTCAGGCTAAGCAAAATAGGTACTGACCGTTATTAGGTATTTATCTATACTAATATTATAAATGCGAAAGTTTGGATGGATGTATGAATGTATGAACGGCGGAACGGATCTGGCTGAAATTTGGCACAGAGATAGATTATAGTCTGGAATAGCACAAAAGCTATATATCCCGGAAAATTAAAGAGTTTCCGCGGGAACCAAAAACCTCAAACCACGCAGACGAAGTCGCGGGCATTCGCTTGTATTTCTATAAAGGACACAGCGGGGCGTCCTGCGTAATGATACAGCCATGGGGTTTTTAATTATAATGCCTTCTGAAATTTGTATTTGCTCTTCTATTACTTTATTTTTCGTTTAAACTATCATGAGATATATTGGATACAACCGGGATATATTTATAGTTATTTTTTTTTTGTAAAATATTATTTCCGTTTTAATGTTTATGTACAAAGGGTAAATTGCACCTTAAGTGAGTAATTGTGTATGGTCAACGTTAAATTAAACCATCTGAAAAAAAACAAGTAGGCTTTCAGGGTTCTTCTAAATTTTTTCAAAATTCAACATTTTACTTTAATTGTGGATGTAAGAATACTATCTTATGCAATTAAATTTTTTGGCGAGCAAGTTTAACTATAAAATAATAACATTTTGAGCTGCAACTGACAATATGGTACGTTCTTGTATTCATTTTGTAATGGGTTTTTAAATATTACACTCCCTTAAGAATTAAAGGTGAATGTATTAATGTAGTCAGCGCCACCTGAACTCAAAGAGCTGGAATAGAGCAACTTACTCAGTCTTCATATTTAAAACACCTGCAATCTGCGATTTAAATCAAGTTTATCATCCGAGAAGGCAACAAAGCGTGTGTACGATCCGTCCAAGTTTCCCGCGTCACACCTGCTACGTTCCCACAAATTGTAACCGGTTCAAACTCCTCGCAAGTCGCCCGCTCCAACGCCAACTTGGCCTCCACTTCATAATTAATTCTTTATTCGAAACAACTTGGACAGAAACGAGCCGCGTAAGCACTTAAATAGTCTAAATTGTGCTGAAGACGCGCCCATTTTTAATTAGTTCAGAGAAGTGCGCTTCAATTGTTAATGGCCCTATTGTAACTTTGTTAAACGGGATTAAATAAAGTGATAATAAATCAAGCGCAAGATTGGGTGGAATTTAACGTTATATAACGAATACACTAACCTTTTATGGTGGAAACTATAATAGCATAAAAGTGTCACTCAGCATCTATGCTCGGAGTGTCCCTATGTGATCAAATCATAAATGAGGAGTTTTTTTTTGAGAACCAGAGTAACCACCTTAGGCTGCAGTACCACTTGCGAGCAAGTCTGATTGCAGCCAAGCGCTAGCCTATATAATTTTAAAAAAAACGAAACAGCTCTAAAAGTCGCTAAGCTTAAGTAGCAATGGGCGGGGCACGCAGTTCCAAGAACCAATGGGCGTCCCAAGGTGCTTGAATGGCGGCCTAGCACCGGAAAGAACAGCGTTGGACGACCCCAAACTCTTGGACGGACGATCTCAAGCGAGTAACATAGGAGTCGCTGGGCCTCGAAGCAATCGACACAAAGACCGTGTGCTGTGGAGATCCATGCAGGAGACCTTCGTCCAGCCGTGGACGTCTATTGGTTGCTTAAGAGCATAATAATATTATTATGATATAATATTACAGAACCCTGATAATGACATTATCAGGGTTCTTGATTTTTTTTATGATACTTACTATTTACAGATAATAAAAACGTTGTAAGGAAAAAAATATTTTTGTATCAAATAATCACCAGCGATAGTAGCGTTGTCAGTTATTGAAATAATAAAGGTCGCTATAATCCTCAACCTCACCAATTCAGACAATAGCGGATGTTAGCTATTGCCATTAGCGTAACAAGTAAACAACTGTGATCGTAGTGTCCCACAATACAGCTTTTGTTTCTATTATCTCAGAATGGACAAACTATTTAAAACAATGGAATAATATCTAATACTATCGTGATAGTTTACATGAAATATGAAATCGTACACAAAGTATTAGGCACATACCACAATCTAATAGTATCTTTATAAGTTTCAGTCAAAATAAACATAATAATATTTATACCAATGTATAGTAGGTAACGTAAAAATAGACCGAGGTGTATAACTTAATGGATTCCATTTTTGACATAGACCTGCAAAATCTATGTACGTGTACATATTTTTAACGAAAATTCCTTATTTGTGCACCAACTGAACATATTCCTATTATTTATATTATGCGAATAGTAGTAAATTTAATCAGTGAATAGCTTGACTTCTATATCGAATACTTGGCTTATTCAGTCTGAAGGTGTCCGATAAAGGATCGCTCCACTGCACTTGGGTGAAATTGCTATCTTGCATAATACCATACGGAGATGTCTCTAAGCAACGGCACGTGTATTCTCTAACAAGCAAGTTAAAAGTGGCTCTACGAATAAAAATAAACCTTATATCTATTGCAAACTTTTCTAGGAATGTAATTTTTATTTTAGTAAGTACTTACTCGTACCATCTTGAATGTGAAATCTTTTTACAAGAAAATAATGAAACGTAACATGACATTTTATATTATACTAGATGCGTAGTTACATGGCCTTATTTATTTCCCGGGATAAAAAGTATCCTATGTCTTTCTGCGGTATACAACGTACGATATTTCGTAGACATAGATTGACCATATAAAGATAACAGACAAACAGACAAACGGACACACTTTGGCATTCATAACATAAACTGTATATTTTGTCTCAGAAACCGTATTATATTCTAAAAGCCACCCTTCAAAAGTTTTTATAATAGCAGTAGCACAGAATACTTACTATTATTACGTAACCGTACGTAGTACCTATAATATTATGACACTGTATGTGCACTAATTAAATTTGATAATACGTTACAAAATACATAAGTCCCTATCAATTATATTGGTATGAAAAATCCTTTGCGGTTTGCGTAATGATAAATTGATTAAAATTAATCACCATATTAATTAATTATAATAATAGGCCCTTACTTGCATAATCCCCAAATGATTAATCATCTGTTTAGTCATGTATTTAGTTCAATATATCCCTGCTAAGACAATATTGTCATTCAGTGCGTTATATATGAGTGGATTAATTAGGAAATCCTGGTTATTACGTTATGGTCCGTATTTTCCTTCTTTTATCACTCAAGCAAAACGATCACCGTTAGTTTCGGACATCAATAAGAAATGAAATGAAAATTAATCATTTCAAATAATTGACTTTCCATGATTTATAAACGCTAGGGTAAAACTATGTAGCATCTAAATTAGTCTATGCAATTATGCCTAACAAGATAGAATAACCTGGGGGCTCACAGAGGCGAAACGGAGGAGGGACTGTACCGACCACGACCTTCAGAAATTAACCATACTTAAAACTATACAACTATACACTTAGACTGCAAAAAACAACATTTTAACTGCTTTGACTACCTCGTTGGTCTAGTTGTTAGCATGTTTGACTGCGACCGACGAGATCTCGGGTTCGAGTTCCGGGTCGGGCCATAACAAGTATTGGGTTTTACTGGCAAGAAATTCTCAGTACTAGCTCGGAGTTAGGAAGTTGGCGGTGTTTCACCCCCGTGCCTCGGAGAGCACATAAAGCCGTCGGTCATGCGCTTGATCTCTCTCCGGTCATGTCAGATTTCCGTCCCATCGGGCTATGAGAGTAGAGGAACAGAGAGTGCACCTGTGTTTGCGCACACACTTGTTCACTATAATATCTCCCGCGCAGATGGCTAATCTCTCTGGAGATTGGCCGCCGTGGGCGAAATTCGGTCGGGAGGACATTATACTTAAACAACCTTTAAATTATTTTAAATAGTAGTGGATAAGTAGCTCAGTTATGTAGTTAGTGCTACGACTATAAAGCCAACTCAGTCCGCTAACATCCGACCTCACTGTATGTTTTCACGTCGTGCCTAAACTAAAGAATCGTCTGATATAGTCTCTAATCACTATGTGGGAAAAAAGAACACATAAAACAAATAGGTCGAGGCTTCTCTTGTTCTTGATGCGACATAAGGCAGGCGCTTTATATTCACAGTACTAGAAGATTAAACCGTATATAAGTTGTTATCCTGAGCGGTACAATAATAAAACCTGTAGCTCCGAGAAGTTTTAATTAACTGCCTTTGACGTCGTGACAGCAACAATCACGCAAGTAAAATGTCATTAAGGAGACCTATACGTGATGCTCTATTACGTGTGAGCTCTCTTGATAGCAATTACCTGAATCCCTGAGAACATCACTCTTTGCATGATGTTATGTTATTGCTTGAATTAAATTTTAAGGAATTGTTTTAATATAATAATATTATTGTAATAATATAACAGTATAATATATTTTTTGTAATTTTTTTGTTAGTAGGTATATAAGGATTTGTTTTACATTTATTTTATAGTTAGTGTAATATTTAGATTTAGATATTTACTGTAAATTTATTATAATTCCTTAATTATAAAGGTATAAGAAAAAATACATAATCTAAATAAATAATTAGGAAAGAAAAATAATAATTATACTAAAGTCAAACATTTCCCGTAATATAATCAAAGAATTTTAGGTCATCATAGAAGGTATGACATTTTCTCTTATGATTTTCAGACTAATGCTGATATTCTCACATATTTTATTTCCAACAACGACACTATCGTGTTAATGGTAAGTGTGTGCGTCACAGTAGACGCGACGAGTGACAGTGGTAATGAGAAGAAATTCCCATTCACTGCAAAAGCTACATTTCACTCTAAAATATGCTTCATTAAATTATCTAGAGTGTTTAATCTATGCATGATATGCACAATAATAATAATATAATATAAAGTTTATGAACTGAAATTTTACTATCATTTATATGTTAACCTGGTATTATTTATCTGGTTATTTCGGCATTTTTTATATTAGGACTAGCTTTTAGTATTACTTGGTATGAGAAATACAGCTAAGTAGGTTAAGTCGTTTTACTTTTACACTTAAAATGTGTTTAACATATCTTACGCGATGAAAGAAAAAAATAATCACATCCTAGTACAATTGTATAATAAAAACAAAAGTTTTTAGGTGGCAGTTACATTGTAAAACTTTGTCTTGTAATAGATTCTAGCGCTCGTATTGTAATGTTTCAATGGATTATCCGAGTATACAAGGGAAATATAAAACAGTGAAACTCTATTTCTTAGTAAATAATATGTTAATTAGCTGGTATTTTATTATAAGTATTTCAATAATATTATATTGTAACAATGCAACATCAAGCGCGTTTCAGTGACTCCATGATTCATAAAAAAATATCATAAATACGAAAGAGGTTTTCTTTGAAATTACCTTTTCATGCCCTGGCCCGTTAGATATATAGATTTTACCGAAATTTTGTACCTACTTCGTACTCGTTTTTGAAAAAAAAGAGTAAAAAAAAACATACTCATGCAGAAGAAGTCACGGTCATCATCTTGTTATGTTTAAATATTAACCGACGATGACCATAGCGAATTGGTTATCTACTCACTGCGATTTGATTTATCTACTTTGAAAAAATATACACTAGGGTACAAGAATGATTACTTCCAAGCTGAAAACTAATTTGTTACAAAACTACTCGTATCACTATACGGAGCAGGAATAATATATAAGTTGTAAAATCAATTATCGACTTATATTGGTAACAATCTTTATGCTTGATTTTTCTAGTTTTTTGAAATATTCAAAACCGTTATTAAAAAAACACGTAACTAAGATTTCTGACCTCTAAACCCCTTTGTGACACAATACACTGGGTGAGACCATTAGCGTAGTCGGTCCTCATTCCTAATGAAACGGATACGACAATACGTAATAGGGGATGCCGTCTATGATTAATACCGGTCAGGCGGGTGACTCGTGCTCAATCGCCATCTGCCCTTATTAATTGCCTTGTCAGCCGTAATCGTGAGTCCTACGTTTTACTATACTATATACATATACAATCACACCTATCTTATGTACTTATAAATTACTAGCTGTGCTACCTCTGTTTTGCTCGGAACAAAACTATTGCTTATAGTTTGTTGTATAAGCTACTGGGCTAGAATGGAGTAGCAAAAAACCTCGGCTATAGTGAAGGCGAAACTTTTCAGTTTGAAAAGCACATACTTTTTTGTAAATATTGTTATAAAAATATTTTTTCATGAATGATGAAATGGAGACATTTACTATTTTGGAGTCTTTCAATGTTCTGTGCCTAATAATGTATTCTCTGTATGTGCATTTCTGTATAGTTATGCCTTCTTATTGTTTCTGTACAAAACTAGCCATTTACTGCTCTAGAGCAGTTACTCGTACTAATCAACTATCAGATTCATAGAATATGTAAAACTGAACATATACATACATTTATATAATTATTGAAATTATGCTGAAGAAAAAAATTGTTCAGTACATGTTATAAACGTAATATGTTTCAAATAGTCTTTTATTTTCCACGTGACTAGAGAAATAAGTTTTTATAAACAGCTAGGCAAGTTTAATACTTACTATTTCTAAGTATAAGTTTCCGAACAATAGCTAGACGACCGCCTAAGTTTAATAGTGTTATTGGTTAGTTAAATTGAATATTGTGCTTCCATATTATAAGTTTATCAGGTTCAATCCTTCAAAACTTCGAAGGTTTGATAATTACTCAGTTTTATGTTCCTAAACTGAATTTATTGTAAGCAATATCAAACTTGTTGTATCTGTTAAGGAAATAGTTTAAATTATATTTGGTAAAATTAACGTGACTAAGAGAGAGACGGATGTGGAAAACATCTTGAGAAAACCTGCATGCCCCGGAGTATCTTGTTAACCTTGTCACCTTTGGAGGTTCCCGAAGGTCATGAAGACATACTATCCGCTTTTGGTCAGCGTCGTGGACCATTACTTAACGCTTCTCAATACGTTTCTGATTACGTTTCTCGAAGAGTAGACCTGTGAGTAGACATGAAGACAGTTTGACCAAAATTAATTAAATGGTGTATTTTTATTTCATAAAATAGAAGTGACAGCAGCAAGTACCTGCTTAATATTTCGATATGTGTTGTCAATATATCGTGACGTATTCACATTCGTACAAACATCCACACTAAGCAGACTGTATAGTGTATACCCTTGCAAATGTAATATTAATTTTTTGGAACCAAGTGAAGAATTAAAATTACCGTAAATACGGAACATACGGATGTTTAATCAGAAATTGTAGCGGTAAAATCTTTAAGTACCAATTATTATGATCACATCGGTCTACGAGTATAATACACTTACTCATCCAATACAACAACAGGTATACTACAAAAAAGTAGAACACAACATTGGATTTTCTATTTACCAATCGCAATTTGCAATATTTCAGATATGTCAGTTGAGAGGGACTGCATAGCGCTTGCTCACTCAGCAATTAATTCAATTAATTGCATGTCATCTGTTGATCGCACTGCTCTTACTCAAGTCATTAGTCAAAACCTATCGTATACGCACATAACCTAATTTAATTATGCACTAATAAGTCAAATCCGCAATCTAGAACGTGATTAACGTAGAGCGTTGGGCGTCGGGTCATTGACTACTGTCACAGTGATATTAAATATATTATATTTATAAACACATGTGTGTGTAGGGTTGCTACTCGGTGAGGGAATTGCAAGAGGCTTTACGGGGAACTTATTAGTGAAAGAAGGGCACATGTCTTGCACTATGTCACAGACTACGTCGTAGATGGTCTACGGCGACGGTGGTTATACGTTTAGAAATCGTAGAGAATATTTCTGAGTGCTACTAACTATAGCCGTGCTATAATACTATGAAAATAAATAGCTTTAAAATATTTTAATTCTACATAATTTATTAAATAGACTAGAGAAAAGAGAATTGATAATAATATTTTTTAAATTGACATGAATGATTTAAATAACTAACATATCAAAAGTTACCTACAGAGTTGAGGTTTACTATTTCGGATTTTCTCTATAACGTCTGTAGGCCCCCACTAAGAAAGAATGTAGAAAAAATAAAAAGGGTACTTTAAAAACCTTAATCAGCGAGAAACAGCAGCAGACATCAGCAGGGCTTTTGTGGTATCAATATTTATTTTTATCCTTCTTCCTTTTTCTGAAAAAGAATTAATGTTTCGAAATATATATATTGTATACCTATATAAGTTAAACGTAAAAATGTATGTGATATTAGAAAATTCTCAGTAAATAAAGGCTTATTTTAAATGTTAACAAAAATGTATTAACCAATATAAAACGACATTTGTATATCTAGCTATGCTATTAAACCATGCATCTGTCTCCGTCGTGCGCCGGTACCCGCTGCCGAGGCCGGGAGACGGCAAATTAATTCATGCCCATGCTACCCGGTTTTAATTTCGCTAGGTGCCACTGATTTACGGTGTCCATATTAGAGACAAGTATGCGTACGACCTCTCAATTAAGAGCTGAAACATTGCTGCAGTTATATAGAGGAATGTTTAAAGTAAGATGAAATTCTTGAAGCTAATTGCGATGTCGATTTATGACGGAATTGAAACTCCGTGTTAACAGCATTTTGAGGAACCCTCCCCAAAGTTTAGAAATTTAATAAGGCCGTCAGCCTTATGTATACTGTTGTTTGTAAGTACTTCATTACATTATTAATGACTAACATTACAACGGAGGAGAGTTTTCGTTTGTTAAGACTGTTAGGGCAAAATCACATTACGGATAAAAAAATACTGGCAGCCAAAGGTAAACGTTATTCATTATCCACCATACAAAATATATTTAGATTTTACGTTCATTGGATACAGTACTTTAGAATCACCCAGAGTGATAATGCACGGAAATAGAATATAAATAATACATTATTGCAAAGGCTGGGAAATAGGCAATTGCAGGTCGAGTATGAGTTTGAAGGCCGAGCCGTAGGCGAGGACTTCACTAATACGAGACAGGCAATTGCCATTTCCGCCGAGGCATATATAGTGCTTTTCTCAAAAGAATGCAGGGAAATAAAACATACTTTTTATGTTATACATTAAATTTAATTTACCTTTGTCGCTAAATATTGTCGCATCTGGGGCTTTAATTAAAAATTGCTAAATTTTTTCACCAGTAAAAATTTTCGATTTCTTGCTTTTGAATCCGGTCGATTGTCGTTTAAGAAAAGTAGTTAAGTTCCCATAATTTTTCAAGTTAATGCCGTTTATAACATGAACTATACATTTCAGCATGGAATAAATTGCCCATAATGTAGATGGCTTTTTAGTTTTAGCAATCTCATTAAAATACGCCAAAAATACTTTTTTGGAGAAAATGTTCACTTTTTTCTCGTGTTTCCAACTCATAAAATTTTCATATACTTTCATGTATTTTTCTTTGGACTTCGCTAGAAGCAGGTTTTCCATTGTCAATTTGGCTTCTGATCTTAAATATGGTGGAGCACAATCAATCTCCATTTCACTCACTGAACCGTTGGAACTCATTTTACTTATTATTAAAATTATATTTATTAAGTATGTAAATAACAAATCAAGACGAATTTTCAGCTTTGCCTCCAATTTTTTTTTATCATCTGTGCCGACAGGCAAACGAATTTATGGCTATACAGCCACCAATTTGTACTAAGCAAAGAGACTATGGTATGCCAAGAATGACAAAAGAGATCCGATCAAAGAGTATTTTAATTTTAATAACCCCAGCACGCCGTTTCATACAACATTGCAGGAGCGTTGTAATGTTCCAAATTCAAAAAACGCTCCTGCAATGGATTTGATTTTCTTTGTCCGAAAATTCGATACTTCGCGTGTTCTTTTTTCGAAAATAATGACAATATTTCCATGCATGTTTGAGAAAAATATTATTACTCGTACAATGTATAGTTGATAAAGTTAGTGCAAAATCTTTCTAAGAATATGTTTCACACAGCGATATATTGCATAATAATAGCATACAATTCGTTAGGTCCAGCTTTGGCGTATAGACGGAGATTTAAACGCAGGTGTTACTGTATTTTGTGTAAAATATTGAAACGGAACGTGAGCCGGTTACAAATTAGAGCGCCAGCTGATCTTTGCCATTTAAACTATATGTCAGCCGCGCGAATTGCATACTTTTAGTTGCATTCTGGCAAGACAATAGCTTTGTGCTTTTATGGTATTCGATATATATGTAGGTACCCTTTCATAGAAAAAAATTGGGCGTCCAACCTTTAGAGCACGCTCCTAACCTGTATAGCCCTGTCCTTGTCCCCGCCATAGCGCTGTCCCGCTTTTCAGACTAGATGGTGTTAGTAAAATTATGTTATTATTATGTCATTGTTTGACAGGACCCGTATATGTAAATTGAGGTCGTTGTTTATGTTTAATTAAATTAGCATCTAATTTATTTTTTAATTATCCTACTTTTTAATCCGGGAAATTTAAGAGTTCCCGGGGGAACCAAAAATCTCAATCCACGCGGATCAAGTCACGGGCATCGGCTAGTGAGTACATAATTATCGTATCTCGTGAATAATTTAGTTGTTCCATAAAACGGGTAAACTGTATAAATCCGTTTATGGTTAAAACATTTAGGTGGTAAATATCACACAATACTACGAGAACCTACTTAACAATTTAGCCACTTATTCTGGAATGCGGAGACGAAATTGTCTCACTAAATTCCCCCAAGTATCAGTATCAGTTTCTTGTTAATTATGTTTAATCTCTACCGGATTCTATTACTAAACCTTTTATCATATATATGTGTCAGACAAATCCATTTGGTAATTATAAGCAGTACAAGAGTCAAAATAACCTGGGACTCTAATACGTAATGATTATTACTATAATGTAACGATCGCAATCATGTCAGATTGGCTGACATTCTTTCGCTACTGTAAATATATCCCGGTTAAAACTCACGTGTTACGCTACTGGCTGAAATCTATAGTCGCAGCAGGTAATGACAATGATTGACACCGTAACAATGATTGAAGCAGCTATTAGGTACAAAATAGGGCTACGGAATTCACAAATGACAATAAAATTGCATTTAAAATTATAATTTACCTATTTAGTAGTTAACTTTAGGAGTATAAGTTGAGAAACGCCGTCGGTTCTTGGTGGATGGCCGTTTTATACTATTTCGATAACTAATGTTCTATTGGTCTTGGAAGCTGGCTAGTCCAGGGTATTATTGAGAAATTCATTGTTTCGATGTTTTGTCCGTCTCCAAAAAGCTTCCATAGAGTATGGATTATTGTTTTTATGTGCCCATGTTTAGATGCACTTGACTCAAGCGTGACTACATTTTATGGCATGTGTATTTTTTTTATTGACAAGTCGTTGCCGAAGCCGCAAGAGAGATGTATTGCGTTTTAAGTTCTAGCTGTTAAACGAAGAGCATAGAATGAGAATTTTTAAGTATTCCGTAAATTCTTATGCTATCGGTTTATGAAACACTATGCTGGCTTAGCCGCTTTCAGCGAAAGCAGCACAAGTGTTGCGGATGATTAGGATTGGCATCGAAAAAAGAGAATAATATCTCGAGTTTCGATGGCAATCCTAACCATGTTTGTTATTTACCGTAAAACATGATTAGTGAGTAATGTATCAATAATTGTTTACTTAATATATTAATTCTGTTATTCTACAGAGAGGCATACTTGCCAAGCGAATAATTATTATATATATATATATATATATATATATATATTATTAATAATCTCTAAAAGTAGATTAAAAAAAATCTAGCTGCTGCTTGACGTGATGCATTGCAAAAACGTTAGCATTACAAGTAATTAATTAAGGATGTATTTATAGATGATGTAGACAATACACTTATCGCATCATGCCTACCACACTTACTATCTAAATTTTGACAAACAACAATATTCATAACTTCCGATACTCATAAATCCATGAGAAATATATTCAGAACATCCGTTTTGGTACGCATAGCAATTTTGTACTTAGCAGGTTATTTATGTAAAATATTTTGTCGATTTAATTAAGGAGAGATATTTAACTACCTAAAAAGTATATAATAAGTAACATATTATTACTTTTGTAGTACCTATACATTCACGCACATGACCATACTATTGAAATTTATTTACTGTCAAGGATTTATGAGAGTAGGTAACTTAGCATAGTCTCTCTCTCTCAAGTCGTTGCTTCATTGCTGAAGATCGTGGTCCTGAGTCTTTTGCAACCTTGTGCTGCTTAAATTTTTCCATCGGGTTCTATCGGAGGCCAATCTTGCAATGGTGTGAAATTTGAACTTAGAATCTCTCAGTTGGTCTGACCATCTGGTTGGTGAGCGGCCTCTCGATCTTTTGCCCTCGGTATACTTAGCATAGTAATGAATAATCAATTATTTAGCAATTTAGCGTTCCGGTATGATGTTGCGTAGACTGCTACGGTATCTACGGCGTAGACTACCGTAGTAGTACTCGTTGACTAGAGTTTGATTACAATGACCATACAGTATGTATAGGTCGTAAAGTCAAACGCTAATAAATAATAGTCATCAAAGAATAGAAAAGTCTAAGTACGAACATAAATATTTATTTAACACCATGTAAAAATATCAATGTATCTTCTCGTTATTATAAAAATGAAAACGCACTATCAAATCTCAGAGGTAAAATGTTTTTATTAAAACCACAGTTTAAAATCAATTACAGTGGGCACTAATTTTGTGGAGTCCCGCTCCGGGGTGGCACGTAAGCCCATAAGGTCCTGTACATCATGTGGACGCGAGCACTGACACATGGCTTTGGGATATGATAAAGCACCTGTTCCCGTATTTTATGGTCTGCACGTTGTACCGAAATGTATTTATGTGCGACACTACAATATTGCGTAACTATGTTACTAGAAAGAGAAACAACAAGATGATTTTTGTAACTATTGACAGCTGAAACAATGGGAAATTGACGACCTCTCTGGCGCAGTGTTGAGCGCTGTTGTCTTAAAGTGGGAGATCCCAGATTCGATATTTTTTAATTCGAATTTATAATTTCTAAATTTCCTCTGGTCTGGCCTGGTGGAAGGCTTCGGCTGTGGCTAGTTCAAATTCAAATTCAAATGTTTTTTTATTCAAATAAACTTTTACAAGTTACCACCCTACCGGCAAAGAGGAGCCGCAAAGAAATTTAGCATTCCTGAACGATGCAGTGTAGAAACCGATTAGGGGTATGGGTTTAATATAACTGCCATACTCTATACTATTAGCCCGCTACTATCTTAGACTGCATAATCACATACCATCAGGTGAGATAGCAGTCAAGGGCAAACTTGTAGTTGATATTAAAAAATATATCAGTCACTTTTGTTAGTGATTCAGAGTTAAGTAATGTAGTATTAAGTATTCTTTAGTTACAGGTTTTCAAGTCAAAAGGCAAAATTTTTTCAGCTACAATTTAATATTAAAATTTGATTGACCATGATAGTCTATACTATCTATATTAATATTATAAATGCGAAAGTTTGGATGTATGGATTTATGGATGGATGTTTGTTACTCAATCACGCCTAATGGCTGAACGTCTGGAATAACACTTAAGCTACTCTTTATCCCGGAAAATTAAAGAGTTCCCGCGGGAACCGAAAAACCTCAATCCACGCGGACGAAGTCGCAGGCATTAGTTAGTTGATAGATATATACTTACGAACTATTTTTTTTGTTCTATCAGTAGATCGAAAATGGTTTTAAATTGCTGACATTTTATTATTTATCTTTCTTTGTAAATGAAATCACGAGTATATAGGTACTAAGTAATTTAAATAAACAAGTGGGTCATTGATATTTAATAATATTTTATTTTATATCAAACTTAATTAATGAGCATGAAAGACACTCGAAAATGACTTGACCCAATTGAAACTTATTATGATAACCTAATTAAAAAGCACAATACGATGAAGATATTAATCGCAATTTTACAGTCTGTATTTTAACAGTGTGTTTTTCTATTTGCATAATGCATATTATATTACTAGCGAATGCCCGCGACATCGTCTGCGTGGTTTGAGGTTTTTGATTCCCGCAGGAACTCTTTAATTTTCCGGGATAAAAAGTACCCTATGTGCTATTCCTGACTATAATCTGTCTCTGTGCCAAATTTCAGCCAGATCCGTTCAACCGTTGGAGCGTGATTGAGTAACAAACATCCATCCATACATCCATCTAAACTTTCGCATTTATAATATAAGTATAGAATAATATTAGTGTAGCTTATAGTGGATATACCTATGTGTGTGATATTTTTTTGGACGACGTTTTATCATTTCTATCATATTTCAACACTTTGACGGTATAAAGGAATGTAAAGTTGCCAATCTACACAAGCCCAATGTGATGGACTATGGCCAAACTCTTCACATTCTGAAGAGACTCGTGCTCAGCAGTAAATATCAGCAGGCATTCCAATTTGTAACCTGCCCTCGTACATTTTAAATTTTTTACACAAAATTCAGTAACACCTGCTTTTAAATCTCTGTCTGTACCTACAAGCGTTGAACCTAACAAATTGTGTACTATTAAACAATATTCTGCTATCTAGAACTTTCACGAGGTTTTACACCTCATTCAACAATGGTATTTGGCACAATGATAAAATTATCGCTGAATTGTATAGCTTGTTTAACTAAATTTTCATTTTAGATTTTATCTATAATGCCTGCGCCTTGCTACTTTGTTTTAAGAATATTAAAGACTAGCGGTCACCCGCGACTTCGTCCGCGTACAATTTCTGATTTCCTATGAGATTTTCCCGCTGCAAAAGGCCTACTTATAGCAGCTATATAGCATCGGCAGATTTTTATTATTTAAGACTAATAAGTCCATAATGCTGACTTGACAAAAACTTCCTGCCTTGAAATAACCTTCATGCAAGCTTTCAACCCCTAATTCACGCCCTTTGGAGTGGATAATCGTAAAATTACTTATGCAGTTTATTACTACTTAAAAGTAATAACCTAAACCCTGATTTTCAAGTCTAACTACAAAAACATAGGACTTCCATACAAATTGAAAATTTACCTCATTTCACCCTCTGTAGGGTATATTTTCGTAAAATTGCTTATGCAGTTTATTATTACTTAAAACTAATATATGCCGATTTTCAAGTATCTAACTTCAAAAACTTAGAAACATGTAAGCTTCCAACCCCCATTTCACCTAAGAAAGAAAGAAAAAGTAAATTAAAGAGCTAAGAAACAATGTACAAGTAAAATTTCTTTGTTAATAAATAAAGAGATATTGCGGACCCCACCCCCATTGTTGTTGAATATTTTATCGATTTCTTTTTAAAATATTAGTAGGTAGTATATTTACACTCAAAACTGATCAAACGAAATAATCATGCAGAACATTGATATTTAAACCGATTTTATTATCGAACCTAAACTGCGATTGCGCGATTATGTACCTTCCTGCTTTAATAATTAGGTATATCATAAAAAACCTTGCTTCCTTTCTGATTTTTTATTGGATATTTATAATATACGTTTAACTCATGATACTTTATCATACTGTAAACTTTCGTCGCCTGACGAATTATTGTTGGGGTCGAACTAGCTTTATTGCCTAGAGAAGAATTTTTGCTCTTGCGCAGGCTTTCTGTTTGCTAGCCATTTTTTAAAATCCACGCACGCAGTCGCACTACTCTACCGAAAACTAGCACTTTACAATATTGTTAATTCAAGCATAATAACTAAGTTAACTACTTCTTAATATTAGATACTAGATCTTGATATTGGAAATGTAGGTACAATAAGCTTACATGAGCCAAACTTCCCGACGCAAGTTTGAGTTTGCAACTTTCAACTTAAGCGCGCTCCGTACTTGCGATACTATCTACGCAAATAGCGCAATTTATTTGGATATCACTCGTTACCACTTGTTCAACGCTCAAACTTGCACAAGCGAGCTCGGTATTATGAACTTGATAATTTTGCATCAATATGTTTTATCTGCTATGGTCTAAACGTTTGTCCCTGCCAATAAAAATGTAGAGTGAAAGTATGATTTGTTGCCTTGTTTTTTCTGCAATTTGATTTTACGAGCGATTCTGACTATAATTGTTGATGACCGTGTGTTTGTTCGCGTGGATAATGTTTTTTATAATCCCCGCCTTAATTTATAAAAGGATAAAAGTAGCTTTTGTCCTTTCTCAGGACAAAAGCTACGAGAATTGACTATATATTGACTATAAGAATTGGTTGCGTAGATGGCCCACCGGTAAGTTCCAAGCCCAAGTAAAAGCATGAAAAAAAATGAAAAATGAAATGATTTATTTCACGTAGGACAACTTACGCCACTTGTGATAAGTCGTCAGAATCTACCAACGTGACAGACAGACAAATATATTTTCGTATTAAAAATAATATTATCTAATTTGAATGTAAAGCAGGTTTTTAAAATCTTGATATGTAAGCGTGGAGGTCCATGATACATATTTTATCTTTTTACGATAAGACGAAGGTAACATTCACAATCAAGTTTACTGTGGTTCCGTAAGAAGATTACCAAATACTATTGTGTATAAATGCTTTTGTGCTCGTGAGAAATTAGTGAGAGACCAGTTACTGTCTGCAAATCCATACTAATATTAGAAAAATTTGGTATATAGTTTGTATCCAGGGGAAAGACATAGGTTACTCTTTATCCCGGAAAATAAAAGAGTTCCCGCGGGAATCAAAAAACCTTAATCAACGCGGATGAAGTCGCGGGCATCATCTAGTTAAAAAATAAGTGGAAGAGTTGTTAAAGTGGTATTGTGTGAATATTTGCTTACTTAAAGTCTAATCCTGGGCCCGATTTATTCAGTATTCGCACGTGGATTTAACGGTACGACTTTAAATTGTCACACGAATTGCTCATCTATAAATCGTATTAGCTTATTTTCAAGGCTCTTGCTTTTATAAAAACTCTATTTGCATAATAAAGTAAAGAGATTCCCAGCATTTTAAATCAATGCAAGCGAGGGCGGGCGGGTCTACACTTTTAGAGCTGCAGAGTAGTCGGCGCTATAAGCATTCGACTGGATTAACGAACTTCCTCGCAATCTTCCCGCGAGACGAACTTTAAATTCCGACATCAGTTTCGGGCATTAAGGGATTGTTCAGTTCATAAATTTATAAAGCCTGCCTACTCCGACTTAATCTTGTTTGTTAAGAACCGCAACTCTATTAGCGGATAAATCGTGTATAAGCTATTCTCTTTTGAGTCACATCTCATTAAGAACCTCGGGATCGGCAGATAATTTGATAAATTTGATAACCTAAAGGAACGTAATTACATTAAATTTTAATCGCTCATTAACCTTTCCTTTGGAGGAAACTGGATAAGTTCTCAGGATAAATTTTTACTTGCCAAAGAAGTTCAGCCGTAGCTTTATAATAGGTCTACCAAAACAAATTAAGTTTGTTTAGTAATATGTTACTGTTAGAGTCCGGAAACCGTCAATTCCTAGAAAATTCTGCCTTAATCCTCCTGGTTTTGATACGTTCGAGTTCGAAACTTTACTTTATTAGATGATTGCTGAACTTTACCTAGGAATCGCGGAATGATTTATCGGATACTTTTGTGTGCCTTTCGCGAGCACAGTGCACACTGCAACAATCGCACGTTTTGTCGGTGGACTCAGCCAGTAAGTATCTGCAACAGTTTTATAGTTTTTTTGTTGAATTATAACTCGGAAGTGAAGTCTAGGCACGGTCACCGACACATCCACCGTCACTGACCGCGTTAATGTCAACATTAACGGGTTTAGCAAGTTTATAATAAAAGCTTATTCTTGCCGAGTTCATATTACACTTATTACTTAGAATTTAAAATTATTATTTTTAATTTTTTTTATAAGTTCCGTCATCATAATCAAATCTTTTGATATATTTAGGGAAGGGAATCTATAGTTCTCTCTCTCCGTTGTAGTAGTATGTCCTTAGTATCTCTCAGTTTTTCCGTACATCGGTATATGAAACCAATTTTATTACGAAACTACTAAAACTGAAAGTACAATACTGCTTTAGAACAATATGGAAGACCATATTTTAATGAAGAATTCAGACATAAAAATTAATATTAAAAATTTATCTTCATGAAGGGGCCTGACCACGCAACAAGTCCGATACGAGTATTAAATTATTTGGCAGTGAACTCGACTGGTAAAACAATTTTCATTGCCGTTTAAGCGCATACTCATAAATTCACTGCGTCTTGAAAATTAGTACGACACATTTATAATGTTGTTCCTTATTAGATATCTTAATAAAAAAGATAAAACACAGTATGTCCAGTGTAAAATGGCGGCAAAGGACATGACCAGTAATTGCCCTCCGATTCGGGACAATGCACAGGATTTCCGTTTTTACAGTAAGGTTTAAAAATTCAAAACGAAATTATTATGGATTTATTATTCCACATAAGGTCAGGGTTCAAATGACAAAAAAAACAGTACGTTTATTGTTTAAATCTTGAGCGTCCGCTTTCCTCTTTAAGCACTACTCCATTTTGACGTTCCATTATATCCATGCCTAATAATAATCTTGTAACCCTACATGAATACCATTTAAGTACCTTAGTCATTATATTATGAATGATTTATTTTTGATCAATTAAATAGTAATGAAAAGGAAATGTATGTTTTGTTTATAATTATTTTTATTTTTTGACAAGTCTCAAACTAATAGATCGAACAAAGCATTTTGAAATACTGCGTATAAAGGAACGCCCTTTCACATTGCATATGCTGCCATCTGTGGTGGAATAGTTGAACTTGTTAACCAAAAGTAGTGAGAAATCCTTAAAAATATTTTTTAGACTCACCACAATAACTAGCGCCATCTAGTGTGGGAAAGCAGTTTTTGGTGAAACATTTTTTATTTATTTTCTCAGTTTTCAGAGCCTTCAGACTCCTGAAACTTTTTTATTTGAAAACTATAAAATATAACAATTACAATAATAAAGAAATAATACTTGAAAAAATTTTTTTACTCGCTCAACACAATAAATAGCGCCATCTAGTGTGGGAAAGCAGTCTTTTGGTGAAACTTTTTCTGTTCATTTTCGCAGTTCTCCGAGCCTTGAGACTCCTGAAACTTTTTTATCTGAAAACAGTGAAATATTTCAATTACAATAATAAAGAAATCATTGCTGAACATTGATTTTTGACACCTAGGCAAGCTGCCATAGTTCCACTGGTCAAGTCCTTTGGATGGATGGACAATATATAATAAAGCAATTTTCAGTTGCAATATGGTGGTTAATGAATAAACGCACATCGATCGTTTGAATTGGTCAAGTCAAAATATGTTTGATCATAAATGGTTACACAATACAGTATACAAAGTATATAAGACGGTGATAATTATTAACTACCGAATCTTAAAATGGGTGTTCCAAATATACCCTGGTCTGAAAAATCGAAAGTATCTAAAAATAATAAATAATCAAGTCTCAACGTCTCTAGTCTATTTCTAAAACAAAACTTTGTAATAGGTTCTTTAATACTTCAATTTCAGGATTACGCGAAATTGTACAATATACCGAATGCAAGCACTCAGTTATTATTGCCAGAGCATTTTGTTTTAACCGGATAATACCAGAGACGACGATACAGGAAGGAGATTATGTTGGATTTAGCGAAACAATTTAGTCTGTCCAATAGATAAAAGCACAATCGATTTAACCCCGCAAAATTATGTTACAAGTACATACTTATATTATATAGTTCACGTACATTTTGTGTGCTCTCAAATCCTAACAAGTTTTATAGGATTACACGGCGCACGTTAATGTTATTCGAATCCGATTTGAAATACTAGGAGTAAATACGGTTATTCGAATAATGTTCAGTTTTAGATTTCTAATAATGATAAAATTTTGTTTTGGTATTAGGGAAAGCCTATTTTCACGTCCAATAGATTCCGATTTCCCGCCTATTTGCCCATTATTCTTATAGACTAATGTGTACCTTTATTTATCAATTTAGTATTTTACGAGTATTTAGAACCAATATTAAATATTTAAGGTTATTGTGATATTTCAAAATACATGTGGCCTTAAAAAATGCTTTGAGCTTTATGAGTGCCTGTCCTTTGAAGCGGAGTGGAGATGTGTTGGGCGAACCAATCGGATTGTTGATCGATGACGCGGTATTTTTTGAATCACCTGTCAGGAATCTGATTGGGCTGTTTGGCACGTCTCCGCTCCGCTCCGATTCAATTGTTAGCATTATTACTATTTGTCATTATATCTTATGAAACAGGAAGTATAATATTAATTGTCAATTTTACTCGGTTCATGTCATTCGATTTAATCTGGGGATACGGACGCCATATTGAAAATTGTTAGCATAAATGCAAGTGTTTTGACGATGGTAATTCAGTCTCCTGCAGGCAGACTCAGCGATTATTGAATACTTTTGTGTTTAGATCGCAATTTGGTTTAGAGCTTAACGATAGCAATCGTGGCCAGACCAAATAAATTATGTCTTTAAGTTTAGCTAACTTTTATCTTATTACATTAAATCTCTCGTGGAACCGCTACACGTTGTGACCATTCGCTCGTGCAAATTCCAAATGAGAGTACAAATATATTAAAAGTGTTTATTAATACCTACTTCTAGATTGTCCCTTACACAATGGACTGGCATCCTGGCAATATTGTTAAGTAAACCTAAGAGTCATAATAGTTCCTACCCAGTCGTTAATTATCATCATCACGTCTTATAAATACTTTGTATACTTGACGTTAAT
Source organism: Erebia palarica (assembly GCA_964035005.1). NCBI lineage: Eukaryota > Metazoa > Arthropoda > Insecta > Lepidoptera > Nymphalidae > Erebia > Erebia palarica. The sequence continues at coordinate 47,060,268 of OZ035983.1, forward strand.
TAAGTGTACTGTGTAAGTACAAACTTTGAATAAATATTTTGACTTTACCTGTGACATCGAGTCGTGTGTGGAAAGACCCTAGGAACCCGAGAAATCTCGTATCTTTATGCTATTAAAATTTATAAACGTACCAACTACGTACGTAAAACTTATCTACCTAGTTGAAATGACAAACCAAAAGTCACAAATATTTAGGTATTACTTACGCCAATAACATAAAGTTGCGTTGACATTCCCATGCGCTACGTAGTAGATAGGTACTAGGTAGGTACGCTACGAGACATGATTTCTGTACAACGACCTCAATTTACATAGACGGGCTCTGTCAAACAAATTATGTAAACTTATTTTACTAATGCCATCTAGTCTGAGTAGCGGGACAGCGCTATGGCGGGGACAAAGACAGGCTTATGACAGGTGTGGAGCGCGCTCTACAGGTCAGACGCCCATTTGTTTTCTATGAAAGGGCCCATCGTATATAACGATGCTTCTGTAGCTATTGCGTCAGTATGCTAAAGGCGAAGCAGATAAAGCGTAGCGTTATTTACTACGATATTAACATTAATAACATAGAGTCAGTACTCGGTACGATATGTAGAGCATTAGAACAGTATAATTTCCAGCATCGTATTAGCACGAGTATTAAATCGAAACCTCTCAAATGAACAATTATTATTTGTACAAGCATACGTACATAAGCACAATGTAAACAGCCTACCTTAAGCCGTACGTACACCGTCGCATTATTGTAACGTAATTGCCAACTTATGTCGTCGAACCAATCGCTTTAATTATCCCCACCCAGTTGGCTGTGAAGATTATTTCGCTGCCAAATTCAGATCGCATTCGTTTTAAATAGGCGGGCGTATGCCGACAATGCGAAGCGTGAAATCTGATTACTTTATTGAATGTGCACAGATCATGAATGTAATTGATAAAATCGTCTGCGGTAACGGACGGTGCAATTTACGTTATCGCTCCGTATGAAGGCAAAGCTGGTCTTGCAATAACCTAGTTTTCGATTACAATGGTGAAACACTTTAGGTGTTGGAAATTAATTTCCTGCGCGAATACTGAAGCTATACGGGCTTGTATTTGAAAGTCGGTCATTTAAACGGTCCACGTGCTATATAGTAATGAATATTCGAGATTATACTTACTGGTTTTTAATTTTCCTTATGGTATTAACTCTCTGTTCGTTAGTATGAATAGAAATCATCTTACTTCGCATGATAGTTAATGTTACAAATAATATTCTTTATACAGTCGGTAGTGGTCATCGAAATAGAATCAGTACTAAAATTATACATCAATGGTAGTGGTCATAGCTATAATAAGTATTTTGTGGTAGGGTGTGTATTTTTTTAAACGGACACAAAATTGACATTAACGCCTACCTTACAGTTGCGGAGACTAAAATGTATCATTATTATTTTGTCAAAAAAAGTTTCGATTTAGAAAAATTATCGTTTATTATCTAAGGATCAATGAGCATTTTCATTGAAATGATAATGTATGTGGAAAGTAAATTCGCTGCACTGTGCGTTCGCTATAATGCAATGCAATCAATAAAATCCAATTTATGTACGGGACCATTCCGTTATGAACAATATTACATGAATATTATACATCGGAATATTATGTGTGTTAATATTATCCTATTATTTTATTATAGTCAGACTACCAACGGCACGAATTACGGGGTAAAACACGAAATGTAGAATAGCGATAATCACGTGTCTTACTTTGGACCTATATCTGTATTAAATTGTTCAATCAGAACCTTCTTCTAGATCTTTAAAATACCTAAATCCACGTGATCATAGTCCCGGGAAAAAGCTTTTGCATTTTATTTATTTTTGAGTCTTTGAGTTCAATCACTGATTGGAATAACTAAGTTTAAAATTTCACACAATATTCATGTAGGTATTTTAATATTATTTTAAATAGGCGTAAAATGTAACTGACACTATCGGGTTCTCTTTTTGTTTTCGAGGTGCCGCGTTTGGCAGATGCAGTAGACGCTTGGAAAATGGCCTGTCCAAACACGGAATTACCCGCCTACCCGGCCTCCCAGAGACGTTGGGACGAGCCGCTTTGCAAATTGATACAGACGAATTTAGTAGATACGTCACTCAATCCTGCGGAGCGTGCTCGCCTACTGGCTGTGGGGGAATGGGAGTCGGGACTATGGCTCCAGGCGCTGCCATCGCCCGGTATAGGCACTATGCTGGATGATCTCACGTTCCGGCTCATTGCTTGTTTACACCTCGGTGCGTCTTGTGTTGCCTCGCACCGTTGTCATTGCGGACTAGCTGTCGACAGCCTCGGGCACCATGGCCTATCGTGCTGTAAAAGCGCGGGCCGCATAGCAAGGCACGCCTCTATCAATGACATCATCCGCCGTGCTCTTTCCACCGCCGGCTTATCAGCCATATTGGAACCCAATGGTTTGTTACGTGACGATGGGAAGAGACCTGACGGTATGTCTTTGCTGCCCTGGAAGTTGGGTAGGCCTTTGGTGTGGGACGCTACCTGCGTCGATACTCTTGCGCCATCCCACCTTCCAGCCACGGCAGTTTGTGCCGGCGCAGCCTGCAGCAGCGGAGACCCTCAAGCGGCGTAAATATACCAGCCTCATAGGTAACTATGAGTTTGCGCCGTTTGGGGTCGAAACGCTTGGGTCATGGGGTCCGAATGCACATTTCCTTTTCAGAGAACTTTCTCAAAAACTAGTCGACGCTACACGTGACCACAGGGCTGGCCTATTCCTTGGCCAGAGGTTAAGCATTGCCATCCAGCTTGGCAATGCTGCCAGTCTTATGGCACTTTGCCCGATGACGGTGATGGGGAGGAATTCTTTGATGCATTTTAGCAAAATTTTCTTTTTATATATAATAATATTTTTATATTAGACTAAAATGATGAAAATGTTATTAATTATCTATGTTATTGTTTAATAATGAAGAATAAAATTCACTGACACTTAAATTACACGCTCACAGTAAATGATACTAGAAAGTGCAACATGATAGCATCGTTTTAAATTAAAAAAAGAAAAATTTGGCGAAATGAAAGAAATAATTTCATTGGCTCATTCTCATAAGTATTCGGCATAGGACATAAAACGAAGGAAGCTCTCGGTCGCGCAGTTAACAGACTATTATAAAATTTTATACCGGAATTTATCTCCTTTACTTAGTAGGTACCTTCTCTCAGCAACCTCATTGGGCGGACGATAATTTTAAATTGTCTGCAATCCCACGAAAAATTCACACATAATATATTCAGGTCTTAAATGCTGGCGTCGGTCGTTCGTGTTACAGAATTACCAATTTAATTTAGCGGTACATACCTACTTGGTAAAATATTTTCATGGCAATCTACTGTTTACTAAAGTAGCGTCTATTTTCGACTTTTAAAACGCTCAACGATGCCTGCGAATTTAATTAAAAGGGTTAAGTTATGAGTGATTGAAGGTCAAATGCGTACGACATGAAAAGTAGCATGCCAACGCAGGACCTGTTTGTTGAGTTGTCACAATTGAAATGTCACGCTCCGGGTCCATAACTAAACCTGTGCAAAAAATCACGTCAATCTGTAACTCCGTTGCTGCGTAATTGGCGTTAAAAATAGCATTTTATCCCGCAGGAACTGTTTGGTTTCCCGGGATTAAACGTAGGCCTTGTCACTCTCCAGGTCCTCAAAATACATATACCGATGCATAAAATCAGATCGATCCATTTCTTTGTTGCAGCTTGATTGAAAGACAAACCAATTAACTAACGCACTTTCGCATTTATAATTGACTAGATGATGCCCGCAACTTTGTCCGCGTGAATTAAGTTTTTTCAATTCCTGCAGGAACTCTTAATTTTCCGGAATAAAAAGTAGCATATATCCCTGTACCAAATTTCATCAAAATTGGTTGAACAGGTGGGCCGTGAAAGCGTAGCAGACAGATAGATGGACAGACAGACGGAAACACTTTCGCATTTATAATATTAGTAAGTATGGATATGTGATGAAATTCACAGATTCTTCTCTAACAGAGCTTATGCTAGGAGTACACTGTTCGTCAATATTACAATGGGAGGGGACGAACCATGTTTTTTTTAAACATGAGTTAGCCCTTGACTGCGATCCCACCTGATGGTAAGTGAATGGTTGAAGCGACTTTTGGATTTGAATCCGTTCCGGGGCCTATTTACGCTTCTACCTTTTCAAGTTTAAGCCTAGGGCCTTGTAAGTGATAACGTAATTTCATTAACTAATAGACTTACACAGCTAGACATTGTTATTTTCCACACGCTCCCGTCATGCACCTTCTGCATCTATTTATTAGCAACTCCTTGCTCGCTTGATATTTGGAAATTGTTTTAATATAGAGAATGTTTCGTGATCATAATTTTCAAAACATAGGGGAAAGTGGGGTAAAATCAAGACGCTAAGGGAAAAGATCAATAAAAAGTACATTTTAATTATTACAAATCAGATTTATTAAAATTCGTTTAGTAAGACTAATCCTCTTTTAAGTTTAACAATGAGATCACTTGTTTAACAAATATGAATATTAAAAAAATATATACTTCTAAACCTTTCCATTTTACGCTTTTGCCCCATGCCTGTTCCAAAACCGGGTACCCTCTTATTTTATACCCGACTTTGCCCCTAACATCTGAAGCACTTGAATTGGTCCAGCTCCTCGGGTTCCCAGCCTGTACAGCCTTCATGAGCCCATTTTTTGCATGTCAGGCATTGCACCCAATCGTCACTGGTTCTAGTGTTGCCATATATTTCTGTGCAATAAATGCAAATATCATCTGCAATATTCTTTTTGTTTGGGATTTTGGGATTCGCTAAGCCATTTCTAAGTTTAGGAACATTTTTCTTATTTATTTTTTTGGCATTTTCTTCTAGTTCTAATTTATAAGGTGACGAAGTAATAATAGCTGTTTTACCTCGACGAGCATTTGTAGCTTTTGTATATATTTTTCTTCCGACATGAGGCTTAGGTAAAATATCAGCTGGCAAAAAAGCTAAAGACTGCGATTCCTGGGATGTGCTTGGTTGTGGGCTACCTGGTGGCTGCTGCGATGGCATTGATTGTAGATTTAATACTAAAGCTTCTGAAACCTGTTGCTGGTGTTCTTGCACAATGTTAGATTTAACTAAGTTGCTGTTAACAATTGGAGTTTCAACTATAACGGGTTCAGAAGAGTTCGTCACAGGGTCAGTACATCTGACATCAATATCTGTTGTAGCAGCAGAAATAAAATCATGATCAGAGAAGATATTCGGAGTCAGTGGATAAATACCTGTTTTAGAAAAACCACTCATTGCATTTTGAAGAGTCGCCGCTTTCGCATATGAAATCCCAAAAAGCTGTGCAATTTGAAATTGAGTTACAACACGACCTGGATGATTACGCAGCCATGTCATAACTTCTTGGACCACCCGGTATTACCCCGTACGGTTTTACCCCGAGCACACCATAGACAAAGAAAGTAATATAATAACCTAAAATCATGCCACAACAAGTATTTAACCAATGTTCGTTTAACCTTATTAAATACTTAATCTTTGCTACAAAAACAAAATTCACGTACCTGAACGCACTATACACGAATACTGCTTTGAAATTCATCCAAAATTAGATCAAACTATCTCAAAAACTATTTTCTTGAATATTTACTACATGCACGCGCGCAGGTCAACAAACTTCTGTTGACAAACTATTCAAGTTGGCTAACAGCACGGCACAAAGCGCGCGGAAATTTGAAATTAATTTAAGAGTGTTAGGGCTATGTCCCGGTTTTACCCCCATACCCGGTTTTGTACTAATCTCCCCTATAGTACTAACCATATCATACAAATTAGTTCTAGTTTGATATAATATAATTGAAGCAATGTAACCGGGTAAGTGCGAGTACGTGTCTTACGCGTACAAGTTTAGCGTTACCCGAGGGAGCGCTCACTTGTTAACTTGTTTCACAGCCATGAACATCACTTCACCTGTACCGGCACGGCCCCATAATATTATACATGTCGTTTTCCTTTAAACTACGAGACTGCGAGTGTATTGCACAGCGTTTCCACTTTAAGACATAAGTAAGTGGATTGATAAATTACATCGAGGAGGAAAGATATTATATTTTAGTGTTGTTAACAAATTACGGAAGATTGTTTTTGCTCTATGGCTTGGTTATTTTCCACATTTATAACCTTGTTTCGATTTAAGTATTTGTAAGTTTGATTATCTACGAAGGCGTTTCGACAGAGCAACGCGGTGGGGACAAGGAAGTGACTGGAAATTCTGTCACTCTAATGTCTTTGCATGCAACCTCCAATTTTTCTTATGTGATAGTACGTATAGTACGCGCGCGAGTTGAATGCAGAGCTTTTGTATGTGTCACCATACAGTAGCTCTGCATTCAAGTCGTGCGCGAACTGTACCTGTAGATGCTAAAACTTTCGTGGTCTGGCCTGGCCTGTCATGTGTATGAAAGTCGATCCACTGTTAGAATATTACTATGTTGATGGTACCATGTAGGTACAATAATTATACGTGTAAAAAGTTTCAACCAATCGGTTACACGCCGCGCAACCACATAACTAACGAACAGAATAAAACATAATTTTTTTGTCAAAAGGAGATACCTACTCGTATTTGCAAAAAATATACACCGTTCAATTGATCGCTCATGAGCATGTTACCCAAGACTCGTTCTTGGCGCTCATGGCGCTATTGCCCCTCTGAATTGCCAGGCTAAGCAGTTGGGCTAAATAAGCGCCAGCTCTAGGGGTCACCATTAGCGTGGAGCAACTTCTGGGAAACAACGAAACCAAAGTCGTTTGAGACTCTGGTTTCGTTGTTTCCCACAAGCGCCACAAAAATGTAGTCCTCAAGTAGTCAAGTGGACCACTAATATTACTAATGAAAAAAGGAGATTGTAAATGTGACAATTTTTAATCAAACGAAACCTTGCCCAGGGTTGGCGACAACAAAAATTGGTCACGAAATAATGTTTAGTTCCCTATTGTTGAAGTACAATGCGACAGATTCGTTTGAAAGCGAGTTAAATTGTGAAAAGCACCCCTTAGGTGTAAATAGAGTCACGTACTGTATAAGCTGCTTCTATATTAGAGGCGACGGCGACTTTCGCTGTCCAACGCTAAAGATTTTCATTAGGTCAAATACCTCTGTAGAATACGTTGATTTTTTTACCGAACCACATAAGTCAGGTGGGTTTACTTCACTCATAAAGAGTGCCTCAGCCGTGGACGTGCATAACAATCAACCTTCTTTACTCATTTTAGCGTTTTTTCAACTATCGTGAGTGATATTCTTTAAAATCATATATTATGTGTCAGTGTGCATGCGTACTATAATTAGTATGGTGAATTTCCATATTAATTAGATCTGCGCAGGCTATTCGTAATGTCCTAAGAGTGTGCGTAAGCTCGTAGGATATTATTACGGACAGGACTTGACAAAACTTAGATATATTGTATTTTCGCTCTATTAAGTACCTAGCTTTTAAGAATATTATTGTCCATTTAGGCACTTTATAAAACTAAGCAGATAGTTTTAATCTCAAGTCTCTTATGCACTATGGGTTTATAGCGTTATAGATACACACTGTACATGTACGATATGTCGTTACAGTATGCTAGTGAATTGAATGCATTCAGGCTCTGAGTTAAAAAGGTAAGATCCTGGTATATTCATTCGTAAACCTCCCTTGTACGCTTGCAAAATTATATCCTAGATATCATTCGAACGCATTCGATAAACAGTTAGTAGTTCTCGGAGTAGACGGAACGAAGTGCTTACCTCCTTAATCCAGGGCCTAAATGTATTCAATTCGTGCACATATTGTAGCTATAGCCAAAGTCGTAGATAATGTCAGCACATTTCGATTAACCTCCTCCTTGCGCCATATTCCCAAATTACTGAGGGTCGTGACCCCTTCAACCAATAATCCTTCTATGAACGATGTCGCGCCATGTTGCTCGATTTTTTGCGACATGCATCCAGTAATTAGGAATACCAAGAGCGCTATATAGACTAACGACGCTACCGAGAGAGACCCAAAGCCAAAACCTAGGCCAATTGTGATGTGTCGGCATTTTGGTTTAAACAATCAGCGTAATACATACCTACGTCTACCCTAATGAGTTTAGATCTCAAAAAACTCAAAAAACTCAGAAAACACGCTACGTACAGGACAGGATAAACAGTCCGCGCGAAACGTCTGCGTTTTATGGGAAACAAGTTTCTTCTTGTCATGTGTCCGCCGGACACATGTTTTGTCCGTAGCGTGTTTTGACCCTATTGCTGGCATTTTTCTAATTTGACAAGGAACTTACGAACGTAATGTGTTTGTTTAGGTTCTCCTCTGGTTCTATTTTCGTTTGGTCTAAACCCAAATTAAGTTTAGAAAAATGTGCAATGTTTGAATTTAGAAAACTGGTTATTCTGTCAATTGCCACCTTAAAATTTGTTTAGAAAACATGTGAAAAGGATTCTAACATTAGTTTTTTAGACATTGTTTTAAACTGATTAAATTCTGTGGTTTTTAATGAATAAAAAGAAAAAACGAGTCGAAAAGTAATTTTATTTTAATACGATTTGATCATGAAGAAAACAACAGTTATTTTGTTATTAGTTGTGATGTATAAACTAGAGAATAGCTGGATACATACTTAACGAGGCAGCTTCATGCGGCGACCGAAAGATCCTACTTTTTTAAAGAAATTTAATCTTTGCGCCACGTCTTGGCTGAGGCAAGTGCTCATACTCCTGCGTCACCATATCGCCTCGCGCTTGCCGCGTTAAATATGGACCCTGCTATAAATAGAACTAAACATCTCTCACAGAACATTGCGAACATTGTTGGGATTCTTATTAATTTAATTGTTAAGTTTTTTTTTAGTACAATAGATTGGGTTACCTACCTATTATAAAGAATCAGAGTTCAGCGACGTGATACCTGAAGACACAATTTTGTTTTGAATTTTGGACATTATAGTAATGGCCATAACTACACGTGTTTATTTTCACGTGAGTAACTTACATATCTCGCTATGGTAAACGATACGTGACTTGCAAGTCTGATTACATTTTGTAAGTTACTCATGTAAGCACCCCACAATTATTGTGAAACTTACAAGTGTAATTGTGGACAAAGGGTATTGGTAGGTACAGGGTAGTGAATCAAATAAAACAACTGGTTATTGTTTGAACAATGTCCATATTATATTTATTACCACATACACACGGCACGATGTGAACCTTGTCTTAAATCATTGTATTATAATAGGTATATGTACATTGCACAATGTGTATACATACATCGCCATACACGCGCGCCCCAAGAGGCTGTATGATTATATATCTCATAGTATTATGTACGTTATAGTAATGTAATATTCCAATAAGTTAAAGTGCACTGGTGCACGTAATCAGGGCGGCGGGCATACACACCGCTTTTTACAAAATGTTTGATATTATCATTACTTTAATAAAGAGATGCCGTAAAAACTAATTTATTCATCAATACGATTTATATCCATATTGTATACAGATTCATGTAACATATTATACACGAAGAAATGACGAAAATAATGCGCCGACACCGCGACGACGCATCGCGGCTCGATCACCTATCGTTATCTCCTTTCTCTAATATTTTAAATGTACATGACACCAAATTCGAACGTATATATTATAAATCCAAATTTACTTTAATGTAAAATCTTAGGTAATTGATTTTTATTGCTATAGAAAATCAGTCAGCACGCGAAGCACGTAATCGAGAAGTAACCGCGAGAACGAAACCAAGCGGGCGGCGTTGCGCGGGGCGGGAGGGATGCCGGGAGCGAGTGGTGTGAGCGCGGGCGGCCGCGACGCTTGCCTCGCCTCGCATCGCTCGCCGAGGCAGGCGCGGCGGCTCCGCCTCAGCCCGCCTCTAATAATTCTCAAACGCTATTCTCACAGACACGCTCTGATGCTGCATGATGCAACCGATCGGTTGAAGTCGGTTCGTGTGGAGCCAATGCGCGTCCGGTCCTACGCGAATAACTATACCTTTGGTCCTTGAAACATTAAGTTGGCCGATGCCGAATATGCAAAGCTACTGATCTAAGGCCGCCTCGGCGACTCTACGAACTTTACCAGTCTGTCACTTTATTAGATTAAAATTAATTATTATCTTTATTAGCGATATAAAGTACATAGTGTAAAATAATGTAGAATGTTATTATACAAAATATAATAAATTATTTTTCATTAATTTTTACTTAGATGGATACTATACGATAAGTTGCAGTGTTAAGATCACATAACGAATTTTTAAAATAAATTTGAGATCTCGCTTATTAATATTATTACGTAGTCTTTATTTGATATAGAAAAGATATCTAAAATGGCGACTGAAATTAATTAACTAACACGTGAAACGAACAAGCGAGAATGTAGCAGCTGCGGTGGCGACTGTCATTATTCTATTCTAAGATGTGCCTCAAGCTAATTCCGATCACGTAATCATGATCACGCCTCTTTTTCGGATCTTACAGCTTACAAGCTTCACAAGAATTGACTGATAAGACTTTTTATTCACTCGAGTGATCTATCTCAAGAATATTTTATGGCAATACGATTTCATTCTACAAAAGAGCCATTCTTATCATAAAAACTATCATTGTAAGAATTAGTCTAACGCACACCGAGCCGCGGCAACATACACGCGGGCCATACCCAGCTACTGAACAAATCCATTAATTCATTTTCAAATATTGAATATTCTACATTACTCCAATTTTTCACTAATTTTTTTTTCAATAAGTACGTCTTATTTAATACATATTGCTTGGCAATAAATTATTTTTAATAATATACTTAAAAACCGTGCTTATAATCATTTAGAATGATAATATTTAGAATAATGCGCGATAACTAATTAAAAACAAATAATATAATAGAATGACCCGCGTGTGGAAGCCCTAAAGGGACTAAAGAAATAAGCTCACAAACCGTATCAACAAACCATAACAACAACAATGAAACAAATATCTGTAAAGCTAATCCTGATTTTAGCTCGAATGAGTCTAATAATATCGATCAGATGGTATCGACTAATACGTTTTTTACATATGCGGCTAGCTATTTATTTACAATAGTAATTGTCATTGTGTCGTCTCGTGCAATCGCGGCGAACGGATGGCTTCTCACGAACGAGCGAAACGAACGTCTCTCACTATATTATGTATGTTTTGTACTCGAACTCGCACGGGGATAAGCGGCCGTGTACGCTTTTCCTACATTAAAAAGGTTGGTAAGAAAATATAATTATAGTGAGGATGAAAGAGTGAATGAGACGGCCGACGGCGGGAAGGTGCGCGCGCGCCGCCCCGCCGTCGGTCTGGGCCTAACAATTATAACATTTCATCGTAATAATTAAATATTCTAAGAAAAATGTCTTAAATACCTATAACACCGTAAATATAAAACAAATAATTACGTTAATTTGTTAGGTATGATATCGATTTTCCGACCGTCTTATAATAGACTCACACCTTCGATTTATTATCAATTTCCTAGCTAACGTTTAACAACATAATAGCGGTCGCGTCTCATGCGGGATGCGTGGTGCACGGGGCGTACGTGGCGCGGCACAGGCCGGACCGCGAGCGAGCGCGCACGCACTCACATAGCGAACGATGTTTCGGCACGAATAAACAAAAAAAAAAAAACGCGAAGCGAGCGCTCCGCTCGACGACGGGCACGCTCCTCTTAACACTCCATTATTCAATTAACTACAAACTCATATGTAATAAATTACCTTTAAAAAGAATATTGATTTATTTCGTATCATTTTCAATATTTTTGTAACAGGAAACATTTATATTTATAACGTATTTATATAATAATAGCATTTAAAAGATTGTTCATTATTATTATCTAAAATTTAATACCTAGATTTATAATATTAATGTTTAATTGATGTTGGTAATGAGTAATAATAATAGTTAATATAACGAATGAATGCAACTGAGTGCACTTGTTGGTAGCGAGTGAGAGACGCAGGCGCAGCGCACGCAACGCTCACCCTAATTCGCCCGGGGGCTTACCAGGCCGCGCCTGTCCAGGAAGGACGCGCTTCGCTTGCGTGTCTTACTCCTAACTGCTGTAAACTAGACAAAGTGGTCAATTTTTTCCAGTACCTAACGAATATGATTAACGAATTGACTTTTTATTTTACTCTATTACCTCAAACCTGCGCAATCGATTTTGATTTTAATATCCCTGTCTTTGGTTTATTGAAAAGTTTGAATTTTTTTCTGTATGTTTTTTATTGTGTATATTATTTATTATTTTGATTAAAACTTTAAATACGACTAAGTACTGTGTGACTCCGCGTTTCTGGTGGAGCCGCAAATATTTTCAACAGTGGTCTTATATTAAGGTAAATACAATCGTAAGAAACAATGAAATATTATTTACGTAATGCACAAAAATGTTATTCATTATAATTACAATACCTACATTCAAAGGTACAAGATAGAAATGAATTATTATCCTAATGCGATGAGAGATATTCTGAAATGTACCGACTTAGCTTTCCAAATGTCCTTATGAAAATCGTAAATATGATCATGTTATCCTTAGGATAAAATTTTATATCATAATACATATTATTATTAATATTAAGAAAGTATGTATACGCGTAACTAACATAGTCTTAAAGGGAAGTAATCCAGAATTTTTCTACAGAAACAGAATAGCCGTTCATAGAGGTGATTTTATACAATTCGAATAAGGCGAAAATAATTACATTCATAGGTAAAATATGCGCAATATGTATTAGTATAGTAATTATGTTAATATTTGACATTAATATTAAAAATAGATAGAATAAAATATGTGTTGGTGGACGAGCGAGATAGCGCGCGGCGATAGCGCGGTCGCGCGGTTATTGTCTCCGAAGTGTCGCCGGCGCCGGACCAGCCCCTACCAACCTAATGCCGCTACGAGTACCGACCGACGACTGTACAAGCGGAACACGAGGGAGGCAGACATCTCACCCTCAGCCCGATGCTCCGCGTTCGGCTCCTAATGATGCTCCAAACTCTTAAATATAAAAGCTCACTACCAAAACTTTTAGTACGAGAAAACCTCGTACGCTGGATGCGATTCTTAAATGCCACAAAACCGATCCTCTATGAATAACGCAAACGACTCGGGAATGGAAAAGTTGACATGTAAGTTACACCTTAAGCTGTAATTTAACTATGAATTATAAAATATTTAAAGATATACCTCCCTGCAATCAAATCGTCTAGATGCTCTTTATATATTACGAAATGTATTTGTAGTTTAATCGTATAATATTGACAACACATCTACGGTACAGTCGAAGCGAGAATAATTTGAAAAAATACCTGTTTAATCAATAGACTATCTCTCGTTCACACGACAAAAAGTAGATTATCATTATTTACAATAGACAAGGTGTCAAATTTTATAGGGTAGGGATCGAGGTCGGGTCGGGGGGTCGGGAGAGTTGGGAATTGTGGTGATGGGTGTGAGGTTGAGATGCCGCGGTCGACGGATCGGTCCGCGCGGTGGCCGGACGGATTACACGACCGTCGCCGATGCGGCACGTGGCGCGGCGCTCGCGGGATTGTTCGCGGCCGAAGCGGGGCGAACGCTCGCCGGCGCGGGATGTGCTGGCGCTAGCGGGCAGGTTGGTGGAGTTGCGTTGGTGTGCTACGCCGCCACGCCGCTCGCCACCTGTGTGCGCAAAACAATATCTCATTCGTACTTGTTACATTAATCAATTAATTATAATATGTATTAATTAATATTATATATTAATGTTAATTAATACATATTAATTAATTAATATATTCATATTAATTAATTAATATATTAATATTAATTAATACATATTATAAATGCGAAAGTTTAGATGGATGTATGGATGTTTGTTACTCAATCACGCCCCAACGGCTGAACTGATCTAGCTGAAATTTGGAACAGAGATAGATTATAGCCTGGAATAGCACATATCCCGGAAAATTTAAGAGTCCCCGCAGGATTCAAAAAAACATCAAACCGTGCAGACGAAGATTCGCTAGTTAAAACATATGCAAATACTAAAATCGTCATGTAAGGATGCATAGGTTGGAGTGGAGCTAAGGCGCATCTCCCTTTTTTATCAACTCCGCTTGTTTTTGATCCAGCTGTAATGAAAACAAGCGCGCTCTAGCGAGCTGATTCTCGTCAATTATAATGGTTCGCCTTTGCACGCGTTTCTTTCCATCACTCGCCACACCTCAGTTCCACTCACCGCCACTCGATGCACTCAGTCTGCTTTTGCCATTGGACTTTCAGAGTTTTTATTTTTGAGGAATTGTTAAAAACTTTTGTTGAGGATTATACTCATGAAAATTGCTATGTAGCTTAGTCGTGATTTTTTATAACGCTGCAAGAATTTTGTAAGGCTTAGCTGTAATGAGTAGTATTGCTCGAGTTAATTAAATAAAAGCACGGCGTAATAGTCTCGCTTATAGCGGTACTGTTAATCTTAAAGCACTATGTAAACGTTTATTACAAACCACTTGAACGTTCATATTTGCGACGGCAACAATTACACACGCCGTGTTTTAAAGCACCATTACACATAACGACATTTTAATTATGTACCTATGCCGAGACCGCACTGTAAAAAATAATACTCACGTTAAATATTTGTGCTATAACACTTTCAATGATAACCGTTGGTGAAAGCCGCAGGAATCAAGGGTCCCTGTAATAGAAAAAAGACAGAATAAATAACACAAATCTCGTTAATAAAACTAATTATTACTGAGAATCGATACAATATAGAAGCAATGGATAACGTTTGGAAATGTTCGCATAATCCAATTCAAAGTTTAAGGTTCATAATTGAATGGGGGTAAAGCGTTCGATTGAACATTAACTCCTTCTGGGGCAGATTTAAAGGTAATAAGTTTGGAGTTCACAGTCGATAGAGCGGTAGCGAGCTCAGCGGCCAACAAAATAAAAACAGCAAGTGGATGAGTTAGAGCGGCGCGCGACCGCTCGGCAGCGGTAATTACACCGCTTGTTCTCCTTGATTTACGGTTATTGCCCGTAGGGGCATTCCCGTTACCTAATAAGACCGTTTTACACCCAGGAACCACATGAGCCGCGCTCGGAGCGGGCCAGCGGTTGAACGGTTCATTTTTTCAGTAGCAAAGTATTTGTTCTCCCTCAACGATTGCCAATGATTAAGTGTATATTCCATTTGATAACATTAGCTCACAAAAGCGGCCCGCGCGACATTTCCAACACAGCAAGTCTTGAAGCATGAGTCAAGTTCGAGTGTATTTGCTTTTAGAATTTGAAAAGGGGATGTCTCACTTTGTACAAAAGAAAACTAAAAGCTTTAAGAGTAGTTTGAAAAATGTCCCAGAGATACGTCGACGTGAGAAGCTAAGATCTCGGTGGCGGTGGCGGCGTTGGCGGGTGCCACAATGAAGACTGATGGCGTCTCTGGGAAGCAGTTATGGAGCACGGTCGCAGTTTTAAAAAGCCATTACCCGCGGCAATGCACCGCGTAGATTGCTGCCATCGCCCGCCGTTCTCATATTTCGGAACACTTTATAATCGCATCTCCCACGCTTCACTTCCTCGCTAACTTATGGTGATTACGCCGTAAGAGCGACGGGAAGATCGGTTCGGTAATGATATTGGACCGTCTCGCTAAAATTTTAGAGTGTCGCCTGCTAATTGCGCCTGTGGTGCCTGTCACGTGCGACTTGACAGCGTTTAACATAGGGTGGTTCTACATTTAGGAGCTATACTGGCGTAAAGTGGAGCGAAACTAAAACCTTCGGGATTTCACAGAAAATACGTTTATAATTAATACGGTACAGGTAACACGAGTTATGTTTTATAATTTTACCTGTGTATCTTTGTAATTTCCAAAATAAAAGAAAATTATACATTAAACGAATTCAAGAGTCCTAGGAGTACAAATCAAGAGGTCGCAAGAAAAACATAGCAGCACAAACATTAATTTGAATTCCGTGACAGTCGAAACTTCTCGAACAGGGACAATTTTCTGAATTGCCTTCATTTTAGTCTTACTGAAATAGGCATTTTTGAGCATGACGTAACAAATGAAAAAAGTTAGAATCGAAAGTTAATAACTTTATCCCATTTATCAAGAAATAAAGTAGGTTTGAGTAATTCTTACTCTTGGTTCAAATACTACTATTTCAGATAATATTATGACGTCCGTGTAACTGCTGCTACGCGGTTTTATCAGATGCAGTAAGTAATACGATGGTTATGAGAGAAAAGTATTTTTTTTAAAGCTTTTAGATAATAATATTACCTGCCGATCTACTGATTAATTTGTGTCAATCTTTACCGAAACCGAGATCTTAACTCTCACTCAGTCTAATGGAACAGCAATCCAACGCAACTGGAGATAAATTAGACACAGGAGCAATGATTTAGCATGATCTTCGGGGTACATAGTGTATCCCGGCTTATTATAATACACCCAATTATATTATGATACTGCCAATTATATGATGCTGACGTTCACTGCCTTTTGAGCTCCATTTTGTTGGTAAAATCCAGGGCTACTTTAAGTACGATTCTCCTCTCAGAATTAGAAGGATTATATGCATCAATAATATTATGAACTTGCCACATGTCGTTCATCGTCTTTTGAGCCCCATTTTGATGGTAAAAGCTCCGCGCCGGTTCACTGATGGGCACGGGTCTCCTTTCAGCCCGCCGATTGTCTAAAAGTTGCCGATCAAATCGTCAAAGTTCGGCGTCAAAATAAAATAAACCATAACACCATTAGATTAGAGCTAAATTTCGTGTATCCGTTTAGGTTATCGTACATACCTAAACGTTTGAGAATGGATACACGAAATTCAGCTTTAGCTCAATGATGTTATGGTTTATTTTACTTTGACGCCGAACTTTGACGATTTGATCGGCAATTCTTACACAATCGCACCTCTGAATGAGAAGAATTTTGCGGATTGGCAGGATTTCTTTTAAAACTTACTGGGGTGTAATTGAGGGGTGCGCGGCTAACTGCGATGGCGGGAAACCCGGAGGGCTGGGGGCTCGCTGCCTGTACGTAGCCAACGCTGTCCGCCGCTGAGCCGTAGACGTCGAGCGCGGGGCCTGGTGAGCTGGCAGCTGGGAAGCCCGCCCGCCCGCCGGCCGTGTGCGGTGATGCTGGGGGCCCGAACCCAGCTGCGGCTGCTTGATAGTTGTTCATCACTGCGGAAAACATAAGCCGATCATGGACATTGCTTACTTACTGAATTCTTACTTCTATCGTTCTTATTAGTTGTTCATCACTGCAGAAAACATAAGCCGATCGTGAACATTGCTAACTTACGGTTTTCTTACTCGTATTTCGCAGTTTTTAATTTGTGCTTTTTGGACCTTTAATCTTTTGTTGAAAGAAGATTTTATAATTAAATACTGATATACTATAAGGCCTCTCCCAATCCCCAAGTTTAAGAATTTACAAACCGTATTGACCTGTCCCCATACGTGTAGTATTTCGACGCTCGAATTCTATATACGGTTGAGACGTAAAATCTTATATTAAACCTACAGTACTACTAGTACGAGTGGGCACATCTCGAAAACTTTGAAGCTTTTCTTATGTTTGGATGTTATAACTTTGGAGTTTAAGTCGGTCGATCGACACAGTTTTAAATCGAGAGAATAAGGGCTTATATCAAGTACAAATTAAATTTCAACTACGTAAGTATGCGAGCAGCTTTACATGTACGAGTATGTAAGAACTCGATGTCCAATTTCGTTTTCGATAGTTAATTTAAAAACCCATTGGTTTACTTTCTAAAACTTGGATTTGGATTTGCGTATCTAAGGATTTGCAGTCATTCTTTTACAGTGCATTATAAAGATACTTATTTCTGTTTTCAGCATTCATTTTGTATCCACATTAATTATTTTGTCAGTTATTTTTTGTTTGTAAAACATTGTACTCATAATGAGGCATCTTACTTAATCATAATTAAATATATTAAGTTTTAGTTTATATTTAAGTCATACATTTTATTACGCAATACATATAATTAATTTGGTTTTGCGCTTGTGAAAATGATAACACTGAACGACAGATGCATGTTTGGGCGTGAAAATGATTTATTTGATGTTTCTGAATGATGTGAGTTACATGATTGTATGGAAGTCGGTGTGATGGAATGAGGAATGTATTCATGTAGGAATGGCATGAAGGCGTCCTCACCTGAGAGCGCTTGCGCGAGCAGCGGTGTGTTGTTATTCGGTGTGAGTTGGCCGTTGGTCAGGTCCACTGCAAACATACACATGGTTCGCATTCGCTCCACGTACGCGAGTGGTAACACACACTCGGTAATTAAAGAACATACAGATCTATGACTGAACCATCAAATTTAAAAAACACTCTGCCCGAAGTTTCTCGTATATTGGGTTGAGTGATATTTTTCAGTAACGCTCAACATTAAATTTATCAAGCCCGAATACACTTGAAGCGCGTAAATGCATGAATAATTTAGCCGTTGGAGACAGATGCCGAGCTGACGAATGAGCACGGTTAAGACTTCCCGGGCTGAGATTATGTTGGAACAAAAAATATAACGTATGTCACGTGCATTCAAATGAAAAAGAGAGCTCGAAGTTTCGCGCGCATAAATCACAGAGGACGAAAAAAACTTTTACAAAATATCCAGTAAATTATCTGACGTGAGTTCTCGGTGGCACGCGGCGGTCTGCTTATTGAATAGGGAGTGGTATTAGCATACCCTGCACGTAACGGCGGCCCGACGCCGCTCGCTGCGAAACTCGCTTCTCGCTCCGCCTTGTCCTCCGCCCCTACTACTATTTCGCGTAGAATTTTCAAAGCTTTTAGTGTCTTCGAATTTTAAGTTAGTCTCAATTGCTAGTAAATGTAAATGTAGGTTGGTAAATATTGGGTAAAACGCTCTACTCGAATCTGCTGATTATATTTCTATAGGTATAATTTATCGGATTGGTTGTCTATATATTTTTAAGTGCCGTTTTTAAAACCAGCGTTCTTGGAAGGAAAACGAATAGATTCCGTTTTCGCTTACTCATAATATCACCATTAGTCCTATTGGATGTACGACAAATTTTGTTTTTGTTAGATGAGCGAGTTGTGATTTAGTGTGAAAAATGAAGGTCCGCGGCCGCACCAGGTGATTACCGGCCTGCGAGTGACTTTGCAAAAAAAGTATAATATAAGTAATGGAGGATGAATGATAGATGGCACGGGCGGCCCGCGCTCGCGCCCGCTACCGCCCGCTCGCTCGCCGGCCCTCACTAAAATGCTGACACATTTTAATAACATTACGCTGCGATGTGAGAGGCTATTTATTTGAGGGTTGCCGAGTAATAAATAGGAATTTGAGTAGTAGCGCAGACACGTCTACTGATCGTTAACATGTCGATAGCACGTAGCTCATTCTTTTCCCATTATGTCGACGGCACTTATATTTATTGTCTTTCGCAGAAATGAAAATGAAAGACTACAAGCGTAGTCATGTTCTGATTTAGTGGGCAGATTTATGCATACAGAGTTCATGCTAAACAATTAGGTCATGATTCATAGTTTACCTAACTACCTAACGAATTGTTCCGCGAGGTATTCAATTAAAAAATATGCAATTAAAATTATAAGCGTTACATGCTTAACGCTTAGTTATTCAATTAAAGTTCACAGCAGCTCGGATCACAGGCAACAAAGTCACAAACAGGCCCGATTATGCTCGAGCTTAAGGCGTATTTCTGACCGCAAATAATTTACAACTTAAACAGTTCTCTTAACCAGTAGTGTGAAGTGACGTCGCGTATCTACTCAGGTCATATCAGCTGTGGTTGACGTTAACTTTGTTCATTAAATTGTAATACATGTTTTTGATGTAATTTGTGCGTAATGGGTTTAGTGGTTAAAAGTGAAAATTTTCCAGATTTGTTTGAAAATACAGTAAGTTGTATTCAAATTATAAAATAAATAACGCGTAAAAAAGTGAATAAAATACAAAGTATTCTAATAAAATACCAGAAATACGAAATTATTTTACAAGTTAGCACCAGGCAATTTCCAATTTTATTGGCTTAGCTGCGAGGTCATAGGGTCTTTATAGAGGTAAGGTGATTCGCACCCCAAGTAAGCCTCTCACCTTACGAGAAGCACATATTCATCTATAAATTCAGAGGCCGTCTTGCGAGAGCTATTCGAACTTTCATAATTGCGAAGTTCGGGGAAAGTTAATAATTCTTCTTCAGAAGTGGGATGACGGCCGTACAAAATATTCACAGAGCGTACTTCGCCTTAACACCTTGAAACCATGTTCCTACTATAACTTTTTTATGTGTTTGAAAATTATGATTGAATTAATATTTTTATAAATTTTTCTAATTATAATTTTATTTATTTTTAAGCTCTTGTTATTATAATTTAATTTAATATGTAAGCTCCACAATTTTAGAACAAAAATATACCCAAATGACTCCATTTCAATGAAATTAAATATATTACTTTAAAACTCCGAGAAGATGTTTAATAAACGTAAATATAAGTTAAAAATCTATAAATTATAAATATGGTATCGGTACTAACCGTATAGAATATAAAAGAAGTGACGGAGTTTGTAACAAATTAAACGCTTACTATAAAATAATGTGAAACCTCGAACGTTTCTTGTACCTACAAGTTTAGCGCACATATTACTAAAGTTAAGAAGAAAACTCTCCGTATCAAAATTGAGTACTCATGCCGCTCGAGAAAAAGATCCCCGTTCTTCATCTCCCACTCGGCGCGATTGAAATGTTTTATTTCAGCCTACACGTAAGCCCCACATACTCGTACAGATCGAAAACGTATATTTAATAGCTGCCATCAATAACTCGCCGCGAAGATGATACGCCTTTGCGGATGATACGTTGGTTTAGCTGGGACTTATCTCAATGGCAAATTAATGGAATCTCTTAGCTAACCATCTTCCACGCGCCAAACTCTCGTTTGTAATTCAATGCAAGCGCGTATATTTTCTTTAAATTTACAACTAATATAATTTATTGCAATTCATCGTGTCGTTTAAGCTGTATCCATAACTTGAAGACTCGCTTTCTCCACTTTGAAATCCCATCCACTTTGTAAAACCTTGGTTCAGTCATACATCGTTGAAACATGAAAAGCGATATCAAAAAGCTAAAATGAACCCAGAAATATAAAATCACACTTTGTAAAATAGAGAAAATTTTAATAACTCGTCTACTGAATATTATAAAACACCGTCTAACCATGTAGACAAATTATAAAATACTTGCGGCAGCAACCGCTTACATCTACATTAACAGCTACATCAAAAATTATTACATTTTCTATTCTATGTTTGAAATTAGAAACATGACTACGGATGTCTAATGGCATTATATAAATTTTTCAATATTTTATTTTCAGCCTAAAATACCTTCTGCCTAAGGCACAACAGTCAAAATACAATTAATTTCTATTCTATTTCTTAATACTAATTATAAAAAATACCACTATAATAAGAGTTTGCACCACCATCACATTATATTTTACCGACAAATTTCTACCGCATCGATTGCTTACTTAACTATCCGCTAAATGGTTAAAATAAAGCAATTATTTAATATCCGACTTTTAACAACTTCGGAACGAAAAATTTTTCAACGCTAATTTTTAAGCTTCTCTAATTTACGATTGGAAGGAATTCGCCCGCCATAAAATACTAAGACTAGTCTATTCAGAAACTTCGCTAATAAAATCTTATAAATCGCCTGTTCGAGTCTACAAATTTTGCTTACTTGAATTTAGGCTTTTGACCTTCTAATTCGTCGTCTATACTAGAATCTATTTATAATTATGTTCTAAGGTTTGCTAATATACTTTTAAGTCGAAATTACTATCAATCTACCACACTTTTTATAAAAATTCTTCACAACAGAAATTCAGCTTACGTATTATTTTGCCTACACTATATTTCTAGTCTTCAACGGAGATACTGGTCAAACTTTAGTTCAAATTTCAAAGATAAATGTTACTCGCCCTATTGCTGTTGCGGACGGCACACTCCATTCACCAAACTCCTGTTTCTCTTGTATTGCGTCAACACTATCGTTTTCATTCGATTCGACATGAACATTTCACTATTGGAATTTTGGTACACAAATCTATCATCCTTTGTCATATAAGTCTTCAAATATTTTCTAAACTACTGATATAGAGACTTTAAGGTATGCTTACACAAAGGATAATAAACTTGCTTCTTTCATTTTGATGGTTTATCATTCAGTGGTAGGTAGGTACTTGATAAGTCTAGAAGAAATTGGAACACTAATAGATTCCATTTCATCAATGAAATTCTAAAATAATAAAAAGGTACAGGCGATGGAGCTTGCTAGGCTAACGGATAACTTTAAGAGATAACATCTATGACATTCATGAAAAAAATAAAATCTAAAATTAACTCTGACCCATCCATACACAGCACACTTTTTCATATTCTATTGGCGATGAATATTTCGCCGATACTAACTTAATCTAGGAATAACTAGAGTTAAAAAGAATGTCTAAGAATGTAGAGAGGAAAACACGGAACGAATACGCATAGCAGCGTTCCGACCTACGCAACAAGCACTAAATTTTAAAGGAAGGTACTAACACATTGAACAGTAAAATTATTAAGTATTTTCATAAATTAGTAAAGGAGTTGACACTACTCGCAACACGTGGTCATTTGCCGCCTCATCTATAAAACTTATCGATTAACTAAGCCTCTTAAAGTATTATCCATAAGTCTTGTATAAGAAAGTCGTAAAGTATTAGGAGTGCATGTACGGGCGAGACGTCTTCGCCGAGAATAAATCTACATTCTGAAACAAGTGAGTGCAAGCGTGTTGCACTGAACTATGCAAAATAGTTGCGGGTCTGGTCCACGGGCTGCATTCTGAGGGCGAGCGTGTAGAATGTGAGGAATGCCGAAGATGCGGCGGCGAGACCGCGGTCGCACGTGCCCGCTCCGGCGGAGGCAGTGGCTCAGCCGAGTTGTATATATCGTGCCCAAGTCGTAGAATTGATCATTTCATAAAGTTGTCGAGCATTTCTTGAAATGGTTGGATTTCATGAAATATGGCACGGTTAGTTGAACATATGATTTGACCATAATATCAATGAATTAAAATTGTAGTTAAATCATCGAAATACATGACTATTTCATGATAATATTATGGTAATATCGTGAAATAGTAACTTATTCACCACTAGCGCTGCCGATAGAGCGCATGTTTTTATGCAATGGTGGTGATATAAAAAATGCCAAATTAAAAAGGGTAAAATATTTTTGTGGATGTGCACCAAAACCGACTCAGCACTCCCTAATTGCACGTAATCTTGTCTGCTCTACCCTTGGGTTTTATCCATCCAATTCACATTTACATTTAAATTAATGATACGGTCCTTATACAAATATCCTTACACAAACGTTGAAGATTAATAATTTGGCCAGTAATAGTTGACTATTTCATGGAATGATCAATTCTACGATTTGTGCGTGAGATCTATACATGACGACATCGACACCTGCCCCCGCTCGCACGTTATGCGCTTACCGGGCTGCCGAGGGGGCGCGCGCCGCGGACACCACGCTGCATGTGCCGCATTGGATGAGTCAGAAAACGGAAAGTATAACGTTATTAAACCGCGTAGGTAAACTTCGAACATAATAAGGTATTATCAAACTTCGAAACCGCACGCTAGCCGACTCCACGCTACATACTATTTCTTTCAGTTTATTTTGGTCGCAATCGATAAACGAACGAATTTTAAATAAGCGGGCCGTGATCGACCTCGATTGTCGAACGATCGGTTGGACAGTAAACGATAAAACCTTTTTAGCTTATATAGCGGAAAACTCCTTTATTTTAAAATATATTGGCTTCACAATATCATAATCTTACGATTAAAATTAAAGACGATATGTCGAAACAGTGATAAGAACAATGCTAGTGACTTAAATTACACATTTAGTACATTAGAATATTTAACACATTGGTTACTTCGTTACAATATTTAAAAAAATGTGCTTTATACCTAAATTATTTTATCTATTATAGTGGATACACTTCCTGAAGGAAACCGCGTTAATTTGAATAATTATGTTAAATTATATCGAGCTAAAGGGGCAACCTAGCCGGGCGATATGCTCACGTACGCATCTGCGAATTATCGCTGCCATTGTAATAATTTATAGCACGAGCTTGCGACATTGCATTCCTTAGCTGCGATTCGGGGGAGAATGGAGGGCGTGATACCAAAGAGATGTTCGTTTTAGAAAAGATTTATTTGTTTTCGTAAGGTATTCCGGGAGCCGTTTACGGTTATGCCGGGATAAAGAGCGGTTAGGTCGTGGCTCGTGGCGGTCGGGAGGCGTAGCGCGGAGGCGGCTGCGGCCTACGAGCCCTGGCCGAGCGCGCCCGGGTTTACATACTCCACACCGACCATCAGACGATTTTCCGCCGGTAATACTCCCACTACACCTGCGGCAACAAAATAAAAAAAGCTACAAAGCCCGCCACGGAACTGGGGAGGGCTCCGACAGAACCGCGGCGCATAAATAAAACAAAAGTATGTCAAAAAGTAACTACGTTTCCGGAGCCCAGATATGTCTGCGCTTTGTAAAATAAACATGGAATGGAAAATAATATTATAATGCCAACAAAGGATTTAAACGCGTCGACCGACGTGAGCGAGGATAGCCCTGCAGTTAAATAAATTCGTATTAATGTTATGTAAAAATATAAAAATTTAATCTTTGAACTTCTGACACGCGATTATTATGATACTTTTTATGATCAATCTCAGTTTGTATCACGCACAACCAAAATGTAGGGGATAGGTTTTTATACGTCATATTATTGCAGGTATTAAATAGTATGTTTATGGTATATCACGTATACCTACCTAATAATTTTCAAAATTTAAGTTTATCTAAACACAGGATATATATCTAGTACCTACTGGTGATAAAACACCAGGTATGTTTATCTCACACCCAGATATTTTAAAATGATAATTATATTTTTCTGAGTGTATTAAATATAAAGTTAAATATACCTATGCATATTATATAGGCAGATACTTTTAAATGCGAAGCTATTACTTTAATGACAAATTCAACGGCACGACTTAATAACGGGATTTATTTATGACCAAAAGCCACACAGTAAATATAAGTAAGTATAATTACATTACACAATATAATATTCAAGCTTATCTTATTTATGACTAGTTTAGAGGATGGCGATAAGGACGGTCGCACACGTAGCGATTTTATGATCGAATTATTAACTTATATATATTTCGTAATTAATTTTGATGAAATAAATTATTGCGCGGCAATGAAGCAAAGGCTTTGCCACGAATCGTCGATAAGCCCTTTCATTAATTGTTGGGGACAAACTTTATAATTTTCCGGATCTTTAAAAACATTTATCTGTTATAATAACATTAACACGAAGAATGTATCATAAAATACTTGCATCCAAAAATATTACACAATAACAACAATAAATATTATTATTAATAACATTATCGCTTAAGCAGTGTAAATATATAAAATATAATAATATAAAGAAATAACTTTGAAACACAAAATTGGTATAATATTGGATCTACATAAGTATACCTTATAATTATAGCAAATATTCAATTAGGTATTAAAATAACACTTTACAAGCTCGATAATATTATTTTAATTGATTAAAACAAATTCTAAACTAATTCTAGAAGTTATATATAACAAACTACAAAAACAAAAATCTATTATGATGAAATATTCCTACTCATCCTCTAAACTTAGTAATTATAGAAATTAAGACCTAAGCTATTCGTCTACATTTCTTATCTGTCTAATTGTTTTATTGTAGAAGTTATTCTTAGATATCTAACTGCAATAACAAGTATTGACTGAACACAACACTTGTTTTAATAATTATATTATTATCATGCCTGAGCTCCTATTTGCATTTCGAAAAACCTTTTTTATTATAATCTGAGAGTAAGAAAGATGTATGAAGATACAAGAAGTGAAGTTAGTTCATATTAAAAATAGTTAAAATAAGTAATGACTGTTATTAATTCGTAAAAAAAAAACTTAAAGTTACCATCGGTGTTACTGCTTTTTAGCAATATTTTCATATATTCACGAGTATGAAATTAACAGGCCGGACCAGTATAATGACACGTAATTAATTTCCTGTTTTGTTCACCTGTGTAACAATGGAATTTAAAATAATCCCGGTATCTTGCAATTTACCAGAAACTGGTGCAAAATAACGCAAGTACATTTGTACTACCACAAAAAGCGATAATTTTATTTCCTATTTTCCCTCAATCCAATAATAATACGCTGATGTGATTGCTGTTTCATGCGGTTACACATTTGTAGTACGAGCACGCGTGTATCCGCGGACCGGAAAGCAAAAACGCGAAGTCTGGTGGCACCCTTCTGTTACTACGTGGGAAGCAAATGTTTTAACACTACGATTTATCTTCAAGTTAAGGAGAGTTTATAAGTTGTGTTCAGTCCTGTTTATCCGCTAGAGAAATTTAAATTCTACCCGCTAAAATATGCTATGTTGAAGATAAATACGTTCATAATGTTACTATAAAACTCTATGGAGATTATATCTAATGAGTTAAACTGTTTCACCTAACCTAAGTCCAAGCATTACTCTTGCTACATGATGAATAATAAGTCTAGACTAAATTTTTAATAAATATGTAGATAACATTTAGTTGATCCAGCTCGGTTAAACGACTGGGGGTTGACCCTTTTGTATAACAATGTTTTTGACATTATACTTAAGTTTACAGGGTCTTCTGATAAGATAACCTATTTAAATATGAAAACAATTTTATCTGGACACCGTTGTTTTCATTTTAAAGTTGAAGGTCTACTTCTCCGATAATAATTTTCAGAAAAAGTTAACTTTAACATTAACGTTACGTTAACCAAACTTTTTAGGTCAGTTTAATGGATACAGTTTGTTGATTATGGAGTTATTAAATTGTGGTTATAAAACAGGAACAGTTATAAGTTATAACTTGCCCGCTAAATAACACTTAAGCGAATATTCATTTTTATGAGACTCTTTTATTGGTAAAGTCTTGTATTATGAAAGTAGGTTAAAAAGTATTACAGTGTCATTAGTAAACCTTTGAGAATAACCTATTCTTCTATTTTGCTATGATATTATGCAGCCTAATTATTAAGGGCTGTGGTGCAAACTGGCTTGAGTTCCCTTACGGGTAGTGAATTTTTAATATCATAATTTCATCATATTATTTTAGTTTTGAAAAATAATAATATCAAGATTACAATATTAAGAGTAAAATGTATATTCTAGATGACTCTAACGAATAATCGTACTGTTCACTGAAATTAAATATCAACATTCCAAAATTCTAAATAGTTTTACATTTTTACTGTAACGTTTTAAATTTAAAAAAAATAGCTCCAGACTATTTTATCTTGTATTAATTACAGAGTTCCAAAGTCGTTTTTTGTTTTTACTATAAATAAACTAATGACGCGTGCTTAAGAAAACCATAAAAGTAACAAACTTTAAAATATTTACGCATTTTTATATCGCAAATATAAAAGCGATAGAAATAAACTAAAAAAAAAAACTTAATAAAAAGCACGTTAATAATAACAGAACTAATGCTCGTAATTGTCGTGTTTTTATACGCTTGTGGTTTGAAACGTCTGTCTCGCGTGCGGTAAAACGGTAGCTTAAAAGTAATTAGTGCGAAACGATTTGTTTGACTACTATGAAAGCAAAACAACCACAGCCGACCATGGTCACATCTACGATAACATCAACCGTGGAACTAAAAGTACAATAGATCAAATTTCCATTCAAACACATTACTCGATTGCTCATTTGCGAAAATTTTGCACTTGCCTACGGGCCACCAAAATAGAAAGCCAAAAGCTTACTGGCACAATAATGGCAGAACGGAAAGGACTCAAATACGCTATGTAGGACAAATAACAAGAAGAGTATTTGAACAGCTGCGCGTAACTCCCGCTCATACCGATTAG
The DNA here is from genome assembly GCA_964035005.1 of Erebia palarica. Taxonomy (NCBI): domain Eukaryota; kingdom Metazoa; phylum Arthropoda; class Insecta; order Lepidoptera; family Nymphalidae; genus Erebia; species Erebia palarica. The sequence goes on from OZ035983.1 coordinate 47,088,486, forward strand.
GCACTCTCGTGACCGTATTTGACGGAGCAGTTTATTTTCTTTTGTAGAAATTACAGTCAAATTATAAAAATCCACTTTTTGTACAATTGACTTTCTCGAATAATCTGGTGTAATTAAAGATTTCCTTTTTCCGCCAAGTACCAAATTTACATAAAGGAAGTCATTTTTCAGTACTTTTTTTGGTAGAATCTATTCAGATTTCTTATAAAGATTCTTCGCTAATTACTAGGAGCATACGCATAGCGCGTTACACGGATGCGAGAAAGGAGACAAGGGTGCATGTACCTATAAATACAGAGAGTCGAAGCTTACGTGATATTTGCGCTTATGTGTTTACTTGGCGCGTAGCATTTGAGAATCGTTAGAAGGAATCGCTTGTAAACAGAGCGATGGCTAGCGTTTGGTCGGATTCTTTGAACAAAATTCTGAACGCAAACAATAAATAGCACTTTCTCAAAACTTGGACGTTTTGTAATTGACGGCGTGGCAGATTTATCTAGATGGTTCAGTCATTGTTAGAGGTGTTAACTTGTTAGTAAAGTTGTTAGTGAGAGTTCACGCGAACTTTTCCCGTTGCCTTAGCACTAGTTAGTGAAATAGTAACTCAGAACATTGTCACTACAATTATAGATTACGAGAAGCTTTACAGGATAAGTTATTTAAATGGTTTGCGACTAGGTAAGTTGTTTAGGGATAGTGTGGATAGCGAATCGTTAGCAGTTAGTGGAATGCAATGTCGTCGGGCGAGTTCACAGATGCATGGCGTGTACATTGTAAACCCCACTGAGCTCGAGTGGGTGGTATGGCAGAAGTGTCGCCAGGTGGTGGTAGTGATTGCCGGATAGTTGGTGGTGCAAGCTCGCCAGGGGATTACCTGCGGGGTACGGCAGCCCGAAGCTAGGATAGCCCGAATAGCTACGTCCTGCCGCGTAGGCGGCGTATGCTGCGGGGAAACCTGCGCAACAAATAAACAAACGTTAATAGTCAAAAACATCATTCACGCACAAAACGTTCAATTATCAGATTGCATGCTTTCAATTAATTTGATTTCAATCAGACATCGCTTTGTTGACGTCGACACCGGCGCGGCGTTTCGGTCCATATAATTTTTTGGTACGTAACACGTGTCACTATGACGGCCTAATTTCAAAATAGAGCCGTCACATAAAAGGTAGACTGAAGTATATCGTACAAGCTCGGTACGACATCGTTTTGGTCCAGCAGATGATATTTTGTAAACATTGTTAAATGTAGCAGACTATAAGAGGACTAAGGACGATTTTATGCAATTAGGGAACGTCTTACAGCATTTCATTAACAAACTTATTAAATTACAAAGTAAACTACAGCTACTCTAGATAGAAATATGAGACTAGTTTCAAACAGACATTATTGCTAAAAGTTACATATAAAACAATATGTTTGCAATATCGGCTTTGTGAACATGGAGTCCGGTATAAAAATGTTGGTGATTGATGGGCGGACCGTCGACGGAAGCTGATATGATTACCACACCGGATCGTTTATCATATTATTGCCAATCAAAATAGTGTATCTGTCAGGCCACGTGATCCATTACGGCGGATGGAAGCACACCTCGACATGCAGTTTGATAATCCATTGATTATTAGGCATATCGTCCTGTCTATTGCATTACGCGTTAAAGTAAATTGTCAAGTCAATTATATTATGCTATCATGATCCGTTTTGGTACGCTAAGCGCAAATTGAATTATTGAGGTGCCTTTGCTTATAAAATATTGTATTATATTGGTCAGACTCGTTCCGTAAAGATGATTTGGGGATGCAGAAATTATAGAATATGGTTTGACTTTAATAATATAATGTGATATAACGTGAATAGTAATAACAACTTACCGTCAGGAAGAGCACCCAATGACCACATGAAATCTAGAAATGTAAAAACATTTACATAAATTGATCGATCCTTACACCTTAATTTATACAATCGTGTGTGTACTAGTAAAACATATTATTTTGTAGTATTTGTAATTTTAAGTGTACTGTGAGACACTATTTTGCTTGGCGAAAATGTTCTTGTGGATTGTACAAACATATTATGTGTGATATAATAATATATACTTAGATTATAATATTTTAAGAGTTCTAAATTTCACTACCATTCAGAAAATACTAGTATGACTTCAATGGGGTATGTTAGTATCTATCACCAAATATTATTATATAACTTGATATAACTCGTTAATCTATTCTACACATTGTTAGTCTAAAGCTAAACATGTTAAACAAACAGACATTGGTGCCGATTCTGTAATGTAACATCTCTAAACTAAACTAAAATGGCAGCTTTAAATCTAGTTCCGTCCCTTTCCGTAGGGAGTATTATGAAAGGGTTAGCAATATTTATAATGCTCTAATTTTAGTTTAGTTTAGAGATTGTGCACTACAGAATCAGCCCCATTTTCAAATATTTTAGAAATGATATTTATTAATCTAAACACTATCGAATTTACCAACATAATAAGTTAATACAATAAATACTAATTATTAGTTTAATACGAGAGCTACTTTTAATAATACACATTTCAGTGAATTATTATTGACACTTAATTGTTAAAGGTAACAAATATTCAACTAAAAGGTAAGAAAACTGAAGACAAACTAAATATAACTAAATGAGAATAAAGGTCACAAGAAGTTTTGCACTGCACAAGAACGTCCAAGAAGTAAAATATTATCTAATATAATATGCTATAAATACATAGTTAAGTCGCTTTCGTTACTTTACCTAGTCTAATAAATAAAAATAAATAAATTAAGTGTAAAATATATCGACTAAAATCTCACAAAACTCATTAGTAACATCGACTGTTCATAGGTACCTCTTGTCTTCCAATGATAACATTTTTGAAAAGCCGACATCAAGTTGCAAAGCTATTTATAGTAAAAAGCTAAATAATATAATATCATTTAACAAAATATTATTATTCTGAAAAATTTCGTCAAATCAGCCGTAAGAAAATTCGTAACTAGAAATTGTTTCTAAGTTTGTTTAGTTGATCATATTGGATGGATATGTAGCAAAACTGGCAAGAATCAGTTGGACTATAGGGTCCTTAGTAATTATTTCATATTAAAAACTACTTAAAAATCAGAAAAATACCAGGCTTAGTACTATTTCCATCTATCTATTTAAGAAAATCAAATGGCATTAAGCACCTACAACCTGGTAGAAAAATATTGCTATCTATTTTCCCTACGTTAAATTGTTCCAGATGATTTTACTACGTTTCATAATATGTAATCATTATATAAACCTTTGAATAACAACTGTTTCTAGAGCTTTTCTAATAATTTATGTTAGTACACATTTCGAAAATCTGCTATCTAACTGATTCTCTAATGGAAATTACTAAAATAAGACACTTTGGATATTTTTTTGTTTCCTTAGACACATTAAAACCAAACGCAAGGGTACAATAGAAGAGAGGAATGTAAGAGAGTAAAGAGGAATGGATAGGAAGGCTCGCCAACGCAGCTTGATTGGATTTAATGTAAAAGAATAATACTGGGAGCGAAAATAATACTAAATCAATAGGCAATTAAAAGGGCTGGTGGGGATGTTGCTGAAAGAGGATTGCGGATCAAAGGGGCATCGGAGTGGGAAGCGTCGAGTGGGTCAGGGGAGAGTAAAGTGTTGGAATGTCGAGGGCATGAGCTCCGAGGAGTTCGGAGACGGAATAGGCGAGGGGAGGAATGGTTATGGGGGTAAGAGTCGGTCGCGGTGGTCGGGGAGTGGGGCGCAGGGCAGCCAGCGCGCGTCTGTACATGGCTGCGGCGCCGCTAGCCCCTGCGCCCGTCACTAGGAGCTGCGTGGGCGCATGGACGGGATAGGGAGCGTACCGAACGCCGCTGGCTGCCATGGCGCTACCTAGCAACTCACCGTAAGCGCCGCGTCCGGCGGCTCTCGTCTTCGCCAAGTTCGCTGGAAGCATAACTTCTTTTGGTTGTGCTTTTTTGCATTCCACCTGAAACAATCCAGATCGTTATTATTTTTCTGTTTCCTGTCTCTGGTACCTACAAACTTTGTTAGATAGGTACAGAACAATCGACCTACCATTACCTTCTTTTGAATTATAGGGCGCAATATGTTGTCAATCATAATAATCATGGTATTATAATATTAAGTGATCATAATTGTTATTTATTATTGATAAGTTTGATCCATAAAATTATTGATGTAAGAATACTGACTTGCGCCACTGACTTTAAGATACGAGTATCTTATATATCTATTTAAAATTGTGGGCTAATGCTGGTTTTGAATAATGTGACAACAATTTCAAGAACAAGATACTTGTAACTCTATTACGTAGAACTTAGTTGTTGTTTATTTCGGAACCGCACGAATTCCGAGGGATGTCAATGTTGAAGAATTAATTGCTATTATTGTACTTGACAGCACTAAGTAAATATCATCACGGAATTGGGTGAGTCGCAAAATTATGGAAGAAAAGGGGGTGACAAAATCAGTCGACAATCCGTTCTGCTTCACGGTACGCCTCACAAATTGAATTTTAATATACTCTATCAAGTCAAAGGGCTTAACATTGAATGCTTACTAGGCGGAACGATAAAATCTAAATTATTATAGCACATTTCTATGATTTGAAATTATCGGAAATTGATTTTTATTTGCATTTCAGATTGGTTTATTGTCGAATTGATTATTTTATAATTTGACCCGCAATCTGATTCCGATTACTGTTACTTTGCATTATGTACTTTTAACCAACTTCAAAATGAGGTTCTGTAGTCGACCCGTATGTATGTATGTTTGTTTGTTTGTTATCGATTTCCTCGAAAACCAATGGAACGATTTTTATGATTTTTAACTATATCTTGTTTCCATTACATACAAATTTCTATTAAGAATATTTTACTTTATAATACCAAACTAGGAAAGATAGTTGTACACGTTATAAAGAGCGACGACATAGGTAATATTAATGTTTTTTAAAATTAAACTCTACGTTTAATCGAACCATTAAGCAATTTTAACGAACGGTATGGTTCTCTTCAGAGCTTGTTTCTCCAACCCCACTTAGTAGGGAGGATGGAGGCAGATATAAATTACCCAATCTACGTTTACCTACCCAATCCTCCAGCGCTACCAAGTGAAACCCATGTAGAAAAGTAGATACGCAGGCTCAAAACATTGAAAAACCGCCGGCAGCTTCGGAGACCACTTTGTTAAACGTCTTTTGTTTCATTCGAACGAAGTTTTTTACAAAACAAAATGAACAAATATTTCAATATATTGTGAAGAAGAAACATAAAATTTCCAAAAGTATTCCTTATGTTACATAATGTATACTTAATAAAAAAATCCACTTAATAAATAATGCACGTCATTATAGTGGCTAGTAGTTATAGTGTAGTAATTATATACACTCAATAGGAATTTTGTGTTTCATAATATATGTTTTATGAACTACCTGAATTTGTAAGTAGCGGTACTCTATTGTTTTGAACAAAACTTGCCCGCTTTTAAAGAACACATGCATAAAACACATAGATGTCTTATGACAAATTGTAACGTTAAAACCGCTTGGCAGACAGACTAAAACTAGGAGCTACATTTTTCATCGTTCTCGTTGTAGGTACGGTGCATAAAGTCCCGTCCACATTTGTCACGCGGACGTCATGAGCCGACAAATGAAGGCCTTGCCGCAGCGTTAGCACTATGTGCACTTTGCTCAACTTTCTACGACGACGTGAAGCTACGTGCTTTTGCATTAACGCGGGAAGTGAGGGTGAGGCTCCAACGCGTTGAGTGTCTTCCCACCAAGTTTGATACCTAGATAATGTTGAATAATCAAAGTGATGCTGAACTTGAAAGCTTAGATTACAGCTAACATATTTTCTTGTTTAATATTATTTGGATTTTAAGTTGATAATATAATATTATAATTAAATATTTTCACTTTTATAGTCCGTCAAACTGACCCCGATCTAATTTTTAAGTTTGCTAAGTTTTTGTTTTCATATCTACTAGCGACGCTGTCACCGGGTCAGATTAGTTTGTGGGACTATACCAAAATATCAACTATTATTAACAGTGTGACAGTTCGAAATCAAAATAAGCCTAAATCATTCAGTATTCTTCGATCGTTTGCAACATAAAAGTAGAGAGTGTCACAATTTGTCACGGCCGTTAAAGCTTTACAAATGAACCAGAACCAGAGCCTACGCCGGCGACGTGGTCATCCCCATTTGTTCAGTAGCACGCAAACGAGGGGACATGCTTGACTAATTTCACCAAGTGATAACGTACGAATGAGATTTGTCTGACCAAATCTTCAATTTTAAATCTATTTATACACTTTTCTCGCTGACAAAGATAGGTAAATTGAATCGGAATATTTGGCCTTTTGCGCATTCGATATTAATATTTCTATTAAATCTATCCTCAATAATACGGACGGCCATGAAGAAAATTCGTTCGGTATCCAACGTTAATTGATGTCGCGTCGCTGGCGACCGAAGTGGGAAACAAAAGCTCACAAACAATTCGCATCGGAGTTCGCGAACCCGATCAAGCATTCGAAATCGCGACGCAGTTTAATGACACGAAAAATAACAAAGGCAAATCGTACTTAGCCCTACTAGGTAGACGCGTCCCCGACGTTATATCGATTGAATCCGATCGAGTATCCGACATCGACGCAAAGATCTCAGTTAAACCGAGCGGACTTAAGATGCTATAGGCTGGAGCTTACTGCCGCTTGAACTTGAGCCTTCCCGCCCTCAAATTGTGCCCTTAATCCCATCGATGTATGCGAAATTTAATTGTTTCGCTGGAAAACACCGCGTTTCATACTTCACCACCTTCGCTGATCACTCGCGGTTCGAGTGTTCTTAATGCGCACGTGAAAGCAGTCATTATATTTATGCTCCATTGATTTTGGCAATTCTTTTTTAGTTAAAATATAATATGAGAGTAATTTTCACGGAAAAAATTCACAGATATTCAAACGTGTCTTATGATACAGGTACCAGATTTTGTGGTTAAGTTAATATACTACTATACATAACTACCGCTATATAATTACGCAAAACCTTAGCAACTTCAAAGCGCTTCAAATAATATTCTCAAAGTGTTTCATTTGCCTCATGAAGGAGATTATAATTACGACCACTCACATTAAAATATATGTGTGTATTCTATAAAGAAATTTGCGTTAGTAAGTCGCTGTTACAACCTTTTCTTCGTTGATACGCTTACAAAAATATGCGGCTGCTCGCTTGATGTTTTTTTAATTCACCTTTACGGTGCTATAAAAATGTGTCGACGTATAAAAGCGGCAAAAAATAATTCTGGAGTAGATTCTAATATGTAAACCGATTTCGTTATCTTCTTTCATTGGAATTTCTCCACATACTGTTAAGCTATACAGTGTAAAGGTAAGAATGTACTCAACAAAACGAGGGAATTTAATATTCAGAAAATACCTTATTTTCTTATGAAAACTTATTTTATTGTTAATTACTAGATGATGCCCGTGACTTCCTCCGCGTGGTTTTAGGTTTTATTGATTGCCGCGGGAACTTTTTCATTTTCCAGGATGAAATGTTGCTTATATGTGTTAATACAGAGCATACGCTATCTCCATTTCAAATTTCAGCCAAATCAAGTTAGAGTTAGATAAATTAAGGATTAAGGAGTAACAAACATCGAAACATACAAACTATGAAACATTCACATTTATAATAATCATTAGATGAGACGTACCTACTCAAGTAAATAATTGTATGGAAGAAGTTAGTATGTAGAAATTAAAAACTAAGTCATTTAAGAAAAGAAACAAATAGATCTTAATGCCTGCAAAACAACATCGAATAGATGTTCCACATTGTTTTCTGGTGACAATGTTATTGCTTGTGTAGAATTACTAAACGGTGGAAGTTTTAACATTAGTAGTACCTATATGTACACCGTTGCATATTCCTGTCGAGCGTTGCACGATTCAAGAAACTACAAAATAAAGCAACTTCTCGAAAGTACAGTATATGTTTACCGAACTTGTCCCCATATGTGTTGACGTTAACTGCATTTTATAAGATTTTGCGTCTGTTTTCTTAAACTGAAATTTCTGTTTCCTTTCAAATTTCTGCGAACATCGGGCAACCGGCCAGACAACTTTTATAAGAGGATGAAATAATTGCAATAGAATTGCTCCTTACATACATTAAACTGCCTCTTTGTTCTAGTGGTTAGTATGTTCGACGAGGTCCCGGGTTCGAGTCCCGGGTTGGGCCATAATATTGTATAGGATTTTGATTGGATATTTCTAGCAAGAAATTCTCAGTACTAGCCTGGAGTTAGGAAGTTGGTGGTGTTCCACCTCCGTGCTTAGTAGACACGTTAAGCCATCGGACCTGCGTCTGACCTCTCACCGGTTGTGTCGGGTTTTCCATCCCATCGGGCTATGAGAGTAAAGGAACAGAGAGTGCACCTGTGTATGCGCACACACTTATGCACTATAAAATCTCCCGCGCAGATGGTTAATCTCTCTGGAGATGGACCGCCGTGGCCGAAATTCGGTCGGGAGGAAATAGATAAAAATGTATAAGACGATACTCGCGACTTCATCTGTATCGGTTTAGATTTTAAAAATCCCGGAATAATCTATGCTTTTCCGGGATATAAGATAGCCTATTTCAGTTTCCAGGTCATGAACAATACCCATTATAATATCTCGTCTTCACGTCACTTTTTCATCTGTACTAATTTTACAAATGCGAAATTCTGGAATAACACATATGCCCCTTTTTATCTCGGAAAATTAAAGAGTTCCCGCGAGAACCAAAAAACCTCAATGTATTTTACACTAGCCTGAATTTAATGGTAAGTTTAGATAAGATTTGCAGCAGTACAGTTCATAGTTATGCTACGTTTACGTATACGTAAAAGTTCATAACAATTGCCCTATGTTAGTTAATAACAAACATCGATAGCATAACAAGGTCTACGAAGCACAGAAGCTAAGTAAATGGACCCTTTACATTTCAGTTATCCGTCAAGGCAGGTCTAGTTTCATAACTTATTCACTGGCATAAGTCAACGTCGATTGACTTGACAAACATTCGATATACATTACTCCAACTCACTCATACACGTACTACTCTGAAGTAGAATTCACTTTGAAATCATTAAAAATGCAAATAGAAACGGTTTGGAACAGATTTGTATCTAATATAAATCGCCTTAAGTTTACGAATCACATGGTGCGAAATGTGAATATCGAAATGTGTAAAGACGTACACGTGCCTACGTACGTGAGAGATAAACGAAGACGGATCGGTGAAGCGCGGGAGGGGAGGCTGAGATAAGTTTATCAGAGAAACCTCTCGCCTTGGTATTGACAGAGCGTCGTAGCTTGGCCCTGATTGCCGTTAAACGGAAGGCGGCGCGTGGGAACCGGAGACTAGGTGAGAGCTTTACAAATACAGCTATATTAATGTACCTACCTTGAGTATGTTACGGTGCCCCTTTTACCAATCTCCTTCAATGCTAAAGTTTTTTGATTCCGTCGCGTTACAGTGTGTTTAAAAGAAAATAATAATAATAATTTTTATTTTTGAGACACGATTAATTCCACAAAGTAAACCACCACCTTCACCACCACCACCACCACCACCACTACAGCCCATTAACGTCCCTCTGCTAGGCACAGGCCTCCACTCTCATAGGAAAGATAGAGGGAATTAGAGCTTATACCCACCACGTGGCTCCAATGCGGCTAGTGGTCTTTAACGACTATTATCATATTAGTGATAATAACCGGAACCGACGGCTTAACGTGCTCTCCGAGGCACGGGAAACATCAGAGCATAATCTGATCTAGGGATAATAATCCTTTCCCATGGACTTTTATATGAGCTGTGATTGACAGAATACGTCATAGACAGTATTTCTGTGGTTTTAAATATAATAATAAACCAAATGGGAAGCTATACTTAAGCTTGCTTTCCAGCACACTGATCTAAGATACTTTGCAGCTGTTACCGACATGGAAACGGTAGCTGCATATTCCTATGCAAACATGAATGGTCTTTCTTAAAAGCTGCTTTAAGCTTTTGTGGACAAAATTCACTATTGTCATAAAAGCTTCTGCATTCTCAAAACTAACGCTCAACAGGTCACCGCTAATGAAATGCTCTGCTCTTTAAAATCTTCTTATATTTACGTAACTGTTGTTCCGAGGAAGATTAGCGTTAACCGGTGTTCTCTTGCGACTTTCAGCGCAGTTAGTTAAAATGTTGCAAGTGTTTACCGAAAGGGCGTGGGAAGGGGCGGACGGGGTGCGATGGGCTGTAATGCGCGAAATTCGAATCAGATATACGATCGAGTTGTCGCGTCGCCCGTCTTCGATAAGCGGTAACGATACCTGCAACGCTTTACAGATAGCCCTCCAGCCACTCGTGTATTTCGCGAAGCTTTTATATTCAAACATTGCTTGGAAATAAATTTCTGGATAGTCGAGCGCGACGGAGTGAAGCCGTTTGAAATTATTTTTGCATACCGAGTACATACGTTAAAAACCCATTTACGTAATCTCTCACTCACAAACTAATGAAACTCCGCTTTAATGTCTAACTTATGAACTTTTGACTCTATTCGTAGCTATGTTAAAAGCCAATTTGTAATTCTATACTTTATCATCTACATTAGATGTAAGTCTGGGAAACTTAGTAACTTTATACTAAACTAAGCAAAACGTTTGCGGTAAAAGTGGAAAAGTAAGGTAATCAATATCCTTTTAGACGGTTAGCGTCTGTGACTTTGCAAAACCTTTAATCGTAAGAGGTTTTTTCGATGTAATTTATGTAGGTTGATGTTACTCTCCTCATACAAATTAAAGATAAGACAGCAAATTTCCTTTTTAAATTGGGTAAATACAGCTAACAGTGTAAATAGAGCTTTTTAAATAACATTTTATCTGTGTAAGTATAAGTATGTTTAATGAATTTTTACGCCAAAAATACTTAGCAACTTTTTTAAATGACACTTTCATTTCTTTATTTTGCATCAAATTAAAAAAAAAACAATCTTAAACAATATTACAGCTAATATCATTGTAAATTAAGTACCTACTGCGTCACTAATATTTAAGGCAGGGAATTAATTGTTGAATTTAATACTATGTTAGCGCAGTAACATGTCATAGAAGTGTTAGTCACGCATAAAATATTAAGAGACATTGTGGCTGGCATAAGGCATATGCCTGCAAGATTTATCGAGCTAGAACGCGTGCGCCACAAGTTATTTCTAGAAAATTGATCGAGTTACTTAAACTCCCTAGCATTATTTCTTCGTTCTTGAATCGAATATTCTGAATAACGATTTCAGTTAAAGGACGCACTCGAGCTGGATTTTAATGAACCGATTTGTTAAGGATTTCTTTACTAAACATACTTTGAAAGAAATATAGAACCATTTATTTTGATAAATTGCGCTGAATAGACGACAAAGCAAAACAGTGAACCAATAGACCTAAATATGCTAATTTGATGATTATTTATTTTTTAATAAACAAATGTTTGCTACAACGCTTTTACAAAAGATTGCCAAATATTAGGCTTTACATTGACTTTTTATGAGTGCCTTGACTTGAAATAAAGAATATATTCGGACAAGGGGAATAATTTTATTTTCTCCATCATAATATCAAAAGAGGACGAATTTTGTGGAGTTTACCTCCTTAGGAATCGATTTTCATATATAAGCCTGGAGTATGAAAATTTATCGGGAGTAAAATCAAACTTTCTCCGTTACGTTATTTACTCTATGTTTCCATGGTAACACTTTTTTCCATGGTAACACTTTTCGTTCGTAAGGAGTAAACTCCAGCCGTGCGTCGGAACTGACACACACAACTTTTTTGTTTGTTTTAGGTATTATATTTAAAATGTAGACAAACAACTTTAACTAGTAGTTGAGGCAATATCACAAAGCAAAGTAGCTCAGGTAATTGCGCAACTTGGCTAATAGCACTCAAAAAAGAATAGTTAAATGGAGAGCAGGGTAAATAAAATGCGTATTGGCAACTACTCAGCAGTGTTAGCAGCAGTTTACAACTGTAAGCGAACGAGATTACCGGGACTCGTTGCTTAACTAATTCGTATCAAGCTTAAGAGCCACTCGAATGTTCTAGAAAAAAAATAAAAACGATTGCGAACGACCGGCGGAGACGGCGACCACACCGTTTAGTCAATTGAAACGTGCAATAATGAAATTTGTATAATATTAGGTGGAGTCGCCGAGCGAAACCCTTATAAAAGTGTTTCCATGTACGAATTGAAACGCTTCAAGAATGAATTCCTCCGCGAATTCCAAATAAAAATGCAAACGATGTACTGGATCAGAAAAAGTGGTATTAAAGACTACTTATGAGAGCAATTTGTATATAAGTACATAATTGTGGAATGTCGGCATCCGTTACGTGTGCGTTAATGCAGCTTCAATTTGCGAAATTGGATGTTTCTACGGCTGGCGATGTAGCATCTCTTTTCTCTGTCAAAAGCCCTCTGCTTTCATTAGGTAATGAAAATTCATTGGTCAAGTTTACATTACGGACGAGCGATATAAAGGCAAATCTAATCTTATCGGGTAACGTTATTATCTGGATTAAATTTTCTGAGTGAACGTTTTCTTTAAACGTTAGATTAACAGGATAAATACTGTAACGGTGTTTTGAAATTAATACCTCTATAGTCGGTGCTGTTTACGATGTACGTACATAATATTATAAGCTGTAGCAATTAGTAGCAATTAAGTGGGTCGGAGCGCGGCGGTGGCGCCTCGTCATACCACCACGGACTAGATTAAGGCTTGCGGCACGTGGCCCCGCCGCTCATAACTTGTTTTGCATGAATCTGTACGCGACTTTCATATGACTCCCGGGAGGGAACTCAGTTCAGCACCTCTAATGTAAATGAAATTGTGCACGAGAAATAAAGCAGAGCTCCTCTGCCGATATTTATCGTGGCGCGTGTCTCCTAACTCCCACGTAATGGGAATGTGGAGACGACGCACGGAGCGCAGTAATGAACCGGCCTGCCCTAACGTATGGCCTTTATTGATGATGCTTGCTTTCACTATTATTGCTTTCTTACGCAGCCACACTTATACAAAAACCACCTCAAAAATTCTCTACTTCGAATTTCGATCGTTTGTCGCACGCCATCTAGCCATATGGCGAGGTTCACAGGACTCATTGTCCGGCAAGATATGGGTTTTGAAACTCGAATATATTTCTAAGCTTCGAGGGTGACTAAACTAATATTGAACAGGGTGTCTCATTGGAAATTCATCTAATATTAATAAAAAATTACCAAATAGTATTATGTGCTATATCAGAAAGTGTTCCCAATGCATAAAGATTAGAAGACAATTAGAAGACGAATCGATTTAGGTTAGATTTTTGAATTCATAATATTTATTCCTAACACTTATTTCATAATTAAAACTAGAATTAACTACTTATCAAAAGCAAAAAAGCAGTTTTTGCTTCGAATCTTTCGATGAAACAAGACGTGTGACGTTTATTCTGAAGGTAGAAGGTAAACAGTTTACAATATTGGCAAAGTACTTATTATGTAGTCCCTACCTACAATTCGGTCGATATGAACGTATGTACGGCGGGCGGTGCCGCGCCACCTGTGATTAATTAATTTTCTTTCACGCTTCAAATTTAAGTTCGAGGCGAAATCGTTAACGGCCGGAAAGGCCTGTTGAGCCATAATTTACGTCTTTGCGTCGCTTCAAGTTAGTTGCGTCGTTTGGGAATTGCGTGCCGTGTGTGCATTATAACCATTAAATTTATAAATTGTAGGTACATAGGAAATTGGGTGGTTGTTCGACTAGCGATTGGCGTCAGATAATAATCGAAATTATAAATTTTAAGTCAAAAACCTTGCTGCGATTTTCCTGATAGCGTAGAGGAAGCTTTTACGATTCATACGGTCATCGGAGTTATTTTTAAGAGTTGATATGTCAACACTGTTACCGTATGAACTGATAAATACATAGATGCTTATTACTGTACATGCGAAAGTGTGTCTGCCTGCCGTCTGCTGCTGTTCAAAGATTTTGACGTAATTGGGTACAGCTATAGTCTGAATTCCGGATTTTTATAAATGAATTAAATTCACGAGGACGAAATCGTGAGACCATCTAGTAGTTCTTATTATCACATTATCTAAGTAGTTATTAACATAAAAAATTTCATATTTTTCACAAATCATATGCAATTTCCGTATTTTCCGGTATTATGCCGTGTAGAAACCGAATAGGGGTATGGGTTTAATATAACTGCCATGCCCCTAACAGGTTAGCTCGCTTCCATCTTAGACTGCATCATCACTTACCATCAGGTGAGATCGCAGTCAGTAATATATTTTTTTTTTAACCAACCACAAGTTAGCCACTTGTGGTTGGTTAAAAAAAAAATATAATTTGAGAGTTGTGAACTGAATGTTCAAATCCTGTTAGAGACAAGTACTATATTTGAAACACGCCGGCACCGCCTATCATGGTTTGGGCTACATTATTAATGACAATGCGACATGACGGAGTAGAGCTGGAGTAGAAGCACTTTCTATTTCCTCGCATTCTATTAACATTTCGGAACTCTTCATTTAGGCGAGCTCAACCTTCAAGTTGACCTTATTCGTGAAAGCCCCACCTAATATTGAGGAGTCCTTTTATTACGAAGTTGTTCTTCATTGTTACGTTTTCCAGGAATTTATAGCTAGGGTCTGCTTATTTTTTTCATGTAACATCTTCTGTGTTTATTTCTTAGAATTTAGCACAAAGAGCCATACTTGAATATAAGGTGTACGACGTATGTACATCGATATACGATATATAACATAAGAGGTATATATACTTTATATATGATGTTGGTATGAAGTCTTTATTGAATGAGCATGCAGCTGTAAAACCACAATACACGACAACCAAAACAATCGTTCAACAAAAACTAAAATAGGTCTTTACAGTGAAGAGGGCGTAGCAAATTTTCGAATTTAAACCTAAAAGTTGCCAACTGCAAGTTTCAATGAAAAGGGATCTTTACAAAGAGAAGTTGATAAATAGAAGGAATAAAAATGGGTTTGGAGGGATCGATAATGCTTAGAAGAAGCTCTGGGTGCTGTTAAAACGGGAAGTTTATGGTAATCACGCCTGCAAAGGAACACGTGATTGATTGTTCGAAGCGCGCTTCGGGGCGGGAGTGAGGAGGAGGGAAAAGCGGTCCCAGATACGAATTATCACTGCAAACGTGTCAGTTACGAGGACGTTGACTTGATTAAAGAAGAAACAGAAATTGTTTAAAGTATTAAATATTATAATACCATAACACTTTTATCAAATAAATAAATAATATTATAGAAGTATTATTAATCAAGTCATTATTTCAAGGAACAAAGATTAATTGAATAAAATTAAGTCATGTAAACCAACCTAGTGGTTGGTTTCTACGATTTTTCATATAACAGCAGTTGATATGTGATGACAGTGAATGTGCATACTTCACTGTCATCACATATCATCAATTACATAAGCATAATTCAGCTAGTTATCATTTGTATGAAAATTTGTTGTCGCCCACACTGCTTATTTACTCATTCTACCGATACCTGCAGATCTCGAAGTAACTATTTCTGTTAGCTTGATTTAAGGGAGGCTTTGATTTCTGGAGTCTTAAAAATTTCCCTAAATTTTTTATGCGGACTCGTAATCGTATTCGTAGATTTGTAATCTAGTTGGTCTGATCAATGCCATATTTTTATCACAAATGATTACACATTTACATATTATCGTGGATCATATGTAAACGTGTAAGTGGATGGAGCAACGATAAGGGTAGGTACACATAAGCACCTTAGATCAGTATTCAGTGGTCCTTAGACTCTCCTAACTTACCTGTTGGCATTTCTCATCGCACGCCCTTATTAAGTATTACTTGCTAATAATACTACAAAATAAAGTGATTTTTTAGATGATGGTGACAAAGAATACAGATATTTTTTGTTTCAGAAAGCAGTGTATCAAGCAATCAATTTAGTATCAAACAATCAGAAAAAATACTGATAAATATAAAAAATATTGCCCATGTTGTTGTAGGTTTATAATTTACGGTGTTTGAAGGAAGCTGCGGCTTGGATGGGCGTGTAGGCGGACACTTTGGGAATCACTACGCCAGACCGTTAAGACGCTAAGAGAAATGGCGATCGAGGATCTGAAGATTTAAGTGGCAGTTTCAAATGTGCCTACTTTTAGTGTTATTTCCTAAACGGAAACCGTTTGTCTGCCTCATGTACGATCGGGAAGAAAAATGTACGCAATACCCGAAATGGTTTCGCAAAAGTGTTTATGCGATTGCTTGAAGGCAAGTGCACTTTTATATCATTGCTCACTTTGCCACGTTCTGAAAGCGTTATAGTATGTTTCTCTTTACACCTTTTAAAGTATTGCGTTATCATTTTGTACTTTTAAACAACTAGCTAATGCTCGCGATTTCGTCCGCGTGGGTTGAGGTTTTTCGGTTCCCGCGGGAACTCTTAAAAAAAATCTTATCCGGGATAAAAAGTAGCCCATGTGTTATTTCAAACTATAATCTATCCTTGTGTCAAATTTAATCTAGATCTGTTCAGCAGTTGGGGCGTGATTGAGTAACAAACATCCATACAAATTCAAAATTCATCCAAACTTTCGCATTTATAATATTAGTAAGATAAGTAAGATTATAGATGAGTACTTTAAATAATACTCACATTGAAACGAATAAGAGCGGCTATTTATGTTTCGTAATGTTTTTTAAATAACATATTATTACTGCGGATAATTCTTTTGTAATCAATCATTTAGCTTAACTAAAATGACAGCACTAATTTTGTTGCTATCCCTTTTAAAATGCGGAATCGCACATCACTAGATTTAGTCCTGTTAATTTAGTCTCACAATGCCTTACTATCACATTTCCAGGTGTTAAACAGGTTTTATGTTAAACTGTGGAATAATTTACCACAATGTGTCATCGCAGTCTACTTAAACACAAGAAGGATCGTTGGTTTAGGTTGTATAAGAATAACAAGAGAGATCGTCGCAAAAGATGGCGTTTCATTTTTTCGTTCACGCCTGTTACATGTGTGTGTATATTGAATACACAAAACCCAACATGTATCGTGGAAAAGGGATGACTTGGGTATTATTACGAAATTTCGTGCGTAACAGGTAAAGAAAAGGCTCAGGTGTCAGGCTGGCCTGCTGAAATCCGGCAAATATAAGTTTATGTTAGACGCGAAATCGTAAGGCACTATATTTTAAACATTTGTCACCACTTACGTGATTTATTGTTATTGTACTAGAAAGAAATTGAAACTAAATATATTAAGATAATATTACCAAATCGCAGGCTTCAAATTATTTAGAGAAACGTAGGACGTAGTTATGTGAATAAAGTAGGTATAATGTACTGAGGAGAAATAGTTGCAGCGTTTTAATGGTGTAAATGGTACATGGCAGAAATGCAGACTTCACGCCTCGGCCCATAAACTTCCGTATAGTTTAAACTTTGTACTTACCTACTCTTAAAGTCTTTAATTAATATAGCTCACTTTTAAAGACATAACGTTACAGTTTGTTTGCCAAACTATAAACTGTCTTTTATTTTTGGAATATTTTCTCCAAAAGTTTGCCATTTCTGTAAAGTACGTTCATAATATGACTTCCAAAAATTAGTATTAAGAATTTTATGTTTGTAATACTTGGATTAACAAATGCGAAAATTATTGCCAAAATAAACTGTTATAAAAGATACAAAAATTAGCTTTTTCGTACTTCAGCGTTTTTTGAGGAAGTATGTAATTTTACCGTGTTCTTAACGTTTAATGTAAAGCACGCCATCACCCCTATCAACCCGTGCAGTAAGGCGGAGCAGCTATTAGCTTAACGACCATTTTAATATAAGAGATGACATATTAAATTTACGAGGGCAGCTACTCATAGCGTAAACATCGACCCTGACGCGACGCCTCTATCTTCTTTATTGCCTGCGTAAATATAACTATTAGATGTCTTTATGATATGCTAAACACAAATTTTTAATGGGCGGCATTGTTTACGAGTCACGTTTACACTATATTATTATACCCCTCGGTGTCAAAATATTTCACATAAATTCCGTGTGACACTTAAAACAATGTACCTACTTTGAAACTCCATGGCAACTTTGCGCCTCGAAATTGTTTACCAAAACAACGTAAAAACGGAGTTTACTGTAACATTGATCATTTGTGTCGCACGCAACAAAGTAGGGGGGCACTGGTATGCAATGAAGTTTGGTTATTTTTTTTTACTCGTGTTGCAGTATTTCGCCATAGGTAATAAGTTATTTTACTGAAAATAACCATGAACAAAATAACGACTTAATTGAAAAAAAATTAAAAAGTATCAACAATGACAGCAACAGGCAAAAGCAATGAAGGCACAAAATAAAGAAGCGTTCTATGAATGAGCTCGCAATGACAAATTCGCAAGATTACGCCTGAAAGGCATCGATTTCTTCCCTAATTAGTCTCCAGGATTAGACGCGGGAATGAATGACGGGTTTTTATTAAAGACTGCGACGAATACATTATGGCGCGACGGGAGCTCCGCTCTTTACACACCTCTCGCTTCGCACGGAAGCGAACCGTAATTACTCTAAAACACTACCCATTTGTTTGATGTCTTTGTTCGTTGTTTGCTCCACTTAGGGCGAACATCACCCCCGATGCCTTCTATCCATGCATTCGTACATTAAGGTACAAAACAATGGGGTGAGGCAAAAAACAAGCATTAATAATCAGGAATATGCATCGACAACAGGGGGATATTTGCTCCCCGGCTTTTCAGACTGAAAGTATGAGGGAAGTTTAAGTGACTAGACAGATAATAGCCCTTGTGAACGCCTGGAGGCATGTGGTGCCAATTTCGAAGGTGATAGGGATAGAGATAGGGAGGTGATCACACGAGATTTTTGACAAATGGCTTCCAAGAGGGGCTTGGATACCACGAGCTTGCGACGTGAAATGGAATGTGACATGTCATCTAATAGGATAAGCCCCACAAGCCTCGTTTAAATTTTTTTATTATTAAAATTTAAAATGTTACAGCAGAGATGAAGCCCGCTTGGAGAGATGCTAAGATCCCGGGGTGCATTTCCACGTTGAATAGCCAGTCCTTTACGCAATAAACCAACCCTTTTAACACCAGATTAGGTAATTAAACGCGAAGTATTTTTTTAAGTTTCACACTCTCTAGATTTTCTCACCCCATTTTCCAAAGTTCGTTAAAACACTAAAACGTAGGTACTACATTTATAATAATTAGATTTGTTACACCAAAACGTTATTAAAGTTAGTATTTAATTGCCCTAATATGGGCTCAAAACAAATACAGTTTGTAACCAACTTAGTAATTCTCTGTTAATTGCTATGGTAGTGTTATAGGCCCTTACATTTACTGGCTCAAATAATTTTGTAGATGATTACAATAATAATTTGACAATTGAATTGGTTATATTCTAATTAAAATTATACAGCACAGCATATAATTATAGTAAACGAGTAAAAGCAGGTTCCCCCGCTGGATATTAGGGGCTTAAAATAGTTGTTTAAAAGTCATTATTATTTCATGGTGGCGTGATTTTGTATTTGTTGCATTACGCACTGCTATCGAAAACTACCTTTTGTTATAACGGTGGCGTTAAATTAATGAATTATAAAGATGTTATTAATATGGAAGGCTGTAGCGAAACTTTAATGATATTTAATAATGTTGGCCAACAATAGTTTCGCACTTATGTTTTGCAAACTTTTAGATATTATGGTTTTTAGCTCTTTTGACGTAAACGTTTTTTTTATCTAAAACGAACAGAATACTTACTATTACGTGATTTTTGTACATGTAGGGTTGGCATTTTCAGGCACTTGAGAATTATGAGACTAACGTTGAAGTGCAGTTGCCTAAAATAATTATTCGACTCTTGTCAAGAAATATGCAGGCTGGAAGGGTTTTCAGTTCGGGGATTGGATGTGGACTGTTAGAATTGCGATGCTAACGCTCACAGCCTCTCAAATTTCGTGGTGGAATATACATACAATAAATATCATTGAATGTACACCAAACCACATAGATTTAGACTCATTAGTAAAATAAAATTAGAACTTGCTCCACTTTAGAATCGATAGTAATATTATGAATTTTAAAACAAACATAGACAATGAAATAAAATCAAATCATCTATTGTGTTACTCCTAGCTTTAATAGTTATTTGACCTTTTTTTATTCCACAACAAGTTAGTCCTTGATTGCGGTTACCCATACCGTTATTCGGTTTCTACACGGCATCGTACCGGAACGCTTAATCGTTTGGCGGTATGGGTACGGTTGGCCACGGCCGAAGCCAGACCGGACTAGACCAGACCAGAGAAAATTCATAAATTATAAAATCCCAAATTGACCCTGCCGGGAATCGAACCCGGGAAATGTTAAGACAACAGCGCTCAGCACTGCGCCAGGGAGGTGCGCCTAGGAGCTACCTACTTTATGTATGATCAACTAGATTTTAAGTAAATATAATAAGTAGTAAGCTAGATAAATACATGATAACTACGAAAGTGTCTATCAGATACCTTATCACGACTTAATCACTGATGCAAACTGGACAGGCACATACTCGTCTATAGCCTTGTCTTGTTATAGCTTTTTATCTCGAAAATTCAAAAAATATTATATATTCTACTAGGTGATGCCCGCGACTACGTCCGCGTGGTTTAAGGTATTTCGGTTTTCGCGGGAACTCCTTAATTTTCCGGGATAAAAAGTAGCCTATGTATTATTTCAGACTATAATCTATCTCTGTGCCAAATTTCATCCAAATCAGTTCAGCCGTCCGGGCGTGATTGAGTAACAAACATCCATACATCCATATGTAAGGGACAATCCAAAAGTAGGTATTAATAAACACTTTTAATATATTTGTCCTCTCATTTGGAACTTGCACGAGCGAATGGTCACAACGTGTAGCGGTTCCACGAAAGATTTAATGTAATAATATGAAACTTAGCTAAAATTAAAGACAATATTCATTTGGTCTGGCCACGATTGCTATCGTTAAGCTATAAACCAAATTGCGATCTAAACACAAAAGTATTCATTAATCCTTGAGTCTGCCTGCAGGAGACTGAATTAAAATCGTCAAAACACTCTTATTTATACTAACTGTTTTCAGTATGGCGTCGGTATCCCCAGATTAAATCGAATGACATGAAACAAGTCAAATTGACTGATATTATACTTCCTGTTTCATGAGATATAATGGTAAACAGTAATAATGCTAACACATACATACATCCAAACTTTTGCATTTATAATTTTAGTATAGAAGTATAGATTCTAGAGGTCACTTCTATAACATTCAATATGGAACATGACTTGTCGCAAATAATGGGCTTGTACGTATTGCGACACATGGCCGATATGATGCAATAACTTACAAGTCCAATAGATTATGACATTGCTTTATTGTAGCATTTATAATCAATTAATATTGTTATATACTCTAACGTACAGTATATAAGTACAGGCTCCACATCAAAAGGTTTGTATCCATTGAAGTAGGACAACGTCTTGAGGCACGCATAGGCTTCTGAAATGAGTTTATGTGTGCTCCTCTTTACATATAGCACGGTTTGGGTTGTAACTACCTCTTGGTGGGATAAAAAATCAACAAAAGCACCGCGAAATTCACTTAAACATGCGGCATGTTTAGGTTTGGGACAGGGTATCTATTTGAATTGAGGCAGTGGATTGATCTACGGCTGCATGTAAGTAATTTCCAACTACTCTACTTGAACTGAGGTGGTGGATTGAACCGCGGCTTGTAATTTCCGACAATAATCGTCTAAGACAATTAAATGAGGTATACTTCTGTAGAAAATCTAAGACTGAAATAATACAAATTATGGTGACCCTCAACATATTCCCGTCCTCTCGGTGGGGTAAAATCTTGAGTACGTCGTAGACGCTAGTGGCATTTTATTGGCTCGGGTTGGACCACAGCCAGCTCAATTCTTACTCTTAATTAATATTTTTTCCCATAATATTAGCATTGGGACGAGTTTCACGGGTCTTAGTAAATATTTATCTTCGTTAATATAATATAATGTGAATATCGAAGCCCAACCCCCAATTATAGATTCGGCAAAATGACAGATTAAAATATCTAAAAATATACCCACTTTGACTTCGGGTATTAAATTGAAATGGGCGAGAAAAGGCCGCTATTTTCACGGTCGCTACTTTCATAAAATTAATGTACTCATTGTCAGAACTCAGAAATTGACCCGACAAAACAATTCATGCATCTCGAATGTTCATGTCCCCGTCTCCTTGTGGGGAAAAATCTAAGCAAGCTGAATATTTCTTGGCTTAGTGGCGTTTTATTAGGCCCGTTTGGACGAACGCCAGGCACTTCTTACTCTAATTGATATTTGGACGATAATATTAACATTAGGATGGAGTTCAGGAATCTTGGTAGAAGCATTAAAGCTTGAATGTATGTCACTGATGTAAATAAAATAAATAGATACGTTTAAGAAACATAAATAGTATATTTAGCCTATTTATGATTTACACATTTTAAAATGGTATCCCATATGACGCGATTCTTATGACTCGGTTACATAATAGTATATCTAATACTTTATGTAAACTGTAGACTCAACTTTACGATTATGTAAGGAACTGCCGATTGTGTGCTCCTTGATGTTGTAGGAACGAAGTGATTCTTTCATTAAACACCACAAACTAATGTTCAATACGAGATTATTAATAATCCTTTGGTATATCAACATCATTAAAGATTACTTGAGTGAAAAAGAACCCATACTAATTTGCTCATCGTATCTGAGAAAATTATATTATATATAGATGCAATCTAATCAGCGTTGCAGTTTGTTAAGTAGGTATATACTTATTTGTCATGCTGTAGCACGGGCTGAGGAGGTGGCCCATTGCCGCACGTAGTATAAGTTTAATTGTATTTGTATAAGTTTAGTTATACTAAGTATAATGAATTATAGTGTTGGTCAATAAACTTTTATTTATTTATTTATTTATATCTGGTCGAATACAGAACATTCTTTTATGAAGTCTGTTAATAAAATAGCTGCATTATTATACATAATAATGCAGCTATATGTATATTATTAATAAAATATATGACATAAATCTGTATAAAAATAAATGCAAGTTTTTCAAGCTGCCTCTTTATATTATGTATACGGAAATGACGACGAAAAAAGTTTCACATATAGAAGTGATTGAGTGGGTATCGTTGAATAGGTGTTATAAAGTGCTTTATTTGTTAAGAGTGGATTTTATTTTGCATCCTTCTTGATAAAAACTATTTTCAGCTTATTTCGTTAAAAGGTTTCTTTTTTGGGTAAAAAATTATATATAAAAAAGTATTCAGTACTTACCATTTTGTTGTTGATTTCGTGAAAATGGATTTCGCACACTTTGTCTACTATGTCTTCGCTTTGAAATGTGACGAAACCAAAACCTGAAACAAGAAAAGGTTTTTGTATAACGAAATATTAAATTTAGTACGTAGGTATATTAAAACGTATTATAAGTTAGAACGGGTTTTCCTTTTAACTAGGTAAAAAGTGTAAGAGCGAGAACATACTACGGCCAGAAAGTCTGCGTCGCTCTCCAGGAGGCCTACGCTGAGTTTTAATTCGATTGATCGTATAAGAATTCGATGACATTAGCGTCACAGTAAAATGGACCCAAAAGCGCTTGATTTAAAGTCACAAATTCATTACAACAGATTTAAATTTGGAAACGTATCGTATACTTAAACGTATATGAATGCATACACGAAATTGAGCTCTATATTCATACAATTTAAGTTCATTTTACTTTGACCTAATGTCATCGAATGCTCATACGATCAATCGAATTAAAACTCAGAGTAAGGGTACAGGTAACAGGACAAAACGTCGTTCTCCCCTGATGCGTATGATCATTTGTCCTGTCCACTTCGCAAGGCTAACATGAGGCATTTTCAGCAATAATACGGGTGACGTCACCCGCATCGGGTGAGCGATAGATGCCTCAGCAAGCGCCACTAATTTGTAGGTTTGATATAATATGAGCTAAGTTCATTTTTTTTTATTTCACAAGGCCTATGTGGCTGCATCAATTGATACGGGCGTCGGTTGCATTTTGCGTTTCTTAAAATTATAACCTATCTAACCATTTATGTGATATTATTTTAATTATTTGTCAAAGTCAAAGTCAAAATATATTTATTCAATTTAGGTAGAATTGACGTCCAGTTAGGTACTTATTAAATATAATGGTGATAATCAATTACAGTATCTTAAAACTACAGCTACGAAGGTTCCAAACGCGCCCTGGTTTGAGAAAAGCCCACAACAAACTCATCTGGTTTTTTTTAATTATCACCATCTCACAAATATCGTAAATTATTTATTTAGATTTATAACAATATATTATAACATAATTCATACCCATGCCCTTCTGTCATTCAAATAATCCTTTACGCTATAATAGAACTGTAAATATAATAGTAGGACTATATTTTTCGTAACAACTACTTGAGCTGACTGTACGTGACTTGGTAAAGCCTGATAGAATACAATAAGGAAAATGTATGTCCTTTGAAACGTGTAAAGTAATAAAAGTTTAATGAAACCTGATAAAAGTTTATTTGTCTACAACAATTGAAATAGTTTTAATAAAGCGATACTTCAAAAATTAATTATCGATTTCAAGAAGTCACTTAGTTAGTTTGAAGCGATGTCTACATCTTTTAATTAAAGTCAATTGTTCTCCTGTAATATTAAAGACGCAACGATTCGAACAAAAGACGTTATCGTCGGATGCAGCTTGAAAATAGCTTTGGCCGTTCCTCAAAAATTTAATAATCCAAGTATTGGCGGAAATCCTGGCAATATTTCTTCTCTTAAAGGTTGCAAGACATTCACGTGGACTACGACGACCAACTTTGCCGATACGTTCCCATTTCAACTTTAAGAGTTCAAGTTTTCCACATACGATTCATGAGTAACAAATTCGAATTACGCATCCCGAAACTCTAAACCGCTTTCCGATATTTACAGTTAATAAAACTTCAAACAACAACTTTAACACGCCATGTCACATATCCATTAACTCTGTAACTACATTACTAAAATCGCGTAATCGCCCTTTTAGCGTTGACAAATTTCTACTAAAGCTGGAACTATTTGAAATATAGTTAAATATAGTTAAATGTTTTTAGAATTATTTGGTTTTTTAGTTTGTTGTTGATGTAATGTTGAAGTATAAACTATTCGTACACATAATAACATTATTGATCTGCTATTATAATCAACGAGTGCATGAAGGTTTTTGATTCCTGCGACAACTCTTTAATTTTCCGGAATAAAAAGTAGATCATGCCCTTCCCCAGGATGTAACCTATCTCTGAACCAAATTTCATCAAAATCGGTTGAGTAATTGGGCCGTGAAAGCGTAGCAGACAGACAGACAGACATACTTTCGCATTTATAATTTTAGTATGTATACAATAATCATTTTTATTTCATTACTTAATCAATAAAAATCAGTTAAATTAAACAGTCTCATTACTTAACCAAAAAATGAATACTTCTTATGAAGTTAAAACAATCATAATATTACTATATATTTTTTTCTTTTATAAATCTTAAATACTCGTACTAGTGGTTCGCCCCGAACTGAGACCTCCATAAATAAGATAGTTTTAACTATATAATCGTAATAGTTAACTTTTAACATTAGACGCAAAAGAGCTAAAGAGTTATTGGAGAAACGAATAAACTTTCACAGAGCGCCATCTATTGACATCATTGTGAAGTTTTGTTAAAAATACTGCAGCTCATTAAAAATTAAATAATTTCGATTTCTTATAATATTTATCTTATTTTAGTATTTGTTGTTCAAGTACAGGAAATAATTCAAATAATTGACCAAGTTTCAGGCTCAGCCTTTCAGAAAATTGAGAGTTCTGAGGTCAACTTTGGACGTTAGAAAATCTTCAATTTGAAAGTCCCCCATTTCGTCAATTTTAGGGGGGGGGGGGGAAATTGTACTCTGTTCCTAATTATCTTTAAAATGATTTACCACAACCATAAGTAACGCTATAAAAAATATTTTACTTCGCATTCGCTTCTATGAGAGCCCCCCTGAAATAAAGATTTTTATAACTTTTTAAGCCATATTCGGCTGGAGGCCATCGGTTTACATAATATTATATTTAAATTAGAAGTAATTACGTTCAGTAATTCAAAACTTATAAGGCTCTGACAGACGGACGGACGGACGGACAAGTGCAATTTCACTCAAGTAGACTCAGAGACCTACGCTTCGCTCGGCCAATTATATAAAGCTTCAAATTAAACTTGTGGAATTCACTTTGCACACTGTCATAAATTGTGTCCGACTTAACTTTGCATCATTCGTATTGGATTTCGTTGTGGAATCACCAGTTCTGCTGAAACTGACAAATAATGCGGTGCGCAAGCTTGTTCCTACCCTCTAATGATTAAGACACACACAAATGACGTGACGTGTCCACCATTGCAAATAGCATTAGCGGACCTTTTGTAAACACTAGACACCCCACCGAGCGCGATGTAGACTTCGTAGAACGGTAGGCCTGGTAACGAGTGTGTAGGTCTAGTATGAGACTTTATATCATATCCTACATATCAACCAGAAAAAGAATGACTAAACCAAAAATATTATTAGCTAGTAATAAAATATAGCAAAAAATATATAATATATCAAAAAAATAATAAGTAATCATCGTAATACTAATAAAGTATTTTATTAGAGACCACAGGAGGTAATTAATATTTCATTGAAGTAAACCAAAGAAATATTAAAGTTTTGGAAAAAAAATATTTTGACGTAAAATCTATTATTAAACAGAAATAATAATTAAAAATTGCGTGGTGGAA
Organism: Erebia palarica; assembly: GCA_964035005.1. Lineage (NCBI taxonomy): Eukaryota > Metazoa > Arthropoda > Insecta > Lepidoptera > Nymphalidae > Erebia > Erebia palarica. The sequence continues at coordinate 47,115,599 of OZ035983.1, forward strand.
CAAAATATGACCGTGACCGTGAATTCTGTCAACGTCGGTACTTTAAAAAAGTTTATTTATAAATCGAAGCTCTTAGTATATTTTTTTTGTGAGGAAAAAAAATCTTATTTTATTATGTCGCCCCATTATGTATTATAACGAAGTAAATTGTTATCTGTTTTTATTGCACTACAAGTTATCTCTTGACTGCGATTTCACTTGATTGTAAGTGATTATGCCCTTAAAGGTTTCTACACAGTATCGTACCGGAACGCCAAATCGCTTAAATACGTCTTTGCCAGTATTGTGGTAACTAGCCACGGCTGAAGCCGCCCACCAGACCATATCAGAGAAAATTCTGATATTATAAAGTCCCAAATTGACCTCGCTGGGAATAGAACCCGAGACCCCCCACTATAGGACCACAGCGCTAACAGCTACGCCAGGCAGGTCATCAAAGAGTAGGTTCTGTTTGATAAACTCGATATTGCAGTAGGTCATGTTTAACCTTTTACAAGCAGCGGAGACAATCTAAACAAACGACGCGTCCTGTTTATCAAAACTGGGGTGCAGAACGCGCTTGGTATTTCACGCGCGGCCGACGGCTTTGCGTACGAATTGAAGCAAAGATAGTAATACCCCGAAAAGGCAAATGGGGGTTTCTTCGCGTTCCATAGTTGACCGTATTTTCTTTAGGCATTATAAGGTCGCTACAGTATATTTAGTAAACAAGGAAATCGTATCTACTATACTGAGTTATTACTTTTACACAGACTACCAGATTCATATTTTGTTTGCGTGAACGCAATGTGATTTTTATCCTCATCATGGCGGATTGTGCAAATACACAATATTTTAACACATAAAATATTATTGTATTGTTGAGTGTTAAATAAGTTCTAAGCTAACAGGGATTTTAATTATTTTCTGATGAAAGAGAAAATAAGTCTTATTGAAACAGAGATTTAAGGACAATAGAACAGTTGTATTGTTGAAATGAAATGAGGGTAGAACCGATTGCCTACGTTATTTATGCGGGTCTGTAAACGGAATAAAGTAGGAAGTAAGCAGCAACGGCTCCGCGTCCGGCAAAGTTATCTGCGGGCACAGCGCTTCTGCAAATATATTAAATCAGGCTCTGGATTGAAAACAAACCATTTCCTTCTGAAGCTTCTGTATCTAATTAAAATATCAGAAAGAATAAGACAAAATTTCTGAACATGTTGTCTGGAAAGTGACAGCTTACAAAAAAAAGACAATAACTGTATTTGACCAAAAGTAGGAAATACCAACATGCAATAATTATGAAACGTATTATAGTTTTAAAACATTTGGTACTTGCATCTTGTTTTTTTTAAAATTAACGTCGACAAGGTTTTCATAAATAATTCAGAAAAGAGCGCGTGAATAATTTGATCGCATTTATGTTGTTCACTTTAGTAGCTAATCGAAGGACAACTTCTACAGGAGGTAGCAACTACATTTTGCAATTATTTATTTTTCAAAAAAGAACTGTAAAGGCACTTGGCATATTCCCACGTTAGCTGTTTTCACGTACGTATCTCTATAATTTGTCTCCAACCGAGGCCGGGGATACAGAGTAACGTTAACTAGAAATGTAACATAATATTCGCAAACGTTGGAAATGAAACGTAAAGAGAATAGAGAGAAATACCATTGTCACTGACCACGTAAAAAGTTTTGGGTTTCAAGTTCCCTTTGTGTGTTCGCCGTAGATAGATGGGGCATTTTCGTGAAATTCGTCCGCGTCACTTCTCGTAACAATGGGGAAGATAAATAATCCCTGCGTAAGAAAAGGATTTCGTAAACATAATTATTTAAACTCCCAATTGTTGGCTGGAAGTACGCTAATGAAAGTTTCTCGGTGACATTCGAGGTATTAACTTTTTCACAGCTTCAATTTGACTTTGAAACACAATTTTGTTGTTAGGAGGCCGATTTGATTAAAAATCTTTAGAATTTAAGATTTGCCGACTATTTTTCTCTTGTAACTCGAAATTGATTAAGTTTTCCAGAAAATAAAATTACGATTTTATCCCGAAAAATCCTCTTTGCATCTTCAAGGGATTGTTGCTTTTTAAGTATATAAGTAATCAATCAAATATTAAGTAGCCCAAAGTCAATTAAGCCGATAATAAGTTTCAATTCTATTTATTATGACCATCACAGACTGCTTCCATTCCAAACTCCTTATGCACAAAATTTTCAATAAAATACATATATATTATTGGACGTAGAAGCATTAATTACCTGTGTGTGTGCTTGACAGAATAAAATGAAAATAGTCTTTCAATTTTCTATATATATACTCGTATATAGTTTAATAACAAAATTAATAACACTTGGAAATTCTTGTTGCACCTGTGATTTGCTTGCTATTTTAATATAAGAAACGGGAAGTTAAAGCGAAGATTATGAATGTGTCTCCCGATATCGAATATTTATCTCAACACATCTGTCGGGCGGCACGCGTGGGGCTGACAGTGGGCGGGTCGGTATCAGGGCAGGCAGTATAATCTGCCGGCACTGTATGAAACACCGACCGGTGGCGTTTATGATGCTATAATAACCGTATAAAACGCGACTTATTGTAGCCGTCGAGAACGGACACACAAATCTATGCGAAAGAGTATCTGTCTGTCTGTCTGACTCGCTTTCACAGCCCACCTTTTTAACCAATTTAGACGAGTTCGGTATGTAGATAGGTTGTGACCCGGAAAAGGTATTCCCAAGATTTGTAAAATACCTAAATCTGGACGAAGTCGCAGGTGTCATCTAGTATTTTGTATGAACAATAAAATGAAACAATGCAGTAGGAATTAATTTTGTCAATTAACAATACAATTTAGGATAAAAAGCAGGTGCATGCTAGTCTTAGTATGAAAATGCGTCCATACGCAGAATATTTTCTTAATAAGCAAAATGTTTTACGCAAAATGTCCTCCCGACCGAATTTCGGCTACATCAGCCAGTATCCAGTGTGTTTAGAAATCTGCGTGTGAGATAATATAGTGCACAAGTATATGCGCAAACACTGTATGTGTAAACACAAGAATGTGCACTCTCTATTTCCGTACTCTCATGTCCCGAAAGGACAAAAAATTGTGATACGCCATGTAGTCTAGGCAATGAGGCGGTCCGTTGTATGGAGACCCCCGCATTAAATCCTCAGTCGATGAAACTTGGCTGGGTTTTAGTATCGGATAATCCAAAACATACACAAAAATATCCACCAAAAAAAAACATCCGGAAGTTAGGTATTTATACCTAAAACTTAATATTATGACTGCATATTTTCTCGATTTCTTTTGAAAATAATAGTAGGTAGTATATTTACACTCAAAACCGAAATATCAAATGAAATCATCATGCAAAACATCGATATTTAAACCGATTTCATTATCAAATCTAAACTGCGATTACGCGATAATGTACCTTCCTGCTTTAACAATTGTATATAAGTAATCGAGTAAAAATTGGGTATAGCATAAAAAACCTTACTTCCTTTCTGATTTTTTATTGGATATAGGATGTAAGTCTTGATATTTGCCTAGTTTGTGTGTAACTCTATTAAAGGCCCCATAATATAAAGATTTGGTAAGTAACAGGTTTGAGTGGAAACCTGCTAACCTAGAAAACCATGTCTTTCATTGAATTCTAATTAAAATAATTATGACGGCCCCGAAGTAATTGATATCAATAAGTTGCTGATCTTAAGTAACCAACAACGATAGTTTCAAAATTGTACTCAGATAAAATATCTTATAACGACAATATAAATCCTAGGTTTGTACTTCGTGACACAATGTATATTCATAATATTATAACATCTAGTAACCTCCATGCTCCCACCACGCCTGTTTACATGAAACGCTCGCTTAATTGAATGAAGCAGTGCAAAGTACGAAGTGAATTGTTGGAATTCGCAGCGACTATTTTTGCCCTTGTTTTATAAAAAGTAACGTTTTACGTTCGCGGTAACAAGCAAGTTTTCGTTCGGAGCAAACTCAACAACCACTCAGTTGGGCAGAGAAGTTGTCCGCTGGCCGCGCTCCGACGGTCAAACTTTTTATTATTGTTCCGCTTCATTATTGTAATACGAAATACGCAGTGCCATAATTAAGAGATGCTACGGAATTGTCCCATCTGATGGAATAGTTGGCGGAAAGTTTTATCATACTGTCATCAGTATAGATTGTTTGCTTCATAAATAATTGCCGGATTGCTTTTGCTAGCTCATCTATAATAACAAATTATTAATAGTGATGGTTATTAGCTCAAATGGAGTCTGTGTTGAAATAAGAAATAAAGCATACATTTATTGGACCAACCTACAAGTCATCAACGTTATTAGAAACCTATTAACTACTTAATTTACTGTCCGTCTACGTAGTACAAAGGTACGCATCTATATTTTAATAGAAGGCTGACGTTCGTAGTCTGCAGTTGATTATATTATGAATGTAGTCAGGCAAGTAATTTGTAAAGTCATAGGTAAAAGTGAGTAAATTCAGGAATGAACGATAATTCGTTGAAAATACAGAAGCCTTCATTAGTTCTACAGCCAATGACAAATATTTGCGTATGTTACGTTTCGCCTTAGACTTAAGCTCAGCCGTTAAACAAACAATGTTACAAAAAGCAGTGAGCGAGTGAGTGAGCACATGTTTAGGAATATGTGCAAACAGTTTATAGTGATTGCCGTTCCCAGGAATAATACGAGCTTGATTCCAAGACAAATATGTGACGGGACGCTAATGCATCCCGAGCGAGGTACTCTAAATGCAAACTTTCGGCAAGCGAAGAAAATGGCGAATAAAAGCTGGTGCAAAAAGAATTGGCTCCTCTTCATTTTCTCTATTGTGAAGTTGAATGGAACACAAACAATCAACTTTCTCGTCGAGTTGATTGTGTGGAGACACCCTTATTGTCTACCTACAGGTAAATAAAGTAGAAATACAATTGGCCTGCTACTTTGTGCGTAGCCTGTTCAACTTTTAAATTCTTTAAATTCATCTTGTCTAGCTTCTTTTGCCTCAATTTTGGGAATAAAGGCGAACAAAATGTAAGTATTTTGGTCATAAACTAAAATATTTTCAAAAAATATACGCCATTGAAATGATTGAAAATGGAGTTGGTGTCCAGTACACTGAAGCTATTATCTCGCTCGAAGGCTAAACTGGACTGAATAAGCGCCAGCTTCTGTATCATCTAAAGCAGCAAGGAACAGCTTCTGACACACGGCATACAAAACGTACGTAGTCCTTATTAGTGTATTTATGGCTTCGGATTTGGCAGCTCCACCAGTGAGGTGCACGCAGCAGTGCAACGCGGGTTACATTCTAAACCAGGGTGCGCCCCATCGTTCACGGGGCTATTTTTACTTTTTTCTTCCCTCACATGTCATACTATGAGGAAGGTGCGTGAAAAGTAAAATCATAAATCGCGACCGATACGTTGTAACAGAAATACACGCGAGTAGCTGTTAGCCCGCAACCGGTGGAACAATTTATCAAGGGCGACGGATCCCTAGTCCAATCGGTTGATGGCAATGCCATAAATATTTACTTTAATAAGATTCTGTCCCTTTTATTCGAAACTCTTGTTTTACGACACACTTTGGCTCACGATTGCGACCATCGAACTACGAGTAGAGCAGCGTGTGCGCATTATTTTTTTACTATCGGCATTCGCAGTGAATTGCTAAAGAAATACATTACATTCTAGGTCTAATAAATAACTTTATTTCGCAAAAGGAATTACCAAATGGGCTACGCTTAAATTCTGAAAGTAATTTTCATAATTACACGGAATAAAAATAGATTATGAGATGAACATAATAAATGAGTTTCCTTCAAAATTAGAGGATAAGCGAGCAGAAATCCTACGTATTCACGTCGTATAATTTGCATATACTTGCCACAAGGGTGTGCTTAGGAGCTTCTATAAGCGATTATTACCCGAAAAAGAACATTAAATTAAAAATAATTTATATTATTTTGGGGATATTCACGGGCTTTCATAGCTTTTCCTTATACTGAAAAGGGCTGTGTGGTATGGGAGGATGCGAATTAAGATTTTGTTAGTCTAATGTGTTACTAGCAAGTTGTTCAGCGGTCAGAACCCTTGAAGAGGCATGAGTCTTTCTATGTTTGTTTAGGCCCTCGTAGACCCCGTTACTTACGCTAATGGCAGTGTTACTTATTTGCCTTGCAAGAATATTTTTGTTTAAGCTTTTGTCTTTGTCTAGTAATGTGTGGTAACGAGTTAAACTGAAAGCATCCCGAGATCTTAATTGTTTGCTTAGTACTATTACAGTAGGGCACCTTAAGGCTAAAACTGTACGCAAGAATCTCCATACAACACGGTGATGTGCCACTTATGTCTAGCGTATTGCTTGCTTCAAGCGCATTGGGAAGCCAATAACAACGAAGGTATAGGCTTTGGGTATGCAAATACTTTGCATACCCAAAGCATGGTTATATAAGTAACGTCATTTTAAATCCAATATTAACTGCTAAGACTGCTAAAGACGACAGACTAGTTATTCTTTATGCACCCCATATAACCTGGGTATCAAAAAGGTTTGCTGAGAGAATATCAAAAATAAAATGACGTCACACTAAATTCCAAATGGCGGACGATAAAAACTTGTTTTTATAATTGGTTTTAATAAGACTTTAATAAGACGAATTGCGAAACGGACTCATGCACCGAGGGTTTTGTACGTTCCGTAGTAAGTTTAAAATTATTAAAAATATTTTTATTATATGATTTAACTAAAAAATTATGCTGTTCGCAATTTTTCCTATATCTGTGCTATATGAAGTTGCTTCGTACCAAATTTCAAGATTCTGAGTTCACGGGAAGTACCCTGTAGGTTTTGATTCCCTTGCGAGTGTCGAAAATTTGCTGCATAAACGGCTGTATCTTTTGATTGCGTTGACTTAGAAGTTTGATTTTTCACAGCTCCAAGGGACAGTTGACCTGAGTATTTGATATGAATTTCAGCTTGATACCTTCATGCGTTTCTGAGAAAAAGGGTCTTGACAGACAGTCGGACGGACAACAAAATGATCCTTTATGGGTTCCGTTTTTTCCTTTTGAGTTACGGAACCCTAAAATTACTGTGGCCTAGTAAGACCTGTACTTTTTTAAAACTAGATGATGGCCGCAACTTCATCGGCGTAAATTAAGTTTTTTGATTCCCACGGGAACTCCTTGATTTTCCGGGATGAAAAGTAGCCTATGTCCTTTCCTGGGATACAACATATCCCTGAACCAATATCCCTGGTCGGGCTGTGAAGGGTAGCAAAGAGACACACTTTCGAATTTATAATTTTAGTATGGGTTTGTCTGGATCACACAGAATTCGCCGATATCAAAACCAGCATAGCTGGGTATTCCTGGTGTGTTATAAACTTTACATCAGTATAGCACGGCGCCCGTGCTCACTTGTTCACTCAGATGCGAAGCGATTACGCGCCTAATTGATTTAATTAGTGACAACAAAGATACAATCACGTGTTTCTCTGTCATCAGTAGCAATGATATGATAATATTATGGTGATACGATTCTGCAGGGTAATAAATTACTACAGAACTAGTCTAATGCCCACCATGCGTTGCAATGCCCGTTTTGGATGAACGAATCACGCGCTGCTTATTGGAGTTTATCTCCTTTAGATTCAATTTTTATTTAAATAAGCTCGACGTATGAAAATTTATGGGGAGTAAGCTCAAACTTTCTCTGTTACGTTATTGGCTTTATGTTTCCATGGTAACACTTGTTTATGTTTCAAGGACTATGTAATATGTTTTGATAAATATAATTAATAAGAATAAATGTATCAAGCATGCTTTCAGTTCTATAAAAAATGCGTTCATATACCCCCATTTACTAATCTATATATTATATTATAATCGTTCGTAAAGAGTAAACTCCAGTCGTGCGTCGGAACTGACACAGATTTTTTATATTATATTGATGGTAGTTACTATGTCAAATAGAATTTCGCAAGTTCCAACAACAAATGTACAAAGATCTAAATCAATCGGATGAACAATACGCAAACGCATATGTTACAAATAGACAAAATATAATATTTGTACTAGTAAATAAGTAAATATAATTACAATATTTTTCCATCTTTGATTGTGATATTAGGTGAAGGTTACCTATCTTTAGTCCATTATTATGATTGTTGCGTTCTGTGTAGCCTTGTGAAGCACGTAATCCCATTGGAAAGACGTGCTCGAGATGCCTAGGATAGGATTTGCTGGATGATCGGACTGTTGATTCCGAATAACCTGATGGTGGCTATACTACCGCTCACTATGCAATTGGCACAACACTTCCTGTAAATGCTTAAACGAATATAAAGAGTGGCAAGGAAGAGAATTAACTAATATTATAAATGCGAAAGTGTGTTTGTTTATCCTTCAATCACGACGTAACAGACCAAGGATCGACATGATTGTTTGCATGGGTATAGTTGAGAACCTGGATAGTGACATATGCTTTTTATCCCGAAAAATTAGAAAGTTCCCGCTGAAATTAAAAAAAAACTTAAACCACGCTGCTGAAGCCTTAAAAGCCGATAAAATCTTAAATTCACTCTAAAATTTGATATTGGTATAATAACTTGATGCGCGAGTTGGTATGCTGTCCAGTCCACTCTATGAGCTTAATTTCAATCTGTTATCTAGAAGACGCCATGTATCGGATTTACTTCACTTGGATGGTTGCGTTGCACCACTGAGAAGTTTATGTTACAAGTTTGAAAATCAATATCGGAAACTAACGCGCCGCTAGATATTTTAATAATAACCCCCCTCTAACCTCTATAATAGTTATTAATAACGGCCCAACGTACCTTCCCCAGGCGGCTATTCCATAATTCTACTATAATCTCGAAACACGAAAGCGTTTTAATAAAGATTGTTCGCTCATAAATGTTACGAGTGCCGATATTAAATTTATTCGGTGTCTGGGAAAACTCTTATAATATAAAAGTTGCGGTGCAATGGATGATTCTGATGATATCGTTTTAATTGCGTAGAGAGGGGTGGGCGCGGCGGAATTGTGATGCTGGTTGCGATCCGAGGATCCGCTTTGTCAATGAAGACGTCGGTGCTCGCACGTACGCTACGGTTCACTTGTTAGGAAGACCGCAGCGAGAAGCCCAAATATTTACTATTGCATTTGAAATACAAAACTTTGCACTCGAAAAAGAGCCATCTTACAGTTTGCGAGAGTTGCAAGGGTCTTATTTCCAGTTGTCCTTTGGCGAGTTCTCGACTGACCGGTCAGTGCTGGACGGTTTATTGCGACCACGCTGTTTGCTGAGCACTACAAAACTGTTTCGTACTGATTTTGGCAATATTATTATTGTACCGTTTTACCTTTGTTACTAGGACAGACTATTTATGACTAGGGACTATTTATATTGTAACTGTAATCTTGCTTTTACATAACAAAAGGGATGGTTTGTTTTTGTATTAAAATCATCTGCATTATATTGTAGTGTTTTTACTCAATTACTTTAGTAGTAGCTATTTTACAGACACTGGGCATGTTCAGGTAGGTACTGATGAGGTTTAATAACAATTCTTTTAGCTTTATCAATCACAGCAACGGATCGACATGTTTTTTTTCTTAATTGAAGATGTCAAGACGGCCAACGCAAAGTTTGGTCCCAGAAAATCAAATATTTCTCAGGGATTTTTAAAAAACCTAAACCCTCCGTGGATTTGGACGTCATCGAATAATATATAGACACAAAGGTATACCTACCTGTGCATACCTGATCATGTCAGCAGAATAAAGTTATCTATTATTAATCCAAAAAAAGTTGTCGGATAATTTTATCACCATTAGAGAATTTTCCAAATTTAATTTGTCTCGAATAAGATGTTAAATTTTCAATCTGCGGCCTTAATATAAATAGAAAATGAGGGTGAACAAAGTGCCCGGTCTCTGATCACATAATTTTCCCTCCCTTTATCTCTGTTTTACACAGAGGTTCATTCGTACTCTTCCGTGTAAGTGAGGTATTCAAATCATGAAATTTCATTGTATTTTTAAACCCGGATTCTGGCTGGATTTAACGGACTTTATCAAGTACGCGTGCTGTGCAGTGAATCGAATAGATGCAGTTATTCCAATATTTTTTACTGGTTGTCATAGGGTTCACTTATTTCTCTTCTGTATTACGTAGACATGCTTTTCAAAATAATAATAAATAATATTAAATCTGGTAATGGTAAAATGGTAATTTTATACTGATTTAAAACATTGATTAATTAATCATGAATATTTTTATCCAAGTCCACGTGTATTCAGGTCATACAAATGTCGGGGAAAATCTACGAATGCTCAACCATACTAAGCGAATAATTAAGTCCATTCGTCGCTCTGTTGTGGTGCGATTTAAGGATAAGCTAACAAACATAAATTAGTACGGAAGCACTGATACAAAATACATAAACCGATTCACCAGTTGGACGGTTGGACTCTGATAGCAGGTTGGTCTTGGTCGACGATGATCTTATTCACTCCAAGCATACAAAAAATATTTGACGTTTGCTAAAACTAAAATATTTATAACGCGACGTCAAAGGAACGCTGTACCCGCAAATTCTGTACTACCACTCTTTATTTTACTCAAAGCATAAATATGTATGCCAAAAAACGAAATCAACCTCACTTTCCAGTATGAAGTACAATATCTGCACATAATATTAAATATTCTACACCCGTTTGTCAACTATTAACATTGTAATATAAGCAATAAGCTAGCTACTGAGCTACTGAGTGCCCAGGCTCTTAAATACGCCGACACAATGCATTTTATTAAAACGCTGGGGCGGCTTTTTAAGTCGATTCTCCACAGAATGTCGCTCTATCCACCGCTTTGTTCTCACTTTTAATAGTCTGAGAGTTCACCGTAAATCCATACTAATATCATAAATGTGAAAGCGTGTCTGCTTTTCTGTCCGTCTGATTGTTTGTTTGTCTGCCTACTATGCTTTAACGGCCATCATATCAAACGATTTAGATGAAATTTGGTATAGAGATAGGTTGCATTCCGGGGAAAGACATAGACTTTTATCCCGGAAAATTAAAGCGTTCCCGAGGGAATAAAATAAACTTAATTAACGCGGATGAAGTCGTGGGCATCATCTAGTTTTACATAGCACTAACATTTAAAAGTACGGATTTGTCAAGCTACGGATGTGTGGCAAACCCAACAATAGAGGCGCTCGATCCAACATCTAGAGATCTAAGCTATGAAAATCAAGCACCCCTGTTGGCGGCTCTGACACCTAAGGCCCGAATATAAATAATAATATAAAAATTCTAACTTGAAGAATAAAGGAACCTACTCGCAATTGGATTACAATTGGCTTGGCTTAAGTAACGGCTTTATATTAGATCTATAGGATTTCTTACTGCTGTCTCTTTCACTATAGAGCTTCCACATACAAAAGCACCTGATATGAGAGGGGCGAGATGAGTGCAAAGTGTATTTACGCAGCGCGATTACGCGCAGCAAGGCGGGTGATCGAGTGCACGATTGTTCGTGATAAGTCTGTTACAACATCTACTCGTTAGCTATGAGTTCCTAGTCACCAATATATTATATACTACTACTTACGTAATAGGAAAGGTGACGGAAGTTTTGAAAGACTAGTTTCTAGATATTTCCATCATTATTGATTGAATTTCAGATGAAATTACGTGATCAGACGTTAATGAAGTTGAAAAAAAGCTCAACTCTATTGAAACGGACTTTAGGTGAAATTGTATCCGTCAGTTTGTTAAGGGATTTAAAAAAAACATTACCTAAATCCTCGCACAGGCATCATCTAAAAATTAAACTGTCGGTTATATCAAACGTTATTTTATGCCAGAATAATGCTAGTGTGAGAAATAATAGCAAAGAAAAAATATATGGAAATACTCAGATCCTTACTTCTTGAGCACTCCAACACAAGCATTATTTTCATAAAGATGCCTTTTGAGGCAACTCTTTTGTTCTGGCTTGTAAGAGTCTGTACACACAAGAGCCTGACTCGAGTGGTGTGCGATAAGTGCAGAATGTATTTACGAAGTCGAGCGATTGAGCATACAGTATATGTGGTAAAAATCTGTCACAACATTCGGGTTTCATTAACGAATTTAGATTGATGACCGCGACTTTTGAATCCACGTTTCATTTGTGCAGTTTTTTAATCTCTTTGGCGTAGGTACTCTACCATTTACCAAGTTAAAATTAGCCTAAATGTCCCTCTCCACGATGTAAGCTGTCTTTAAATCCACCGCATTTAGCTAAGATCAGTTAAACGGATGGACCACTATACAGCAACGGGCAAACAGAAACTCAGTTATAATACAGCTCTTTGAATTGATCTAATGGAATTGTCACGCAGATAGCTTACTAGATAGTATTCTGATGACCGACCTGAATAGAAATTCCGTGCCGACAAACCTCAGAAAAAGAGCCAGGTATGTTTTTGTAAAAAATACTTTATTGCAAATATTTTAAGATTTCTTTAATTGCCCTACATATTACTGAGTACTAGGGAAAGCATGAGTATAATACCAATCAAAGAGTTACACAAGTAACTCGACACAATACCCTCGCGGCTCTTCCAGTTTTATTGTTCTAACATCTGTCGTGATATGCAAAGTCGGACTCGTAAAGCGACCCCGGCCGACGATTACTTCCCCGAAGTTAACTCTCTCTTATAACAATCTTTATAACCTACCTGTAAACGTGCAATCTGATTAATAAAGCTTGATTGCCTTGTATATTGCATTTTAACGGACTTTAGAGACAGATTTATTTTATTTATGCTAATGAATTCGAGTATAATAACAAAATAACAGTTCCAGAACACAGTTATTGCAGTGTTTTATTAAGATTTATTTAGAATGTCATTTGTTTATCATAATACGTCTGCGTCTCATAATCGGATGCGTCTCGTAGTGACGAGATTAGTACGTGAGGTTGACGTGCCTAAGCAAGGTTTCCAGTGCGAGCGGAGCGAGCTTATTAACTAGCAGAGGAAAACTGCATGCACCAAAAAGCTAGAGCTTGTGGAACGGACTGAGTGAGCAAAAAGAGTTCAAAAAGAGTCAAAATGAGCTCTCTCATTAATTAATAAAACTGTCAAAACTCTTTGTTAGTGGAAATGTAAATTTATTTTGTTTCCACAGTGTCTGATACATTGAGCCCTTTCCCGCTCATTACCTTTTTGCAGTGGCATCAGCAATGAAGCTCGAAATGTGGATCAAGAAAAAACGTAGGTAAGTTAAATCTAAAGCATTCTAAAAGTTAAGTAAAAAAGTTTATTAGTCGTAATTATAAATACTCGTAGCTAGTAATTAAACATTCCTTAATTGATTTTGGAAACCAAAATTATTTATTATTCCATGACATTGTAAACCAAGTTTGAAGTTTTAATCCTTAAATATTTAACAGTATCACAGAATTTATGGAACTCTCCCGTTAGCGGACAAACTGGCAAAGTCCTGAAATAGCTCAAAATTACCAAACACATTCGTGAAACGTAAAGCAAAGCCTGAGTATTTATGTTAAAAAAACTTTTTGGATTGAACTAAAATGTTTTGTTCTAGCTTAGTTTCCCCTAGGGGTTTTTAAAATCTAAATAAATAATAGGCCGCATTTGATATTTTACGTTGCTTTGTGATACGAGTTACCATATGTATTGTTTTCTGTATATTTTTAGCAAAATATTTTTTTTTTCATAGAAATTGGACGATATTATGAGAAAGTGGATCGGGCATAATCACTCACAAATAAAAAAAGTCGGGAGGCATTTCACGTACTGAACTTCTTTTTAAAGATCGTACCCGAAGATGAGTTCGTAGAATTGTTAATTTATTGTTAAATTAATTTGTGGCCGTCTTCGCAGTCCGCACATAATCCAATAGATGGCATTACTAGTACGATACACGTGACCACGAAGAACCCAAATCACGATTACGAAGTGTTCTCTGAATTACGCTATTTATACGACCTCCTAAGATAAACGATTGGACCAGTGGTCCCCGAGCCCAACACCCACTCGGAGGATGATCATCCTATTGTTACGGTCTAGCCATAACACCTGCTCCCGTACAAATTAACAATTCTACCAACACAAGACACAAATAAATATTTTATTCTAGGCATTTTATTCATCAAGGCATAAAGAAGTACTTAACCCATTTGGACCCAAATACAAACTAGCAGCAAAATTTTGACTATAAATAGATCCTGAAATCTTTTGGCGTACCTATCGGAGCCTAGTTAGACATATTACAGAAAAAAAGTTAAAAAAATATATTTACTTTTTTCTGTAATATGTCTATGTAAAAAAACCGTCCTCAAATGGGGCCAATGGGCTGATGTGTGATACTTTTCAACACATCCTTTTTCTATGCACAATGTTTTGATACAACATTTACAGTGTCAATGTGTTTTCCACGTGCCATTCTACACATCGTAGCTGGTTTAGCAGCTTTTGGAGGAAGTTTCCAACATCATCTAGACTGTATCTAGACTCATACTTGGCATATTGAAGAAGGTTTACAACGTATTCCATCGCATCACCAGTGCCTACACCCCTCAAATGAAATCAGGCGATACTTCGGTGAACCTAGAGCTGATCCACTGTCCCTTCCACAGTCAGGACATGTAGACACTAGGCGGCAGCTAAAGCTAAATCTACAATGTAGTGAAATATACCCTACATCAGAGAGGGCATCAGGACATCAGAGAAATGCATGACTAGTGAAATAGTACTTAAAATAAACGATATGCGCATGCAGAACGGCATTTATTTTTTCCAAAATAGGTCTTCACTATTTTTGATACCAAAGGCTCATTACTGGTTCATACTTCCTCATGCTGACCTCAGTTATTACCATAGCAATGCATCGAAAGCAACAATAACCTGCAACACTTGCAATCATCCAGATTTTGTAACCAAATCGCACTGGCTTGCCTCTTATGGACTGCTTGGCTAGGTCATAGGTGACGTCCAAATGTTTACTACGGTGTCTTCGAGACCTCGAAAGTCATATGCTGAGTCAGATGATCATTTTGTCATTGTTTACGCCGAAAACAAACCTGCGATTAATAAACAAAAAATATTACCTATCAGCCCAGTGGACCCATTTGGTGACATCATTAAAATACCTTCTGGTATGGTTAAATCTTGAAAAATACACATAAATAACATAATAACATTATTTTCTAGTAAAAACAATAGCCAAGTAAAAACTTCAGAAAAAAACTAAAAAATATAAATGTAATTATAAAAAATACCTACCTTACCTTTAGGTATTTTTTTGGGACCTTTGGGCTATCCCCAGTTGCTCAATAGAGTAGATAAACCACCAATTTCAACCATGTTATCCAGTAAATTACTAATCAATATTTTTTATCAAGATGTCCCACTCTCAAAAATATTTGGGTACTTAAAGAAGTGGCCCTAAATGGGCACGGCGGGCTTAAATGGGTTAAAAGCCGCAAATGCATTGGCGGTTCCTCTGGTACTGCTAATATTCATGGACGGCGGTAATCAGATGACCCTCGTGCTCATTTGCTTACAATTCATTAAAATAAAAAACAAAAGGCGCCAAATAGCGAAAAAAACAAAATATCGATGTTATTAATACAGTTATTAAAATGCTCTGAATGGCCGCTCAAGCTACCTGCAATTACTTATCTGCATTATAACGCATTTTTGACATCAGAACCAAATTTCCATTAGAGATCGAATCTTACGGCTCACAAAAATATACGTGGATCGCATCATATTATTTTTTTGTTGATACAATGTATAATTTTGTGTATGTGGATTTTTAGGAATTGATCATGGTATACTTAATCTTCTACAAGGTTACGATCTTGGTGTATTAATTGATTAGTTTATTCATCAGAATGGACTGCTGAGGTAAATATGGCTTCGTTCAATATAACGATCGCGTCGGTCTGCCCGAAACAGTATTATGAATCAATAGTTAATGAGTATCAATGAGAGCTTCTCAAAGTCTTCTTTGTGCATCCCCGGCGCATCATTAATATTGGAACTTGCCCATTGTCTCTCTAGTGGTCGGACTTTGTATATTAGACGACGGAAATGAACTACTCATTTCCTTTGGCATAACTTTTCCTTAATACTCAATTAGCTCTATTTATAGCTGATATTATCATCTCTTCTAAGTAGGAAATCGTAAATAAAATATAACCGACCTAAAATAAAATTAGCCAGTTCATAATGTGACATCTATGTATTAATTTAACGTCATTTTTAACTAGTGGTTACTTACTTAATTCGCTCTATTAGGGTATATTTATATAAATGCGAAAGAGGGAGTACCTTCCAAGTTGCGAGCCGTGATGCGAGCAACCAGCTCACGCATTCATCTCCTGTCTAGTATTGAATTTTGTGCTGTGGCGATATGTCGATGAAAATAACGGCGAGAGATGCGACATGCCGCAATAGCGAATATGTAAATGCAGGGTTAGGTGTATTTGCACATTTGTAAACGAGGGCGCACAAAGTAGCTGGTCGTGATATGAGATTCGAGTACCTACACTCGTCACACATAATATGTCTCGCGTCTTGTATGTATTGATGATGAATGTGGTGCATTTTATAGTAAAACACAGCTTAAGGAGATATACATACAATTCATAATATACAGTGCTTAAAGGTGTAATCTATTTATGCATACTGAAAGTTTGAATTATATGTCTTTTCATTTATTAATTTGATTCTGGTTGGAAAAGCTCCTCATATATTATATCGTTAAAGAAATAAAACGGGTTGCATAATGGAGTAAAAATTATGAACAAAATCATTAGTCAAAATGAATTCTCGGCAGCGGGGTTTTCTCACGCTTTGTGATAAATTAATAATTTCGTACCTCCTTAAGAAAACAAGTCTGAGTAAAATCTAATTTCAACTTTATACAAATTGTACTCTCGCCTTTTAACTAATTATCGTCGTTGAAGACAAATCTCGCATGCGAGAATCGTATGAAATGAATTCTCAAATTCATTTGAAACAATGAAAAAATTTACAACAGATGAACCATGATCCGTACTAACATTTTATTCGTGTTTTTTTTGTGGCAGGTAAGTTGAAGATCTGGAAATATCTTACACTACTTTTATCCCACAAAATCAAAGTTTTTTTCAACCAGAATCCACGCAAAAAAATTTGCGGACATTGCATCGTATAGTATGGAATAGGGCTAATACTGATTGCTGACGCTTTGAAATTTTTTTTTACATACAATTTATCAAGAAGAAATCCGAGCATTTCCAATTTTTTTAAAGTATTAGCAAAATTCGGGATAGCTTTCTTCTCTATTTTGTATTTCTTAGCAGACCAATGAAAAGCGTTCAATAGGAAAATAATTGATTTCGCGGACGCTTGAGAGCCTCTGGGCTCCCAAAAATACAAATCTGAAAATACGTAATCCACGGCTTATGTACAAATGAATGTTCTCGTATAGTGTTAAAAAATATGTCGAATTTCATACATTAGCTAATAGTAAGTACTTAGAGCATTAAAATATTGTATAGATAAACATTTTTTGGCAATGTAACTCATCACTCGCTATCTACTGATGGATAATGTAGCGAATAGATCATAAAGAATTGAATCGTATGCAAATAGGATTACATTTTCGTTTTTATTCACAGTATAGGCATAAAATGAATGCCTTTAGAAGCAAAATACCTAGTAATGTAACGCTTAGGAAAAACCGAACACATTTTTAAAATTCAATCACAATTAGCCTTAAAGATTACGCAGTAAACATTAAGCACTGATTGAATCGGAGCCTTCTTTTGGGGAATTGCCTAAAAATCCGTAAGGTCACGATCGGATGAGGTCGCCCTAACCATTTTTTCCCGTGAAACTATTTTAATTAAAGCCGGCCGATCGGAAGGAGTTTATGGGGGGACTAGTCGATCCACGGTACAGATTGGGAATGTTCAATTTCGGGGGCGCCAGATGAAGCTCTGAGCCTAGTAATTGCGGTGATCATTAACATTTACGATAATGACCTCGTCGGGATTGACGCGCTATCGTCTTTGACCTCAGATACGGCTAATCCGAGGGAATCACGTGTCTCTACGAGGTTACGATGCACTCGCTGTATGTAGATTGTGGAAATTGGAATGCGTTTCTGATTTTGTAATTATTCGCTCGTTCTGTATATTTCAATCACAAATAGTGTCCTCTGAACATAATCAAAGTTATCTGGGTACTAAAATTATACATCCATGAAGTTATCCAATGTAGTACTAGAAAACTTTTATGCAATAAAACATTATTAACTAATCATAGTATATAAAAAGTACCGTGATCATATTAAAGAAAGGTAGCACAAGTGAATATGACGCTAATATTCACAATATATATTCAAGTTTTTATATTCACTAGCAGATGCTCGCGACTTCGTTAGCCTATACCACTCTCCAGGCCCTCAACTACCCATGCAAAATACCCGTTGCTCTGTTGCGGCGTAATTGAAGGACCAACTCTCTATTTCACCCCTTTGGGGTAGAATTTTCAAAAACTGTGAAACATATTTCTTTGTTTTTAACCGGTAGCTCATATACCAAGTTTCATGGCTATAACTTGAGAAATGAAGGACTTTCATAAAAACTTCCAACCCCTATTTTACCCCTTCTGTGGTGAAATTTTGAAAAACTGTGAAATAGGTACTTCTTTATTTTTTATCGAAAGCCAAAATATCAACTTTTGTTAGAATAACTTGTGAAATATCTTGAGGAATGAAGGCCTTTAAAATGAAGGTCTATAATGAAGGCCTTTTATACCAAATTTCATCCCTTTGGGGGCCAAACTTTCTAAAACTGTGAAAGATGTATTTCTTAATTTTTAACCACAGCTCATATACCAAGTTTCATGGCTATAGTTTTCATACCAATTTTCAACCCCTATTTTTCCACTTTAGGGGTTGAATTCTGAAAAACTATGACACATGTAATTCTTTAATTTTTAACAATACCAAGATTCGTTTGTATAACTTGAGAACGTCTTGAGAAATGAAGAACTTTCATACAAACTTTCATCCCCTTTGGGGGTAGAATTTTCAAAAACAGTAAACTAGTACTAGACTGGTAGTTCGTCTACCAGGTTTCATGGATATAACTTAGGAAATGATGGATTTTCATACAAACTTTCATCCCCTATTTCACCCCCTTAGGGGTGGAATTTTGAAAAAAATGATTCCTTAGTGAGCGCCTACGTCACAAAAGGAACCTATTGTCAAAATTTCAAGTTGCTAACCCCAGCGGTTCAGGCTGTGCGTTGATCCCTTAACGATTATATATATATATAATATAAATATTATACTATTTAAAGCTCAATTACCACTCACTAACTGACACACATATATATATATATATATATATATATATATATATATATATATATATTATTGAAGATATTTACTAACATAAGATACTTGTTTCAGGATAAAGAAATGAAATTTAAGAATGGAATACATTCCCTGCGATTAAGAAAAATAACGATGGTGTCAGAGACGAGGTTATAAAAGGATGCGTGCGCATCTGCTGCGGACTACATTGTCACCCGTCGTTGCGTGTCGTTCTTGTGTGATTTTATTTTCTCGCTGTAATATTTTTATTGTTCATGTTAATAAATGAGTCAGGAGAGCTTCAAGTATCCTCTAGAAATTTGCAAGATCAGAAGTGGGATTCGGTATCAACGTGATGCCTAATCCTACCGGCTATTCTGATTCTATAATTCTATACTTGAGGAAGGAAGGCAAGAATGCCTGATTGTGATCGCGTGAATGTCGTAGAACTGGTCATAATGGTTGTTTGAAGCATGAGGTGGACGCGATACTAGTTCGCGTCAGGTGCTTTGAAAAGTCAGACAGCTACGCCTAATATCACCATCGCCTGATAGGCGTGCGTTGTTGGAAAAACCTCCGTCATGTTCTATGAGCCGGCGGTCATGTTGCAGCCGCTGGGTGCACCATACAGGGGTCAAATGTTGGGTGTTGAATCGGAATGTGTTGTAAGTGACGCGAATGCGGATATGCAATCATTTTGTTTGAAGTAACGAGTAAGAGTTCAGATAGTTACAGCACATATGTTGACTATGCTTGTCGTTCACTTCTTCGTTTGCGAATAGTGAGAGGGCTCAGTGTTGGGTAATTGATGTTTTGAAAAACTGGATTGCAGTCTAATTGTCATCGTTGCCTGGTTGCCGTGTAAACAGAAGATGTAAATATTGGGTGTTCAGGTTCTTATTCAGTTCTGCGCATATCAGCCATGACATATTGTCATGTCATGTCAATTATTTGTCTACTTGTGTTTATTTACTTTCGTGTAAAATTATTTGAAGTTCGACCTGTTAATTTTTGGTCGTTTTGTGATCTTGTTAAAGTTGTGTACGTAGAATAAAGTCTGGTTTGTTTGTTCGTATTTCTTTCACAGATAAAGGACCGCTGGTATGCTCACATTTATAGGGAGCACCAAAAAGGAACATTTCTACTTGTTCGCATTTAGAGAATGTTGTTCAAGTTAGTTTCGTTCGATGGATATGTTACGAAGTTATTACTCGAAATGTGGTTCATGTGATATGGCTTGTAAAGGTATTCAGAACCTGTGGCAAACGTGTGTGGTGTGGTCATTATCTGTTGTATGTCTCTTTCATATTCGGCGCTCAACACGGTGTGAGGCGTTCTGGACGCGCCAGGCAGCGCGCTCGCCTGCTGAGCCGAGCTGCGCGTCTACATGTCGCGCAGGGCTGCGCGCTTGCCTTGCTGCTGCGCGTCTACATGTCGCGCAGGGCTGCGCGCTTGCCTGCTGCTACGCGTCTGCTGGTCGCGCAGGGCTGCGCGCTTGCCTGCTGAGCCGAGCTGCGCGTCTACATGTCGCGCAGGGCTGCGCGCTTGCCTTGCTGCTGCGCGTCTACATGTCGCGCAGGGCTGCGCGCTTGCCTGCTGCTGCGCGTCTACTGGTCGCGCAGGGCTGCGCGCTTGCCTGCTGAGCCGAGCTGCGCGTCTACATGTCGCGCAGGGCTGCGCGCTTGCCTTGCTGCTGCGCGTCTGCTGGTCGCGCAGGGCTGCGCGCTTGCCTGCTGCTGCGCGTCTGCTGGTCGCGCAGGGCTGCGCGCTTGCCTGCTGCTGCGCGTCTGCTGGTCGCGCAGGGCTGCGCGCTTGCCTGCTGCTGTGCGTCTGCTGGTCGCGCAGGGCTGCGCGCTTGCCTGCTGCTGCGCGTCTGCTGGTCGCGCAGGGCTGCGCGCTTGCCTGCTGCTGCGCGTCTGCTGGTCGCGCAGGGCTGCGCGCTTGCCTGCTGCTGCGCGTCTGCTGGTCGCGCAGGGCTGCGCGCTTGCCTAGTGCGCGACACTTCACGCTCGCCTGCCGCGCTGCGAGGCGTGACACTGCGTGTCCGCTAGTCACACTGGGAGGTGTGACGCTACGCGACTAACTGCGTGCAGGGATGCGGTGACTGATGTGGTTTCAGGTTTGGCCGAGCGCACTATTTTTTTGGGCTAAGTTATGCTAACGTCGCGCCTATGTCTTATGCCATGAAGTTGCTCTTTATACTTTTCTCAACGATGCCGCAACGAGACAAGCTAACGTCGCGCCTTTGTCTAACCAGGCTAAGTCATGCTAACGTCGGGCTTAATGACTTAGGCCTGTGCTGTCTGTACACTCTGGGCAGAAAAGCTAACGTCGGGCCTCTATCTTGCCGTACTAAGTTAATGCGAACGTCGTGCCTATGACTTAGATGTGTACTCTTCATCGTATCGGGCAGACAAGCTAACGTCGTGCGACTGTCTTGCCGGGCTAAGTCATGCTAACGTCGTGCTTAATGACTTAGGCCCAAGTTGTTCTAACACTGCTTACCAGTTAGGGTAAAACGTTGTGCCACTGTCTTGTCGTGGTAGGTCATGCTAACGTCGCGCTTAATGACTTAACCAGTGGCCGTAACGTTTCGAATTTTATTTATACGCCTAACGTGTCTTCTGAAATTTGAAGCGTTGTATTCGGTAATGGCCGTAAAAAGATATGTGAAGTTTGTTGTTTTATGTGCGCAGGTGCAGACAAGGACAAGAGATGATCTTCCGGGTTGCCAGCAACCAACAACGTTCTGTGGTGCCGAGGCTTGCAGGTGCTTCTGTTGCGCCTGCCATTTAAGAACTTCAAGATTCTGTCTGTGTCCAACGGAGTCTAAGCAATGCCACTGCTGGACTAGAGGAGCTGAAATGAAGGAGCCCGGGGACGGTCTCGGGTCAGTCTGGCCGTATTGAAGATATTTACTAACATAAGATACTTGTTTCAGGATAAAGAAATGAAATTTAAGAATGGAATACATTCCCTGCGATTAAGAAAAATAACGATTGTGTCAGAGACGAGGTTATAAAAGGATGCGTGCGCATCTGCTGCGGACTACATTGTCACCCGTCGTTGCGTGTCGTTCTTGTGTGATTTTATTTTCTCGCTGTAATATTTTTATTGTTCATGTTAATAAATGAGTCAGGAGAGCTTTTACGTCTTACTTCTTCAAGTATCCTCTAGAAATTTGCAAGAATATATATATATATATATACATATATATATATTAGATTTTATGTATAGAAATGTACCGTACCTACTTATGGGTACCATTTTGTTATTATGTAAGTAAGGTCTGTCGATAACATCAGATAGTGATTCTGAAAATTCCCTCAGGATGAAATAAAGTTCAAATAAAAGATCAATCAAAGTAAGAAAGGGATATTTTTTGTAACGACAATAATGTAAGCAAATAATGTTGTCTATTCCTTTAGACGATTTTTTCTGTATGTACTCCGAATAAACATGCAAAAGTTAACACAATGCTCGGTTCGCTGTAAGTAAATTATTATATATATTATAAATATATATATGTATATATATATGTATCATAATTAAATAAATAAAACAATCGCATATTCGCGTTATAATAATCTATTAACATGTATATCCCATTACATGTGCTTGTTTGCAGACCGAAATCATTAAGGCTTCGCATCTCCGCTTTTCAACTCGAAGCCATATTATGCGACAGAAGGCTTTGCTTGATTTGCAGAAATTAATAATGGAATAGGGGCCTAACATGAACTTTACTCATGCGATTACTATTCTAATTTTAGTGCGAGTTGCCCTGACGCGAAGTTTTGATAGAGTTTGAACATGCATTTTGAGTAGCGAACCTCAAAACATCAAAGCAAAATGGACATAAATCATAACGAGAAGCGTTGGGCCGCTTAAAGTTCAAGGTGATTAGACTTTTGAGCTATACAAAGGCCTATCATCGATTAAAAGAACTGATACAGTTCCTCCTAAGCCTATAGAAAAAATCAAATTCCATTTTATTTGTCCGCGTGGATTTAGAGTTTTTTGCTTCCCGCGGGAACTCTTTCGATTTCCCGGATAAAATTTAGTCTATGTCCGTCCCCGGAACAATCAAATTTCGTCAAAATCGGTTGAACAATGGGCCGTGAAAGCGTAGCAGACAGACAGACATACTTTCACATTTATAATATTAATATGGATATGAATTGTCATAT
The DNA here is from genome assembly GCA_964035005.1 of Erebia palarica. Taxonomy (NCBI): domain Eukaryota; kingdom Metazoa; phylum Arthropoda; class Insecta; order Lepidoptera; family Nymphalidae; genus Erebia; species Erebia palarica. Next base: position 47,139,227 of record OZ035983.1, read on the forward strand.
TTCAAGTTGTTAGTGTAACTTCCAACATAGTCCAAATGTGCAATCTCGTACTAAGCCTGTCTACTTGATTTCATTAAATTCAAACGTAACCCTCAGTTACAATTTTGCGTAACACTGAACAATAAACATTTCTTTCGTATGGTTATCATTGAATCTCATATCATTGTGTTCTCTATGGTTGTCATAGAAGTGAGAGTGAGTATTCACGTTGAAAATATAAGCAATTCTTATAGCAATGCATTTTCTGCAGTTTTCTAGAAAATCAGTGGTACCTTTGTGGCTGCAGATCCATCACTAACCAAAAACAAATAGATCTAAAAGTGTGCTAAGCTTTACACAAAATTCCCAGCGGGGAAGAATAACACTACATTTGGATCCGTCAATTTAGTTTAGAGATTTGTGTATACCGGAAAACATTGTACGACTATTATTGGACTAAATTGGGAATAGATAAATGGATGATGAGCGTTTATAACCTAGAAGCGGTGATAGATGGTTTAGACGGCAGATTCCAATTCGGGTGATCGACTCAATTCCCTGGCACCTCTTACTTTTCGGAGTTACGTGCTTTTTAAGAAATTAAGTATCACATGATTTAAGGGTGAAGAAAACATTGTGAGGAAACCTGCATACCTGGGAATTCATCATAATGTTGTCAAATGTGTGTGAAGTACCAATCCACTGTTGGCGGCGGGAGAAGAGACGCATTAGTGAGCAGGCAGTGGGTAGAAATTATGATGATGATGAGTAGGTAAATGCATGATAAACTTGTATACTATGTAGGTAAATGGAAAGAGCAGGGGCCATATTGCCAACGCATAAAGTAATACTTTAAAACAATATTACTCAAAATGTCAGATGGATGTCACGTACCTTGACATACACGAAAGTCAACAATAATAAAACAATATGGTTTTAAGCGTTGGTAGTATGGCTTCTAAATTTCTGGCCAACTTGAACCATTGCTACTGTGAAAACAAGATGTATCAGAAGCGATACATAAAATATCCTCAATGAAATAAACAAATTTGAGTTTGATGGAGAGATTCATAGTATGTAAGTAATAATTCTGATTCTGTATTCTTTGGATTATGATGAGTGAAACTCTCAAGAGCGCAATATCTCGTAACATTTTAATGAGTGTTGAAAAATGTAGCCGGGTTCCAGTGATATAATTATTATTTAAAAATTCCATCTCTGTAGGAAGTTGAGGTTGAAAATAAATTTGTAATATCAAATTTCATTTGATGAAACTGGTTTAAGGTTAATTATTTTGTCCGGTTATTAGAATAAACAATGTACTCGTAGGTATCTCTGGACAGGAGCTCATAATTCTGTATATAAAACTAGTTTATATTATAAGTTTATGACATTCGTTTCAAAAAAGTCCTGAGTCATTGGCTCAGTCACTCATTGACTCTCTCAACTCAACTCTAAGCTCAAGCCCATGGATCTGAAAAGCTGAAATTTTGCGTTAAGTTTCCCTTTGTAATTTAGATGAGAAATAAGGCCGGTAGGATTTCAGAAGTGAAGCCGCATGTGGCCACTTATCAAAAATAAAACCATTGCCATCCATATTGGTACTTATATATCTCGTTTAAAGACTCGTTTTCGTTTTTCGTATAAAGACAACTGTTGCGTCAAGAGCACTCCTAAATCATAAAATATACTACTAAATAAGTCAAAGGGCACATAATAAATCTACTTCAATATTTTCGTGACATAAAACGAGGAGGAGCAAAGCGAATAGCTTGTACGTGCTCCCCGTGTCATTATATTAGGCTCGGTGCACACAACCGGGGAGGTATAAAATGGAGGTATCCTTTTGTACCTAGCCCTTATCTCGCCCGTCTAGCACTCACTGCAACCCCTTGCTTCCATAATAATGCGTCTAGCAAAATGCAAGCCGAAAAATAAGGTAAGTGTGATCTAAAAAAATGTTGTTAGTTTTTTTAATGCACAGACATGCATGGCTCCTTGTAACTATGAATATACATTATGCGCGTCAGAAAACAGAAGTCTGGTCTGGTGGGAGGCCGTGGTTGTAACCGCCCTACCAGCAAAGATGTACCGCCAAGCGACTGAGCGATCCGGTACGATGCCGTGTAGAAACCGATTAGGGGTATAGGTTAATATAACTGCCACACCACTAACAGGTTAGCCCGCTACTATCTTAGACTGCATCACTTACAGTCAGCTGTTATTACAGTCAAGACTGTTAAAAGGTAACAGACAGACTTGTATACTTATCCTGGAAAAGCAGATTTTCCATGAAACTTTTAAACAACCTAAATCGTGTGTCATATTATATTTATCTATCCTTTCCCACTGAACAAGAGTGAACGACAACGACCTCTACGACCACTACGACAGAAGAAGTACCACAATAGTACCTCGAACTTTCAAGCAAGCAAAGTTGTTGCAAACTTTTGCATTGATAATATTAGTATAATTATTTAAGTTTTAGCCGATCATTACATAACGATTTACGATAACATACAGTTAAAATAAATCATTCTTTGAACAAAGTAAAGCATTGAAGTTTGGCTGTTCCAGATTTTATTTATAGTATGGGCGCGTACGGTATTCCCCAACCGTGTCGGTGACGGTGCATATCTTGCGTTGGTTGCCACTAATGAAGCCCCGCGTGACCGACAAAGCCCCTTCCTTGTCAGACCTGTTGTTAAGAACTCTACCGAACATTGTATGTAGACATTCTGGTAATGTTTTGTTTTGATTTCTGCGCCATGAAATAAATTTAATTCGCAAAAGATAGTGGGCAATTATGACCCAAGAGCGGCCAAGAATGGAAGCTATGCCAAATAAAAGAGTAAAATGTAGTCATCAAGTATGCAAAACACCACAAAAATCTATCGATTTCGATGTTGAGTTTAGGGTGACTATGGTCAATGATTGTTTTTAATAAACTTTTTAATAAAATTGTTTATTTTATGTGGTAAGCCGATCGATTAAAAATGATTATTTTAAAGAATAAGACGGTTTAATTAAAAATGCAGCGTAAACATGTAAACTCTTAAGGTAAATAAACTTATTATTAATCAACATCACTCGCACCAATTTTAATGCCCTCCTGCATGTTTGACGCTTTCATTTGGCATTTATTGTCTCGTTCTTGGCCATTCTTGAACCAACTTCCGTACCTACATTATTTGCACACTCTCTTATAAAAACACCTTTATACCAAGCTTTTCCAAAAGTAATCTTGGCAAATACTCCCAAATTAGTCGATTTATTAATTAATATAACAATTTTACCCACCTTGAGCTTTAAGAAGAAACTTTATTCAAGGCCATAAACTAACTTTTATGAAAGAAATGTTTTTATTTTTTATTTAATTTGCCGACTCAATCGTTAAATTAATTTGTATTGTTTAATAGGATCTAATTTAATTGTAATTATTAATTTAATTTTATTGTACCTAATTTATTAATTAAATTTAAATTAATTGTGTTATATTATTATTCATTCCTTTATCTATTTGTTATTTTAATAATGTGAATCTATTAGCTGTAGGTATTCTTTGTTTTTGTACTTAAATATTTAAAAAAATATACATATATTGACCGGATAATCTTTAATGCTGTATATGCATTAAGTATTGTGTTAGAACTAGACAATTGTATTATTTAAACATTATTAATTGTTTGTACAATATTTGTTGGCATATCAATAAACAAAATTAATTAAAAAAATAAAATACAAATAAATAAAGCAGATTATGTTTGAAAACTCATTGAACAAAGTGTTCAGTATATTTTATAAGATTTTAAACATAATTATAGTCATGCTACACTGTCGAAGTAAACGGCGTTCAAGTTGAAAAGTTTTATTGTGAATACTTCCACACAAATGAGTGCCGTGTCTGCATAATGAAAGTAGTTGAAGTACAAAGTTTGTACTTCATTACGTGCTAATTCTGTGTAATTGAGGATTCTTCGGGGTCCTTTCCACGCTAACTTCGATCTACAATACAGCTAATTACCATATTATGACTACGGCATATTAATTAGTTTTGCGCTAAAATATAATATTATACGTTTGCATTTTCGAAGAATAAAGTATAAACTTACGTCTACTCCTGAAGAGTGTCTTAAAGAAGGAGAAAACTGAATGTAGACGGTAGATATGGTAGATATACTGAAATATCCCTATTAATCCGTACTAATATTATAAATGCTAAAGTGTATCTGTCTGTTTGTCTGCTACGCTTTCACGGATCACCTGTTCAACCGATTTTGATGAAATTTGGTACAGGAATAGGTTGTATCCCGGGGATGGACATATGCTACTTTTACACCGAAAAATTAAAAAGTTCCTGCGGGAATCAAATAAATTAGAATCAACGCGGACGAAATCTATCGCTAGTATTTCAATAATTAATAGAGATTATTATTAAATATTTTTGACAACAATCTACCTTCAACAACAACGAAAAAAGATTATATTATGAAGACTTATACTTAGTTAAATATTTTTGGAGCTTTATAAGTGATAGAACAATAAAAAAATACCGTTTTTAGAAATGGTGGAGGAAACTTTGGACGTCATGTATTTATTCCTCCTCTACAAACGTTAAAAGCCAAATGTCATGCCAAATAGGTATACTTATGTAACCCTAATGTAACAAAATAACCATTTTTGGTCTTATATTCTTAAAAAAAATATGATTTACGCAATATCTTCAACATCAACGAAAAAAGATTATATGAAGACTTTTACTTAGTTAAATATTAGCATAACGATTTATCATGAGATAAAACATGATCGCTCAAACGGTACGCAGATGCGTCGTATTCCACTGATCCCGACCCCGGAGATAGGAAACAAACATCGCAAAAGGTTATATCGCAAACAATTCACAAAGTTGCTGCTAAAGGAGATTGTACATGACTGTAAGAACTTTAAGTTCTGCTTGAGCTGCAAAAGCCACCATTTAAGCATTCTGAGTACGGTAGTCGTAAGAATGTTTGTGTGTAGTGTGTATGGTGTTAGCAGTGTGAGTGCCGCCAAATAAGTGAGCCGATGTCCAACCTTCGTTGACGTCATCAGCATTTTTTTTATCCACTACAAGTTAGCCCTTGACTGCGATCTCACCTGATAGTAAGTGATGCTGCAGTTTAAGATGGTAGCGGGCTAACCTGTTAGGGGCATGGCAGTTATATTAAACCCATACCCCTATTCGGTTTTTACACGGCATCGTACCAGAACGCTAAATCGGTTGGCGGCATGTCTTTGCCGGTAGGGTCGTAACTAGCCACGGATGAAGCCTCCTAGCAGGCTAGACCAGGGAAAATTCAGAAATTATAAATTCCTAAATTGATCCTGCCGGTGATCAAACCGCGGGGAACTCCGCACGTCACGACAACAGTGCTCAACACTGCGCCAGGGAGGTCGTCAAAATTTCTTATAATTAATTTGGTGTGGCTTGTACTCTGACAAGTCATACCAGTCGTCTCGTGGTATATCACAGTAGAGTATTACGCTTTATACTAAATTATTATGAATACGAAAGTGTGTATGTTTGTTGGTTTACCCTTCAATCACAGCGCAACAGATTGACGCGATTTTTTGCATGAGTATAGTTGAGGACCTGAAAAGCGACATAGGCTACTTTATCTTCCAGAAAATAAAGGAATTCCCGTGGGAATTTAAAAAAAACTTATTCCATGCGGATGAAGTCGCGGGAATCACATAGTCTAATCTAAAAATGAATCCGCCTCACTAAACTTTCGCGTCATTTATGCACTTGTATTGTATACATTTAGTACTATGAAGGTCTTCCCTTTTAGATCACACGAACCCTGGTAGGTACCAACTGAGTGAACATTATTCTTGTTTGAAAAATTCTTTGTTCTTTATGCAAATTTGGGCCCTCTCAGTAGCTCTAATAGGTAAAGGCTGAAGGGTCGAAGTAAATAAGTAATGAAAGGAAGGGGAAAAATGAGATTGGAATTCGGTATAAAGCGAACGATCAGCCCATGCCTGAAACATTTAGGTTTTATAATACAGTTGGAGGTATGAAACTTTAAATGGGTTTGCATTTTAGATTTTTCACGACCTTCTCGGCAAAGTAGCGCTAGCTGGCGGGCCTGGGTTTGTTTCTTGGCAGAGTCAATTGGTGTATTTATAATTTCTAAATCGCCACAGATTTCATGCGGGGCTTTTACTTCCTTCAAGGTTCCTGACACTGGCCATATTTTTTTTTCAAAAAATCACTTGTTCACTTGATCACTTGTTACACCTTTGTTTTGGGGAATCTTTTTAGCGGATGCCTTCATAATAGCTTTCAATATACCATATTTCAGCCCAATCCAGTCTGTGGTTTGAGCTGTGCGTTGAATGATAAGCCAGTCAGTCGCCTTTTCTTTCTCGCTTCGTACTATACAGATATGAGGTACTTACATTCGATGTTCAATCAAACAAGATAATGTCTTTGTGTAGTTCACGAATAAGAAAGGGATTTCGAAAGAAGTTCGATTTACATAGTACATTTTCGTAATGATTTTGTTTCACTCTAACGCTGCCTGCATTTTTATAGTGCGCGTTAAACACGATTTACCCGAGATTCGTGTTTGCTCCCGTACAAAGTCAACACCGAAATGATGTAGGAACAGAGGAAAATATGACACGACGTCGAAACATGTTTACATCGTCTTGAAAAGTTTAGTCTTGGGTTTGACAGCGCGTTAAAAATCCGAAAATACTAGAGCGATATCATTTACATCGTACACGACGCCGGCTTTGTCCCAGCCTTATAGATTTGTTTATGCTAAACCTTGTGTGAAAGTATATCTTTGCTCAACCCCTATCTCACTTAATGTTTTTGTTTACTCAAATAATGACTTGGTTGTTCTGGTTCTAGGATTTCTTCTTATAATTTAAGATACTTCTTCTTTACAATTTAAGATTTTATTCACAATGTGTTCTTCAATGTAATGATCGCAAAAGGACACGCTTATATCATAGCTAATATAATTAGTTATTGCATAATAATCGTCAGTGCTGCATAGTTAAAACAATATCGTATCCGAAATCAATAAGAACCTAAAGAGGTTGTACCAAACTGTGCATGTATGAAATAAAGCCCGATTCATATTGACAAAATTTAATAGCACGTCTCGGTAGTGTGAATCTGTAGTAGCATAAATCTATTGATTTTCAATATTTCTGTTTAACAGCATAAGATCTTTTCATATTATATGAAGAGCGTTTAAGTTATTTTTCGATCACTTTCGAGGAACACTAAAACTAAACTTTGTAAAAACTAATAGTTACAAAGAAAAGTTCGGCAACACATGGATGCGATATCTCGACGTCAGATGTCGAGTGTCACGATATTAATATTTAATCTACACAAGTTAATTTTGCCCCCGGGTTGCCTTCAGATATTTTCATAACTGAGGCTTTGCTTACTAATATGCAGATGTGATTTCGTATATGAGAACGGAAATCGTTGGCAGCCTTAATTAAATACAAGTGGTATTCGTATGTAAATATCATATCATATTAATAACTGAGACTAGGATTTGAAATTATAATTTACTAGATGATTCCCGCGACTTCGTCCACGTGGATTAAATTTTTGATTCCCGCAAGAACTCCTTGACTATTCGGGATAAAAAGTAGCATATGTCCTTCCCCGGGATACAACCTATTCCTGTACCAAATTTCAACAAAATCGTTTGAACGGTTGGGCCGTGAAAGCATAGCAAACAGACAGAAAGATAGATGGACACACTTTCGCATTTATATTATTAGTATGAAAGTATGGATGCCAAAATAATGCTATTTAGAAGTCAAATTTAAACAAAAATCGACCGATATTAGAAGCCACAATACTAATAAATTATTAAAACCTTCATATCCCAATACCTAATAGTATCTATTCAATGAATCAGGTGTTCTTTGTACACCTAGTAGTACCTCATCAGGTTAATATGAATAAGAGTCAGTTTCAAAGACGAAACATCGCAGTGTTAAAGTAGGAATATGTTCACAAGCTCGTCAAGACATCTACAACGGTGAGCGACGACTTACAATCTGTCGCTTCATGCCCGCAGCTATGTGCTTATGAAAACTCAGGTTAAGGAGAGCCTTCGAGCAAGCAATTTGTACCGCTTACATACTGAATAAACATCCTTATCTAGGCAACAGATTGAAATATATTTCACTATTTCGCTAGCGTCGAATATACACCAATGTTTTTTAAGTAAACCCTACTTATTTTCCCGCACTAATACTGTTTATGTGCTCGTAATATTTACCCGCGACACGGCGACATTGTTACTATATCGTAAACTGAAGAATTTCCTTTTTATTTCATTCTATTTATCTGTTCGCTATTTTCAAGTTTTGTTCTATCGTACATGATATAATCCATACAGATGCCAAGATTGAGGATAATCGAAAAATGTTTTCTTGTATTATCCCATATGAAAATCAAAAATCCATTATTTTTACATTCTGATATCAGACTATTAATTTTAGTCTTAAGACCAAAGTTAAAACTATTTTTTGCCACAAGATAAGCGAACCTCATTGTATTGGATAGATGTAGGCGTTATTTTGCGGAAGTCCATGATAATGAAGGAACTAGAAGTTTAATTCGCTATAAGCCACGACATTAGGCAAATCTATGTGGTACAGTATGTATCTTGTACAGCCCGCGATATTCACTACACCATAGAACCATCAGCAGAATGTGGAACACTGTACCACATAGATTTGCCTATTGCCACGGATTAAAGCGAATAAAACTTGTAGTTCCTTCAGCCGAACCTCATTTTAACTCAAAAACCTCATTTGTTAAATTCTAGATAATGGAAATAGATAAACTTTGTCCTCTAAATTAACTGAAACAACAGCGCCCGAAATGAGCCTGTCGAAAAACATAAATAATTAAAGTAACTTGTACACAATTATTTAAAGTGATTATGTTTCAACCCCTAAGGAATCGTAATGACGATCTCGACTCAATTATTACTATCCAGCACCGAAAGCAATTACCGTAATGGTCCACTTGATACAAACAATGTCTCCAGTAAATAATTTACAATTATTACATATTTTGAAGTTGTTTTATAACATCGAGACCGGAAATTTCAACTGTCGTTCCAAATAAATAATCCCAAGCATTAATAGTCAGCTTCATCTTTAGGCATAATTTTATTTTAAACTGTATTGTACTAAGGCTTCAATTAAATGAAAGGCACGTAGAAGTGGAAAATGTTTCTATAAAAATATTTCACGCTACTAATATTATAAATGCGAAATTTTGGATGGATGGATGGATGTTTGTTACTCAATCACGATAGAACGGCTGAACTGTAAATCTTCCCGCGGGAACCAAAAAACCTCAACCGACGCAGACGAAGTCGCGGGCATCAGATAGTAATTTATATGATTAAAAACTAACATGGGGATTGGTTATTCTGATATCTTAATCTCGTTACAAGTAATAATATCAAGGATTTTCAAACTGAATTATTGAAGAATTTTGTTAGATAAATCTAGCAGAAATCTTTAATAGACATAATTAAAAAAAATAAAAAACACGACTGTCCTACCAAAAAACGAACTAAAAATTTAAAATTCTAAATTAATCTAGATATATAGAATCTTATTCACATTTTTATTAAATGATATTTTTTTGTGAATCACTGGATATTGAACTATATTGGAATCTACTCATCATTTTCTAGATGATGATTATATAGCTAATATTAGTTTCGAATATTTTCTTTCAACGTCTTTAATGCGGGACCATGGTCACCCCATCATTTTTTTTTTAAATTTATTAGCCTATGTCACCCGGAATAAGCTAGGGCTTCTATCGATACCTTATTTAACAAAATCGGGTCAGGCGTATAGAAGTTATGGTGGAATATACAAACTCACATACATACATGAACCCTGAAAACAATATACTTCTTTTTTCAGGCAGTCGTATACAAATAGTTAATGTACTCTCCCTTAATTGCAAGATCAGAAAATTCAGTCAGTATCAACACTAATGATCCCAACTGTAATAGATATTATTTTCTGGTCCACAATAATTTTAATCTTCACGAGGTTTTGAACAAAGCGCATTAAAATGATATAGTTGGTAATAATATTTTAAACTAATAGGGCCTTTTTAAAGGTTTTCTATGAAAGTAATCTAAATACATGTTTCACTATTGGGAAGGATTTCAATGCAAACTATCTTAAGGACTTATGCAATAAATCAAAAAATAGGTAAAAATATACAATACTGACTGTAAAACAGTCCGTATTCTATTATTATAACCTTGAGAAACAATGAATATTTACGTTATTTTTTTGCATAGATAACGGTCTATGAGCCAAAGAGTGACAAAGGCTACTTTTTTGCGGAACAACTGTTTTCTACGTGATCAAATCCATAAGGTTCTGACACACACTACACCGAGTGTTTAAGACAAAGATAAGGGAAAAATGTAAAAAGCACACAGTATAAACATCTAACTTAGTTTTACTTATAACTTGATAACCTGGTAGGCAAAGATTATTAAACAGCAGTGATGACAGCCAGATAACGCCGTCGACGATTTATCAAAACTTCAATAATAAGTATAGGCCCCGTTTAAATATACGGACTTTTATCTTCGATCTACTAGTCCGGAAAGGACGATTGTAAGTGCTATTGCTGTGAAACACGTACTCACATAAAGGGTAAAGCACAAGCTATTTAAAATTGTTAGCGCGACTTTGCGATTTAATGGTTCGTTATATTTGTGATCATCGTGCATCGATCGTGCGATAGTTGCAATGGCTTGCAAAGATTAAAAATGAACATTAGACATATATTTAACATACGACAGGACGATTTTGTTTATTAATATTTACAGAAGTGACCGCACAATTCATAATATAATATAGAAATTAATTGACAAATATCTAATTTTCAGTTAAGAGAATGTCTGGTTCTTCTTATTATCTTATTCTATCGAACTACAAGTTTTCTCTCATTTCTTCTTTATATATTTAGTTTCGATACAATAGAATTATTATAAACTTATTTGAATCGCACGGTTTTGTTTCTTCATGGAGCGCGTCTGTATTGGCCCTAATCGTCGGTTGTCGCGGAAGAAATAAATATATTTTCACGCACGCCTTCCCAGGAGGTGAACGGAACTAGGTCGTTCCGGGGTTTATGCGTGGATTCACACCAATTTGTGTTCCATGACTCGGCCTATAACCGCGATTTGAATCTTCGTTACTGCTTTTAATAACATAGCTCTTACTTACAGCAAACCAACTGCTATTAACTTGCCACTCAAAATTGTAGCTGAGTTATCTATCAGCAATAAGTTAAAAAAATAACACATTTTAACAAAGTCAATAATTTAAATGTTAAGCAGAATAAAGTCTCGCTTTGCAAGAATTGTTTTGTGTAAAGATCATATGCTGAGTAGAGAGTTTTAAGGAGCTCTTGATAGCTATTCTGTAAGGAGTGCCGAAGTCATAGAATTGCTAAAAAGCACGTTCGCGGGTTTTAACTTGAGTTACGTAAATACTTCTAATCTTGTTCTCGGGGCGAAGTTGTTCAAAGCTTTGTATACAGTGCAGAGGTGACTCTCTGCATCCAGTAAGCCAACTTTGGGTCGGAATGTGATTACGTTGTCACAGCCGCATGCCGTCTCTTCGCCACCTTTATTCAACTTTTTCTTAACTCCTAATAGTGGTAACACTGTGGGAGTTCAAAAAAGCAATTTCGCGCTTCCGCCGACCTGCGGTTTATGGTAATACTGCTCTGTCCCGTCTATAGCTTTGTTTAAAATTGTGCAATCCTTGTTTCGAAACTGCGCTTGTGGTTTTCAGGTGCCTTACATAATGGCGGGGCAAGTTAGTTTTGGAATCTTTGTTTTGGAGTAAATCGTACTTGGAATAGTTGTTTTTTAAGTGTCGTTCTTTGTTATTGGTAAAGTGTTTATACAGCTGGAATAAAACAGAGTAAAACGTCGAAATTATTTTACGAGGAGGTATGGAATTCGTGGGAATTTAATTAATTAGGGTCTTGAGTTAATGCAGTGAGAATATCGCTCCATCGTCTGCACTACTTCCTAACATGCCTGCAAAGTGATGGCATATTTATCGTTCGCACTCTTATCAATAAATAGTAATTATAGTGGACGACAGAACGAGGTTTTCATCACTTCAACTTAGGGCCCGAATGTCTTCAATTCGCGCGCGTTCTGTAGGTGTAATAAGCTACTCAGATATAGCGGTCGGCAGTGCGGTGCGGGCGGACGATGACGGGCTTCCGGAGCGGCTTATCAGTGTCGATAACGCGCGCAACATATATACTCGTACCAGCCTAGCTGTATTGTAGATTCGTGCAGCCTGACCTACATTTTAATGCTTTGATATCCTCGCAAAATATTAAGTAAGACTAAAAAGATTATCTCAGAAAAATGTCATATAGGTCAAAATGCAAACGTTCACGTCTAACGAAGTAATAACTTTGAATAGCTACGCATTAGACAAATCTATGCAAGAGACAACGCGCTCCCTATCAAAACGCCATTTATCAACTCGTCTCGTTAAACACTGATCCTCTTTTTATAAGGCGATCGTGCAGAAACCGAGATAACTCCGAAATTAGTTCGCAACTATAACGTTATCGAAACTTGTACACGGCTCGATTGGACCAATCTTTGTAATATTACACAAGTTCTTGATTAAATTTAATAAAACCAAGACGGTTGCCTAATTGCGCACGGGAAGTTTCATTAACGACTGTTCGATTCGTACTGACTCTCGCCAGATTCGATCGATCTGACGTCGTACGCCTGCACGCCGTGAAATCTCATTAAACAAAAGATCAGGGTATTTTAATTCCATATTACGGTTTTCGCTTGAATCATTTACGCATGGTTGTGAAATTGAGACCGCCTAGGGAGCGATACTAACGATTAATGAGATATCTATAAATTAGATTTTAGCAGTATGTTTTGACAGGTAGGTCAGTACCTACCTGTCAGTACCTGTGTGTAATATCAGTATATTTCAGAAAATTTGGAAAATATTAATAAGAAAAGTAGCCAGTGATCAATAACCAACTTACGAAAATTAAAATTGAATAATATATTGGTTCGTAGTAATTTAAAAATTATTTATTTATTTGTAAATCGTGTGTAGATATTACGATTTGTCAGTTAATTCAATAAATATCATATTCGTTTTCAATTTCAATAGAGATAATTATTTTAATATGATACATTTATTGATACTGTTACCTTTATCTGTTTTCACCTACGTAATATTATTGTAGAAACGGTGAAAATAAATTTTTACGAGCTTCGACTCCGTTCATTACTAGTAATAACAATTATTTCTTTTTTATAAAATAATTGAAATACTGCGATAATGAATTTTATGAACGTTTATATTGTTTTATTTAAATGAAAACCACTTGTATTTGCATATTGTTTATGTAATTGGTTAGTTTGATTAAGCGTCGTATATGAAAACACGTTTTAGTCAGTAATTTTACGACTTTTAACTAGGTCAAACATTTCAAATAAAACTGTTCTAACTGTAATACTTAATAACTTTCTAATATGCACCAGTGAATATGTGAATTAATCTGATAAGTCTCTTAATTGTAAAATAAATACACAAAAAACATCTACGAATTTCCTCATGAAATAGAGTATATTGTATGTCACTAGAATGTGGGTAATTTATCACTGTGAATTTCATTATCTTTGCAGTTGCTTCAAATTTTATGGAGTAACAAATAACAAGAAAGCACCAAATAATTATGGAAAAAAATAAGTGAAACATAATAATTGCCAAAAAATACTAATTTTAAAATTCACCGATTTATTGCTTAAAATAACGTGAAATAAACCGTATAATAATATAAAACGTCGCACCGCTATTTCACGATTTGAAATTACCTAAAATGCATTTTTTTTTCAACCCCTATAACACAAAATAGCACGAATCAATTATCACGTCGGAATGAGCATTTTATTAAAGCTCCGTGCATACCTCGTTAAGCTCTCAACACGGAATCGTCTTGCGGTTGGTGCTTATTAAACTTCTTGCTTGTATAATAGTGGTAACGAGTAGGTATCTGTAGCGCATTTACCATGGGACTTGAGGAATGGATTTTGCTTTCGGTATTATAAGTAGTTGCTGCAACGAAATATAACGTAGTTTAATAACATTTTAGTTTTAAGTTTGTAACTTTCCGATTCCTATACAGTTTTAAATTTTATTGGTTAAAAGCATTCGTATCCAGTCTAGTCTCGCAATCACAAAATGATGCCATTAGGTGACACAATATTTCTTTATCTTTACGCCTCGTGCATCATATCATGGATTGAGTTTGATATCCTTGCATCACACAGTTTTACATTCAACGTCTATTAACAATGTCAGGGTGTTGCCACTAAAACTAAATCCTATGAAAATCATAAATCGTCACTTACTTTTATTTCATTAAAGTAATTATTATCAAAGAGAGACAAATAATTGATTCGTTTCATATAATATTTCAAGAAATTCACAATAATTTCCTAACTGCAAAAAGTAAACGAAAATTGTTTCCAAGTCCAAGTCTACTCGTCTAAAAGTGTTTGCACAAGAGCAATAAGGTAATGGTCATTATTTAAATATAAAAGCAAACGGCGACTGCGAAGTTAAGTGTGCAAAAGGAAACAGTATTAAATCTGGACTAATGAACTATATTTCACAAATTATAGCCCCGAAAGTGAAATCAACAGCAGTAGTATCACGTGAAAAAAAAACTCTTACCAGCAGGGAAAGCGGATCGTGAAATAAAAGCAGTATTAATTTAATCGAAATTTCTCTTCATTAGTTTCAGTCGTGCGGTTGAGTGGGCAAACAAATAAAAATGTTTGATCTCGCAATGGTTACACAATTGGAATGATATTCGAATTATTACATTGGTTCTCCGCATTAACGATTGGTGAAAGACACACGTTTGCGACATGTCGCTCGACAAAATATTGAATCTCCGGTGCCACGGTTTTTGCCTATAAATTTTACACTACTCCTGATTCAAGCTGCCGACAGACTTGAGTGTGTTCAGGAAAAGCCTAGCTGCCTTCCTACCTACGTCCAGCATGCGCACTACGAGATAATTATGTCTACCCATTTGTCTACCGTAGCTAACATGGTTACACTTATGTCTCGTCACGTGTCGTCAAAAGTAGAGATAACAGTAATATTTTTTATATACATATACATATAACATGGCAGACTATTTTTTCTCGGCTAGTGTTCTATTTTGACATTTCGACATGGTTATTTACTCACCGTCAATCTTGAGGGCGAGATACAACGAGATAGAATATCAACCATTTCACAACAATAAACTTGAAATTTTTCGGGTGGTTCCTCCACGATTATGATGGCGGATCCATACTACAGAAGCGCGAAAATTACAATGCAGATGAAATAGGGATGTCTGTGATCCATTTGATTTGAGCGACGGAGAGTTCCAATTGTTTTGGCGGATTTAAAGGTAAGCCTAAGGAGAATCCCACACTGCGACGCGTCCCGTGGCAGATGGCAGAGCTGCGTACTAATTCCACCTGCGGCGAGGCGTTGTTAATGTGATATAATTACGGTTAACGCGTCGCAGTGTGGGATTAGCCTATGTCTAGGTACTTTTCGGGGTTGTGTAGCTTCCAATTGGAATACTGTAATTCTATGATATAAACATTTTAACAATAAAACAGATACTTAGGTAAAATGTAATTGTAGGTATACTGGCGATTCCATTCTATTAAATTTCTGGCCAATGGGGGATACCAACAACAACTAGGGCAAGACCACAGCATGTGCGAGGCACATACCACTGTCAGTAGCTTTCTCGGACAATTTCTGACCTCTATTTATAGAAGATATCATCATCTACTTTTATAGTCTCCTTCAGTGTTCATCTTATTAAAATGCCTATACCTATGTACAAATTTCAGACTCTGGTCAATGGGTGCATTTTCCTGCTACGGCTACAGCCCGGAGGAGTATAACTGCAGGCTTTAAATTTAACGCGCCAGGTATATTGGGGCTCATTGACTGCACACACATAAAAATATTTCCTCCATCTGGACAAATCAATTCCACTTTGCTTTTATGTTACATAATAATATGTTTTTTTAATAGTTCGGCGGATAAAAAATTAGATTGCCCATTTTCATATTTTTGTGTGTCTTCTAAATTTTCTGTATGTGTACTGAAGAAAAATATAAAAAGTTTAACAGTGAATTGTCTAGTGCGTGTGGTATGACCTACGCTTAAAAGAGTTTCACATATATACCTTGTACTTAAGGTCACCGTGTCGGATCGTCGCTAGATTTGGATGGATATTGTTTTCGTAGTTTGACAAACCTCAAGAGGATCAGGCAACTTTTTATAGTGAAACATGGCAATCTGCCTGCTACGCTTTCACGACGCATCTGTTCAATTGATTTTGACGAAATACTTTTTATCCCGGATAGTTAAAAAGTTCCCACGGGCATCATAGTTGTTAACATAAAATCAATAATTTTAATATATCTTGGCATTGTAACCTTTACTAAGGGTTTTAGGATAGGGTAAATGTAATCTATGAAAGGATACATTTACACAAGGAAAACCAGTCCATCGTACTGTAGCTCGAATTGCAAAATCTTGAAAATTGAAATTTTAAATTTAAGTACATTTTCTTCATTATAAAGAAAGAGTTACCAACCGAGTAAAACGGAGCTGGTCATTTAGTTAATAATAATAATAATTCCAATGATTTTCTGATAATCAAAATCAATTTTAGTTTATTATTGTGCCGCGGAACCTAATATTTTTGCTTTGGTCGTTACAGAAGCTACAGTATTGTACAAAATAATTAAAAACACTGAATCTAAATGTAAATATTTGCAGAAGAAACAATAAGAAAACGATTATGTAGTTATATGAATATAATGCTTCAAATGTTGTGCAATTTAATGTTGTGAACAGCTAATAACAGATAAACATTTGGATATCGTGTATTTATATAAAACTGTCAAAACCACATTGTTGTTCAACACAGAACACGTTCATTGTTTTCGAACATTGACAAGTTCCGAATAGAACTCTGACGTGTTTTGTTTCGAATAGTACTTCTTAATGCCAGATGAATTACATTTTTACAACAGACTCATCCCATAACAACACTAAAAGAGGTCAAGTGCGTTTTATTAGAGCATGTCTACTTATTGCAACACTAAAATTATAATTTATTTAACTTTTTTCGTATCCACGCCATTGAAGTAAACCTTTTTTATCATATTATTTAAAAAAGCAATTACAGTTACAAGTTATAACTTTGGGGAGCTTTTATGAATTGAGCTATTTTCTTTAAGCGTAAAATTGCGTGAATTTGAATTGCTTTACGTTTTGTGCTACAGTAGTCTATTGCTATCGCTAGATCTCGTAATGTTACACGATATGATTGATAAGAAAAAACAAGTTACAGAGTACATTATTTTGTTAATGGCTTCATTTAATAAAATTGTTAGAATTCATTAAAACCACTGCTATAAAGACAAGTTAATTTTAACTAGCCATATAAGAAACAATAAAAAATTGGGCGAAAAATTCGTGAAAGAAATGCTATACTGCCGTGTAGTTTAAGCGTAATTAAAAGTCATTAGCACATATTTTTTAGCATTTTTTACGTGAAATGTTTTAGTTGAGTTGAGATTGTTCGACAAAAAGCTAACGCCTACAAAACAATACTAATAAGCCGTAGAGTCGCAGCCACAGCGTGTACTATACCTAGGTAAGGCCCTCGAGAGAGTC
The DNA here is from genome assembly GCA_964035005.1 of Erebia palarica. Taxonomy (NCBI): domain Eukaryota; kingdom Metazoa; phylum Arthropoda; class Insecta; order Lepidoptera; family Nymphalidae; genus Erebia; species Erebia palarica. Next base: position 47,157,068 of record OZ035983.1, read on the forward strand.
GAGTGGCCTACCGCATTCGTTAGCGACCTCGCGACGAACGCTCTCCATCCCACTCTGTCCTACTCCTGAGCTCTTTTCATTAGGAAGTAATTCAGAGTGCCGGGCACTCTTCCGCTTCATTCCTCCACGTTTGTACCCCGGAGAGTGCTCATGGCCCGGCTGATTCAGGTAAGGCTTTTGTGACAAGATTACAGAGACACGTTTTCTTAGTGACGCGACCGAGCCTCTATTCTAACTGCACTAAATTTGAAATTAAGACCTCGGTTACGCTATAAGAAATGCAGTGGTTTTTATGAAAAAATCATTTTACATAATCGTTCGCGGTTTTACACTCTTTAATTGGCCTCCTCATAGATTCTTTTCATACTGCTTGTTAGTCCAGTTTTTAACCAGGCATTGATGTTGATACAATTTTTTTTAAAGAAAGATTTTAAATTATATATCCAGTGAACTAATTACTATGAATTTTTTCACGTAGTAAAGCAGACCAAATAGTAAGCTCGTATCCACTGAGAAATGAAAAAATAAATGTGAAAATCATTTGCTCGAAATCAGTTGGTGAAATCATGATTTGCCGGCGACAGGGGTTGTGAGTGGGTGGAGGCATGGAGGCAGACACCTGTGTAGCATTGACACCCTTCTTTAGGTATTTCACATTTCAAACGTCTAATTTTGCGAAAAATCTATGTGCAGAATATCGGATATCAAATAATATTATGAGTGCAGAAACAAAACGAGATATTGTAGGTATATAATATTGAACATTATTAATAAGTTTTAGTTTCAAAGGTCACTATGTTATATCCACCAATGTTGTATCGTGGAAATTGAAATTGATATAAAAATAAGCTTGTAGCTCTAGAAACTGGAAACTAAATTAACTTTTGAGTACTTTTGACGTTTGTATCTGTTGTTTAGTTTAGAAACGTGGATTGTCCTAGATTCGACGGCGACACTAGTTTGAGCGGTTAGTGCCAAGACTATTGCGAAGTGTCACTTGTACGAAGCAATTTCGTAATGTAATTTTATATAATACAGGTAGGTCAAAGATGAGATGTTTTCTTATATTTCCTAAACATATTGAAACTAGGTTGCGTTGGCTTATTTACTTCGCTGGACCAGAGATTCCAAGAGAACATTGTTGTCTGACAATGAAATGCGCTTATCCTTTTTGTCACTTAATATTATGCCTTTGTCACTTTCCAGGACTTTAACTATTTCCATTAAAATCATATCGATTCATTGGGGCGTGAATGAAGGATATATCAACAAACAAACGCACTTTTGCATTTATAATATTCACGGGATTTCATGATAAACATAAACAACATTATGGTAATGATTACATGCTAACAAATATCAATTATTAAATTTGGTACAAAATAAGCTGATTTACAAAGTAACAACGGCGCGGTACTATGTGTTGACCCCTAGTACTATTAAGTGGGGTCGGCTCAGTAAAACGTCCCTAGGGATCACGAACCCGATTTACTGGACGTAGAATGAGCAATAAAAATAATAATTATCTTCCTACATTGTTTCGTTTTGAATGGAATAAAACTGCCCTTCAATCCTTAATGAGATTTTGTTATACTTTGTATGTGATGTATTATTCAATTTAATGTCATTAGATTTTCCTTAAAGGTTAATCTATTCTAAAAGAGCATTAAGGTTATAAATAAAAGTAGTGCTTTTACTTTTATTTACTTATCATTTTATGCGATTATGATTAAAATATAATGTAAGTAGCGTGCGGTTGTTGCAAAGAAAATAACGTAGGAAGCACGATTACACATAAATATACACATAAATTCCTTTAAGTGCTACGAAATTACGTATGTATGTAATAAAATGTTTCTGGTTGCATAAAATTAGCTGAGGAAGGTATTTACGCAAAAAGCGTATCGGAGGAATCAATCTGGACTTATCGTTGGACGAAATCTATAGCGCGTGTGTAGGGCACGTACAGTACTATCGCGTCGGCGATCGCGAGCAGCGATATTAGTACCATTCGTCTTTGTCGTACCATTTTCTAATTTGAATAATCGCAGGTGATAAAAGAGTGAATAACCGCAGCGCAATAGCGCCTTAAGATTAAAAATAACATTTGTGTTCAAATAATAATTCTGTAAAAAATAAACGAAAATTCCACGAGGCCTGAGTAAATTGAAAACGTTGTAAAAAATAATACCAAGGGCAAGGAAACGAACGCAGTGAAAATTTTCTCGTTACCCCACAAATCAACTGTTAAAACAAATATTTAAAAGAGAAAGGGAATCGCAGACTGCAGAATACTCCTCAGCCCTGGCTACTGGGAAACGTGAAATCCGATTTAATTTATTTTTATCGTGGGGCTTTATAATTTCATTTTCGCACTTTCCTTTTTGAGAGAGCGCCGGCGCCGCGGTATGCGGCTCTATCCGAATGAGATCTCTACGAAATCAGGTACAAAAGAACGATAATGAACGTTCACTTCACTTCACGTAATCTAAATTATTATACGAGTCGAAATTCTTACTTGGCAGCAAAAGAAATCTACTTTATCCCCGGCGCTGCGAGATGTTTAATAAAATTAAAACGTCTGAGTCCGAGCCCCTCTCGATGTTTACAGTAGCTCTGCAACTGTATTCGGATTCTAATTTTTATCTCACTTCCAAAAGTGAAGCTGTATTCCAAATACTATTTTAACAAAGGTCCAAATTCATTTTAGTGTAAAGAAGCTAACGAAAAACAATTGCGATTGTGTTGTTTGAAAAGCATTGTAATTTTTTTTCCATTTTTCCAGATTACAGCATCGATTTTAAACTTTAATCGAGACGTTGACAACGTGCAGCTGTCACGTCGAGTTAGTGAAGCGTGGCGGGTACGGTTCCCAAGTCAGTTCAGAATGCAACCGAGGATGCGATTTTCCCGATGCTTCTCAAAATACAAGAACCAGTTGCCGAGGCCTCACAGACACCTCGGCGTCATCTATTGATTCTTCCCGCCTCACTGCACTAGCTCTATTTTTCGAGTTTCTTTTCCCTGCCAGGAGGACTTATATTACTTTATAACTTGTTAAACATAACTTTTAGAAATATGAGATAAGTAAGAAAGAGCCCTGTTCGAAGTTCGAAAGGCGGACGGTACCTGCATTACATTTCTGTGAGTTATTATTTTCGCTTTTTTGTTTGAATCGGTTTTATAATTAGAGTTACAATTTGGCTGAGTAATAAGATAATTTCTTTGAGGATGTCGTTGGAATAATATCGCAGACAGTCGTCGTCTCCGAAATAACCGTTTCGGTAATCAGAAATTGTCACACCAGTGAACTGAGCTGTAATTAGGCAAATGCAGCATGTAACGTGAGTCGTAGGAGCGAGGCCCGCATCGAGGCTGCCGTATTGTTCCCCGTAATGATTATATAAACGTACTTTTACTACACAATTAAAATTTAAGTGGTCCTAAAATTGTACGGGAGATTTTCCGGTACTATTTCACCTCAACGAAGCGTAACAAACTGCTTAAAGCGGTGTTCGTTAGAACAGAGCAAAGAGCGCGTACTATATTACATATTTTTGATAGTGATCGTTTTTAAGGAAGTTTTGTTTGTGAAAATCATAAAGTTAAATTCGTATTATTCCAATTAAATATCAATACGATTTTACGAACTACGATTATTAGACCAGCTTAGGAAAATACTTGTGAATTCGCTACCAATTGAGAGTTTATAAAGCACTTTGATCGAAATAATAACGAGAACTGGATGTTTAAGTTTAGCGGTATTAGGTTAGCAATAATTCCATTTCCTTGTACATTGGTAGTGTCTATTATCATTATCTATAATTGTTAGGAAACTTTAGTTCTTGAATAAGACGTCATCGACGATATTTATAGAACCTTATTAATAGTTTGTCCTTAGATTTTTCGTGCCTCAGATTTGTATGAAACTGCAGCAGGTAACAATAAAACCCAACACTTTATTTTCATTGAAAATGTGTGACAAATGCTGTAAAAAAGCGTTATCGCGCTGGGTGTTCTTGCTACTTGAGTTACTCGTTTAAAAAATATGTCTTACTACAATGTATTGCATTTAACAAGCCTCATCACTGTAGCGTGTACTATTCCCATCTCGATCCTCCCAAAATTCTAGGAGTTATGGTCAAAAATACGTTTCAGGCGATATTCATCTGATAACAATTTTCGATGGTAAAAAGGTAATAATACAAAATCTACGCGTATAGTTAAGTATGTACCATCAAAATAAAAAGCAGACCGAGATTTCCTATCACATAGTAAAAGATTTTACACTCTATTTCAAATAAAAACGAGAACCGGATGTCTAACTTAAATGAGATTTAATATTCCTATCCGGTTGGAAGTTTCCTGAAGGAGCGTGTGTAATCAAAATCCGCACTGGAAAACTTTCCACGGAATCTCCTAGCAATTTCAGAAACCTAGTTACCAGTAAAAAACTGAAATGGACCTATCGCTTAAACTAATTTCATTCCCAACTTTGTGTTTTTGTTTTTTTCCGAAGCAACTCGTTCACAGTAAAAAAATCAATTTCTTAGAACTGTCGGAAAGGCAAACTTGCTAGTACATCGGAAAAGTGCTACTCGAAAATGTGAAAGAAACTCTACTTAAAATTTTAAGTTATATTTTAAACTAAATGATGCCCGGCACTTCGTCCGTGTGGATTAAGGTTTTTGATACACGCGAGAACTCTTGAATTTTCCCGGATAAAAAGTAGCCTATGTCTTTTTGCGGACATATCTCTGTACCAAACATCAAAATTGGTTGGATGGATGAAAGGACACACTGTATGAATGAGAGGATTGTGAAAATGTACAAATATCATTTATTCCATAACTAAACGAGTTTTATACAGAGATTATTGTAAATAGCTCATATTCATACCCACTCGTTTTATTGATTGTAAAAGAACTTTAAATTCGCTATATGCCGCCACAGTACGTAAATCTATGTGGGTACTGTGTACTGTGTATCTTGCAATATTCACCACACCACATAAACCTTTCAAATTATTCTCAACGTACGTTTCACTCCGACACCGGAGCATCTTCAGGATCATCTTAATCACTGAACATGGGGTATTTTCTGATAGGTCTAGGTACGAGGAATCTAATTTTTTTTCTTTGAACGTCACTATTTGGGCCATGCTGTATAATTTATATCCCATCAAAAACATAAATGTAAAATGAGAGCCAAGTTCAAAATTGTGATATATATGCCTTGGTTGTTGACTTCAGCGACAAAAGGAGTGAGATCTAAATGGGTGCCAAGTTCAATGGTCAGTCCTGCAATTTATATATCCCATCAAAAACATAAATGTGAAATGAGAGCCAAATTCAAAATTGTGATATATATGCCTTGGTTGTTGACTTCAGCGACAAAAGAAGTGAGATCTAAATGGGTGCCAAGTTCAATGGTCAGTCCTGAAATTTATTTATAACAACATATAATATTTTATAACAACTTAAAATATCATTTCTTCTTATAACGTAGTATAAAATGTTGAAGACTAAGGCTTTGGCTTGGCTAGTTTTCATATACGAATTATAGCGTTCACAAGTTGTAAAGCTGTAAGTTCTTATTTTATTCTTCCGAAAATTTGGCTTGCTGGTAGAAACTGTACTTTTAGGTACCTACTTAATAATAATTCGTATATGGAAACTAGCCAAGCCAAAGCCTTAGTCTTCAACATTTTATACTAAGTTATAAGAAGAAATGATATTTTAAGTTGTTATAAAATATTATATGTTGTTATAAATAAATTTCAGGACTGACCATTGAACTTGGCACCCATTTAGATCTCACTTCTTTTGTCGCTGAAGTCAACAACCAAGGCATATATATCACAATTTTGAATTTGGCTCTCATTTCACATTTATGTTTTTGATGGGATATATAAATTGCAGGACTGACCATTGAACTTGGCACCCATTTAGATCTCACTCCTTTTGTCGCTGAAGTCAACAACCAAGGCATATATATCACAATTTTGAACTTGGCTCTCATTTTACATTTATGTTTTTGATGGGATATCATTACTTTTTGTACAGAAATTATTGAACTCAATCTCAAACTCAAAACATATTTATTCAAAATATGTACCTACAAAGTACACCTTCTGAACGTCATGCTTACAGAGCATAAGACGTGATGGTGATAATTAACTACGATATCTTAAAACTAAAGCTACGAGGGTTCCAAACGTGCCCTGGTCTGAGAAGAGCCCGCAATAAACTCCGCTTTTTTTTATTATCACCATCTCACAAATATTTGAAATTATATATATGTACTTATAATATAACATTACATAATCAGCCGTTGTAACAATTCATACCCATGCCTTGCTATCATTCAAATAATCCTTTACACTGTAATAGGACTTTTCTATTAGTTTAGTTTACGTTTTACATTAGTAGGTACTTATTATTTGGTGTAAGGTCACCCACCAGTAATTCTATTGTACGACTCATTGTACAAGATAATTAAAGACGAGAATTCTCAAGAAAAATATATAGTGTACCTAGAGTTACACTGACATTGACAGATTACATCTATGGTCAGACTACCTCTACAGCACATTTCTACATCTCATCAATTTTGATTGCAAAAGTTCAAAATCAAAAGTTTTTTGTGAAACATTGAAAACAAGCACGGTAAACAGTCGATATCACTAAAACCACTATAAACAATGAATACAAATCACAATGACTGACAGCTTGAACTGACGACTTCAAATACGTTTCTTCTTCTTTTCTGTCAATGACGTTTCGTTGCACAAAATGTATGAATACGAAGGTAAGGTTTTAATGCAACTATATTATTATTCATTATTATTTACATTAAAATAATAATTATGTGTCATTTTCAATAGTTAAGGAGTTACTACCACCGCTCAAAGCAGTATTGTTTCAAACTAACGGTTGAATGTCACGTACTTTGACGTCCTTAAAATAATGATTATAACACTACAACATAAACGTCAACAATATTAAAATAATACGGCTTTAAGCAATGGTAGCATGCCTCGTGTCAGAGTTTTGATCTATCCTTTGATCATAAAAATGACGATTTTTGTACGTTTATATCTAAATAACCATTTGAGGTGTGCTTATGAAATTTGGAGCACATATGTATCTCACGGGTCTCAATATATGCGCCAAATTTGACATGTTTATGTGAAATAGTTTTTGAGTTATGAGGGGGTCAAAAGTGGCTCCAAATGGTTCGTGTAATATTACACACGGTGCTGCTCGCCAGTTTTTTTGAACTTTGGCTGGACACGCTTCCGCGTGTCTTGATTCATCAAAATACATTACATAGTCATGGCAACATAAATAAGTGTTACCATGGAAACAAAGTCAATAACGTAGCGGAGAAAATTTCTATTTTACTTCCCATACATTTTCATACCCCGGGCTTATTTATGCAAATCGATTCTAAAGGAGGTAAACTCCAATATTTATTCCATGTATTGCAACATTATTTGCATATAGTTCTTATTATTACGCCAAGACTCTACAACCGTGCACTGCCTCAAAAATCAGATTCTACTGAGTGTTCTGGGTAGAATCAAGCAAGAAAAAAACAATGCATGTAAAAATATCGTGCAAAATTACTACCTTTATTATTTTGACTTTAAGCTAAATTTATTGCGGTATACACAGATAGTAATTTAGAAAAGCGTTGTCGCAAAACTCATACATTAGCCCAAGTACAAACTTAGTTGTGCGAAAATCTAGTAATAATTGATACAAATCGTTGCTGGGGCAATAAAAATGGACTCCGGGAGAGGAGAATATTTCGAAGACAGAAAAACTATTAAACGTGACTAAGTAGATTTGCGACAGGGCGGAAGTGGCCCTTGTCATTCAAGAACGCAATTAGCTCGCTTTTTGTTGCACTCTGTATTTTTACTAATGATTGGACAGAATGCTGCGGTTGTTTACGTTCACAACAAACCCTGATTTATCGCTGAGCTCTGCTCTCTTCCCTTTATTTGGCCGCTCATAATTCTTCGACCATTTAATACTAATAGGCACCCTTATTTGGTATCGTCTCTGTACATAAAATGGTTTTACATTTTTTAATGCTCGAATCGATGTTTTATCGTTTGCCAACATTTTCCCGGATAGAGTTCGTAAAATTTGTTACAATGCGCAAGTAATAAAATGAAAAGGCAGATTCAGTCTATGACGATAAGTATTCACTTAAATTGTACTTAGAGTCAAGCTCATTTAAAAGATAGACACATTAAAACGCAATAACACTAGCATGCGTTCATAACATGCAAATGTGCGGGGCGTGGCAAGAAACTTGGCAGCGAGCAAGCGGTCGCACGATTCTGCAAATCTGCGCACTTTGCTTATCAGCTCTGATTCATACCAACGTCGTATAAAGCGGCAGAACACCCGCACACATGCGTTTTGAGAATATACGTTTTACTTAGTGAATGCGCCACCAGACGTCATTTTATTTTGTGGATAAGGACGCTCGTATGGCCCAGGGATTCAGCAACGCTTTGTCGAGGGAGAAAAGAATGGATCGTGATGGGAAATGTACCGGAATAATTTATCTTTGGGTTAGTTTAGAAAGAAGCTTGTCTCCGCCGGCCCTGGGACGGAGGCTTATTTCTAATTCAGGGACGTGTTTTCGAAGGGAAGATAAAGCGCTGCGTGTGAATAACTGAATACAAACGATGACGCGCAAAGTTGTGTGGAGCCCGAGCGAAATGATGGCGCCGCTTAATCCAAGCAATGTCTACCTGTATCGCGGCGACAAGGAAACGGATACGGTACGTCGTCAACAACATTTTTTTTCACTTGTACGTCGTTACAAAAATATAGATAACAGCGCACGTGCCGTTTATGGATGAAGAGGTTGAGCGCACAAAGCAGTCAAGATTTATCGCTCGCTGTAAACGCACGCAGGGAGTTTGTGTACCTACTCGAGCCCAACAAATCGCAATATTTAACCTTCGTCTATCTTTGTCGGTCTGTTCTATCGGGAGAGGAAAAACTTAAATTGAAGTGATTAAAGCGTGCGCCCTTCGTGATTGATTTCTGCGTTTCTGCTACACGCTGCCCGCGGCCCCTCCCGATGCCCACCATTGTGCCCCTAGATTTATTTCTGCTTCCTCGTTTTATTGGGTACTCAGATCTTATAACGAAATAGTTACGGCTGTTAAAAGGTTTTATTGGTTAACCTTCGACGTTTGCGGTCATAAAATAGATTCGTAACCATAGGAGCGTGCGCGTTGCTTTAGATTTATAACTGTATCACGTGAAAAAGAAACAAATTAGCCCTATAGGAGGATATAAAACTGGAGATATAGCATGAATTTATCGAGAAATTGTGGAAATCTCAGTATAATAAAATATTTTCTATTGAATATTGTATGAAAAGAGTTTTACGGGTCCCGCTCATCTTACTTCATTTTACTACCTTCCTTTTTATGTGGAAGCTTATTTTCAATGTAAAGCAGGCCATCGGAGTAAGGTAAGCGGAATGGAATTGAGGGTGAGACTTACCTGAAACAAGAAAAAAATATATATAATTTATACTGTAAAAATCAAATTATATAGCACTGAGTGTGTTTATAATATTATTATCATTACAGTGGATCGATGCCCAGACCACTCACAGACCACAGGATGCACCTCCCTACACTTTCGCATACACCATCAAGTAGCATACAATTAATATGCTAGAAACACCGATTTTGTAATGAAAATTCTGATAGCTTGGAGATAAGCTCCGCAACCTTGCCCCTGTCACTCCGCAGCTATGCTCTGTCTGGACCTCTCCTTCCGACATGTAGGATATAATCTATGAAAACCTCCTCGACCGTTTTTATAGGTTCTGTAACTATAGCTGCTATATGGAATCTACAATTTTTGTATGGATACGGAACTAAAGCAGAATTTTCCACCAAATTTATTTGAAAAATTCTTATCATCATGATCAGATTTAAAGCGATCCTTCTCTATCCTAGGCTTAAAGCCTACGCGGTAATTCACTTTATTTAACGTTCGCCCAATGAGTTGAAACTTTACGCACATAATAAACTGTGGACAATTTAAAATTCCGCCGGTTTCGTAACAATCGTGCCGGAACGCAGTTGACTCTTTCAGCTAAAATTATTGATAAAGGGAAATTCTAATTAATTAGGCACTTATTATTACTCTAATTTCAATAAAAATTCCCAGTAAGATAGTAGTCAACATCACGCAATCGGTATGCGTGACCGCCAATTGGTAAATACAAATTGGGAACAAACACACTCAAAAACCGTATAAGAACTTGAAGACTGTACGCTTAATAATAAGCCTTGCCTAGAACTAATCAACCGATAAAGTTTATTAGCCAGGCTGGTTGACTTTATATCCAAAGTTATAACAATATGATGACGTGAGGAAAAGGTGTGATGAAATATTTAAATATGTAAATAATTTTTCCATGTTGAAGTTTGCATGCAGGTTGATAACCATGAACAAATCAGCAAGGCCTTGGCTTTAGCCATGTGTTTTGCTGAACAATCCAAACCATTATAATTTAATCATGGATATAATGCCTATATATTAGAATTTTAATGAAGTGCTAAAAAAGCTACCATGAAAGGTCGTAGAGGGATTCTAGAGATATTCGATAAATAACGAAAGACTTATTGTAGAGTTTCATTGGAAATGAAAGAAAGAAATCTTGCAACGGGAAAATGCAGGCCTATTGGAATAAACATATCATCATATATGCTTGTTTAAAGTTGGTGAAACAGCAGCTTTAAAAGGCATGACAATAAATATTCTTGCAGTTAGAACCCACACGCGAGGTCGGATTGTAAATAAGAGAGAGAATGTAAAATTAAGACAATGCTACATAGTTTGGGGGATCTCTCTAAACAAAGTTGTGCGTATTGTTGTCCAAATGACGCTTATCTTTTGAACCGGGCTACTTGAGATTGTGTTCAGTGGCGTACCGCATTGCCCTCGCTAACGATATTTGCTTTAATACTGCGGTAAGTTTCATAACTGCAATTATATTAAAGTTTGTAAATAGTGTATTACTTTTATATCTAAATGCAGCAATATAATAGAACTTAGTACGTTTCTTAGAAGTTATTTTTTAAGGAAAAGAAGGAAACAAGAATTTTAATGCAAAAAGTACTTGATTTTTTTCCACGGTCTATGGATTTAGTTTTCTCACTTTTAATGCAAAAGATGTGTCTCTGTCTATTCATCTGCTACGGCCAACTTTTCAATTGATTTCTATGAAACTACTCACCAGAGAATTGTCAATACTTGGCCAAATATTCTTATTTATTCCGGAGAATCAAAGAAGAAAATTAAATAGTTTTAAATCACCTTAAGTGCACGCTGACGAAGTCGCTGTCATCTGAAGTTCATTATAATGGATAAATTCTTCATCCTAACTGTTCTTTTACAAGACAATAGTTTAAAATTGAGTGAATAAACGAAAAAATTAAACAATATGCTCCAAACACCATGACATACCAACTATTTAAACTAGTAAAACATCGCAAATTCAAATCCACTTGAAGCACATTTACTTTCCAATATAAAAATGAAGCCTTAATTGAAACACGGCTACAAAACACAATTACGGAACGGGTTAATTCAGTTATTACTCCAAATTAACAAAGTTAAGTGCTTGATTACTTTAATTAATGGCAATAATAGCATTTTATATGCTCCTCTAGTTTCTATCTTGGAGAGCTGTATCAGTAATTGAACAACAACTATCACGTTTGGTTGGAATTATATCGGCAACTTCGGGTCCTTTTCGCTAAATAACGGTGTAATCCCGACGAATCCCGCCTTTATTTATGTGCAACTGTAAGTGGATTTTCTAATTCGAATAGATCCACTTCGATGTCCTCTGTTACAATGCTTTAATTACACTTTAGTGCGTGATTTCTTTTTGTTAATATAGTACTTGACTGTAAATAGCATTTGTTTTAATCATATTGTTTCATGGCGTAGTGAATTTTAGTTTCAACCATTTTTAAACTTTTTGAGTGTCTTGCGCCATCGTGAGTAGTTAATTGAGCTTTAATTGAAATGCAATTATATTTTGATCTGTTTATAAAAAAAAACTTGAACCATAATAAAACTTTGGCTTTTTTAATTTTCACGATAAAAATCCTTTATCCAGAAAACGTTGCAATAAGTTCACACTTTATTAGACACTCATTACCCGCCGGCGGCAGTTAAAAGATGGTTCTGACAGTAACTGACATTTGAGTAAAAGGAACATGCCCGTGTAAATAATAACTGTGATCCAAGCCATCACCGCGGCGGCTCAAACGATAAGCGAACGACCGTCTAATGGAAATTTTATTCCAGTTTATTTGTTTTAAGCACTTGTAGTGACACGTTGAATGCAACTCGTTTTATTCTATTAATCTACTTGGCATAGAGTCGAAAGTAATGTTCCTTATATTACGAGTACATCTGCAATCTGGTTTAAGGTTATCTAGCAATGTTAAATATTACCAAAATAGTTAAAAAATTCCATTTTTGACAAATAACAATTTTGAATAATTAAATTTTTGTCGACAGATTATACATCGATAAAACTAGGTGTTGTCCGCGACTTAGCCCACGTGATTTAGGTTTCTTGATTAATGTGGGAGCTCTTTAATTGACCGAACGAAGCGAAGATCTCTGAGTCTACTTGAGTGAATTTGCACTTGTCCGTCCTAGGGTTGCCAAAAAAAATTGTCCGTCTGTCAGAGCCTTATAACTTCTGAATTACTGAACTTTATTTCAAATTTAAATATAATATGTCAATCGATGGCCGATATTTTTTTTTTAATTTTTCCCCTATAATTGACGAAATGGGGGGCTTTCAAAGTGGAGATTTTCTAACGTCCAAAGTTGACCTTAGAACTCCCAATTTTCTGAAAGGCTGAGCCTGAAACTTGATCAATTATTTGAATTATATCATGTACTTGAACAACAAATACTAAAATTAGATAAATATTATATGGAAAGGAAATAATTTAATTTTTAATGAGCTTCAGTATTTTTAACAGAACTTCACAAGGATGTCAATAGATGGCGCTCTGTAAAATTTTATTCGTTTCTAGTGCTTACAAATAATAGACGTCACCACCATCTTACGTGGAATAAAAAAATAGTCTACTGATAGTACTGATAATTCAGAATTCTTTTATTGTCCAGAACATGGTACATTATAAATTATTACAGTTAATACCATCTTGCGTCGAGAAGTGGTACTAATTTACTTTGACATAATATTTGTTGATTTTTAAGTAAATGTTAACAAATCTTATTCATTGTTATTTTACGTTTGATCATTATACCTACTAAATTAAGAACTGATTATATCTTTATATCACGATATCTTGCAATGTATTACTAATACAAACTGATTATTTCCGCCACCTTGCGTTGAGTAGTAGTACTGATATTTAATCTATAAAATAACAAACAGATATAAAGTTGGCGAATGTAGTTTTTAACCAAGTATAATTATTATTTATATACTGAAATTATCATGAGATACCGCTTGGTCTCAGTTCAGGGTGAACCACTAGTTATCCGGGATAAAAAAATATATGTCCTTCCTCGAGATGTAACATTGTATCTCTATAGGAAAGGACTTGACCGGTGGAACTGTGGCAGCTTGCCTAGGTGTCAAAAATCAATGTTCAGCAATGATTTCTTTATTATTGTAATTGTAATATTTCACTGTTTTCAGGTAAAAAACTTTCAGGAGTCTGAAGGCTCGGAAAACTGCGAAAATGAACAAAAAAGTTTCACCAAAAGACTGCTTTCCCACACTAGATGGCGCTATTTATTGTGTTGAGCGAGTCTAAAAGAATATTTTCAAGTATTATTTATTTATTATTGTAATTGTTATATTTTATAGTTTTCAGATAAAAAAGTTTCAGGAGTCTGAAGGCTCTGAAAACTGAGAAAATAAATAAAAAAAGTTTCACCAAAAACTGCTTTCCCACACTAGATGGCGCTATGTATTGTGGTGAGTCTAGAAAATATTTTTAAGTATTACTCACTACTTTTGGTTAACAAGTTCAACTATTCGACCACAGATGGCAGCATATGCAATGTGAAAGGGCGTTCCAGTTCAACTATTCGACCACAGATGGCGGCATATGCAATGTGAAAGGGCGTTCCTTTAAACGCAGTATTTCAAAATGCTTTGTTCGATCTATTAGTTTGAGACCAAAAAATAAAAATAATTATAAACAAAACATACATTTCCTTTTCATTACTATTTAATTGATCAAAAATAAATCATTCATAATATAATGACTTAGGTACTTAAATGGTATTCATGTAGGGTTACAAGATTATTATTAGGCATGGATATAATGGAACGTCAAAATGGAGTAGTGCTTAAAGAGGAAAGCGGACGGTCAAGATTTAAACAATAAACGTACTGTTTTTTTTTTGTCATTTGAACCCTGACCTTATTTGGAATAATAAATCCATAATAATATCGTTTTGAATTTTTAAACCTTACTGTAAAAACGGAAATCCTGTGCATTGTCCCGAATCGGAGGGCAATTACTGGTCATGTCCTTTCATCAAAATCGGTTGGGCCGTGAAAGCTTCGCAGCTAGACACACTTTCGCATTTATAACATTAATATGATCACTTGTAGCTTTGCTGCCACGTCTTATTTAAGAATATTCGTCCTTATTCCTTGTCTATCTTTTTTTATAGGGAACCTATGCAAAATTTTAACTTTCTAGACCCAAGGGGTGTTGGTGATTTCATTAGTTAGTCAGTGAGCGAATTTTTGAGTAGATTAAAATATAATGAGTCACAAAATGCCAAAAACTAAGTTAATTGTTTATGGAAAAAATATATTCAGCACTTGACTAGATGACTGTAGATTTTTAAATTAAATAATTATGAAGACGTGTAAAAAATTCCGCCTCATCTGACAAGAGGAAGTAATTCAAAAAAAACAATTTGTATAATTTCATACATAAAAAAGCGACACGCCGGTGAGTGGTAAAAGAAGGTAAAAAGGTTGTAAAAACGAAATTTTTCTTAGCATTCTAACTTTCTTCGGGGGAAATATAAAATATTTATTCACTTTTGCGGTGTGGACACTCATTACCTGTTGGGAGCAGTTAGTGATATTTCTGACAGCAGCCGACTCCATTAAAGGAAAAAGAAACCACTATGTGAATAATAAACGCGACAGACATAATACTATGGTATTTTAAGAGACAAATATACATAGAAATACTGTTAAGTACAGCTTATTATTGTTTACTAACTTATTCACTGAGTGGAGTGGAACGAAGTTTTGCTTTACTTGACGTAATTCATTTAAATATTCTTGCAAATTGACCGACACCAATAGGACTGTTCGATTCCACAACTTCTTCTCAACATATGAAGTTACTCTGTCATGGTCTAACTTTTTATCGAAAAAATTTGTAGGTACGCGTATATGCGTATGCGTAGCAGTATCTACTGAGTACATGAAGCATTATTTTGATAATAATATTAGAGAAGGTAATAATATTTGTTAGTAAACCACATAATCTGGAGAGTTTTGTACTAAACCGTAGACAACACTGTGCGGCTTGCTACGCTGCTACGGTGTGTCATTCGTAGATCCTGCTACGCCGTAGAGATTGCCATAGCGGCCTCATTGAGCCTATGCATACGGCGTATTTGCTAAACGCAGACGACGCGATACAAAATGCGATTATAACGCAAACCATAAGCTCTTTTAGTTAAATCATGATTTAGATATATATCTAAATAGATAAAACCAAAAAAATATCTACGAGGTCTTATAGATAAAACCAAAAAAATATCTACGAGACCTTATCCTTACACCTTATCCTTATCCTTGACATCAGTGACCGTATGTTTTAAAACTAAGCGTAGGTGTATGTAATTAACCCTTTCACAAAGGATACCTTACTTTTCCAGCCCAAGCCGTATCATTAGCCTATCTTATTTACCCAAAGGTAATTCACTCTTTCAAATAACATTTCAGTAATTCAACATGTATCCTCTGAGAATACAGTAGTACGCTCTATTACTTCGCTCTCAATTCATCGAGAATGGAAAAATAAACGTGGCCTCAGGCGTCGGTAGAGAAGGCTTTAGGTTTTTTTACTGTTTTTAAAAAGTATTAGTCTAGAAGAATAAATTGATTAGACGTGTTCTTACATGAAAATTAGAAAAGAGAAAAGCCTAGAGAATTTTTAGTTGCGAATTTCTGTAACTCTTAAAATATTAAAGTGTATGTTTTTGTTAATATTTTCTATCTATATTTCAATAAAAATCAATTGCCGAAATGTATGTTTTCGCATCACTTCACGGCTGGATCGATTTTGATGTTTTTTTATTGTGTGTGTCTGAGTGGGTCTCGGGGTGGTTTATATTCATAATTGAACCTGGTAAGGGGCGCTACAATCGGGTCAAAGTCAATTACCTAAATACGCCATAAAACAATATTAAGAGAAAATATATTATTTTGTGTATTTAAATAAATTACCGTAGTGAAGGGCGAAATAGCCATGATAAAAATAAGCACAGTGGAGTTTACAACATACGAAATATCGTAAATGCCACATTATCAAAATCTATATACCTCAAGGATTACTTTAAGAGCTCGTGTTGTAAGGATAAAATAAAGGCTTATTCGACATAAACGTTGTACGGTACATTGCTCCGTATGGGGATTGTATCTTAGGAGTAAGTAAATAAAGTAATACCGGATCACCTGAATCGTTCCCACGCGCTTTAGCGTTGCGATGTTGGTATAATACGCTAATTTGCTTTTGTTCTTATAGTGAAAGCTATTTCGGTTACTAAGTCTACTTTGGTTGTAATCTCCACGTAGTTGTCGTGTATGAACAATGAGATATGAGTTAAGAAGCGGGGTGTGCTTTAGATTTGTTGTTAATCTGTTCATAATACGATTATATTCAAGTGCTTTCATGTAAGCGGGAAAAAACATTTTATCTAAATTGATTTAATAAAGTAAACTTACTTCAATATTATCAAGAGATTATAACTGTTTACTTAACTACTACTACTGATCGCAAGCGATAAACCAATCCGTTGAAGAGTAGGTACCTACACCCTCTGTCTCTAATATATTCATAGATCTTTACCAAATTAACTGAGGAATGAGTAATTATTGAGTAACCAAAAAACGCATCGAAGGCAGTTAAAATAAAACACTCGCTAAGTTTTATGCTGTATCATGAATAAACAGTATGAACCTACTCGTTAATTTTCCAAAGCCATTATAACTAATTACAACACGTAATCAAACACAGACTTGTGGTGTGTAATTAAAGTTGGACTAATTTCCTAAGATAAGATGTTACGTATCGATTAAACACAACACTCGAATGAAACTTCTACTCGAGTAATCAACAGACAAGATAAAACCTAAAGTTTAATCGTAATTCATGATATGATTACGAAATACCCTCGGCAGCCATCGAGAACCCTTTTTACAATTAACGACAAACTTGATGACATTAGGTACGACAGAGTCAACGACATGACATTATTTATGACATGTTATAGCATCTTCTTCCTTTTTCTGTATCACCCTAATTTTTGGATTGGTGCAACAGCGATGAGTTTCGCTTTCACTACGTCGTACACAGTATCTAAAATAGTGGGACCGTAAACTTGACTAAATATATACCATGCCGTTTATTTATGTAATCCACGGATGCTGATATGAGAACGCTTTTTCGAAGAAGATACCTATTTTGTATGAAATAGATGTGACTTTATCCTCATAAATACTTTTATCTGTAATGTTCAAGATTTCCTCTAAAATAGAATTTTTCTGATTCTTTTTTACGTCATACAGCCGGTACAGTACTTAATTATTGATTTCATCAACATACCAGTGCATTTATAATTTTTAAGGAATTGTCCATTTGCAAACGTTTCGCAGTACGCCAGTCATATAATATCAATGGAGACATTTCCATTCCAATATCCTACTAATATGATACATGCAAAAGCGTGTTTGTTTGATAATTTATTGGTTGGTCCTTTACTCAAAGAATAACGGATCAACGTGTTTGTTTATATACATAGTTAAAGATCTGGATAATTGTGACATAATATGCTATTTTTTATACCCGGCATATTAAACAGGATTATTAAGCATCCTTAATCCACGCGAACCAAGTCGTGGGCATTATCCAGTAAATAGATAATAATTATTCATGGAGAAAAAGCGTCGTCTGCATTCCGTATCGGTGTCGTGGGGAGATGAAATGCCCGAAGTTGTCGAAATGAACGACGTTGAGCGAGCGTGAAATCATTAAGGCACGATAATATGCTTGGGCTAATGAACCAGCGTGTCCTACGGCTCTACTGAGATAACTCGATCTGGTTTCCGCCGTGTAATTGAGTTCTGTCAGTTTCTGTAACTAATGCCTAAATTTAATTGTATAACTAATTTTAGGCTATCTGCTACTCATTATTATTTTACTATCCATACTTATATAATATTCATATTATACCTACATTATTAATATTTATATTTTGTCATCCTATAAGCTACCACGGCTGTCATCGAAAACATCTTGCTGTAAAAAGAGCTTGCATTCTGGAATTCCCTGCTGGCCTTATGGTGTCCCCCAAAATTTTTATGCAAAAACTAATTTATACATAATAGCTAAAGGGATACAGGATAATTTCTGTTCTAGGAATGAATAGCTTATTACGAATTTGTTTAAACCTAAATCCACGTAGAAGATATCTTGGCAGCAATCTTGAAGCTTATGCATACCATGACGTTCAACGAAACATTCATAGTATTAATTAAAATGCCGAAAGTAATTTTTTTCCTACGTTTTGAGAACAATAGTAAGTATTTCTAAAATTACTTGTACTGACATTACTTCATTTGTACAACTCACATCCATCAAAAATTAATAGTATTACCAAAGTTTATTTATGATCACCGAATAAGAACCGAGTTGTGTAACTTTAGGACGAAATTTCGAGAATACTTGGTTAGTTATATGATTGCAGGCAAGACCCAAGACATCTTCCGTCGCCGTGCTTAGGTAGATTATTCGCGCACCATTAATCGCTGAAATTGCGTTCCCGTGGTCTACCTCCCGTCCCGACATGCCGACAATCTTCAATTAGA
This sequence comes from Erebia palarica, assembly GCA_964035005.1. Lineage (NCBI taxonomy): Eukaryota > Metazoa > Arthropoda > Insecta > Lepidoptera > Nymphalidae > Erebia > Erebia palarica. Next base: position 47,176,256 of record OZ035983.1, read on the forward strand.
CGCGTCTTTCCAATTTAAATTTTAACGAGCGAATAATGTTTGATCAATTATGATCTTATTTAAATAGCTGGAAGGAAATAGAATCAATATCGTCCCTCTCATTTAGCGAAGCTTTAGGCTTAAAATTTTGTACTTTTGGCTACAGAAGGATATAAAATATGCTCTATATTATTATACTAGCTAATGCCCGCGACTTCATCTGCGTGGATCGAGATTTTTGGTTCCCACGGGAACTCCTTAATTTTTTGGCATTAAAAGTAGCCTGTGCTATTCCAGACTATAATGTATCTCTGTGCCAAATTTCAGCCAGATCCGTTCAGTCGTTAAGGCGTGATTGAGTAACAAACATCCGTACATCCATACATCCATCCAAACTTTCGCATTTATAATATTAGTAAGATTTTATTATGGGCGAGAGTTCTTCATATTGTTCTCAAAAGTATCTGAAGTATGCAAATCCGCACTTGGTCAGCGGTATGACTTTCAAAGATTAGCAGAACGTTTTAAAGTAGTACCTTAAATAAAAAAATAGTAACTAATAAAAAGTTACAGAAGACTTTATCCATGCGTTTAATTGAATGAAGTGAAATTAGTTTGGTACATAACTATCCATAAATTTTGATGATCCGATAGCGAACGGAGTTGCGAAGTATTGTCAGTGATCAATCAACAGTGACTAATACCATCTATCAATACGCCATGCCAGATGGCAGAATGGGTCTTCAATATAAATTTTCACTAATTTATTTTGAAACATTCAATTGCTAAATACCCTTTTATTGGTTTTCGCCTTATTAATATTATTATTTTACAGCTCAATTTTGTTTTTGATGCATATAATCCTAATTTAAAATATTTATGTAATTAAGCACTGTGCACATCACATAAATGTAATCATTTGTATTTATGTGAGCTTTCATTTAGAATTAATTTAAAACTTTCTTCATTATCAGTGTCCGTACTCCCGGAATCTCATCTATGTATATGGACATCCTTGGACTATATTATAAATTTGTCCGACGCGATTGACCAAACACTCTTTGAATCAGCGGTAGAAAGGCGGCTTACTGACTAAGTGCGCTATGGGTTTCGATACAGACGGAAAACTTCTTTCCATAAATCCGACTTCCAAAGCCACTGTAAAGTAAAAAATAATATTGATTTCTACACACTATGTTGAAGCCTGATACGGCAACTTTGCTTATCCTTGTTATACCCGCCCGACTTCAACATAGTGTGTAAAAATCAAAATTATCTTTTACTCTACAGTGGCTTTGGAAGTCGGTTTCCGGAAAGAATTTTTATTTCAGTTCAGAAACCACGGAGATATGCACCGACATACATAAAAAAAAACGCGCGAAATTTAGAACCTCCTGTTTTGGAAGTCGGTTAATGAAATAATCCCGGCGCTGTTTTAGGCCGCCACTCGCCCAACGTGCTTACAACGATGACTTATTTAAGTTTAGTTTAACGTTATTATAGTAACGTAACATACTTAACGTGGAACGATGAAATACTACTATCAAAACCACCAGTTATCCTATAGTATTCATATTGCGAGAGAAGTATTTGGTATACGAGATTTGTTATTAAAATCCATACTAATATTATAAATGCGAATATTATAAATATACCATATTATAAATGCGTGTCTTTCTGTCTGTCGGTCCGTCTGTCTGTCTGTCATCTGCTATGCTTTCACGGCTCATTTGCTCAACCGATTTTGATGAAATTTGGAACAGATTGTATCCCGGGGAAGGACATAGGCTACTTTTTATCCCGGAAAATTAAAGAGTTTCCGCAGGAATCAAAAAATCTTAATCTATACAGACGAAGTCGTGGAAATCATCTCGATGTTTATATGAAGTTGCTTTGATCAATTCTTCGAATTTTTGGCTCCATTAGATTTAAGTTATACCTATCTAAAATTCAACTTTTACTACGGAATATACGTCAAAGATACGTTCTCAGTAAGTGACCTTCGTAGGGAAAATAAAATAGCTATTTGTTAGTCTATAAGCTTCATCCAATATTTGGATAGTTCGATGAGAGATGGACGGAGTTGCGGAGCTGTCGGCGATCAATCAACGCTGACTAATACCATCTATCAATACGTCACCAGCGACGTGTCGCACCAGATGGCAGCACCGGCGAGAGAGGGATGTCAATTTTCATTAAAATATATTTTAAAATATTTCTCCGGACTATACTGATCTCTCTGCGTCGTATTCCTCATTGCTGGGGGTTATGAACCCTTTAAATTAATCACTTAATAGCAGGAGTTTTCTTGGGATAATAGTGCGGTGAGTTCCCGTGTCCTTCCGCATACGACTCGACTAAGAGTGCGGTTTCAACTCTTAGTTTTCCAACGATTATTAATAGCTGTTAGTGATAATAACCAGGACCGACGGCTTAACCAAATACGGGCTTCCAAATTATTTCACCCATTCAGTTATCGTTTTGGGGCAACGCTGCTTAACAAACGCAATCGACTGATATGCGTTGTCGTAAATAATCATCCCACTTTACTGAGTTTGTTGAAAACGGAAGAAATTTTTGTTTTGATTTTACCACCGGATAATTTGGTTACAGTTATATCCCTATTAACGTGATAAATTTCAGAAAATAAGAGCTCATTGTTCAATTTTTGAAGAATACTATACTTAAATGCTGAAAGATATGTATCGAGCGAAACGAAATATATTATATTTTTGTTGCATCAACAAAATGTACTGCAATCGATTTAAAAGCTTAGTGCGGCGAAATGTGTCACGCAATATTTGTAGCGATCATATTTCCTTCTGCAGTTTTAAAATAATTGAAAACGATTCCATAGATAGACGGGAACGTTCAAGAGCGCTTATCTATTGAAAAAAATTCGGCGCTCAAAAAATGGAACAGAGCTTTGCGTTTAGAATTTTAAAAATTTACGTGTAAATTGGCTAAAGGCCTTTATTTATTTTTAACACCGGCCAGAGGAACAAGTTAATCGTGGGCGTTAGCGTCCGCGCACGTAGATATCCAGATCGGACACTTTTATGACATCGGACACTCCGCGTTAAATGCGGCGGCTTAAAAAGGGTTGATGGCAATAGCCTTGTCACCTCGAAAGGCTTGGGACATAACGCTACCTTCATCATAGCGTGGCCGGACGTTCATTGATAATTAATGGGTGGTGCCAGTATAACGAAAACAAACGACGGGTGGCACGCGTACGATAACGATTAATATCTTTAGAGCAAAAACAAACCTACGCTCGTAGTCTTGGTGTGATAAATCATATCTCCTTGGCGCAAAAATAAATGAGACCAATGATAAATGGCGACGATTCGCGGAGCGTCGATTGAGTATGGCGGGTTTCAAAATTAAACCCTTCTTAGCAAGTAACTGTATCCGCATAATAGAGTCATATTTCTTCTCTCAAGAGATTCTTTATTGATAAAATATCATTAGTGTGTTAATTAAGAACAACTTGAATTTTACTCATACGTATAAAGATATCCTCAGAGAATTTTACTTAATTTTTTTGTAATAATTGTGTATAGCTCAGGAAAGGACAACACAAGTTCGTGCAGTGTGAATTTAGTTTAGTTTAGAAATTTGTGTGTAACAACGGCTACATTATAAATTTGAATATAAAATCTAATAAATTGAATATTAAGCAGTTACATTTAAATATTATAGGTACCTAATAGCTTAAATGGAATGAAAACGTATTTTATACTTTTATCAGACCCCTTTCAAAATATTACTGTCAAAGAAGAGCAGGTAAAACTAATTACTGAAGCATTAATACCGAAAATTAGGAAGAATTCAAACTAGAATTTTCTCTAAGGCCTTTTTCTGATATGTTGAAAAAAGGCGGATGCTGACCACTATATTTAAACCGTTGCAAAATATATTCTGGTATTATACGTCCGGTGAGCATGTGAAAATTATACAGAACGGAGGTGATTTCACATACACATTATCATATCACGTCAGAAACGCGCGCGTCGTAATGGAAATACGTTTCGTCATGTCATGTGTATGCGAAAGTGCGCGCGCCCACGTTCCGCGCTGAAATTTTTTCCTGTCCTGTCAGTCTGTAGTGTATATTCGCCCTTACCGTAAAGCAGTCGAACATCTAGATACTTCACAATATTAGCAGGGAATTGTCAAAGCAACATGTGGTCGCCATGAATATCTAATTTCCGGGCGACGACATGAGGCAATCGCACGGATTTAGGACCCATGTGGACTGGTTTGAACGATTATTACGATGTAAATTAAAACCGCACGGCCAGCCTGCGTGAATGAGCAAATGACCGTGCAGCTTCTTATTTTTAAGTTTCTTTAAAATATTAAAATTAACCAACGTAACGTGTTTCTGCTTTGCCTGAACTAGCCCTTACAACATGCGCAACTTGATAATCAAAATTATAAATATTCAATTTTTTCTGATATATAAACAAGGCTTTGACGGCATCCTAGATTGGTATGATCCATTTCTTTAATATGACAGTAAAGATTTACAGCCTCAAATCGACGAAAAGCTCGCTGAATATTGTCAATCATTCAGTAAGGGAAAATACCCCAACAGCGAACTGTCAAATGTTTATCTTTGTTTCTTTTACCCTGGCAATGTCAATATTTGAGTCTGAAGAATGTTGGAATGTAGGTATTGAGACTTTTTCCTTTGCAAGTTATTTTGCGAATCCGCTGAAAGGAAATAGACAGATTTTTTCTATATTGCCTGTATCCACGTTTTATTCAGTTGAGTTACGGACTAATACAATAACAAAATGAGTAAATTATTTGGAAGTTCCAAAAGCTTAAAGCAAGATTGAGGCTCTTATACATTGAAAACTAGATGATTCCCGCGACTTCGTCCGCGTGGATTAAGTACCGCAGGAACTCCTTAATTTTCCGGTATAAAAATAGCCTATGTCCTTCCCCGAGATACAGACTATCCCTATACCAAATTTCATCAAAATCAGTTGAACAGGTGGGCCGTGAAAGCGTAGCAGACAGACAGATGGACAGGCAGACAGAAACACTTTCGCGTTTATAATATTAGTATGGATTTACAAAACTCACAACCATGAATACTAACATTATCCTAACTTAATATTATAAATGCAAAAGTGTGTCAGTTTGTAATTTTTTCAACTGATTTTGATGAAATTTGTTATAGAGATTGTATCCCGGGGAAGGATATAGGTTACTTTTTATCCCAGAAGGAAGCTCTCGCAGGAATCAAAAGAACTTTACCTATGCGTACGAAGTCGCGGGCATCGTCTAGTTTAAGATAAATAAACTCACAGGAAAAAAAGTGTATGTGTGTAATTCACACACGGCAGAAGTGAAACTTCAGATAATTATATCAATATAGCTTGTATTCTATCTCATTCTCTCGCAGGCTAAATCCTGTTATGAATATGTTTATCTCTTTTTAGTATCGCTTTTTCGTTTCATCGAATTTTCAAATCACAACGATTTTAAAGAAGTTTCACTTCAAAACTTGTTCTATGGAACTTTCCCATATTTGTAAACCTAGGAATATTTCATAGATTAATTGTCTCGCGTGAATCTGAAAACATGCCTGAATATTTCAAGATAAGATATATTCTAAAATTGAATAAAGTATTTTTTTTTAATAATTCAATTTGAGAAATTTTAGAAGGTTTATGATGAAAATATATATGGAAAATAATGACAAAATTTAATAATACAATCTGATATTATAAAGTAGCACTAAATTTAAAGTGTTCGCCTCACAATGTTTGATGTGCCGATAATGATTCCAAAGTGGGCCACATCCTCAGGTAGGTACTCTACGGAAATTGCGTTAAGCACACCCGAAGACCAGGAAATTAGAAACGCTGAAGGGTGTAATCGAATTTCCCTCTCGAGTGGGAATAAAAACGCCTTTGTTACCCTAAAAACGTTAGCACGTTCAATGAGTGATAGTTTCTTCACCCGTATACGTTGCAAAAGGAAGTAAAAATGGGGTCAAATGTATAGAAGGTCTGATTTCAACATTAAACAGCCGTGATAATTATATTACTATTAGAGTAGAGTAAAAAACATTTATACAGAACTTAAAGTTTAACCAATTTTTACTATTGCACTTATAACATGACTTCGTCCGCGTTATTAAAGGTTTTTTGAATCACGCGGGAACTCTTTAATTTTCCGGGAATATAGCCAATGTCCTTCCCCGGGATATAACGGATCCCAGTACCAAATTGCATCAAAATCGGCTGAACAGATGGGCCGTGAAAGCGTAGCAGACAGATAGACAGACAGACACACTTTCGCATTTATAATATCAGTATGGATTTTATCTGCTTGAGATTTTTTTAAATATTCTATCTTAGTATTAGGCGTTGTATATGCATCAAAAAAGCAGTGTAAAATAGTAGAAGTTGAATTTTAAATAGCGAAGTATGTGAAGTGGTCATATATGGAGATAATTATGTCAGTTATCTTCTCCCAAAGGATGCTACTTGGTTTCCCGTACACACAGGTAGTCGAGTTTACTGGAAAAATTCACAAACCCACTTATTTGAGTCCCCAAGGTGCGCCGCCAACATTCTTCGGTTTGATACTTAGAGATAAACAATTCTGTTGAGATATTTACTTAAACAGGATTAAATTTTGAAGGAAGAGACTGGCAGAAAATGTTAAGAAAAACGCTTCAATACTTAGGTACCTATAATAGCTAAATAATAAATGAATATATTATAGAAAATTTATATTATTTCTAAAGGCTAAGTATGAAGTGAAAAAACGGACATACCTAGCATAGACACTATTAAGAAGCTAATTGCTTCAGTAAGCCACTCCCAAAGTGACCGACTCCGATTTCTGTGCAAACAAGTACTCGAGTTTAGGGGAAAATTCCCAAACAAACATAAGTAGTCTCAAAAATAAGCGGACACTATCCTAGATACATATTTATGTTATATTTTACATAAATAATATGTTCATATATGATTACAATGCAATGATTTTAATGATGCATTCATATCCTAAAATCGAAACCATAAAATGTTACTAATATAACTACATAATTTATCCTTAACTTTTCTTGAGCTCTGCTACGTTTTCACGGCCCACTTCTAAAATCAATTTTCACGAAATTTTGTACAGAGTTACATCCCGTTGCTATAGGTTGCAACCGTTGCCTGCTTGAGTTCATATTTTGTACACTTGTAGATGCTTATGAAAAGGCATCTCTGTCTTACTCAGCCATAATGCAAGTTTTTCTCTCACATTATTCATATGGCGAGCAATACGTGCTGCCCAGCCATTGGGATAAGTTTAATCGTCGCATTCGTTTTATTGAAGTGAAACTTCTTTAGAATCGTTGTGATTTGAAAATTCAAAGAAACGAAAAAGCGACACCAAAAAAAAACATATTATTATATATGTTTTAGCCTACGAAAAAATGACATAGAATACAAGTTATATTTATCTCATTCTCTCGTAGGATAGTTTTCTGAAGTTTCACTTCTGCCGTGTATGAATTGCACACACACACTTTTTTTTTTGTTTGTTCCCTATCTTAAAAGTTAGGTAAGAACCTTCACTTCAAAAATAATTATATAGGTCAAGTGTGAAATAGGCACAGGCTGAACTAATTGCGTGAGTGATCCCTTCTCAAAGTAATGACTGTACTTTCTCTGAAAATAAGTTTAGTAATGGCAAATTACCAGACAAAATTTACGAACTCTACTTATTTAACTCTCCATGGTATACAAGTAACAAGACATTCCTCTGCTTGATATTATACTATTTGTTTGTTAATTAGTAATTCGAAGTCTTGCTATACAATCTTTTCTATACATAAAAGGGAAATGTTTACACTCACCACCCATTACTACTCACCCACTCACCCACCGACTCAATAACGATCAGCCCAAAATTAGTAAGACTAAGTAAGCTAAAATTTTGCACATAAATAATCTTTCTCTTTGTAATGTAGACGAGGAATAAAGGCGTATTTTTCAAAGGAAGTGAAGTCGCTGGCACTAATTATTTTCACACAAAAGTAGGTCTACCTACAATTAATTATTTCATTAATTATAGTCATAGGAAAACTCCAGGTGATCAATTAAATATTAAACTACACCTGTATGTAGATATAACACACAGAGGAAGCTAGTAAATTGTCAAAGGCTGAAAAAAGCTATTTAAATGCTAAAAAAATACTTAGTATAAAATCCGGCGATAAATGTAAAGCTTGTAACTACACGTCGAATTTCGTATAAATGTTGAATTTAATATAAGAGTGGCTGAAACGTTTGTATCGAAAAAAAATTACGAAAGTTTACACAGCGGTAACATAAATAATAATGAATTTTGTTTCCAGCACAAATGGTTTTTTTTCCCGATATTTCAATTATTCAACTCGATGTACGAGCAGCTAGTTTAATTAAAAAGATTTTTTAGCTCGCTAACTAGATTTGGTTTCAATGTAGGTCAGATTATTGACGAAACAAAAGAACTGCCAAATAATCGCAAGAAACTAAACTATTGACGTATAATATTTCAGAACATATTGATCCCTCAGGATGGTTGTGTTCGGTTTCGTTTCGGACGAACTTTTTAAACCCTCTGCGTACTGGGAGTTGCACTGGACAATCTTATCAAAGAGGGGAGAGATTTTACAGTGTCCGGCGCCCTCTCTTTGAAGGATTTCCCAAGGTACCGTGGCGTTTATCGATTGGATTTTATATGCCTTGAACGGTTTTTTAACAAACTTTTTTAATAATATTTTATCACGGATTCCTGATATATATATATTCCTTCGATCACTGTAAGAAAATAACCTAATAAAATACAAAAGAAAAAGTATTTTTTATATTATAATCCATACTAAAATTATAAATGCAAAAATGCGTCTTTCTTTTTGTCTGCTACACTTTCACGGCATATCTGTCCAAACGATTTTGATCAAGTTTGGTACAGCGATAGGTTGTATCCCGGGGAAGGGCATAGGGTACTTTTGATCCCGAAAAATGATATATTAATATAAAAATAAAATATAGATATTTTTAAATAGGGCAGATCACTGGCGCATCAAAGTGTCTTTGAAGTCTTCGTTCGCCCTTCGCCTCGATCGCATTAGAGCTCGCGCAGCCGACGACAGAGATAATGCCATTGCAATACTCGAGATCAGATTGTATTGGCAAATTGGATTAAATGCTGCGCTTACTGCACAAAAGATAAGAGTCTGAATACGGGTACGGCAGTTGCATTATGTTGTGGCTATCGCCCGATCGCCCCTAGTGCGCAACTCATCACGATCGAAAAGACCGCACGTAATCGTTCTATATACCTCATTTTTTATCTTTCCATTCCGCCGTTTCATTTGTTCTATCAGCTCTGGTTTACATCATAATCATTTAGCTCGTTTTGATATCATTATTTCTCATGAATAATGAGCTTGGCAACAAGCTCTGTGTATCACGCATATGGAGCTTGGTTAATTCGTATTATCGCACCAAGTGTACCATGAAACAAAGTTTCGTATTGGAGCGTAAGGAAATCTATATCAAGATCCTCGTTTTCAGCGACCGAAAATGAGTCCAACCTCATAAATAATTGGATTGGACCTCCCGCTACACAAATTATAGCGTTATAAATACGTGTTCAAAATCTATTAGATATAGGAACTTTAGGCACAGAAATAATCCTGCATTTCGGCCGAAACTAAATATGATGCTAGAATATAAATACGCCCAATAAATCAGTGAAGATAATGTAATGTATGCAATAATTCCCAGAGCATATCGTGTGTTTATTTTTTGGAAACTCACGAAATTTACTCACACAAATATTTAAAAGAAAATTGTAATAACGCGCCATATCAAACGCTACCGCCAACGGCGAGCTATTCGTACCACTGTTTTTGCGAGGAATGAAAAAATATAGTCCATGTAAACGACAATGCAGATTATTACTGCCCGACGGGGACTCGTAAAAGAGAGTCTATAAGAAACGTAATGGAGGCCTTTCGGACGATAAGATACGATTTGGTCAATGGATACAACGGAATGGCTTGAGATTTCTATCTGCTTATACACAGAGTCATTGCAATGATTGCTCTAATTTCATTTGGGGTTCATTTTGGCGTCATTACGGGGTGAATTTTAAATTTGCAGCAAGGGTGTTCTACTCAACTATGTATGAAGGACGGGTTATGTACCGTGCGAGGCGCATTCGGTCGCACGTTTTAAATTATATTAAGGGTAGAGCTTGAATTTAACAAGTAGCTATCTGTTACCATGCAGAAATTGTAATACTATGTACTTGGTTTTGTATACCTTATAGTTTTTAAATAAAAATGTAAGTAGGTAGGGAACTGATTTTATAGAGTTCCTTCCTAATTAAAAGCACAACTTTTTAGGCAAAAGAAATAAAACTCTATACTAGAAATTTAGCATTATGGTATGATATTCAAGAGTAAGTAATTCACCTATTTCAAAGCAAAACTAGTAACGGAAAAGAAATTAAACGAAATACAAAATTTAACACTTTTTATATTATTGAAAGATTCAAAGCATCAGTTCAAAATGAATACAAAATATTTACACAATTGAGAATATATTTTCACACAGAAATTAGTACACATATACCAATAAATACAACAATTACATATAAAGAGTTACAGCAAGAATACTTATCTTTACTCTAGGTGGCTCGTAGACAAAAACTCTCCTATCTCATAAGAACAGTGGGTTTTATAGGTTAAGATTCCCCCCATATACCCACACCTCTTTCATATTCCAAGTTTGACAACGTAACAGCATTTTGTTTAAAACAAACTTATTCTAAGAATCAAAAGGAAGTATCAATTGATATACATAAATTCTTAATTACAGTAAATCATTACTCAAAATACAGTAATGATTAATCATTTATCACAATAATAATTATCAAATAGTTCTCCACATTTAAAACAGAGTTATAATTTAATTAAGTAACTATTTTACAATATCTCTTAAAACACTATGATAGTCAATTGACCTATTTCTAAATTACATTATTTATTTGAAGCTTAACTATCAACACTTTGTGTTGCTAAATTAGTTATTATTTATTTCAATAATGTCTACACATTCTTTTATGAATAAATTTAAATATTTAGTTTCACAAATATAACCTAAGGATCATTACCAACATATCAAGTGAGAATACAAGTGTTACCACACTTTAATATCAAATAATGTTTACCTAATACAAAATTCAGTGTTTACCCACTGAAATATTTAATTATTCCTCATGATCACAAAATAGAGTTCTTTTATTTTCCAATAATCTATCACGGCCAGACTGACCGTGCTTCGTTCTCGAAGCATAACGAAAAAAAAACTAAACAAATTTCCTAGTGTCTGACCGTGCTTCGTTCTCGAAGCATAACGAGAAAAAGACCATAACAAATTTCCTAGTGTAGACATGTCTGTGGCAACATTCTACACCACTCTTCAAAAAAAAATATGTGTGTGAACACCAAAATCACCACACAACTCCAAAAACATCAAACTTTTTTTCCACACAGGACACGGCCTCTAACCCCAGTAGTTTTCAAGCAGCACCAAAGCCATGAACCCTAAAGGTTTTAGAGCACCACCAAAATTTCCTATATCCTTTAACCCCAAAGGTTTTGAAGCCCACACTACGAAAATTTAATGTCCTTCAACCCCAGTGGTTTTAAAGCAATACCCAATAAATAATAATAATAAACTATTATCATTATCTATCAATGGTCTTCTTTACAATTTTTTTTTCACTACCCTTAACCAAAATCGATCATTTTCAAAAATATTGATCATTGTATGGACCTTTGAATTTAGCGATAATTGCACTTTCCATAAACCGCTTGGCCAGTCTGACGTATTACATGGTGTACTTAACATATTTATTATATTATTATAACACATTTATTTTTAATCTTAGGATGTGTAAGCATTGCCACAGTTGTAAAATGTAGTGAAATATACTGAAGCAATTCGATCAACGTGCAATACGTGTCTCAACAGCGCCTTTAGCAAAAAATGAAGCAGAATCAGAATTTGGGTAAAGACACTGATTCACTCCAGCATAATTCACTCACAATTAAATTACGTCAAAATTAATAATAGTACCTCCCTCGTCAGTGATTTCAATGCTAATACATCACTATTTGCAAATACCACCAATAATCTATTACATACCTACTAAATCTCAAGTAATACCAACATTTTAATTACTCAATGGCAAACATAACTAAGTCTAACACAAATTGAAAACTAGTAGAGTATCTAAAGCATCTTGAATGATTTCTACTATTCTAAAATTTTCCTATATTTTTTTTACTACCGAAGTATGTTCTATCTGTAAAGACTAGTGAAAACTTTTACTAGATTTTCGAAAAAGACCCGTACAATCTAAATGTACCGCATTGAAAGGTACAGGTTTTTTTTTGTTGTTGGATGTAACATTTCTTGTTTTAGGGCCCGAATATAATTTTCGTTCTGTCAAATCAAACAATGAGAAAGATGTTTCTCAATAAAATTAGTTAGTCTGGAAATCAAAAAAACTCAGAAACTTAGTTTTGTGATGTAACAAATTATTTTGTAGGTACACACAAAATTCACCTGTTTTGACGGTACTTATTTTATTATTGTTAGACCTAGGGGTATTTTGCAAATATTTTTTCTTAAATCAAAATAGAGGTGTTGAATAATTGAAATAAATCATTACTATACAAGTTATTTTGTTATTTGGTTCCTATACCACCACACATCAGATCAATTAATTGGCTTTCCGAAAAACTAATCTTTCAATTTTGTAAAAGTCTTCACTTTTCTCTTTCATAGTTACAATATACAACATAGCCTTTGCTAATTTTTCTTTTCTGGATACAAATGACAATGCAACACCCTTTTTTCTAGCGCCAAAGTTTCAAAGCACGATAAAGCAGAGCCCCGAAGAGCCTTACCGTCTTTAGCTGCTTTTTGAATACTGCTCCATCCAAGCTCGGTGCCGAGTGACTCGATGCTCTTACACCAGGTCTTGGCCTGCTGTCCGTCTTCTCAGGATCGAAGATGGGCAGCGCGATGTCATCGCTGCGATGATTGGGCGTTAAAGAACTATGTATACTCTTTAAGATTCCTCGCAGCTGCTCGGCGTTAAGATTCATTGTTTCTCGATGTCCAAGCCCTGTGTGATACACAAAACACTATTACAATTGTCATAAATAAGTTCCATCCCACTTCTGATTTTAAATTATATTAAGGGTAGAGCTTGAATTTAACAAGTAGCTATCTGTTACCATGCAGAAATTGTAATACTATGTACTTGGTTTTGTATACCTTATAGTTTTTAAATAAAAATGTAAGTAGGTAGGGAACTGATTTTATAGAGTTCCTTCCTAATTAAAAGCACAACTTTTTAGGCAAAAGAAATAAAACTCTATACTAGAAATTTAGCATTATGGTATGATATTCAAGAGTAAGTAATTCACCTATTTCAAAGCAAAACTAGTAACGGAAAAGAAATTAAACGAAATACAAAATTTAACACTTTTTATATTATTGAAAGATTCAAAGCATCAGTTCAAAATGAATACAAAATATTTACACAATTGAGAATATATTTTCACACAGAAATTAGTACACATATACCAATAAATACAACAATTACATATAAAGAGTTACAGCAAGAATACTTATCTTTACTCTAGGTGGCTCGTAGACAAAAACTCTCCTATCTCATAAGAACAGTGGGTTTTATAGGTTAAGATTCCCCCCATATACCCACACCTCTTTCATATTCCAAGTTTGACAACGTAACAGCATTTTGTTTAAAACAAACTTATTCTAAGAATCAAAAGGAAGTATCAATTGATATACATAAATTCTTAATTACAGTAAATCATTACTCAAAATACAGTAATGATTAATCATTTATCACAATAATAATTATCAAATAGTTCTCCACATTTAAAACAGAGTTATAATTTAATTAAGTAACTATTTTACAATATCTCTTAAAACACTATGATAGTCAATTGACCTATTTCTAAATTACATTATTTATTTGAAGCTTAACTATCAACACTTTGTGTTGCTAAATTAGTTATTATTTATTTCAATAATGTCTACACATTCTTTTATGAATAAATTTAAATATTTAGTTTCACAAATATAACCTAAGGATCATTACCAACATATCAAGTGAGAATACAAGTGTTACCACACTTTAATATCAAATAATGTTTACCTAATACAAAATTCAGTGTTTACCCACTGAAATATTTAATTATTCCTCATGATCACAAAATAGAGTTCTTTTATTTTCCAATAATCTATCACACGCATACTCTATGAGTCTTTATTGTCTGCCAGAACTCAAGGTAAATCGATTACGTGCTAAAAATTCATAAAGCCATTGTCATCCTCATGCAAAGCATCTAATGTTTACTAAGTGGGCTCAACGATTGCACGCACTGTTATCTAAATATATAAAAGGAAAAGGTGACTTGCTGTTTGACTGGCTGACTGACGGACTGATCTGTCAACGCACAGTTCAAACCACTGCACAGATCGGATTTAAATTTGGCACACAAATAGCCTTTATGACGTAGGTATGCACTAAGAAATGATTTTTGAAAACTCAACCCCTAAGGGAGTTTGAAAATACGAAAATCGAATTTAACGCCAACGAAGCTGCGGGCAAAAGCTAGTTTACTTATAAATTTTGAAGGAGACGTTTTCATTTTGGTCCGAATAATTTATCTGTTCTAATAAAATATGTAAAATGCCTCGGAACTGAGGAGAAATATGTTAATGTTTTAATAAACTCATCAAACTGCCGTTGGAAAAATCTCGTTGCGACGTGATAAACAGTGCGGCACGCTTAGGCTTATCTCCGTTTGACGATATCATTATTTCCTTTTTTGCAAAAATTTACGGAGCAAAAACAGCGCCGCGGATGGCATACTAATTCAACCCGGTCAATATATCGGTATCGGCGTGTCGGTAGGTTCATTATTCGGTGGAATCTATTCGCAATAAAACAGAAGTAAGCAATTTCAGTTATAAATCTCATAATTCAAATTTCTCCCGTTGTTTACCAGCGCTTCGGCTATATAAACTCTCAAAATCTACCCACATCCGTAACGAAAGCCTGCTTCGTTATTTATGGAAAGCCAAGTTTCATTGTTGTTGTCGGTTTTCATTTTGGCGTTTAATTTTTTTCTATTTATGGTGTTTTCGTGATCGCCGAGGCATACAAAATCATTTGTTTTTTGGTCCCTGTTCTGAGGCATCCAGTTCCGGTGTGTGATTTATCAGAGCTTACTGGGCACTTCACGTACGTGAAGATGATATAGATCACCGCTAAGGAAGACTAATGTGCACCAAATAAATGTTGTTTTGCGGTATGTAAAGGATAATGCCCATTTGCCACCGCTATACGATAAACGTGATTTAGTGGAAAATACCGCTTATTTGCATTGCGAATCCGTCTTTCTATGTGCGCGTAAAACGTTCAGACTTTAAATCGTACGGAATAAGATATGGAGTGGTATAAATCGCCGCTTGCACTATAGACTATTTAGATTTTATAGCTTACCCATATTAAAACATTTCAAATTTATTTCGTGAAACGAGGTACCCATCTATTTAAGTGAATATGATTTATTTGTCCTACTTTTTACTTTTTGTGGCCTGCGTGGCCTGCAGTTAGAGTCGATACGATTTAGTATATTTTTAGTACAATTTATTAGTGGATGTTTTATAGACCAATCATAAGGTATAACAAAACAAATGAGCTAATCATAAATGATGCAGTAACTTTTTTAGTGAATGAACTACAAGTTTAATTCGCTATAATCCGCTACAGTAGACAAATCTGTGTGGTACAGTGCGTGTCTTTCACCTGCAGCATGCGACACCCACCACCCAGCAATTCGCACAGGTACAACACCACACCACACAAATCCTCCAAATCACTCTCAACGTACGTTTCACTCCTACACCGGAGCATCTTCAGGAGATGTTGACTCGACAACTCCTCCGCATGCATCATGGACTTCCGCAAAGTAACGCCTGCTACTATTCAGTAACTTTTTTATCTAAACCTTTGCATAATTAGTTAAATTATGAAATTAAAAACGCACATACAAAAATCATTTACTTCTTTCGGTAAAAGAGAGATTTGAAGAGATAGAAATTCAATTTCATTTAATCCAAAATTATCCAAGCCAAGTTAAAGATTAAGAAACTTCAATTAAGAAACCAAATACAATATCACGTCACATTTGTGTTTAAAATCGATTAACTTAAAACAACATTCATAACGCGTGTACAACCCACCGCCTACTGCTATATAAACAACTCCCATATAAATAGAAGCAGCAAAATAGATAGTGTACCCCGACAATATCCCTCTGAATGAGGCTTTCGGAGTCAGCAAGGGTTGTGTTGTTTTTGTATGAGCGTGCCGGAAGCGTTAAGTTCCAATGAGGGAGCCTGCCCTTCATACATACTTAAGTACCTCCGCTTTAGTATCGTAAAAATGTAATTAAAATTCACATCATCCTACGCACCGGATGAGTGGAGATAACTATATTGTTTACACGGTGTTTTAATCATGCAAGAGAGATTTTGTTTTGCACAGTGCTTCGCATTCGTATACGAAAAGTTGTATGGTCTAATGAGGTGGGTTTAGAAAAAGAAGAATATTGTTGTGAACGAGAATACTGACGGCTTGGTAATTTGTTACCAAGGTTTAATTGAATTATTTCTCGTTGAAATTAATTAATACTAGCCAATGCCCGCGACTTCGTCTGCGTGGTTTGAGGTTTTTGGTTCCCGCGGGAACTCTTTAATTTTCCCGAATAAAAAGTAGCCTATGCGGTATTCCAGAATATAATCTATGTGTGCCAAATCTGTGCCAAATTTCAGCCAGATCCGTTCAGCCGTTCGGGCGTGATTGATTAACAAACATCCATACATCCATCCAAACGTTCGCATTTATAATATTAGTAAGATTAGTAACATTTGTGCAATATAGTGATATAGTTCAATTATCTCCTCGTCCTATATATTTTAACTATCCCTTACTTTGGCAACGGTATCCTAATTCCGAAATAAAATCCTAAAAATATGAAAAAATGTGAAAATCTTGAAATTACTTTGTTTAGACTTCTTCTCTCAGACCTGAGCTCGTTTGGAACTCTAGTTATAATTTTAGTTTTGTGATACCGTAATTTATTATCACTATCACTATCTACCAGTTGTTAGTTGGATATAATATAATTTGTAGATGATCAAAAAGTGTAAATTGCCACCCACTTAAAATAAATGACCATTGGCTTGTTAATATTTCAACGAAGTAACATAAAACACTATCCTCTTCAGTAATTATGTTAATATGGATAGGTTTTTTTTTCTATTATTGAGTACCGATTATTAAGGGTACTCAATATAATTACAATCTAGCCAGACCATTTGACTAATAAGTAATTTTTCTTTAACCTAAGCTCATAATTAGCTTAGGTTAAAGAAAAATTTATGGATAGGTGAATTACAAAAAACAAGCATAAGAAACTATATTTGAAAAATGTTCCATGCGATCTCAAGTAGGTTCTCTTTACGCTAATTAATAAATACGAGTAGCATATCTAACCCAAATTAGTTCCAACATGAATCCATGATGTTATATTGTTTTATACCGACGTTAAGTCTACTTAAAGTGATGCTAAGTACACTGTTTATGAATTAACGTTGAATGATTGTACCATAATCAAGATTTATATTTAGTGGAGGGAATAACACAAATTATTTATTGAGTTAACCATATACTTATTTAAAAATTATGTACCAAGTTGAGAATCTCCACCGTTTTAGAAGTCGGTAAAAATCTTTTTCGCTTGCCTAAAGCTCATCATCGTAAGTCATTGTCAACATTTCAACTCGGGCAAATTTCCTTACGAGTTTACCGTTATAGCAATTGGAATTTAAAGGCTAGGTGATTATAACAATTCGGCCTATAGCAAGTTGCGTTTGTAACGCTGATCACTCATGTAGACCTGTCAGCGGAGCGCACTATTTCACGCCTACCTATGTAATCTCTTAAATAGAAAATAAATAAATACACAACTAAAATCAAAGTAAAGCTTGATAAATACACAATACAGATTACACGTAAGGCGAGACACGCAAGCCATTACAAACAATAGATAACATTCCTAAAACACAAAGTAAACAGTGAATGATTGTGGAATGTTTAAGGTGTGGTTTCAAATCATTTTTCACGAACATCAGTCGCCTGATAGTAGCTAATGCTTTACCACTTCGTGCCACAGGGCTCGACCGCGATTCTGATAGATAGGAAATGAAGACAGATTAACCTTAGGTGGCGTCGTAGTTTCTTTAGTACGATTTCGCATAACTCGAAATCTTATACGGTTTTTGTTGGATTTTAACAATACCAAAAGGGTAAAAACGCACCTTGTGTTAAAATCTTTCTGTATGTATATCCTCTTGGTTTCACACATTTTTTCTGAGGAAAATTGACTTATGAAAGTACTATTAAGGTACTACTAGTAGTAGTCAACATCTACTAGACTATTTTTTAGACTATAAATCACATTCTAAGACTAGTCTGCAAACAGTGGCGGTGACATCAATAAACGATCAGAAAAAGTCACGGTAATACGGAAGCTCCGTGAAGGTACCTACTATAACTAATGTCGCGGTGATAGCCTAATGATTTAAACATCCGGCTTCCTATTAGGGTGATCGGAGTTCGAACTTTAACTTAACACTGTCACTCTAACGAAAGGAACCATCAGAATGTAGGTATATGGTAAAATAATTGGTTATGCTTTAAAATAAATTCAGTTTTAATAATAACTTTCTTGAGCTTTAAAGAGAACCTTAACAGAGAGTTAGGTATAAGATAAATTTGCTTTATGAAATATACTTTAAAGGAAAAGCAGTTTTCTACCTAAAGATAAATCTAAAGTCAAATTTATATATTTTTCCCCAAACAAATATACTTGAAATAATTATTCTCATTTTTACCGCGAGCGTGAAATTTTAGCGTTGTTCATGTTAAGTAAAAAATGTTGGCGTAGCATAATATCTTAATGGTTTTCCTGAATTGTGTGATAATAATTTAATGGAGTAGGTCCCGTGAATTACTGAAGGATTTCGAGGCTTACCGGCCCATTTTGCATACATTAAAGTGTTCATAATAGATGGCATACACGTTCGTATGAACTTCTACCCTCGCCAAAACCTAATCAAATAAATGTTCGCACTTTATTGAGCCGTTAGTGTGAATCACGCATAATATTTTATAGGTGATGAAATATATGTAAGAAGAAAAGATGTGAAGGAATTCTAGGCCTATTTTCGAATATCAGGTCAAGAGGCTTCTAACATGAATCAGAAGAGCGCTTGTGTCTTGTAGAAATCTTGCATGCAGATTATAATAAAAGTTGTAGGAGAGCAGAATTCAGGATGACTATGGTTGAAGAATTTTTCTCATGTCAAATGATAAAAATGTGTCCAAGAAAGAGATTGTTAGACTAATTGCTCTATAGTCTGCAAAGCGCACTACGGATTTGAGGGCGGAACTAAAAATAATTGCGAAGTCATTAACTTGTAGGTGTAACAACCTTGCAGTTGTGGTTTTTCTGTGCAATGTTTACGTGCGTGCTAACAATCTTCTTGATGGGACTATGTTTACACATAATATAAGTTAATTATTGCTGTGTTTGTCTACAACAATACATGTACAAAGTTAAATTATTACCCTATTAAGACTTGTTTTCATTTTTTGATTCATTAAATTCGGAAGAATGATGTGCATGAATTTCTCATGCAATCAACCAGAACGATATACCTACTATTAATAACCTTGCCGGCTTAATACATTTTGATTTCAATTTAAGTATTAACAAAATTTCTTGTGAACGGCAGCAAAGATTTATATAATTCACGTATAAAGATTTGGATCTGAAGTTTATCAATTTGTATTTATTATAATACAAGTCATATTATTCGTTACGTAGTTTTTATAGAGAAAATATAAAATAGTATTTTAATACATAAAGTAACATATCCTACTTAAAACCTGAATTAATCGAACATAATATTATGTAGCTCAGTATTATACTCAGTTATACTTAGTTATCAGTATATTTTTAATATAATTAATTTTCGTCTAACAGTGACGTAAGTGTCATAAAAAGGGTTGAAGGCGCGCCACTGCGAAACGCGGTGTTCAAAAATTTCGCTGACGTTACCGAAAAAATCTTTCACACTTTTTTTGAATAATCTGATTTAGAAGTTAGGTTGGGATAACCCGCTCATGCGTCCAGCGAAACCGGGGACTGAGAACTTCGAAATGACATTTCCACGAGACGAAGTAAATCCAGATTTGTTTGGTAGACTGACTTTCTAATTCCGCTGGAGAAGTTTGTGAAACGTATACCGTGTTCACTAGACCTGGTAGCAACCGCGAGCACCCTATTTCAATCCGTTTCGGAAACTTGTACTGGTAAATTAACTGGTTTTATAATCACAGAAAACTTTGATTAATTCGCGCCACAACGAAACAAAGTTTCGTATGCTAAAAGGAGATCGTTGTATGAATAGGATCATCCTGATAATATATTTTGAGCACCCCGAAAGAGTTTGCCGTTAGTCTGACCATTTGTTTTCTATTTTATAGCAGAGATTAAAGGACTTGACCGGTGGAACTATGGCAGCTTGCCTAGGTGTTGATGTTGATGCCGAGTCCCTTCTGCCCCAGAAGCTTAAAAACGTCTTCCAACGCAGCGTTAAACAGCTTCGGAGAGATAGCATCTCCCTGACGCACTCCTCGCTGCAATCGAATAGGTCTCGTAGTCTTGTATACGGACTGAGATAGTTCAGCAATGATTTCTTTATTATTGTAATTGTAATATTTCACTGTTTTCAGATAAAAAAGTTTCAGGAGTCTGAAGGCTCGGAAAACTGCGAAAATGAACAACAAAAGTTTCACCAAAAGACTGCTTTGCCACACTAGATGACGCTAATTATTGTGTTGAGCGAGTCTAAAAAAATATTTTCAAGTATTATATCTTTATTATTGTATTTGTTATATTTTATAGTTTTCAAATAAAAAAGTTTCAGGAGTCTGAAGGCTCTGAAAACTGAGAAAATAAATAAAAAAAGTTTCACCAAAAACTGCTTTCCCACACTAGATGGCGCTAGTTATTGTGGTGAGTCTAGAAAATATTTTTAAGTATTGCTCACTACTTTTGGTTAACAAGTTCAACTATTCGACCACAGATGGCAGCATATGCAATGTGAAAGGGCGTTCCTTTAAACGCAGTATTTCAAAATGCTTTGTTCGATCTATTAGTTTGAGACTTGTCCAAAAATAAAAATAATTATAAACAAAACATACATTTCCTTTTCATTACTATTTAATTGATCAAAAATAAATCATTCATAATATAATGACTAAGGTACTTAAATGGTATTCATGTAGGGTTACAAGATTATTATTAGGCATGGATATAATGGAACGTCAAAATGGAGTAGTGCTTAAAGAGGAAAGCGGACGCTCAAGATTTTTTAAACAATAAACGTACTGTTTTTTTTGTCATTTGAACCCTGACCTTATTTGGAATAATAAATCCATAATAATTTCGTTTTGAATTTATAAACATTACTGTAAAAACGGAAATCCTGTGCATTGTCCCGAATCGGAGGGCAATTACTGGTCATGTCCTTTGTTACAACTAAATCACTGAAAGCGGGATTTAATCTGTACCGTTATTTAATAAAGAGAACTAAGAAATAATTGTTATTTATTATACACTAATTTAAACAAATCTATGAAGCTATAAAAATAATTAATTATTTGTACATGGACGGTCCTTTCTGTTGAAAAACTCTGCTGAGGTCATTGAGCATTGTGTTAAGGTCTTCCAGAGTTTCTGCCATAACATAACAACTATATCGTCGGCAAACCGCAGGTGAGTTATGTACACGCTGTTGATGTTGATGCCGAGTCCCTTCTACCCCAGAAGCTTAAAAACGTCTTCCAACGCAGCGTTAAACAGCTTCGGAGAGATAGCATCTCCCTGACGCACTCCTCGCTGCAATCGAATAGGTCTCGTAGTCTTGTATACGGACTGAGATAGTGGCGTGTTCGTACAAGCACTTCAACACCTGGATGTACCGGTAATCAATTTGGCATTTCTGTAGAGACCTAGATGGACGGATGAACTCAAGCGTGCAGCTGGGAGCCGCTGGAAACAAGCGGCAGAAGACCGTGCTCTGTGGCGATACATGCAGGAGACCTTCGTCCAGCAGTGGACGTCTATATGTTGAGACGACGACGACAAGACGGTCCCTCGATTCGATAAAAAATCAAACTCTGACAGAGTAGCACTTGCGCTATGTACCATAACAACGTACTTGAATGGAAGAAATCAATGTCAAGTGGCTGCATAATCATATGTGGTGCTTGCGAACGATCTTGCGGTGAACACATAGAATATGGTACATAATGAGGGTGATTTTTATGCAAGAAATGTAGCCAAGTAGTCAATTTGGCATGCTTCGCAAAAATTGGCATCACAGAATGGACAGATGGTAGCGCTTTTTATCACTGATGATATCACGAAAATTGCAGCTCAGTTGCCAGTTATTACAATTTAATTCAATCTTGCTTTTAAAGAATTGCTTCTTTTATTATGCTTTTTCGTATTTTGTTCGTCGTTTTTACTGCAGTTACGGAATACAAATTGTATTTGAAATTATGAAAGAGGGAGTAGATTAGCATGTTAGTTTATTTTGATTACAAATTACCTTCTTATTCTTTTTCATTCAAGCATGCTACCTACTTTAAATACTAACAGTAGGCATAATCTACCCATTTCACTTTTTTTCCGATCTCAGTTTAATGGAAGCCATAATTCACCTAGAATAGATATCAGAGAACTTTTATTTACAGTTGATTAAATGTGCCTCTATTCTATATCAATTCTCCTAAAATTACTGTATAACAGGAACAAATTTCTTTATACAAAGATAGTAAAGAAAGTTGACAAATATGAAAGCAGGTGCTGGTTTTCTCAGTACATTTTGTACTGTTATGTTTCAAATGTGACGCGCAGGTGCAGTATTTTCCACCTCAGAAAATAGGGTCACCCCTCGCCTAAAACCATCTTGGGTAGGTTTACAAATTAATAAAGGTGTACCTCTAATTTTGGCCGAAGATTTCACTTTAAGTGCGTTACCTCTTTAAATAAGATCTGTTGAATATTAAATAGGGTAAGTATTAAGCTTTTAATAAAGTCTCTTGGGTCTGAACGATTATAAATCTTGAAATAATTTTGCGACAGCTTTGGAATAAACAATGACGACCTGTTGAGAATGAATGATTTTGAGACTGTATTATGTTTACCGGGTTGGGAAATTTCAACATAATTTCAACTAACTAAAACAAGAAACAAATCGACCAATAATTATTTAAGTCAAAATTATTAACATACATAATTTATAGAAGGGTACAATTAGTAAGCCGATTCTTGGTTTAAATTTGGAGGATTATCATTATTTAAATCACTCTTCACACTTCTGGAACATTTTCGTGATACAAGTGTTTACTCCAAAAGATAAAATTATTCACACATAGGGATAATTCATGCATGGTATTCGTCGGAAGGCAGAACGGGTAGCTTACTAGGCAATCAGCAGGGCGTAGCAGGCTTTATTAACCAGTCAGGGCGGTGCGGGCCTACCTAATCAATCGCTGCTTGCGTGCCTACCACGCTATCTGTCTTGACGATTAGGGAAGATAACTACAGATAGAGGCCACAGGATTGGTATCGTAGACGAAAATGACCAATTTATAAAATTAACTTTTGCGTTTATCTTCGTAACTGGCCAGGAAACAGAGGCATAAATCTGTAGTGCCTTGAGTTTTTCGTAATAATAAAAGAGTGAAGTATTTTTATTGTGCCACCTTCCGGTGGAATTTGCTTAATAGATTTAAGTTTTTTCTAGTATGTCCATATTTTGCCTTAAATATAATATTACATTTCAGATTTTTTTACTATGACTGATTAGTTCACGAGCAAGATGTACAATAAAAATATATTTCATAAAATCTCAGAAGCGAAAAATTGTAGCTTATAAAGTTCTCAAACTCAACTTCATAAAATAAAGTCAAATAAAACACATTAAAAATAACGCATGAAATACGAAGACATATGAGTTATCTATTGCTCTTGCGTTTCATACGCAAAATTTAAAATTTAAGTCTAGATCGTCTTTAAGCATGACAATTAAGTTTGCTGAAGCAATGAAAAATACTCTATACACTTTGAAATTTTCTAGTTTTCCATAAATCACCGAACACTGAACGCCAGTGAGGGCGAAGTTTGAAAGTAAAATCGGGTAAACTCATAGCGGAACTAACTTTCTATGAGATTAAAGTCATAATTTACTTGATGAGATTATGTTGTTAATTATGAAACCCTATTAAAAGCGTCAAATTCCTTAGATGGGAGTTTGTAAAAACTAAGAACGGGAAAAATCTTCTAAGCCGAGATAATTCGCAACGCAGACGGGCACTGTAGCCGTACATTTCAAAGATAACGAAAGGGACCGGGTTATTAACGTCAACGAGGATTTGAGGCCCAGTTTATGCTAACCGATACCCTGAAGATATTTACAAAACAGCTAAGCGGCAATCTAGACGAGCAATGAAAAAAACGCCTTAGCCGCAGTAATCCTTGCGGAATTCCCTTTTAAAGCCTCACAATTTAATGCTAAGTATAGCAATTTCAAGACGACGATGAGCCGGTTCTCGAGAGGGTTGAAAAAAATGATACACAGCAGGGTGCAAGAGAGGGGGGCAATCACGGTTAGTAAGAGAGGCAGCTGGTCCCGACCGCGATAACACTTAAGGTGTTCTGTAGAATTCCGTACTACCTTCAACTTGTTGCGGTAAATCGAAACACAAGTTCAATCAAGGTTACTTTCCTGTACCAGTATGTCTAGTCTTCATGCATTCGATATCGCTACAAAGCTTTAAATGATTATATATTATACGTACAGTCAAAGTATATCTACTTTCTTCTTATATTGTGTATATAAATAATAATTAATTAATTATTATTTTTCTTTACTTAAAACAACATTTCACATTACATTAAGAGCTGCATAAACTATTTTGAGAGCTGCACGTGCACAATTATCATAGAGTATGTGTCCGAGTGAGTACCAGACGCATGAATAATTCGTGCGCGAGTTGAATGCAGAGTAAATGTATGGTGACACATACATTTACTCTGCATTCAACTCGCGCGCGAACTGTACGTGTTACAACTCTATAGAAAATTATAAACTTATTTAAATACGCCACGTGAAGGGTCAGCTACCGTTTGATACTAACACGTCACTATGTGGTAGTGGTAGTAGGTGACGTGGGACAAGGCCGGACAGGCCCTGACTAAATTTGTCTTTTTCCATAGAGTAGTACCTCGTCGCGTCGTTCACTTTTAACGATTCAAGTGTGATCCATACCATACCATACCATAGTCAATTGTGTGATCCCTTCAATAGGTTTTTGAAAGTTATGTCTCCATATTCTGAAGCAATATTTTGAACTGTGCAAGCCCGGAGAATAAACGCTAAAGCCCTCGCTTTAAATTATTATGTGCGTGTATTTCATTTAACGTAAACAGCTATACAGATAATATTTTCACATAAAAATGTGGACCTGTTTTTTGTTTGCGAACTCATTTGTTTATTGCAGTTATTTGTACCGTCGTTTGAATAATAGTGACATTTTTACATTGTCGATAGCTAAAAGATTGCTTTATATTTTTTTCAGCTATAAAACGTTATTCAGTAGTATATTATTATTAATGTTATTATTGACTGAGTTCCGCTGAAATATTATTTTTCTTAAACATCTTTTTTGTGGTGAAATCCATCATGGATACCATCGTGCCTCAGGAGACGTATAACTGTCGGACTTTTATCGAATAAAACCCCATAGTGATATGTGTATCACTATGGGGTTTTATTCGCCCGGTAGGTACTCGACTTTGTCTTTTAAGGTTTAGCCCCACTTGAGATGCAAGGAGTGGTGCATCACGTAGCGGAAATAGTTATTTGTGTTATATGGGGCCAAAGAATTTTTGTTCCCCGAGGGCGTTATTTTGAATTCAGAGCGAAGTGAAGGATTCTAAAGTAGAATCCTGAGCGTAGCGAGGAATTCAATATACGCCGCCCGAGAACAAAAAATTTGGCCCCGAGTGACACACACTATTTTTCATCATTACGTATGAGAAAAACCTAGGAGTATCAACGTACTATGTATGGACATTACCTATACGTTTAAGGCAATCAGAAGCACGAACGCGGACCAATCAGAACAGAGAAATGAAAAGTCCCATGGGCCTAAAAATTACATTTTGCTCCCGCTATCCTCTGAAGCCAATATTCGTTTTTCGAATAGGTATGATGAAAATATTATTTGTATGTGCGTGGCCGCTTCGCTTAAAGGCTCGGATCCATACAACCTCATTCAAAGAATTCTTACCACTACGTGCCGCGTTGCGCAGCTCCACTATAATGGGGTTAGCCCTTAACACAGATTCCAAACTGAAGAGTTTAAACAGGTTAAATCCCAAATCGGTTACTTAGACAATTTTTAGTTTGTTTGTTTGTTTGTTTTAAATTCTTTATTGTACATAAGAAAATTACAATGCACAAAGGCGAACTTAATACCTACAGGTATTCTCTTCCAGTTAACCTTTGGTAGTGGGGACAGGGTTGAAATCACAGTGTGTACAGTAAGTATAAAGAGAAAAGTTGGGGTAAGAAGAAACATATTAGGTAGTAGGTAATAAAATGAAGTATGATAATTTATTATGTAATGCGGTATAACATGACTTGAATTTCTCGTGGATGCATCCATGTATGAATTAATACATACAAAGTACAACACAAAAGAAGTAAAGTGCAACTGACAGTAGACTTGCAGAAACCTAGCAATAATGTGGTATAGTACTAATAAAATTGTGTAATTAAATATGATAATCTATGTATTTGCCTATGCTATTCTCGAGGTCATTCATCGTAGATGTTGTTTATTTGATATATAATATGTATTTGGAGGAACAGCTAACAGCTTCCGTATACGACCCAATAATCGTAGGTGTTGTATTCGTTGTAATAGCCTTTACTGAATTAATTAGCGGTATCGTTCGCAGAGGCAGGTGTGCGCGACGCTTTACAGCGCCATTATACTGGAATACATGAGGGTGAAGCGCTTGAGCGATTGGCTTCGTAGTTACGTACAATTCAATCGTGTATTCCAAGCCAACATACCTTCCTCCCCCCCCCCCCCCCACCACTACAGCACATTAACGTCCCACTGCTGGCCACAGGCCTCCACTCTCATAGGAATAAGAGCTTAGACCCACCATGCTGCTTCAATGCGGGTTGGCGGGCTTTAACGACTATTAGTATGTTAGTGATACTAACCGGGACCGGCGGCTTAACGTGCTCACCGAGGCATGGGGATTGAAACATCGTCAACTTCCTGGCTCCGAGCTAGTACTGACAATTTCTAATCGGAAAAACCCAATGCTTAATCATGGCCCGACCCGGGACTCAAAACCCGGGGCCTCGTCGGCCGCAGTCAAACATGCTAACCACTAGACAAACAAGGCACCTTAGCGAATGTTAATTGAGAAAAGTTAATACATTTGTTTGAAGCAATTGTATCATACAAATTTTTCGAAAGTTATTATTAAGTCCCTTTCAAAAGATTTCTTGCTTAAAATCCAAAATAACAATTTTTATAAATATCTAATAGTGAGAAGATAAAATTTTAGTGTTTATCAATGTTTATTTTGTAAACTGAATTTGCTTTGTTTTCTTGTCTTATTGGATTTTAGTACACTTGATTCATTGTCATATTCTGATAAATCTAAAGTCATGAGCTTGCCTCGATTAGCAATGTTATATCCGAATGAACCACGTTCATTTGACATAACCGAGTCGATAATCAAATCGCTTTTCGAATAAATGGAGCGTAGACGAATCAATATCGTGAATTCAATTTACCATTTAACGTACATCACTGACGTATCAATTGTTCAATCTAAGTGAAGACTGATAAACGAAGATACGATGATCGCCCTTCGATGAAAAAGACGAGAGATTCATCGGTAGAATGCGCGAGTCCCAAAGTGAAAAATGAACATTTGGATAGCATTAATTCGTTTAATTTCCGGTGAGAGGCGGCGACGAGAGGGAAGAGTACAGATTAATTCAGCGCTGAGGCTGTTACAGATAAGGACACTGAAATAAATTGAAAATGTTCAGAGATTGATTTGAATACTCACGGGATATATCGGAGGTGGTCGTCGCTTACTGAGAAACCACACTTTATTACCTACTCGATGTACAGGGATATGGAAAAATTATTCAACTTGTAATAAATATTCATTTACATACACTGAACTATGTTATATCTTGAAATAAGCGGATAAGCGGATAACACAAGGAAGCATTTCCTAAATGTAAATACGTAATTTAATAACAGAACTTAGTATTTTGAAAGCGATACTAAACCTAAATTAAGACGTTTACGGTGCAGCTACGACAATTTCGGTGTTTCCCTAATAGCCAAATCGGATGATTGTCTATTAAATCGCTTATAAAATGGTTAAATTAATGCAATCGACGCAAGCGAGCTGAGATGGGACATCGTTCGGGGCGCTCGTGATTCGAATGTCAAATGAACTAGAGACGCACCCTCGCCAAGACCTTTGGACCTGACTGTACTGCCGAACGCTCGACCCGCCATTTACATATTGCGATTTTGTATCGATAACAATTGAAAGATGGAAAATCATCTTAGAGCTTAACAGTTTGAATACGAAACGGAGAACTTGGAGATTTTATTGCAATCTTAGGTAAGGAAAGGTGTACAAGTGCGACTATGTATGTAGGTATGTGACATAGCTCAACGATGGACTTCAAAGTGATTGTGAAATTTGCAGAATCAAAACGTTCCAACGTGCAACAAATTGATTGTCCTGTAGAGGCGCTTGACAAGCACCAAGCTCGACGTCCGATTGGTAATAGCGCATGCTAAACTTATTAGCCAAACGGAAAATGCTATTAGCCAACGTACTGCATCCGTCCTCCCATGAAACTGTATTCGTGTGACAGAGTTGATAGCGTTGCACGTAAGTGATTGTTGCAACCAATCAAAAGCTTAATTCGCAAGCTCAAAGAGACTGAATGAAACTGTAAACTAGTTTTGTTTAAAAAGTCCAAAAGTAGAGTCGTGACTAGTTAGCTACTCTAGCTAGCTAGTGGACTCAGTTAGTTCAGTTTTAATTCGAAAAGATAACATTGTCGACATCCAATGAAAAGGCCGCTTCTGCAACGTTAAATCAATTTATCCTAGGTAATCCCGGAGTGTCAGATGATAATAAGACTGACATTTAGAGCGAGCCAGCGGCGGTGGTTAATTCCGCTGCGGCAGTGGCGACCGATTGTGACATCAACTAAACCCTGTTGCCGCCTATAAACCCATCAGGTGCGAGCTGGCCAATCTAATATCGGCCAGGCGCAGAGTGCCTGTTCACTTAATTCTATTCGTTTCATAAGCGGATTGCATTTAATATCAGTCCATATTTTCATTATTAAATACTACAAAGCAGGACTTATTCAGGTCATTTTTCGTAATAAACACAAAGATAAATATTTATTCTCACCGAAACGTGATAGATAGACGTCCTCTATAAGTAATCGCGGAGGTATCATTTATATTAATTTGGGTCGTTCTAGTAATTACGACTGAAATTAATAACGAGTATTTTGTACACCATAATTTGGTGAAACAAAACGTCAACTAATCTTACTTTAAAGTGACGTCCCTATTAATTTGGGTCGTTTTTGTAACTTGACTTGTTATATAAATAGCACACAGTACACATGTGGCTGTGTTTTGAATCGTCGTTGTCAACCGATAGACGTCCATGGCTGGACATATCAAGGTCTCTTTGACTACCACATGCCGCTGCCGTAAAACACCTGGATCCAGTGGCTCCGCAGTCATCCGTCTACCTAGGGTTAATAATATCTTCCAGCGCTGCACTACATTTTTTGACCCCAACGCTAAATAATCAATCTGAACTATGAGCCCATTTCCACTTCAGCTTAAAGAAACTCCGAGAATAACTCTCTACATCACTCGCTGAATGATCCTGAGCTTTCAGAGGCTCACAGCAATCGAGCATATTATTACCTCGGATCTGTATGTCATCACTGGCGCGTAGTGTTAGCAGATTTATATCTCTTATTTTGCAACTTATTTTGATAATTGTAAAATAATAGTTTTCATAAAAGGCATTATACCTTGTACTCGTGATAATAATATTTACTTTATTACTGAATACTTACAATAATATAAAAGAAGATAAATCTACCGTCTCTAGCTATAATATACCTAAGTAGGTTTTTATTACAAGAAAGACGGCGACATTTTCCGAAGCCATTAGCTAAGAATACAAACTGGTATTCCATTAAAACTACGCGATCCATATCCCTAGCAGAACGAACGCAATTATTCGCATTCAGTCAACAAAGACATGGAAGCACAAAGAGACCATTTCATAAGTTAAAGCACACTGACGATAGTTATCCGAGTCAAACTAGTGATGCAGTAAATCCGAAGAGTACACTTTGCAACTATCCCTACGTACGTCTTCGAAATCTAATCCCTTACTACCGACTGCCAATTACTGGCAGCTTCGAATTCAAATAACGACTATTCGAATTTCGATAAACATTAATTTAGCTTAAGTAAATATCTTTTTGAAAGCCTATTTACGAATAAAAACAAGCATCTTTACTGCAAACTGGGTTGATGGGGCTAAGGAGGTTTAAGCCCTTATTATGAAAATTACAAAAAATACCACCTGTGCCCACGAATACTAAAAATAATGCGCAGTAAATTTTCAGGCATTTAGTCGACATTTAATTGCAACTGTTACATAAATAATAATAAAATTTTGGGCCTGTTATACAATTATCTTTACTTGAACCAGAATTTTGTTATTGACACAATAGGATATTAGGTAAGCTATCTAATTTGAAGAAAATATCTGTATTTCAGGAAATTTTTTCCGGCTGACTGACCATATCAACATGCAGCTCAAAAACCACCGGCTCAAGCTCTATAAACTTAAGATTTTGTATGTACAAGTATTAATAGTAATAGGTTCTATCTTTAAGGGCTTGAATCCTCAAACGCACAATGGACTTAACAGATAAAAAAGTCATAAAGAGCGGACGCAAATGTTTTGTTCGGATTGTCTTGTCCGGTTCGTAGTGTTTTTGCTGTAACGTAAACCTACTTATAAGTATTTCAAGAAATTGTAACAAAGACTTGAAAACAATAATTATTACAATTACTCAAACAAGTTAATTTGTCTTCAGTTCCAATACAACCTTTTCTCTTATCGCTATACCAAACAAAAAGGAGTCTAACGGCTGAATACTCTACACGCAATATTGTCTTCAGCTCAAACAAAGAAAAACTAAAGAAAGAAATAAGCAGTATCGAGTGTTGAGTGAATATGAATTTCATAGTAGCGGTCGCACTAGATCTTGGCCACACAATTCCCTGTGAGGATTACGGCCGAGAGAGAAAAGTAAGACGATTAATCCCACAGGGTACCTACAGGAAGGGAGAATTTATTGTAAAACGTTTTCGTCCGAGGCTTTAAAATGCACCGGTGTATTCAGAATGTTATCGATGCGGTAGCCGCGGGAAGATATTTATGTTGTTTCCTTGTTTATTACGCTGTGGACTTTATTGAATTGAAATTGCTCAGTTTATTAGACAGTGAGCGAAGATATTTCATGTAATTTGGATTGCTCCTTCTTTGTAAGTTGAGTTAGTTACTCGTTACTGGGTAGTTTTTACGACTTTAAACCAATTTTTTTGTATTTCAATGTTAACACGAGTGAAATAATAATGCAAAAAATCAATACTTACCAGTCAGCAAAAATATATTACAAATCAGGTATACTATAAAAATCTAACGTGCAAAAGGATTAGGATTACATTTGGTTAGCAGGGTGTAAAATATGAATGCAGTTATAAAATAAAATAAATCCTAAAAACTTCACCAGTTTTATTACATTTTGATACCTAATCTCTACATATCGTGAGTTTCAATCCGATTTCCACGGAAATTCACACGATACGTCAAGGAATAATCGTACGTTGAACATTTTCTTGAATCGCGTGACGAAAAGAACAAATACCCATTTTTAGTAGAAACTGTAAAAGGTTATTCATTGTATATTGATTATTTTTATGTTGCTCCACCAAATTTAAGTAAACTAGGGTACATTAAATATCAGGTCCTCACCTGCCTAAATGTCAGTCAATAAAGCCCATTAAGCTGGCTAGGGCTTTATTAACTAGTTCGAAATAATATATTAACAAGTAAGTTAGAGTGAAAGCTTCTGCAATGGTATGATTCTATTACCCGTATTTAAAAAAAGTTGTCATTAAGATTTTTCTTTTATTAGATTTTTATTTGTTACAGAAAGAATACATAAAGAGTTAGTAGAGATAATCTTACTTGAGGACTTACCATAAGAGTTCATCACTTTTGGTCATGTAGGTATTTTATAAAATACGGGGTGATAATGACATAATAATATAGTCTGAAGTAGTTTATACAAGAATCTATATATGTATAATTTTTACTACCAAGAATCTCAAAAAAGTATCTGAATAAATATAAAATAAGTAAAACATTCTCTAGTACACTTAATGTGACAATACTTTACAAAAGTGCCCCCTTGTGAAGAACACCGGAGAGCACTCTACTCATTTTGGCCTGTGTCAGAATGAGAAACTTATATTTTAAATTTAAAACAATCCATAAAAGTTAAATGTGATCAAGGACCAACAATCTACATGAAACCGAATATGGTGAACTCCGTAAGCTAACGTCTAGGCCATTTGCTAAAAAAACAAAAAGACTTACGAATCCATTTAATGTAACGTCGGCCTTAAGTTCTAATTTAATCAAGACACGCGGAAGCGTGTCCAGCCAAAGTTCAAAAAAACTGGCGAGCAGCACCGTGTGTAATATTACACGAACCATTTGGAGCCACTTTTGACCCCCTCATAACTCAAAAACTATTTCACATAAACATGTCAAATTTGGCGCATATATTGAGACCCGTGAGATACATATGTGCTCTAAATTTCATAAGCACACCTCAAATGGTTATTTAGATATAAACGTACAAAAATCGTCATTTTTATGATCAAAGGTATAGATCAAAACTCTGACACGAGGCATGCTACCATTGCTTAAAGCCGTATTATTTTAATATTGTTGACGTTTATGTTGTAGTGTTATAATCATTATTTTAAGGACGTCAAAGTACGTGACATTCAACCGTTAGTTTGAAACAATACTGCTTTAAGCGGTGGTAGTAACTCCTTAACTATTGAAAATGACACATAATTATTATTTTAATGTAAATAATAATGAATAATAATATAGTTGCATTAAAACCTTACCTTCGTATTCATACATTTTGTGCAACGAAACGTCATTGACAGAAAAGAAGAAGAAACGTATTTGAAGTCGTCAGTTCAAGCTGTCAGTCATTGTGATTTGTATTCATTGTTTATAGTGGTTTTAGTAATATCGACTGTTTACCGTGCTTGTTTTCAATGTTTCACAAAATACTTTTGATTTTGAACTTTTGCAATCAAAATTGATGAGATGTAGAAATGTGCTGTAGAGGTAGTTTGACCATAGATGTAATCTGTCAATGTCAGTGTAACTCTAGGTACACTATATATTTTTCTTGAGAATTCTCGTCTTTAATTATCTTGTACAATGAGTCGTACAATAGAATTACTGGTGGGTGACACACTGACCTTACACCAAATAATAAGTACCTACTAATGTAAAACGTAAACTAAACTAATAGAAAAGTCCTATTACAGTGTAAAGGATTATTTGAATGATAGCAAAGCATGGGTATGAATTGTTACAACGGCTGATTATGTAATGTTATATTATAAGTACATATATATAATTTCAAATATTTGTGAGATGGTGATAATAAAAAAAAAGCGGAGTTTATTGCGGGCTCTTCTCAGACCAGGGCACGTTTGGAACCCTCGTAGCTTTAGTTTTAAGATATCGTAGTTAATTATCACCATCACGTCTTATGCTCTGTAAGCATGACGTTCAGAAGGTGTACTTTGTAGGTACATATTTTGAATAAATATGTTTTGAGTTTGAGATTGAGTTCAATAATTTCTGTACAAAAAGTAATGATATCCCATCAAAAACATAAATGTAAAATGAGAGCCAAGTTCAAAATTGTGATATATATGCCTTGGTTGTTGACTTCAGCGACAAAAGAAGTGAGATCTAAATGGGTGCCAAGTTCAATGGTCAGTCCTGCAATTTATATATCCCATCAAAAACATAAATGTGAAATGAGAGCCAAATTCAAAATTGTGATAAATATGCCTTGGTTGTTGACTTCAGCGACAAAAGAAGTGAGATCTAAATGGGTGCCAAGTTCAATGGTCAGTCCTGAAATTTATTTATAACAACATATAATATTTTATAACAACTTAAAATATCATTTCTTCTTATAACTTAGTATAAAATGTTGAAGACTAAGGCTTTGGCTTGGCTAGTTTCCATATACGAATTATTATTAAGTAGGTACCTAAAAGTACAGTTTCTACCAGCAAGCCAAATTTTCGGAAGAATAAAATAAGAACTTACAGCTTTACAACTTGTGAACGCTATAATTCGTATATGAAAACTAGCCAAGCCAAAGCCTTAGTCTTCAACATTTTATACTACGTTATAAGAAGAAATGATATTTTAAGTTGTTATAAAATATTACATGTTGTTATAAATAAATTTCAGGACTGACCATTGAACTTGGCACCCATTTAGATCTCACTTCTTTTGTCGCTGAAGTCAACAACCAAGGCATATATATCACAATTTTGAATTTGGCTCTCATTTCACATTTATGTTTTTGATGGGATATATAAATTGCAGGACTGACCATTGAACTTGGCACCCATTTAGATCTCACTTCTTTTGTCGCTGAAGTCAACAACCAAGGCATATATATCACAATTTTGAACTTGGCTCTCATTTTACATTTATGTTTTTGATGGGATCTTATATTTCAGTATCAAATTAGTGACACTAAACCATAGGAATCCGCCACAGTGACATTTCTAAACACGAGGGGGACAAAATAAATGGATGTGATATTTAGCGAATGCTTAGACGACCTTGGCTCTAATGTGGGGAAGGTTGCTTCTCCAATTATGTATTTTAATGATACCATGGACAAGTCAGCGTAACAATGCTTTGGGATGTGAAATTTGAGCGACACAATAATATTATATTATAAATTTAATAATAATTATTACGCTCACTGAAGTATAATATGATTTCCTAATAATATTTCCATACAAATATTATAAACGCGAAAGTATGTTTGCCTGTCTTTCTATCATGCACACACATGCAGAATGTTCAATACGGAAAATCTGCCACGCTTTCAAGGCTTTTAGACCGATTTCTATGAAATTTGACACAAAGATAGATCGTATCCCAAGGAAGGACGTAGGATTTATCACAGAATTCCCACGACAATAGACGAATAGAATTGTTATAGATGAACAAAATAACAACAAACAATAAGCATTTAAATGTAATAGGAAAACTTAATACAACTTAAATAACTTACAGTTTGAAACTATCTAGACAACGATACAAAAGTTTTAGTTGAAGAACCACACACAGGGCGGAGAGCGTTAGAAAGTGATGTCACGACTGACGGTGTAAATAATTACTCTGTCGAACACACCTGCCGGCGAAAGAAAATTAAGCGAAACGCAATTTGACTGAGTGATAAAGCACCTAGCGCTGGATCAGTTTAATGAGGAGTTACGGACGAAAAATTGCTCTTGATTAATTTATAATCTCATTCCCATTATTAGCGCCTGCCATTAATTGCCCTGTAATTATTCATCTCGTAATAACCCTGGTGATGTGGTGAGGTTACATAATAATTGTTAGATTAGTAGAATTAAGTTAGTTATTTTTCTATAAAAACAGGCTATGTGGTGCCATTGGTGATTCTTACATTCTATTTTATTTTTTATTTTGTTATTTTATATTAAGGATCCCTGTTTGAATTAAAACGATTTTATTTATTAGACACCCCGTAAAACATAGTTATATTGGCTATTCTATCTAAACAAATCTAAAATACGTAATTTGCTCAAATTCCAGCCCAGATCCCTGTGTTTTATTGTCAAAAAGAACTAACTATGTTCTACAAATAACATTGTTATCTAGAACAAAAAGCAATATTACGATACTATTGTGAAACACACACGCCCCGCAATGGCTTTTATGCGTTTCTTGCATGATTACCCCTCTTAAAGACATTACT
The DNA here is from genome assembly GCA_964035005.1 of Erebia palarica. NCBI lineage: Eukaryota > Metazoa > Arthropoda > Insecta > Lepidoptera > Nymphalidae > Erebia > Erebia palarica. The sequence continues at coordinate 47,212,828 of OZ035983.1, forward strand.
TAGATTAATCAAGAAGTCGAAACGTCGTAAAAAGGGACTCTTTTATACATATTACTTATCAGATTGCTTTTATTTTAGTAGCATGCTCCAGATAGTTAACGTTTATGTCCACAAAATAGAAAAAGACTGCTCTTGTCGCAAATATTGCGGCAGCTAAATTGCAAAGGTAACTACGTCCCGGGCGTTTATTGACAAATTCATAAACATTGACTCACGCATAAAATGGTGGCGCTCCGTGCTCCCAAACGTGAACGAGCAAACACGTTCCATATTTTCATGGGATTCAAATAAAAATAAAGTAGATAGCCGGGGAACGGTCTAATTTAATATGAACGGTGGACATGTCGTCATGTGGATGATGTACCTGTTTTCATTTTATTGCTTAGGAGGACTGAATACAAAAATGTTACACGGGCGGCCGTTTGTCAGCTGTTAAACAGTTTTGTTATTGCCAGACGAACATCGCCCGTTCTATTTGCATAATTGAACGGCCACTTGGAAGCATCACCATTGTTATACTCTGCCGTACCATTTGTCAGATTCGCCGTATCATTTATGCATGTCGCTCATAACGAGAACCCCGCCATTTTTCTGTTCTTTCATTATTATTCTCTTTAGTCTAATAGCTACTGATTACTAAGCATTAAAATAGATCGAATTAAATTGTGAGCTCCGTGTTTTATTATGATCAAGTGCTATATAAGATCCAAAGAGAGCTCAATATTTTTGAAACCCACACAAATCTAACCGATAATGGTCGGCCTCATTTAGAAAATAGCGCCGATAACTTGATAATTAACTGTTGTAGAACTTCAGAAAAATATTTTGTAAAATGACCATAGCGGAAATGGCAATCGGAAGTTCCTGTTAGGAAGGAAAGAAAAAACCTGTTCGTAGTATCACTAGAAATCTAACCCCGTAGGTCATCAGAAACGTCTAAGTAGATAAGTTTCCAACTGCAATCAAATGCTATAATCGCCTTTGTTTGTGAAATAACTAGGTGAGTAGAAGCATCGCCCGATCAGATCAGGGAACAATAAAATAGCCATAAAATCTTGTAGTAGTACACAAAAAGTAGGCGTTATCTTAAAGGCGTAAATGTTTAATGGCAGAAGCCACTTGGAAGTCTGTGCGCGATCAAAATTTTAAACTGATGACTTTAACCGTTACACGGAAATAGCTACTTGAGGTCGTGAACTGTTGAGCACTTAAAAGAAACGCTATAAAACGTTCCCGAGCTAAGAAATACAAATGTATTTAAAATCTAATTGCGGATTATAGTGATTATGTAGTTCCTTATCCTAATTCAAGGGCAAATAATAAGTAGTTTAAATTTGTCAGCCCTTGATATACAATATTTATAATAATCCATTAATTGTTTTGAAACAAATGAAGGATTATGAAGATTTTTTCTATTATATTTGAACTAGAATATAATAGAAAAAAAGAAGGTGGTTTAAAAACGGAATTAAAATTCACATTAAGTATTTATTGTTTCTATAGGGTTTAACATCTATTATTTTAGGCCATAGATTTTTGGCAAAGAAGATTAGATAATCTAGACTTGTCTTTAAAACGAATCATTTCATTTTATATAAATAAACTTTTACAAGGGCTTTTGAATCATTAATTGAATCTACCACTATATTTCATACAGAAGGTGTAATTATTGATGTATCAATAATTATATTTTAGGTGCACATTGCAGTCGTTCCAATTCAAAACACCAATAATACCCCTAAAACCTTAATAATAGGGTTTTAGGGAAAAAAAATCTAACAAGTAAGTACTTTGTCCGTGATAATATATCAATTTTAAGTATTGAAACATAAATTTTAGTATAGCGTTACGTGTAAATTGTATAGGGCAGATTATAATTTATATTATGAACCCCCGGTGTTGTTTGAATTTAGTGGCTATAGTGAAATTTATTGCTACGTTCTACTCGTATATAATATACTAGCTGATGCCCGCGACTCCGTCCGCGTGGATTGAGGTGTTTTAGGGGTATGAAAAATAGATATAGCCGATTCTCAGACCTACTGAATATGCATATAAAATAAAAATCGGTCAAGCCGGTCGGAAGAGTATGGTAACTAACACTGTGACACGAGAATATATTTTTTTCTTTTTTTTTCCAGTACAAGTTAGCCCTTGACTGCGATCACACCTGATAGTAAGTGATGATGCAGTGTAAGATAGTAGCGGGCTAACCTGTTAGGGGCATGGCAGTTATATTAAACCCATATCCCTATTTGGTGGCACGTCTTTGCCGGTAGGGTGGTAACTAGCCACGGCCGAAGCCTCCCACCAGGCCAGACTAGGATATTATTTTTTATATAAGATTTAACAATCAATTTAGAAACATAGAACTTGGTGAAAAAGCTCTGAAAAGCTCAAATAAATTGTACGAAGTGCTGCATATCATGACGAACTTATTTTAAATTCTTTAACAAATCTCATTTTCATTCAATAAGAAAAAGTATTGCGGAAAATAAGGAAGAGAGAAAAACAGGTCATACGATGGTTGGTACATTTTTATCTTTAATGTAAAGAGAACATAATGATTGTATGTTGCTATGCATCAAAACATCTGTTCCTGTTTCTTTTTTAAAATTCTGAACCTTTTCCCCGAATGAGATTTCTTTGTGTGAATTTTTTCATATTTTTCTTACTTTCGATGAAATTAATTGAGAGCCTTTGCGGACATCAATCCAGCCCTAGGGCATTGTTAGGAGTGATTACAATAATGTTTTTTAAGCAAAATGTTAATTTTTATTACTGAAAAAACACTCAGTCTCTACTCACTTTGAAGTATTTTTTTATTTCGTCGAGAAGTATTTTACAGCGCCATTACCACTTTTTTTTGTTTGTATTTCATGGCGTCCATTTTTAAGAATTTTGGCACAATTATTTCTGCCTAAGTTTGTGACTTATTTCAGTCAAAAAAAAGTTTTTTTTTACTTTGAATTAGCTAAGAAGAATTCAAGCAATCTTAAATTGGTGTGTGTTGATTGATCAATAGGGCTCGATGAAGCGACAGTGGTGGGCATTTTAAATTTTCTGTTAGATATTACCAAGCGCTATCATAAAAAGCCAGAAAGTACTAGACGCTTGACTCTATAAAAGCTATTAATAGTCTATTTAGTGCAAATAATAATTTGTTTTCATATCACTAGAGCAGCAATACTGTGCAAAAAGAATGACTTTTACCTTAAATACCTTTTACCTTTTAATACCTTAAAATGAGTAAAAGGGTATATAGCTATTATTTATTGTTATTTTAAAATATTCGTTATAACCAAAATCTTAAAGCAATATAAATCTTACAGAGAGCGTGCGGCCGAGGTTGGTTACCATCCTAACGGCAAAGATGTGCGATTTAGCGTTCTGGTAGAATGTCGTGAAGAAACCGATTAGTCGGTGGTGGGGTCGTGGGAAGAAATTACTGCTATAATCGTAGCAGGTTTTGATGGACATATTTAATAAGCCTCCGGGTTTACTAAGACGCCAATTTAGGAGTGTTTAATTCCTTCCCCTTGAGTTCGGGAGGCGCCTGGCACTGTCACTAGTTAACTGCAAATGGCCAGAATCAAGGGGTGTCACGTGTCAGTTTATGTTCTGATAGTTTGACTATATTAAATTCAAATATATAGGTATAAATATTATAAATGCGAAAGTTTGGATGGATGTACTAGCGAATGCCCGCGACTTCGTCTGCGTGGTTTGAAGTTTTTTGGTTCCCGCGGGAACTCTTTTTTTCCGGGATAAAAAGTAGCCTATGTATAATTCCACACTATAATCTACCTCTATGGCAAATTTCATCTAGATCTGTTCAGTCGTTCGGGCGTTATTGAGTAACAAACATCCATCCATACATCCATCGATCCAAACTTTCGCGTTTATAATATTAATTTGATTTTTGATTTGATTTGATGGATGTATGTATGTAACTTTGTTACTCAATCGCGCCCCAATGGCTGAATACATCTGGCTGAAATTTGGCACAGAGATAGATTATAGTCTGGAATAGCACATTTATACTACTTTTTATCCCGGAAAATTAGGGAGTTCCTGCGGAAACCAAAAAACCTCGATCCACGCAGACGAAGTCGCGGGCATTAGCTAGCTCAAATATAAGTTCGAAATTATTAAAGCATCTACCTCGTTTATTTTACATTTTATTTGTATATTACTAATTGACTAACTGATGCCCGCGACTTCATCCGCGTGGTTTAAGTTTCTTTAATTCCTGTGGGAATTCCGTAAGATTTTGGGATAAAAATAAGTCTATGTCATCTCCAGGTCCTCAACTATAACCATACCAAAAATCACGACGATCCGTAGCTCCGCTGCGGCGTGATTGAAGGACAAACCAACAAACAAACATACTTTCGCATGTATAATATTAGTATTATTATGATTTTAGTGAAGCTTTTTTATCAAATAGTTTTATTTACAGAATTTGCGTCTTAAACCGCTTTTCGAACTGGTGGTATAGTCTTGTCTTATCATAATAATTGACACAAGTTGTATTACGTGAAATAAATAAATCATTTATCATTTTAAGGTGTTACTCAGTAAAAAGATTATAGTAGATTATACACCAAGGGGATAAAGCACTGTTTTATGTCACGGGCGCTACATTGAATCCTGAACGTAACGAAGGACTCCAAATTTAACTCCCGAGCGCAGCGAGGGTGTTATAAGTTAATTCCCGACCAAAGGGAGGGAATTAAGATTGAGTCCTGAGTGCAGTGAGGGATTCAAGCGCCCAAGAAAAAAACTGCTTTATCCCGGTGGTGTATACTCTATTTTATACTTCTACCATAACAGTAAAACAAAGTGTAACGGTTAGATATTTATTGCAAATCACAGTAAGTAGGATACATAGGTCTAGTAAATAATAAAAAGAAAAGACAAATTAAGCTGCTGCTGCCAGTGTTTATGTGTACCTGACACATACTCCTTGGTTTAAAAACTTTTATGTCAAATGGTACGATCGTTTGGTCGATCAGTCTGGAGCCTAGACTCTGTTGTGCATATTTACAGTATGGGGTTGGTCAACTAGTTGGGCGATCGATCGACTAGATTACGGCCCTAGGGCATGAAGACTGACTTTAGACCCGCAAAAGTATGATTAAAACAGTAGTAAAGGTATGGTAGAAGTATAAAACATATTATGTTATTATGAAATGAATGGTATGTCTTAATAAGGATGTTTCTCACAGAGATACGATTGCGTGTTAAATATCAATGTAAAACATTTAGTGTTAATGCAGTTACTTATTTAGCCAGGTATGTCTGTACATGCTATGTCATATTTAATGCCGCTGTATTGCGCAAACATACATTTAGGTTTAGGAGCACTAAAAGCCAGTAGGCAAACACATTTGTGAAAAAATTATCAACAGCAATGGGAGCAAAAATGGTAAATGGCAAATGGCAAAATTAACGCCCCCGCTCAACGGCGATATAACAATAACGTCTCGCCGCGTCGCATAACGGGCTTAATTTGCGAAACCATTATTGTGAACATACGACTATGTTCTCGTTCTGTTGTCAATAAATCTACTTATCAGAAGCATGCAAAGCTTATTTTCAATGTGGTGCTAATTGGGGCGAAAACAAACAAGAGGCAGGTCAAAACGTCCGATAGAAACGCCCGTGTAACTGACTTTTATATGGAACTGCACAGACAAGCGTTACAGGAAAGAACGTGTTTCTCCTCTAATGTGGATGCTTCGTTCTGTCTTACAGTAAACTAGATGATGCCCGCGTGGAAAAAGTTTTCCTATTCCCGAGGGAACACTTTAATTTTCTGGGATAAAAGTAGCCTTGTGTCCTTCTCCGGGATTCGACCTATCCCTGTACTAAATTTCAGCAAAATCATTTGAACAGATGGGTCGTGAAAGCGTAGCAGACAAACAGACAGACACACTTTCGCATTTATAATATTAGTACGGATAGTATGGTACTATGGATATAATGTAATATCTTTATCTCTTAGCGTAGCCAAAGCTAAAAGATGCGGCCCAAAATAGAAAAGATTTTAGCGCGATGACCGCCAAACTTCGTTTTGAAGAACGCATACGGTGATGATTTACTGTATTTTCGCCCTTATTATTATCTGCTATATCGGCTTGCGAAATTCCTGGTGGGCAGGTATAACGCAGGTACAACGTGTGGCCGCGCACGCGACTCGATTTCATGTCTATGAATTATTTTATTAGATTATATGATCCAGATAATCAAAAATAAAGCGAAAACAATTATGGGCTTGATGACAAATTAAACTAAGCTCGGGACAAAGACACATTTCTCAAAAAAAATCTCCATTGACTATGTTAATATACCTAAATATTTATACGTGACCTCTTATTTGCTGAACTTACTTAGGTAAAGTTTTATTATCACTGGAGTACTTAAGTAAATTACTTTCGAAGTGTCTGCTGGATTCCATCGTTTACACAAAGGAAATTTCATATTTCGCGAAAACGTCTCTATAAACAGTTGAAGTTTAATTTTAATCAGTTTAAAGGTTATTTTTGATTGACGAGTAATCGGTGTTTCAGTCGTTATTCGTTTGATGGCAGTCAATTATAACGTTCTATTCGATCTGATACCCGTTCGGTTCCAGAGGCCGTCCGCTGCTCGCTTTGGCCAGCAAAGTTTAAATTAATTCTCGATTGATGCATCCCGCCATTGCGCTGATTTTTAAATACCTTCCGGGCAAATTTTATGAAGATCTAGGTTATTTTTGTTTTCAGATTCGTTAAATAGAAAACAAATCTTCGAAGAATTAAAGAATTGTGTTGACTGAATAAAATGACATCGTAATATATTATAATGCTCAAAAAAAAATAAACGCTTGAAAAACCAAAAAAACTCACATGAATAATGAAATTAACTAAGCTTTATTGTTTCACTTCAAAGCATTATTTCGGTGAAAAAATTCAGGTGTATTAAAAGATAGAGTTACACTTTCATCCTGAACCCCACGCGCGACAGTACCGCGGTGAAACTATGTGTTTTTTATGCAAATTTCATTTACCCGGCTGATATTCGAGCGACTGAGTAAACTCGCTGCGAATCGCGTGTGACATTTAATTGACAAGTGAGTAAAATGTGTAAATGTAGCGATATTGGCGCCAAAATATTTCAATGCTCATAATATTATTTTGATCTGACGTTTGTCGCACCAATCATTATTTATTTAATTCTTTCGTTTTAAGAGCTGGAACCTATCAATAATTCAAGAGCTTTTAATTAAAATGGGTTTCTGAAAATGTACTATCGAAATTGATAGATTTATTTAGTGCGGTTGCCGAATCAATGTTTTTATTGGGCATATAAAGCTCCAAATAGATTCATTTGTTGGTTTGATTTTGTCTTCAGCAGGTATTTGCATTGGATGGTGGGGTTTTTCTTGTGTATTAAATAGAGCTGAGGCTATGATAATTACAAGCTTAAGGCAAACTCATCTCGCGCACCTGTTGCCTACAATCACTAACTAAAATTTAGTGCTATACGTGTTACCCGCCCGCCCGCCTTATGCGACACTTGTGTGTAATTTCGTGCGGTTAAAGGGTGTTTCGGCGACCAACAGAAATTGATTAAGCTGACGGCATACTTACTTGTTATGGCAGGACTTAAAAGAGTTACTGCAATTTAACTGATATACTTTTTAATTAAATTTAAAAGACGTACCGCCAAGCGATTTAGCGTTCCGGTACGATGCCGTGTAGAAACCGAATAGGGGTATGGGTTTAATATAACTGCCATGCCCCTAACAGGTTAGCTCGCTACCATCTTAGACTGCATCATTACTTACCATCATCATAATCAGTGAGATAGCAGTCAAGGGCTAACCTGTAAAGAATAAGAAAAAAAAAAACATGCGCTGGCAAGAAACTCTGAAGCTTTTCTTTTCATTTCTGATTGACAAATGCAATTCCGTTAAAATCCGTTGTCAAAATCATTTCCGTATTATAAATGAACCATGCAGTGCTCGAGCATACACGCTAGAATATTGCAAAATGCAGGTATTATTTTCTTGTCACCGTGACTACTTCAGAATAGAATATTGTATCGATCGGTGTGATTAAAATAGACAACTCTGTCGCATTCAACCTATGCACATATGTATTGAAAGTTTTGTATTGCTTTGTTTGAAAGGATATTGATTTGAAATTGCTTTTGCTGTTTGAAGTCTATTTTTAACGCTAAAACATAAAATATCTTGCATAAGTTGGACGGCCGGGCCGTGGAAACTTTTGAGTGAGATTCAAGTAACGTCGTAAATCCTTTAAAAGTTCCCCGTTCTGTTTCCAGTTGTATGTCAAGAAAGGTTTTATAACACACATGTACGAATTTGTCTAGATACAAGGTGCATTGCATGAGAATTTTTAATTATATTTTTGTAGGTATACTTAAAATTACTCGTTACGCTAACCAAATACAATTAAATTTAATTTTACAACAATTAATAGGTATAATTATTAAAGAACGGATTTTTGAACATGGTTTCATGCATAATTATTACAGGCTATTTGCAAACTTTAAATGTATCAAAAATAAACTTTTATAGCTTTTAGCAGCGACTTTACCGTATGGACTTATGTTGTGAAGTAATTACATTATAATTTCCCAAAAAAAATTTTATAATGTAATTGTAATTTTTATCCTCAAAAAGTGGACCTATATGCAAAATTTCAAGGTTCTAGAGGCAACGGTTAAACGGTACGTTGGTAATACAATATCACTCAGCCAGTTTTAACTTATCATATTTTTCAAAAGCGTAAATTCTTTACTTTTTGGTTTATTTGACATTGTGACGACGTTTCTTCCAACAGCGCACCGCGATTAGTATCGCTTCGAGTCACAAAGCTTCCATCGTTCAAGTTCAGTGCAACCCTGTTACACTTTGGGATGCTCAGCTTATGAAACAGTGTTGAAATAGTCGACAGTAAAACTTTCAGTGGATTGTTACACTGGAGCCAACTACATAAAGGCTGCAGGATCCCGTGTGCGGTGCTTCCATGAGCGTTGTCTTTATGCCGATTTTATGTTGTACGAGCGAAATAGAGCTGTAATTTCCAAAACGAGAAAATGTATATTACATTACGCTAAATCCTTAGAAGCTTACAATGCAGGGGATTTCTTAAGAGAGCCTCGGGCTAGGTGAGGGTAGGCGCGAGGCGAGCTTGTTACATAAAAATCCTGTTATCGCAACCGAGCTCGACAGATTACTTTCTTGTTAAGAGGATAAAAACAAGAGTTCGTTTTCATCAAATAACTTTAAGTGTACTTTTTAAAATTTATAATCTAAGAAATAAACATTTTATTCGTAAGTTGGCTGCGACTTTTGTTCATTTCTAACAAAGATATCTATCAATCACAAACTCCGAGATAACGAATACTTTAAGCCAAGAAAAATAACTATTTTCATTGAATACAAAAGAAAATTGCGAGGGGAGTATTGTTGTTGCGTAATACGGCTCCTGTAATTATTTCGCTTAAAAGAATAACACTCCAGAGTCATTACTGGCTCGTCATAAAAAAGCTGGAGGAGAAACTATTACAGTCGCGGTCCGAATTATACAAGCGGCACCGGTGTGCACTTTATATTCCAAATTGTGCAAAAGTAATCAGTCGATTTATTCCTCTCGGCTCTGGAATGATCTCTCGGTTGCAGCGGCAAACACGCAATTTGTCGTGAGCGTTAAATCGACCGCAAACAAAACGGGTGGCGGCACTCACGCCACGTCATCATTCACCTGTGGTCGCCCATGGTAATGAGATGGACCTACTGTTCAACATATTAGACTGATTACAATTGTGCCCGCGCCACTGTCGCCCGATTGGAGGCACGAGTCGTCGCAATGGAATGACAATTTAAAGGGTTCGATTAATTCATAACCGCAATTACAGCGGCTTCCGCATTAACGTGTTCAACAACTTGGAAAAGTTAATTATTTATTGCGATAAGTTTTAATCTTCTGTTGAATGAATTCTGCGGTATGATACTGAAATCTTTTATTAATTACTTATTAAAAAAATCAGTAGCGTACTACAGCGTAAGTATAAAGTATACTTATAGTAGGTCCTTAATTTATTTTATACTTCTACCATACCTTTACTACTGTTTTATCTACTGTCTTCATGCCCTAGGGCCGTAATCTAGTCGATCGATCGCCCAACTAGTTGACCAACCCCATACTGTAAATATGCACAACAGAGTCTAGGCTCCAGACTGGTCGACCAAACGATCGTACCATTTGACATAAAAGTTTTTAAACTAAATATGTACCTGCATAAACACTGGCAGCATGAAAAGCAAAAAGTTTGAATATCAAAGCAGCGGCGCCAAAGCGCGACCTATGTATCCTACTTACTATGATTTGCAATAAATATCTAACCGTTACAATTTGTTTTACTGTTATGGTAGAAGTATAAAGTAGAGTATACACCACCGGGATAAAGCAGTTTTTTTCTTGGGCGCTTGAATCCCTCACTGCACTCAGGACTCAATCTCAATTCCCTCCCTTTGGTCGGGAATTAACTTATAACACTCTCGCTGCGCTCGGGAGTTAAATTTGGAGTCCTTCGTTACGTTCAGGATTCAATGTAGCGCCCGTGACATAAAACAGTGCTTTATCCCCTTGGTGTATAATCTACTATTAATTAACTCGAAACTACAAATTTAGATTGAAATCGATAGAAAGAAAACTAATTATTGATTGAATCACTATGATAACCTTCTTGAATAATTGTATTTTTTTGGGTGTTGAAAATACTTCTAAAACTCTTGTAATATTTACTTCTAAATTAACCGGGCTGATAATTACACGCTTTAAACCACAGTTACTTACGTTGTGTTCAACAGAAGCGCACTTAGATTGCTTAGATGCGGTCAGTGCAGTAATGAGATGGGCTTTTATTCAGCTGCATTTCATTGTGCTAACAACAAAGGCCAACATCTTTCTCGAGATAAACTGCAATCTACATATACTTCAAAACAAAACGTGTCTCTGTATTACAGTTTCAAATAATAAAACACAAGATTCTCTTTTATTATCACTAGATATTTGCTGCAAAATATAGATTATGTACTATTATAAAACAAAATAAACATAAAACAACGGATGACTTTATTATGAAAAAATCTAAACTTTCATAGTAAATTACAACGAAATTATGAAATACATAAATTATTAATCTTAAACCACATACGTGCAGTATGTTGCTTCTCACGTAAGTGATCGTCCTTCTGAACAAGTGTTATACCATAGGGTCTCTTAATCACTAGGCTTCAAAGCAAAAGGTTCTAGTCCAGCTGGCACGTCAGTAGTAGCGAGAGATCTTTGGATGACGTTGTTAATTATAGTACCACGAGAAAAGTGAGAATCAGCGCTCCTTAAAGTGAGTCCATGTTAACCGAATGTGTCAATGCTGTGAGACTATTTTATTGAGGCCTAAGATTACCATCGAAATAAAGAGTTCTCAGATTTGTGCTCGGTTTGGCAAAAGAATGCGGAGCCAGAAACTCATTTAATATTGAAATTAAAATCAAGATAAAAATTTTAATGTAATTGTTTTGCGTTATTAAAAGTACACTCTTTAGGTATATAAAATAGAGAAACGAAATAGTGTATTTTGAAATTGAAACTTAAAAACAGTATGCGAAATGGGCAGAAAAATTATGCATCAGATAAACATTTACTACTGTATTATACCACTAGAATACTATAACGCAATACTTCAAGTTCACCTAATGTTCTATAAATATGAAGAATGTAAAGTTATACGTACACTTAGGTTAAATTATTGCTCATTTTCCATTCATAGCACACATGATATTTTAGTGCCATCTCAAGAGATTGAATAAAAGAGTATTATGTTGTGAAGAGAAGGATTATTCCCGTGACTTGTATTTTGTTTGTATTGAAAATAAAAGAAGTATCTGGTCTTCTGTTTATAAAGTCAACTCACTGTCGTATACATTAACCGCAATATCAGCGGGGTTTCAATAAGATTTTATATGTTTCTTATTATATCAATACAAGTTTGAGGTGCATACATTCCTTACTAGACAATCACCGCGAGTTCTTCGTGAATATAGGTTTATAATAACAATATGCGTTTTAGGATAAAATAAAGCTCTAATTTAAATATTCATTATTGGCTTAGTAATTTTGTACTTAATTATACCTACTCAACATAAAAGCATATTATTAAAATAGGTACGCAACATCAATAAAAGCCCCAAATGGCAAACGACATCAAAATTAAAAGTGTAAAAGATAATTAAATTCAATTTATAACGTGATTAAATGGCATTTTTATTGTCTAAGTGGAAAATATAAAGGTCCATTTGCTTATAATTCCCCTGTTCGAAGTAAATTAATCTGTCAAAAAAGTGAGACTACTTACAGCCCTACTCTAGAGTTCACACCCATTTGCAAAGTTGTACAAAGTTTCCAATAGATTATATGAAAATCCAATAAGGATGACAATCTCCTTATCCCAAGAAGAGATATTGTTTTTGACAGTAAATTATTGGGGTCATAAATAAAAGTAATTGTTTGAAGTAGCCGAAGATTTTCCATAATTTTATTATGAAAAAAGTTTGGGTTACCATTAGAAGTATCGTTTGAAATCGCCCACAACCCTGGCTTCAATCCACACGGGAATGGCGGTCCAGACTAAAGTTACCGCAGAAATGATTTTGCAGATAAAATATGACATGAAAGGATTTTCACGACAGTATACTAAATTAACGGATCTTTAGATGTTAAGTTTTACCGGGTGTAATTAACTTGGCCTTAGCAATTAAGACGGTTAATAAAGGGGTGCGTAGTGAGATGCTTTGAGATAAATAATGCTAGGAATCCTTTAATATAAGCCAAAAAGCCGTGTAAGTTAGTTTGTGGCTAGACGTTCAAAAGCATTAAAGGAATTTACATAGGATATTCTAATGCGATTTTGATTTCTATTTTAATCTAAGATAAGAATAGTCATTAGTGAACTTTTGTGAAGACGTAAAAGATATGAAACGGGTAAATGTTTATGTAATTTTTTGGTACATATGATAACATGAAAGTACTTAATTGGTGATTTTATTTTTGCAATAAACAAAAAAAAAATAAAGTATATTATATCTACGATATATAATATGTAGAGACTTAAACTTATTAGTGCAGCATGAACGTGGTGCAGTGTGTAGCGCTGTTGTCTTAACGTGCGGAGGTCCCGGGTTCGATCACCGGCAGGTTCAATTAATAATTTCTGAATTTTCCCTGGTCTGACCTGGGGCGAGGCTTCGGCCGTGGCTAGTTACCACCCTACCGGCGAAGACGTGCCGCCAAGCGATTTAGCATTCCGGTACGATTTCGTGTAGAAACCGTGTAGGGGTATGGGTTTAATATAAGACGGCTCTTAGACGGCATCATCACTTACCGTCAGGTGACGTCGCAGTCAAGGGCTAACTTGTAGTGGATAAAAAAAAAACATGATGCATGGCAATCATAATAATCCCTTTCAAGTTAAAAATTATTGGATATCGATTAGTTATTATCGGGTGCACACCTGAAGCTTTAATATAAGTAGTAACAATGAAAGAAGTCGTTAAATGGCATAAAGCGAATGAACCTTGCCTCTATAATTAGAACACCATGGACTTATTTGTAGGCGAGTGCCCGTTTATTGTTCGAAACCTGACAATGTAAGGCTGCACTCAATATTCCCCGGTCTAAGAATGGATGACTTTTCAATTGTTGCCACTCTATTTACCGAGTAAGGCAGCCGTGAATGGATTTCCACTATGTCATTTCCCGCACTCACTTTTTTAACCATCCCTCTTTTTGTGGGTAAGCTTTAGGAAGTGATTTGATAAAACACATTCTATAATGTGTATTGTTAAAGCGCTATCCTTAATGCCTCATTGATGTTCAATTCCTGGTCGATTTATTGCCATCCGATCTTTAAGAGGCATTTATGTTGGTAATTGGGATTTCACAAGGATGTTGGTATCATGTGGTATTTCTTTTGATAAGTAGTACTAAGAAAAATATAAAGGCATCAATTCCCAAACTAAGGCATTTTGGAAATTTCGGTATATCATAGGAATAAAATTTAGTAAAAGTTAAAATCGACTGACAAGTCATTCTAAGATCATCTTAAATGTTTTTTTCTAACTTATTCATATATCGTTCATATACTCGTATATTTTAAATATCCACATAAAGTTCCATAAATCCTTCTAAAATTTCTCTTCCCGCAACCACGTATCAAATCTAAGCAACTCTCAACATAGTTACCTTCGACAATATTTAACGTTTATACCACCTACCTATATTTAACGTTTATACCACCACCGTGCGCATAAACCCCCAAGGTAATACCCATAGATACACAAGCGGACATTTTCGCATAAGGCTAGGAGATATCTAACGGAAAACAGAGACGTGTTAAAATGCTTCCCAGTATTTTCTGTACCACTTCTCGCCGCTCCCTCCTGAGACCCGAGTCTCCCACTAACGTTATACTAACGTGTAAATAGACTTATTGCAATAGGGAGATACTTATGGGAACTAGTTAATATTTAAATTAAGGTTATGAGATAAACGAATAAAGGCCTTTTTGGATGTTATTAATCTAGTTCTGTATTAATAGGTGATGAGCTTGCCATCCCAAATTAACGGAAACGCAGACACTTGCTATCCCTTACGTTAAAAGTGACAACTTTAGTATGTGCGCGTATTATTACTGAAAGCACAGACAAATTGAGGTTACAATGATATTTTGTTGTTTTTTTATCATAGATTGAGGATAAAAAACATTATTCAAGTAGGTAATGCTCTTTTGACAAATACTATACGATATTGACAGTGTACCCCCTCGTACGTGTACGTTCGTTCCAGTTATTCGAAACTTTTCTAAAACTGGTTTATTCTTATTTAGTGCACCACTGATCACGGAATAATCCCGTGAGTTTTAGATTCAAGTTTATCTTATATACATCTCGATGTACGCTCTCTACGCTGCTCGCTGCATCCTCAACCACGGCGTCCCATGAGAGTTTCGCTTGAGCGGAACTCGATATCGTATCGATGCAACTTTGTGTTCTCGGTTCCGCTATGGAAGCATAATCGTGACATGGCAATATTAAATCCTGGTTGTGATTATTGGACTGAGTTTATGTTGCTAGGTCCTAAAGTAAGTAGTTCTTTTATGGTGATACAAGCTGATGCCCGCGACTTCGTCAACGTGGATTGTGTTTTTTGGTTCCTGCGAGAACTCTTAAAGTTTCTAGGATGAAAAGTAGCCTATGTGTTATTCCAGACTATAATCTATATCTGTGCCAAATTTCATCATGATCCGTTCAGCCGTTCTGGCGTGATTCAGTAACAAACATACATCCGTTGGATAATCTAATTTGGCGCAATTATTTGTCGTCGAATGCAGTTCTGAAACCTTATCCCTAGGTGTCAAATCCTGCACATGTTGCTTCATTCGAAAACGTTTTAATGACACCACTCGACGCTACACTGCGGTCGCTATACGCCGCTATCCTAAGAAACCCTATCGTGGTTATTTGTGTTATTATTGGCTTTTATTCGATGCACTCTCAGATCAAATGATGCACCAAATGCGACCGCTCTAGATCTTGCTGGTGATGTCACATACGTCATTTTAAGTAATAGGATCACGCCAAACGGTAAAGTTTTAGAAGAATCGCGGCTTAAATACGGCTCTTGAGCCTTAGCTATAGCTATGTCGTAGTTTGTGATCTTCTTTAAACGGTTAAGAATAATGGAGGTTTTAAATATACTGTATAATTTTAAAATCTTTTACAAAGTAAGTAAAGTTCTTGAAATTAATTGTTATCACTACTGCTGTACGGTCGATGTAGTACACAAGAAATTAACATTGTTATGAAGTAAATTAATAGTAATAGATATAATACTAACAAGGGCTGGTTCCCCACAAGATGCATCTAAGCCCAGACTCTTAACGTTCCCCGAGGAGACTGCCACGTGCTGCCACTTAGCAGTCGGTGAATACACATTTAGAATTTCACAAAAGCGCTACCAAACAACCTTATTACAATGAAAATAGAGAATAGAATCGTCTGCATATAGGCGTCGTGAGATAGCATCGCCGGAGTCTCTCTGGAAGCTTAGGGGTGTAAGAATTGCCTCGACATGTACAAAAATAGCGAATTGAAGTGTTCTCTAGATTGAATTGTATTTTAAAATTTCCTAGGTTAAAATGAAATAAAAGTGTGAGAGTAAAAATAAAGTAATTTCACCACTGCGCAGTGGCAAGACCAGGCTAGAGGCGGAAAACTTTGAAGAGGTTGCTTGCGTACGCCACTATGAAAAATGTGTAAATACATTTTAAGCCACCAAGACCAGAAAATCCGTTTTGAGATAGAATACAGCGAATTTGACATAGAAAGTTTCATCTTATCAATGAATAGAATCCATGATATTTTGAGAATAGCTTATCCTACAAATTCTAGAATTATTTTGACCTTGACGGACTCATGACGGACTACGATAATACTTATTAGCTTCCAATTAAACGGATATTGCGAGTTTGTTACTAATTCATCAATTTTAGAAGCAGATTAACTTTATCTTTGGTCCCATAAACTCAAATAGTAGGTGAGTTGACCTATTATTCAAAAATATTGACTGCAAGATAATAATGTCCTAAATCATTATCGTTAAATAAATATTATTATTCAATTTAAATTTAAAATAATAAAGCACTCGGTGATGGAAGCCTTTTAATAAACAATAATTATAATAATAATGAAATACTGTGTATTCACTGTATAATAAAAATTCTTGACTATGAAATAAATAATAAAGGCAAAACAATGAAAACTTTTCAAGGGGACATCGTTAATTATTTTTTTCAACAGGGAAAGGTCGTAAATAAAAGTAAAGGGTGCTATTAAACGCATTATTCGCGCATATTTAATGTACTGGAAAGGTTAAAAGGTTTTTTTTTAATTTTCCACAGCTTTATAAACAAATCGCTATTTCATTTAAGCCCCATTCAATATTTGTGTTTTATAGCTTATCAAGCATTATCTCATTGGAAATTATTGAAGAGGGCAAACATTGTGGTTTCAATTTAATAGCTGGTTTTTGTTTTAACCAAAGAAGCTCACCAAAGGTCACAGTAAATCAATGTTGTTAATTCTGTAAGGTATTATTATTAGCGCGAATGTCTAAACCAAAACTGAAGAGTATTTGCTAAAAAAAATAAAATCAATTTAATTTATGACAAATTTTTCCATAAACCTTTTTTAATATTAGGATTAAATAAGGTAATTAATTAGTAATAAATAATACGAGTTAATTAATAAGATTTTTGCTTGGTCGCTACACAATATAATTGGCAGTGTTGGGGAAGAAAAATATACAATGCGGATAAAAATATTATAATATAAAATGCGTAAACAAAGCACAATGCCATTCCGCGCCTACATGATTTGATTTTCGGAATTAATAATTCAAATGGGCAGAAGTCGTCTTAGGGTCACGAACGCGGGGGCCGCGAAAAATAGATAATAAAATGTATTGAAATGGCAGCGGGCCGGATTATCCGGTTGAAAGTCAATGAATATTTGATTTCAATTTTTTTCCCGACGTCGCCGTAAAGTATTCACGCCATACCTAATTTGATTTTCGCCATTCCGGCCATTCGCCGGGGCAGTTTGCATTCATATTCAGACGGAATATGCGTTTGGGTTGCCTCTAGCCCCGACTTTGATACAAATAAACAGGGGATATTTTTACATTACTTGCCAGAATAACCCGACCCAACTGATTACGTTTTGGGGATAATAACCAGCACCGATATAAGAGACATGCTATGAATTTCATTCTGAACGACTACGCCGCCATTCAAAGAATAAATTACTATTTACAGTGAATAATATTCTGTAGTTTAACTACTACTATAACAGGATCAAAAACGTAAGAAACGGCGTTTGTTATCTTCACTAGTTTGTAACGGTGTCAATTGTCCGTATTTTATAAGCATAACTCGATACCTTCATATTGTGGTAATATCATTTTTGGCAACAAAAACAATATGATATTTTATTTCTTTGTTTGTCTAATTACAAAGTGAGGAGGGCCCTCAAATATCATCCAAATGACACGCAAAGGGCGTGAAACTTGAAGTGGGGACAAGATGTTTTATTTCTTACTGCGATGATAACAATGTCGGTTTTCCCTTGTCACATAATGAAACAGGATTCGTTTTTGCGAACTTGCATAAATGACAGCACAACGATATTTCACCGAGCTTGAATATTTGGGTCAACCTGTTTTTGTGTAATGGGGATTACAAAAGTAAATTTAACATTATATCTGGTGTAACTGCTACAAGGGAACCTTCGTTGCCAACAAAAGATGGCCGCCCTTGATACGAATTCGTGGGTTTTAATTAAAATCTTACGCGTTGTGCGGATAATGAAAGCAACTGATTCTACAATATACAACTCTCTGTTTGTAGTATTTTGACGCCCAATTTGCTTACAAAAACATTGTTCCTATGCAAATATAAAATGTAACATTTTAGCAAAGGATTCGTACATCAGATTTTTTTTATAAACTAGAAATCAGTCAAAAATAAAACATTTTGATATGGAATGGGAGCACAATTTTACACAAACTTTTGACTATTGCGCGTGCCCAATAGCAAGAAATCTTTACAAAGAAACCATATATTTTATTCGGGCGTCGATTTGTTATTTATTAGTCGAGAATAGTCGTAACACGAGGGAGAGAATACAATATCGAAACGGTGAACCTATTTAGAAACAACTCTGCCTCGAAACTACTCGTACGTTTCGCTTCGCTACTCTGAAGCAGTGATGCAACCATTTTTACAAGAGCTTAGATGCCTTTTCTATTCTATTAGTAACCGTTCATATAAAAGATCATTCGATAGGCTAGACGTTCCTTCGTATAATGGACGAGATCTACCTACCTAGTGACGGTTGGCATCTGTATTTATTATTAGCAGACTTGCCCGCGACTTCGTCCGCGTGAAATAAGTTTTTTGAATTCCCACGGGAACTACCTATTTTTTCGGGATAATATAAAGCCTATGACACTCATAAATAATGTGGCTTTCTATTGGTACCAGAATTTTCAAAATCGGTTCAGTAGTTTCAGAGATTACCCCCTACAATGTCAGAAACTCACAAATTCACAAACTTTGCCTCTTTATAATATTAGTATAGATTTACTAAATTAACCAGCATTGACTTTGCGGCAAAGACGACCAGTTAATATGAATCGAGTCGTGCAGAAAATGATGTTTTTGTTTCCACGTGCGACATGTAAACGAGGAAGTTTGGAAGAAAACAAGATGAAAAAACGCCGCCCGTGCGTAGGTATTCTTCCCAATGAGCTACATGATGCTACTTTTTAACAATAGATATTATGTGGGCTTTGTGTTGAGCGAAGAGCTTTATTTTTTCACAAATGATTTTAATAGGTAATATATTGATTTACTTCTGTAAGCATATATTCTGAATTTTTTTCGTGGACAAATAGATCATTTATCTATCTATCTATGATCTATGTTATCGCCGAACGAATTTATTTCTATTTTCAATAAGCCGCCGTAAGCGTCAGCTTGTCAATACATTGACTGACCTTTTCTAAACCCATGACATGTATAAAGGTACGTTTAGGCCCGGACTCCACCAAAGCGGAGATGTGCGGAGATGTCCCAAGCGGAGACGAGAAGAGATTATTTTCAGCTAGGGTGTATCTACCGAAGCTGTGCAGAGATGCGTACTGGCTAGACTGGAGCGGAGATGTGTGCTGGCTAGAGCGGAGATGTATGCTGGGTAGAGCGAGACTAAGCTGCACGCGTTGTTGCCAGCTTGCGAGCCACAGCTCACATCTCCGCACCGATCGCGCCATAAAAAATATGATACATATCGGCTCAGTGCTATCCACTGAAGCTGAGCGGAGACGAGATGTGGAAATTACGAAATTCTATAGGGTGTTTAAATCACATGTCCTCTCCTCTCGTCTCGTCTCCGCTCTGGTGGAGTCCGGGCCTTAGATTGTTGTCTACGTATCACTATATTATTTTCCTAAAAACCTTATTAAGGGGCGCTTCATAATTATTCAGGGCCGCTTTGTCTTTGCTAAGTAGAATATTAGTAGTAGTTGCACGAAATAGAATTCTACTTTAATAAACTAAGGTAAGACTTACCTCTGTGCCTATTAGTTTGTTTGTCGAACATTAACATGGCGTCCTCAATCTGTAACAAAAATACATACCATAAAGTTCAAATCCTTAAAAAGATCCGTGAGGAAAAATAGCGAAAAACAAGGGCGTCGTGCGCGATTTGAGCCCCGCCCCAGCAATAAAACACTCGGGCGCTGTAATAACGAATAAGCACCGGTACAGAGTAAACCACACGCTGCAAATAAACTTTGATAAGCGGGGGCGAGCAGGTAATAACGTATTCATAGAGAAATAAATGGAAAGTCGGCGGTTAGGACACGAACAATACACGCGAGCAGAGATGCGCTGTCACCGCCTGTGTTTGGACCCGAGTGCCACCGAATTCGGCTCATTGTTACGTTTTTAAATCTCCCCGCTCGCAGAGGCAATACATTCTTTATTGTACGAAATTGCGTTCTAAAATTCATACCGCAAACATGCTACATTTGTCCAAATAATACGTGAAATCACAATTAAAAAGTCGGATTAAACTTTCAGCAGAGCGTGTGCTCTGTTGTATACCCCAAGGATGTAGCGGTGTCCTTCACGTGTAGATACCATACGTTGGTAAAAATCGAGCAAGTTTAGTATGACAATCCGGCCCGAGGGTCTTGTCTGGCCGGAGTCGCCAGCGTGGGTCTCTCCCTGGGGCGACATTACGCGGAGGCCCCGCTACAACGTACTCCCGATGATCGATGTCGATACCCGTAACAGGTGACCTTTCGCTGAATTATTCTTACCTGTAGAAATGTTTGTTTAGAGGTGATTTGTTTAACCGGGAATTGCGATGCCTTTGTTTGGCCACCCGTGACGGGTATAACCCTTTTTTGCGTGGAGTAAAAATTTTCATACTGACATAGGTGAACTTTTGCCACTTATGTATCGATGTTTCTTATCACTAATTTTTGTGACGTAAAAATAAAATGGCACTTTTAAATGTGTTTGAAAAAT
This sequence comes from Erebia palarica, assembly GCA_964035005.1. Classification (NCBI taxonomy): domain Eukaryota; kingdom Metazoa; phylum Arthropoda; class Insecta; order Lepidoptera; family Nymphalidae; genus Erebia; species Erebia palarica. The sequence continues at coordinate 47,234,059 of OZ035983.1, forward strand.
GAGTTACGTATTATATTTTGTATAAGAAATAAAATATAAATTAATGTATTTACCTAGTTCATAAAATCATACGATATTTTATCTTTTATAATTGCAGATCAGCAGAATAACTTAAGTAAATAAATTAAATTGATTTGTGACCTCATGAATATTATGGTGAAATTGATAAAGAAGGCAATTTGTCAATTAAGTATCTATAAATTCTATAGAAACTTCCTGAGCTGATGAAAATGAATAGTAATTTGTGTAAAGTATTTCATTACCCTATGTGATCTTTAAGAATTCCAGGATAATCACTTTCGTAAATCAACATAATGCTATCTCAAAATCAATACATACTTTGTTCAGGGATTATTTTCATTAAAAATGATTAAATTGGACGATTTTTTTAATTTTAACAGTATACATTGGGTTAGCAAATATATAAAAGGAGAAACTGGCTGACTGGTACTACAAACGTGAGATTAACGAAGCACCAATAAGAACGAATTTAAAATATTCTACCTGAGAAAAGTCTGGTTGTATTAGCTTGTTTTATATATTAGGGAACAATAATAATAATGGTTACAGTAAAAATAATTTCATACCAAAACCCATAAACCTTTTTCACCAACCAGTACTATACATTTTGTATTTAAAAAGATAAGTTTTATTTTTTAAATTTAATTCATTGAAACTAAATATTTTCCAGGTATACAATCATTAATCGGTAGTAATATACTCGTAGTATGGTCGCTAGTAAAGCGAATACCTCAAAGAAAGTACAAGCTTGAAGGCCGTTTTTTGTGAACATTTTCATAACTGATTGGCAGAGACAAGGCCTGGCATTGACCGGGGCTAATCCCTTGAGTAATGTAACAGCAAAACCGAAGTTCGGCCCGGTGATCAATGCGGATTCCCTCGGGCAGCATTAGAAACTGCCGGTTTTGATTTTCCTCTGTTTTATAAGGGCAATAGACTATGGCAAGCACTTTACTGCTACAATATTACCAGCTAGCTATACTCATACATAAGTTATCTTCTCAGCTTACCTGCGGTTGCCCAAGAAAGGTTTGAAGCTTATAATTTAGAACATATGGTATATCTGCTACAAATTTCATAAGAATACCTACATGCGTACTCAATAGATAAGAGCGAAAGTACTAGGATCCGCTTAAAATAAACCGTTTCTAATGAATGTGTAAGAAAGTGCGTGTGGACGACGGACTTTTAGAATGCCATACTGTCTGTAGTGTTTTATCCTCTTAAGACGTACTTGAAAAGTTGAAAGTAAAATAAGTTAAAATTTAGTAAAAATGGCTTAGTTTGTCATGTAAAAACTACCATATGTTCAGTAATTTGACAATTTATTTCAGATATTCAGAAAATATTTTAGTAATTTTTAAACAAAAATTAAGATAATAAACTTGTTTATTTTGGTAGCACACTACCAAGCTCGCGCCTTGTTACGCTGTTAACAACGCGCGTTATTTTCACTTCAACTTAAGCACTTTGCGAGTTTATATTTAATCTAAGCTTTTGTTTAGTATCGCGTCTACATTCTACTTTATGGCAAAGTTATGAGCCACGTATGTAAGTTAAAGTGGACCGCAGTATATTATTTGTAGCATCTGATGTTGGTGATATTGTGTTTATGCTATAACACTGCTCCCTTACGTGGTTATATCTTTATCAGCAAACTGTTTTAAATGCCATTTTCATGAATACAATTTTATTTTTATCCAACTAAGGGCCGATTTTTCAATCCTCAGATAAAATACTGGATAACTATCGTGAGAATAAAATTAGATAATTTTATTCTCACGATAGTTATCCAGTATTTTATCTGATGAAAAATTATAATCCCTCCACAAACTGTCAGATGACAGTATTATTGCGTACAAGGGAGGACACGGAATGAAAATTGCTAAGTCTGAATGAAAGAATTATATTATAAAAACTAGGCACATAAGTCATAGGTACCTACTAGCTATACAATATAACCTAAAAACTAGAAAACTACATAACAAACAGGCGGATAGCCCTGTATTCGACTCTCAAAGAAGCAGATAAATATATTCGTCCGTTACAGACTTTATTCGACAGTTAACTCATATCTGTCTATTGATAAATACGAATTTGCGCTATCCATCGAATATCTACTATCTAGTCGTTTATCTGACGATTGAAAAATCGGCCCTAAGACGAATCAAAGAAATGTTATTAGTGACTGACAATGTACATCGCCACGTCTGTTAGGCTGATTTAAAAAGATGAGCGTCTTACTTTTCCGCTTTTGAAGGATTATTTACACGCATTTGCAAAAGAGGGCACGCACTATACGTTCACACGTTCGTTTCCGATTTCATCCCTACATTCGTGTCGCAATCTATACAGTATGTAGATTGAAGTTTATCTATTGAGGAATGTTGCAGTGCTGACAGATTAAGCTGACAAGCACTTAAGAGCATCAAGGAACCATATTATAAGTAACTGTTAGTGTTTTTGAAATCTAGGTAGGTAGTTAAGAAAACCCTACTTGAGCAGTGGAACGGAGTGACTGTTTCTAATAAAACTTACTTTGGTAGGTAGTATTAGTTTAGACTTTCGATATTTATTGTATATATATATGCATATAGGTACATACTGAAAATTATTGGTTGAAAAAAAATTCATACACTTTAGGGATTAAAAAAATAAATAAAAGATTATTTTTTAAAAAAAATTCCATAAGAATTAAATCAACTTAATATTAAAAGATTGCTATTGTAATGATCCAAAAAATAGTTAGATTTCTTAATGAAAAAGTTTGAAAAGTGTTCGAGAATGAGGAAAACCATTCATTTTCAAGATCATTCAACTAAAAGTTGCGTATAGAGTTACCTCTGGCAGGAGTCACGTAGCTTGAAGTGCGTTCAGTAACAAGTGGGTCCCTAATAAGAACATTTATACCGCCGCACCGCAGCTTGGCCAGTCTAATTCACCTTTTAATATTCGGACGATGTGTGGCGTTCTCGTGTAGAATTCTCTAGAACTTTGCTAATTCCACTCTTGCTGAAATATTTTTCATGGCTGCTCGGATGAGTGAGCGGAATTGGAGACAATGTACGTTGTATACGCCCGGAATTTTTATGACTTAGCCCGACGATCGCGGGGTGAAACAAGTTTTCACTTATTGTTTACATCGTCATAATTTATGTCTTTTGTATTAAATGAAATTTCACTACCCTGAAAATATTAAAACTAACTTTACGGAACATGCGTATCACAGTTGTTCTTATGTAAACATTTTCGGTAGGTTTAGGTTTTAATATTGCTCGCGTACTTCATACAACATACTACATGAATCAATATATTGACACTTTTCATATAACTAAAATAGATAATAGCATCAATTTGTGCAGCCTGGTACGGAAAGCTAATTAATACTACAGGTAAATAATTGGAGTGAGCGGTTGAGGTAGCATTGCAAGACATGGAAGACCAGAAAGTCGAGTAAGTGAAGGACAATATTATGCCCACTAAAGTAGTAAGGATTATTACAGAGTAACTCGGAAACCATCGGAATTACCCAACGACCAGCTCAAACGACCACTAAAACAATACAAAACAAAATATTGCAATGCCTAAAAATTATAGGAGCGTAGAAAATCTCATAAGCAGCAAGGGCGGAAAAATTAAGGTTTAAATATACTATAACCGTGCCTACGTAGCAAATTAATGCGACAGGTACCTCTGGGGACCTAGCGGGAAGTTGCCCCTTAAATAAAATACTTAAATAGGACGACTGCTTAGCAAGAATGGTGACATTAGAGGAAATTGTACAAGTGCTTTTATTGAAATGTCTCCTAAAGTACTATTGACACGTATATTAAGTATAATACGAACAGCTTAAACCCTAACTAATATTATTGAGCCTCTTATTTATCGATATAACAGATACACTATATTACAAGAGTTCCTGTAATGTCTCCTATAAAGGTAAAATATATTCTCAATAAATATATAAATAAGTCTTCGTGGCAGTCGATTTGTAGAGTTTTACTCGATTACTGCTAAGTCGCTAGGGGGAAATACTTCGAAAGGAAAAACACAGACTACATTTTTCACAAAATAAAGTACACGGGAAATAATTTAAGTATTATAAACTTTTCAACTTGCAATAATATATTACTAGATGATGCCCGCCACTTCGTCCGTGTGAATTAAGTTTTTTTAATATGGGAACTCCTTAATCTTCCGGAATAAAAAGTAGCTTATGTCCTTCCGCGGGATGAAACCTATCCCTGTACCAAATTTCATCAATATCGGCTGAACGGAAAGGCCATGAAAGCGTAGCAGACAGACAGACAGATAGTCATACTTTCGCATTTATAATATTAGAAGTATAGATTTTATACTAAACGCTGCCGTAGCACCGTATTTGCGATATTTTATTATTATTATTATTATTATTACTCTTTATTTTATACACCACAACACACATAAAAAGTAATTTTGTAGCACGGTAGCAAAATTCATCTTGCCACGGTGATACGGTGATTATACGGTGCTTTGTCTAATAACAATGTTTCTTTAGGAATGGCAATCCGAACCAGTGGTAGATTCACTTCACGATTAAAAAGTATTTGTATAAGTTCATTTGAATAAAAAAGCTTTGAATTTTTTAAATTTTGAAATTTAACTTTACGTCATATTAAGGCGGGCAGAAAAACCGTAAACCACGCGGACGAAGCCACAGGCATTATCTAATAATTAATAATTTTGGCATTTGTTTGCCTACTGAAATAAAACAAAATGATAAAAGCCATCAAACAAAAAAGAAGAAGAAGTAAAACAAAAAGTCACTTTTAGAAACCCCGATTTCCTAATATGGTGTGGTTTGGTTTGGTATGGATAGTCAAGTTTTCCAAAAAGTTAAAGTTAACAACAATGAGTCAAGTTATAAATAAAATACAAGCACTGAGAAATCATGAATTTATGTGATAAATTGTTGGTAGGTATGGATTTATCTCTATGTACGATACAAGCCGTAACAACAAGCTAGCGCGGACAAGCACACAACAATTGTTGAATTACGAGGATTACATTCGGCAGCACGATCCATCAAAGCAAGCATGCAATATCGCTATTTGTGAACCCCAGCATTTGTCAGTACTATCCGCACAATCACTACGTTTGTTTTGTTTGTCCGTGTGCAAGTCTATACGGACGCGTACGGACTCTGTAGGGTTGACTACTACTACGTTTTAAAATTTAATGAATTGTGAACTATGTAATAGCTTGGCACCTAGAAACTAGATTACAATATTTGTCGAAAGAAACACAACAAAACTGGGATTTCTTGTTTTTCCAAGTATAAAAAAGTGAAATATTTTCCTAGTTTACATTATTAACGCAAATTTAAAATCTACTCTTGTAACACATTCTTCTTAAAGTTTTTTATTTATTGTTTGAATTCACTGGGCAATTGCAGCGCCGCAGCTTATTTGCATTCAAACATAAATTAATAAACATGCTCTACAGCATACTTTTCTTTAATAAAAAAATGGAAAGAATAAAACTTAGGACCTAAAGTCTAATTTTGTATTTGTAAAAAAACAACAACAAAATTATTGATAAATCTTGATGCATCTGCAAACAAGTTCTGAATTAATAACAGATTTTAAACACGAGTCATTTACTAGAGAGACTAATAAAATACAGTAATTCTAAAAATAAGATAAAAATTGACAACCCTAGTTGTGACGCATAGGTTTGTAAACATACCGCGTCCGTGCTTAGCTACTATGCTGTTCATAGTGTTTGTCACCGATCCCTAGGGCCTAATAAAAAGTATTTAATGCATAACCGACTTAGGCCAATATCGATTATATCTTTCTTATATCTTGATCTATAAAAACCTTGGCTCATATTTTTCTTAGAAAATTCATAGTATAAGATAGGGCTTTCACAGACTGTTTATTAACTTAAAGGAAATTTAATGGGATTGTGATTTGATTTTTACTGTGAATTTTACGATAATGCGTAATGCTACTACATATGTCAGGAAACAAGAAAGTAAGTTGAGTATGTTACAAGTAGTTTGGGCTATGTATTACTAACAAGAGCCACCGTTGGATTATCAAGAAATTTACTTAGCTCAGAAAACAATGCGTTTAACTTCGAAAATTCGGAGGCGTTTAATGATAACAATTGTTCATCCTGCCAAATTAGAACTGTCAGTTGTTTCTTGAAATTCTCTAACAATGCGATTGTTTTCTCACTTTGGTCGCTTTAGTAGTTACTTTGGCAGTTTGGAAACAGCCCGCTCGTAATGGTCAGCTTTGCGTCCATCAAATACGAACTATTTCTGGAAGAATGCGTCTTCTCTGAGAGTTGGCTGAATATATTGGTTAGGGTCTTGGTAAAAGTACCTATTTACGCTACTACTACTACTACTATGAAAGAACTCGATGTTTAATTCGCTATAATCCGCCAAAGTAAACAAATCTATGTGGTAAAACGTATAGCGTGCGATATTCAACTGGATGCTGGATAACAAATTCTTGGATTTCCGAGATGAGGAGTCTTTGACCACTTCCGAGAAGCTAGCTAACTCTCTATTCTCTACCAAATTGCATCTTACCTTGATAGTGAAATGGTAACAGACAGTCAGACGGATATACACTTTCGCTTTTTTATATCATTATGGATTGATTGCTGCTTAAAACGTATATTACTAAGAAAGTAGTAACGTCAAACATTAATACCACAAAACCACAATGTTGTATGTGAATTAAATATTGTATCCTGAAAATGTATAATGAGAATACCTAAAGTATATTTATGACTACACAACAGAATTAACTTGTATATTCAACTCTTAATCCGGCTTCCACTTTGCAAAAAAACTTCTTGCTGTGTTTCAGACATGTTTGTCGGAGGGAGTTTTAAGCCCTTTGACGGAGGTACATGAAATCGGACAAGGGATGCTTCTTGCAAACCCACAGCGATAAAGCTTTGGAAAAGCGGTTTACAAATAGGTTTAGCGGTTGGCTAATTTTTAATTGAATAACTTCGTATTTGCAATGCAAAATACATTAACATAATATGTAAACGGTTAATTTGAAATTCATGTCACTTCTAGCTTACGTTTTAGGGTTTCAGCATTACAGTCGTCCAATTCATATGGGATTGTATTTTAAATTGGTTCCTTTACAAAAGCTGAAATTTATTGTATAAATTACAGTTAGACGCTAAAACTAAAATCAAGTCAACTGTATCTTAATCTTATAGGATAAGGATTCAATTAAAATTGGTAATATTAGTTCAAAATTAAACTTAGGTTAATTTTGTTATAGCGGAAGATTCAACAGGCTGGGTTACGCTAAATTGAGAGCTGAACTAAGAGAACTTCGGCGACTCTTCAAATGATTCTAAAACCTCGTAAAAATAATATTTGATTTTTTTATTTTATGGTTGAAAAATTACGTTACTATTTTGAGTTTATAAGAAGTGTCAAAATATATAGAACTAACGGAGAACGTAATTTTACTTGATTATTTCAGAAAAATATTTGGCAACGACATGCCAGAAATCACTTAATGCGAAAAATAACTAAATCGATACCTAAATAATAGAGAAACTTCCTTTTGAGAGATTCGCATGGACACACAACATTATACATCCAAATTAAATTACGGTCTTACTTTCGTCAAGTTAGTCGAAAGTGGGAGAAAACTCAATAAAAACGAATCAGAATAAGGAGAGTTCGGGAAATGGCATAAAGAAAAGTTTTAATTTGTTTAAATATTTCCGCGGGAGGAAGTTCCCTCGGTTGCTCGAATTATTCGCCAGCATAAAGTCGCCCGCGGCGGCCTAATGGGACGAGCCACCTGCTCTTAAAGGTGACATAACAATTAACTTGAAGAACAAAATATTAGTGCAGCTAATAAAACCACTCAGATACACTCTGCCCTCTACCCTTCATAAATAACACCCCTTTCTGAGGACAGACTGTATACAATTTTGTCGTATTTACGTAATGATTCTCCAAGGAGAACTCTCGAGGAAGGATAGCAGCATTTTATCCCGCTGTTTTTATAGGCGAATTGATTGGGCACCGCCCAGAATAATATCGGAATAGGATTAGTTTTCTTTATAAGTTCGCGAGAAGCGTCAACTCGGCAACCGATCATAATTATCTAGCAATGTTATTAAAAATAGGTAAGTGTGTTTTTTTGTTGGTTTGCCTTTCAATCACGCCACAACAGAGTGACATAGGCTTTTTATCCCGAAAAATTAAGAAGTTTCTACAATTTTTTTTAGAACCTTACACCATATAGACTACCTATATCTGTATCTAGCAGATAATAAAAAGAGAAATCTACTCCTTAGAGAAGACAAACTGTTTCACTGAACAAAATTATACTCAAAGCGACTTATGTATACTGTTCAAATCTTATCAGCGATTACGAGTGTCTCGAACCATGAAGGATCAATGAATAAAATATGAAAGAAGTTTAGGTAAAGCCGAAAACGTTTTCCGTATTTGAATAATCAGTTTAACAAACAAAACTGCGAATCCACTTCATTACTTATTAACCTGTGCTTGAGAACGAGACAAACTGAAATCATAGGGGACACGAAAACGATCTTGCTTAATTGTAATAGATTTGGCGATTTGTTTTTAATGATTATTATAAATACTAGATGATGCTCGCAAGTCCTAACGCGTGGAGTTAGGTTTTTGAGTATCTATGTGCATCCTCGGGATGTCACCTATCTCTGTACCAAATTTTATTAAAATCGAAAGTTCTTAAAGTTGCTTTAGAAACAGGTTGTCTGGAGGATGTGACTTTTAGTGATAAGACCTCCTTTGCGCACGCGTTGTTTTCTGTTTTTTTTTGTTTTATAATTTAGTTCTAAGTTATGTGGGGCAACAAAGACTAACTATCTCTCTATTTATCTATGGGCTGTATAAGCGTAGCGTAAAACATTTTCATCAGACTGAAGGCTTCCAGGATTGTGATTTATGTTGCCTAAATTAAGTTTACTTTTAAGGATGTTAAACGTTCATTTAAGGGATCTGGAAGAGTGATAAGTGCTATTAAAGGCGCTAATAAAAAAGAGAAGCGAAGCGTTATGTTATTTTTACACTATTATTATCAAGAGAGATTCAGATGTGTAAAATTTAAATTCAAATTCAAATTCAAATTCAAATTATTTATTTGTGGAATACGGTACATTGATGTTCTTAAAATAGAGGATCCTAGTATTCTACCAGTGTGGTGTACAAATATTGATTTGATTTAATTTAAATTGGCATGCATTTTATTAACTACATAACTATATACTGAGCCAACTGCGATTGTTACAAAGAAATAGGTCCCCCCTTCCAGAAGTGAATTGTTGAAGGAAATCATAGTGAGGCCTTTTCGTCAAAACAAAAATTTATGTCAATGTCATAATTGTTACCGATTATATATTTATTAATATATTATTGCCAAAATTTATGTCAATGTCGAATCAAAAGTTTTATTATTTTTCACCTTCTCGGTTCGGTGAGATACTCATTAACCGAATAGTAAGCCTTGTTAATTAAGAATGTTTTTAATGTTTTTTTAAAACTTATCATATTCGTAACTTTTTTTATTTCATTTGACAGCTTATTGTATATGGTGATCGCTAGGCAAAATACGCTCTTTTGCATTTTTGCCGTTTTTGAATGACGAACACGCAGCCTTAAGGGGTCTCTACTATTGTGTAAATTTTTAAATAAAGTCAAGTTACCATGTACGAAGACAGCCGTTTCATAAATGAAAAGAGAAGGAAATGTCAGAATTTTTAATTCTTTGAAATGTAGCTTACAACTGACCGTCCAATGAAGATTACGAATTGCTCTGATACATCTTTTTTGGGCTTTAAAGACCCTTTCCCGATCAACTGAGTTTCCCCAAAATATAACTCCATATCTGAGCGTTGACTCAACGTAACCAAAGTAGGCTACACGGAGCGTCTGTAAATCAGCTCGTTTATTTAGCTTATATAGGGCATATGAAAATTTGTAAAGCTTTGTACATACACAATCGATTTGTTCCCTCCAACTTAATTTATTATCTACAATTACTCCTAAAAATGTTGTAACATCAGTTTTACTTATTGGATTACCCCGATAATTTATATTGTAATTAGTTATTTGGAAGGAATTCCAGTTGAAGTGCATGATTTTAGTTTTGTCCAAATTTATATTTAAATTGTTATTCTCAAGCCACTCAATGCTTTGCCCTAAGGACTTATTAATTTCTGCTTCATAGTTTTGTAAACTGTGACCCTCGCATGTAACCGTACAGTCATCCGCGAAGAGGACAATAGACTGTGATATTGCTGATGGAAGGTCATTGATATAAATAATAAATAACAAAGGACCTAAAATACTCCCTTGTGGAACACCACATTGTACGCTTCTGGATGTCGATCGATAAGTCTTTTCTGTTAAATCATATTGATTAATTCTACTAATTTCTGTTATTTGTGATCGGTCAGTTAGGTAAGATTCTAAAAGGTCTAAAACCGTCCCTCTTATTCCATATTGGTATAATTTATTTAGTAAAATTCTGTGGTCAACATAGTCAAACGCCTTCGTCATGTCCATATACAATGCAGCTACCGGTATTTTTCTGTCAATACATGTCATAATTTTATTTAATAGATTATAAATAGCCAAATTTATCGATTTATTTTTTCTGAATCCGTTTTGCTCATCAACGAGAATGGCGTTCACCTCCAGATATTTACATAACCTTACATAGATAACCTTTTCAAAAATTTTCGCAAATATTGAAACTAAAACGATAGGTCGATAGCAACCAACATTACATTTGTCGTTTTTTTTAAATAAAGGCTTTACAATTGATAGTTTTAAGGCTTTAGGGAATACACCATGCTCTAAGCATAAGTTAACTATATGACACAAAATTCCTGAGATAGATAAAGATAACTCTTTGACCACTTTTGTGATTATTTCGTCATAGCCGACGCTTTGTGTATTTTTACCCGACTGCGGAACGCACAGGGTTATGTGTTCATCAGTCTATATATGTTTGTTTGTTCCTTGCAGGACAGCTACAGCCTTAACGCGTGGACCGATTTTGATGATTCTTGCACCAGATTATGCCGAGTATATCATTAGAGTGTCACTGTGGAAGCCGAATTTGAGAAAAAACAAAGTGGCGCCCTCTAGAAGCCAAAATGTAACAAATTTAAAAAAAAAAGTCGATAGACTATGGCGAGTGGGGTATCAATGAATAGGTCTTGCAAAATCATAGTTAGGTTCCCTTGATCATTTTCTCATTTTAACGATCATTTAGGATTGACGAGGTTTCAAAGGTTCGTTTTTAGTGTATTCCTTCGTGTCGCACTACAGACAAAACGGCTGAACCGATTTTGATAATACTTGTACCACTAGCTTTATCTTAATCTTCCGAGTGTCATAACGGAAGCCGAATTTGAGAAAAAACAAAATGGCGGCCTCTAGACGCCATAATGTAACAAATTAAAAAATAAAAGTCGCTAGAATATGGCAAGTGGGGTATCGATGAATAGGTCTTGCAAAATCATAGTTAGGTTTCCTTGATCATTTTCTCATTTTAACGATCATTTAGGATTTACGAGGTTTCAAAGGCTCATTTTTAGTGTATTCCTTCGTGTCGCACTACAGACAAAACGGCTGAACCGATTTTGATAATACTTGCACCACTAGATTTATCTTAATCTTCCGAGTGTCATAACGGAGGCCGAATTTGAGAAAAAACAAAATGGCGGCCTCTAGAAGCCATAATGTAACAAATTAAAAAATAAAAGTCGATAGACTATGGCAAGTGGGGTATCGATGAATAGGTCTTGCAAAATCATAGTTAGGTTCCCTTGATCATTTTCTCATTTTAACGACCATTTAGGATTTACGAGGTTTCAAAGGTTCATTTTTAGTGTATTCCTTCGTGTCGCACTACAGACAAAACGGCTGAACCGATTTTGATAATACTTGTACCACTAGCTTTATCTTAATCTTCCGAGTGTCATAACGGAAGCCGAATTTGAGAAAAAACAAAATGGCGGCCTCTAGACGCCATAATGTAACAAATTAAAAAATAAAAGTCGCTAGAATATGGCAAGTGGGGTATCGATGAATAGGTCTTGCAAAATCATAGTTAGGTTTCCTTGATCATTTTCTCATTTAAACGGTCATTTAGGATTTACGAGGTTTCAAAGGCTCATTTTTAGTGTATTCCTTCGTGTCGCACTACAGACAAAACGGCTGAACCGATTTTGATAATACTTGCACCACTAGATTTATCTTAATCTTCCGAGTGTCATAGCGGAAGCCGAATTTGAGAAAAACAAAATGGCGTCCACTAGAAGCCAATTAATAAATGAAAATCCATACTCGATAGGTTATAGGCAAGTGGGGTATCGTTAGATAGGTCTTTTAAAATCACACCTAGGTTCCATAAACCATTTTTCCGTTTAAATGATAATTTAGGATTTAGGAGCTTTCAAAGGAAATGTTTAAAGTTCCTACTCATATCATCTATATCGATCAAACTAGGTGGATTATCTCAAAAACCACTCAACCGATTTTAACAATTATATCACTTATAGAAAGCTACATTATTAACAAGTAAAATAGGCTATATTTTATTTCCACAAAAATTGGAGAACCTTACGAAAATTGCAATAATGTGAGTTAAGTCGGAAAAAATCATCTCATCTGAGAGCTTACGTGGCGTGCGCTGCCTAAAACGTTAAAGTTACACGACAAGAATGTATGGTGGAAACGTTCCTCCCAAAAAGTGCTAAAAGAAGTCCGCGATAGCATATAACTATCTTTTAAGGTTGACTCACAATAACCATTTTTATGACTTTCAAATTTGGTCTAAAACAGTGCTTTGCTTGCGAAGGTGTTTTTACCAACATAGTTATTAATCGTTAATTCCTTATCAAAAAAAATATCTTACTCATCTTAAGTATTTAATTAAGACAAAAATTGTCCTTTACACCATTCAATTTAGATGAATATCTTATGAGATATCATAGAAATAAAGTTTATCATGCAACAGAACATTAACTGCCTCGTTGGTCTAGCGGTTAGCGTAGTCGACTGTGGATCACGAGATCCTGGGTTCGATTCCCAGTCGGGCAGAAAAATTGTTAGGTATTGGGTTTTTCAATTATGAAATTCTCAGTGCCAGCCCGGAGTTGGAAGTTGGCGGTGTTTCACCCCCGTGCCTCGGAGAGCACGTTAAGCCGTCGGTCCCGGTTATTATCACTAACATGATAATAGTCGTTAAAGCCCGCCAACCCGCATTGGAGCAGCGTGGTGGGTCTAAGCTCCTAATTCCCTCTCTCCTATGACAGTGGAGGCCTGTGCCCAGCAGTGGGACGTTCATAGGCTGTAGTGGTGGTGGATGCAACAGAACACTTCAGGCGGATAAAAGTCTTTTACAAATATCACTCGCGGGAAGCGCGTCCGCGAGGAGTGCGGTGCGGTGCGGTGGGGACTGATCTTTTTCTTCTGATTGAATATACTGCATAGGCCCTACTGGCCGCTACAGCGGCACTGGGGGGTTGACGAGCGCTAGGCCGAGCCGAGAAAAGAGCCCTAACGCTCGATGACATCGGGGGGGGCAACGTCCTCCTAAGGTCGCCTCCTGTGAGGCTCGGACCACGGCTCAGGATGACGTTGGGATGAATGGGAGGTCGGTTGGACTAGATTAGTCCATACGCCCTCGAGGCCGTGAGTTAAGACCACGTCCGGGTGACGTGGATATCGTAGATATCGGGGTCCTCGTCTTCGCCGGCGAAGACGCTGTGTTTGGTTAGTGTTTGTGTGTAGCCCTAAGTAGGGAGCATTGTCGGTAGTGATTTGGTCATTGGGGTCGAAGGGGGACTGATCACTGGGGTGCTTGTGGTAAAACGAACTACAGCCGCACCGCGCACGACTGACGACAATTGCGTGCGAGCGTCCTGATGATAGCATCATCAGGACGCTCGCACGCAAAATTTCTTAATTCAAGCTTCGCAAGCCTATGCTTGTGAAGCTTAAATTAAGAAATTTTGACGCGTTTTCATAAATTGTTTAATTGGTACATATTAATTTTGTTACATAATAGGTACTTACCTAATAAATATTGTCATTTACCTACTGTAAAATTAAAGTTAGGTATAGTTATATTAATATAGTTTTGGCACCTACCTAAATAAGAGTCAATAAACCGTTAGTAAATCTAAATTAAGGAATCTAATAGTTTAAATAAATAAAAAATACAATTAATACAAAAGTAATGATTCTCATTACGGCAATAATATTATTAGGATTACCTTGCGGGTAGGTAAATAAACAACATAAATAACCAAAAAGTTTAAAATAAAAAAGTAATTTAAAAAAAACAAAAAACCCGACTGCTTGGACACCAAAAAGTATAAAACAAGATGTGAATTTCATTATTATCAATTTACATAGTATAATACTTTTAATGAAATAATGAACAAAATAATATAGCCAATTCAGTATTCTCACAGCTCACGTTTTATAATAATATTTTTCTCTTATAATTAATTTTGTAATTATTACAAATTATCAAGGCGCAGTCGCACGTTAATATTAGCTAATGGACGTGCGACGCGCCTTGATAATTCGTAATAATTACAAAATTAATTAAGAGAGAAAAATATTATTATAAAACGTGAGCTGTGAGAATACTGAATTGGCTATATTATTTTGTTCATTATTTCATTAAAAGTATTATACTATGTAAATTGATAATAATGAAATTCACATCTTGTTTTATACTTTTTGGTGTCCAAGCAGTCGGGTTTTTTGTTTTTTTTAAATTACTTTTTTTTTAGAGATTTGATTACTTGATGAATTTCAACCGGTGTAGCGGGACATAGAAACATGGACGATGATTTGTTGAATTTTATGCGATTATGATTGTTATATTTTGTCTGTGTTTTCTGTGCTATATCAGTGAAGTAGTTGTTGAAGGTCTGAGCAATTATTTTCGGATTTGTTATTTCTTGATTTTTATATACAATTTTCTCTATTTGGTTTACACGTAAAGTTGGTTTATCTCTGTTTATAACTTTCCAAGTGGCTAAGCATTTGTTTTTTGCATTTGCTATATAATAGTTATTCTGAGATCTTTTAGTTAGTTCAATCACTTTTTTGAATCTCTTGGCATAGCTAATAATAATAATATTGCTAAATAAATAAAATGAACTGTTATGAAGACATAAAATAAAATATTTTGTTACCAAACGAGCCGTTCAATTTGATAGGTCGCTACCACGTGACCCGCATAAACTTATCACCAAAAATTAAGCCCATCGTTTTTAATGATTAGAGCATTTCGCAAAGTATTCGCCACTCAAAACTTGGGACCTGGTCTGAACTGTGGCCTGATGTTAATTACCAACTTTTTAAAAACTGCAATTCATAATAGACAGGGCGGGTGAAAGATGAATGATGTGTTGGGGTTTTTATAACACTTTTTCGCCGAAGTTTCGTGAAAATGTACGAACAAAAACAACTTGAATTTGACAGCTGGCTTGTATAAAACATGCAAAAGGGTTCGGCCCTCCGTAGATATTGTGCGCCGTTGAAAGAGACGAATCATCTAGATTGTCTATTCATTTATTTACTTCCTATCATTTCTTCATAGCAAAATATCTTAATACTTACTTGTAAAATTGCGGGCTCTAATCCTGGGATCCCTTAAAGTTCGTAATAGTCCAGTCAATCTGTCCGTTTATCTGTGAGTCACAGCCATTTTATATATCAATTGTAAGAGCAGAACAGTTGAAATTCAGTACTTATTTTAACCGTACCGTAGTTACAGCTACGCTGAAATTTTAAAAAAACTGCTCGAGCGGTCCATGAATATGTGTACGTAAAAAACTATAGTTCACTGTGCAGTCGCAGCTTGAAGCAGACCATTCTAACTGCTTCAAACTTGCTGCTGCTTCGGGCGGTTGGCAGCAGTTATCAATGGTATCTTCAAGCTGTTGATTATGACTGCTTGAGCGGTCCGTGTATGTTGATCACTGGCTAACTGCTCGAGCAGTCCGTTTATGGCTGGTCTAACAATTTTCTCATCTCCTTTTTGACCGAGCGAAGCGAAGGTCTCCGAGTCTACTTGAATGAATTTGCACTTGTCCGTCCGACCGTCCGTCCGTCCGTCTATCAGAGCCTTATAACTTCTGAATTACTGAACGTAATTACTTCAAATTTAAATATATTAAGTAAGCCTATGGCCTCAAGCCGAATGCGACTTAAAAAATTATAAAAATCTAATATATTTCACTCATATAAGCGAATGTGAAGTAAAATATTTTTATGGCGTTACATAAAGTTGCGGTATATCATTTTAAAGATAATTAGGAATAGAATCCAAAAATATATATTTTTTAATTTTTCCCCTAAAGTTGACGAAATGGTGGGCTTTCAAAGTGGAGATTTTCTAACGTCAATTTCTCTTCAACTCTCAATTTTCTGAAAGGCTGAGTCTGAAACTTGATCAAATATTTGAATTATATCCTGTACTTGAACAAAAAATACTAAAATTAGATAATATTATAAGGAAACGAAATTATTTAATTTTTAATGAACTTCAGTATTTAGAACTTCACAATGATGTCAATAGATGGCGCTCTGTAAAAGTTTATTCGTTTTTCCAACAACTCTTTAGCTCTTTTGTTAAAAGTTAACTATTACAATATATAGTTATAACTATTATGGATTGGATGGACTATTTATGGATACCGCGAGGTCTCTGTTCTGGGTGAACCACTAGTTATACTTAAACACATTCACAAGATTGATGCCCGTTTTCAATACGATGAAACTCTAGATAGAGCAGTAATTTATAAAGTGAAACGGAAATCGAATGTATAGTGAAATTCAGTGCAGTCCTAAATTGGCTCAGGTGGTAAACGCTCCAGCCAATATGTATAGCTACTCGATATTGAGATAAATGAAATAGCCCGAAAATGCCTCAAGTGGGGCAACATCCTTAAAAAATAACTATCTGGTGGTTTATAAACTATCTGGTGGACAAATTGCGCGCCCATTTTTGTATGGAAATGCACGCACTACGCGCCAGTAAAAAACGTGGTTCATGCTGGCGTATTGTCGGGTCTTAAAAATAATATCCTGGGCATCTCTGTTTGTTCCGAATTTAATAATAATAATTTGAGTTAATTATTAATATTTTATTTTCGTTTTAAATAGAGACTGTAATAACATAACTTTAAATAATTATAATTTGTCAAAATTAATTATAAGTATTTTCAGACAATATTTTTGATGTAGGTTTCGCTAAATCTATTTATAATTTAGTTAAGTAAAGGTTTTAAAAATTAAAATCTTATTTGAAAAACCAGTTTTCTCAGAGTGAATTCCATATTGCGGGATAAGTTTAAATAAACCAACACCAAGAAACCTCAGTAAAGAAGACTTAACAATGTTACAAGTTGAGACCACCCCTTTCCATTGAAATTATTCATTCGTCATCTGATTTCGTGAATTTTGCTACTGACGAGCTCCATCTTAGGCACTTATCATGAATAGAGTTGACATCCATTGTGATATTTTATTATTACTCTATGAAATGCAACGGACCGCGAGATATTGTTAAATCCTTACAATGGAGAATCTGTCTTCTTTGGGTCGAGAGCGGAAAAGTTGAACAAAGATCTTAGCTTCAAAAGTGACAAAGAACCTATGTTATATGCGTTATACATTTGTATCGCTCTTGATATTCGAAAGATAATATATTTTCCGCCGAATTAAACTATTTTAAATTAATATTATTACTAGCTGAGCTCACGACTTCGTCCGCGGGGGTTCAGGATTTTTAGTTCCCGCGGGAACTGTAATTTTCCGGGAACAAAAGCCTATTCCAGACTATATAATCTGTCTCTGTGCCAAATTTCATCCAGATCGATCCAGCTGTTCTAGAGTAATAAGTGTTGAAACAAACCCGACTTTGTTTTATATATTAGGATAAAAGATAAAAAGAGTATGAAGAAACTAGATGTTTAATTCGCTACAATCCACCACAGATGGCAAATCTATGTGGTACAGTTCGTATCTTGAACTTGATGCCCTCGAAATTCACCACACCCCATCAACCCTCAAAAATTCCCGCAACGTGCGTTTCACTCCGATACCGGAGCATCTTCAGGAGATATTGCCAATACAATGTACGATTGTGAAGTGAAGATTTTGTATCTGGCTTTTATACCTTTTTGGCATGACTCAAACCTTAGCCCCGCCCCGCCCCCTCTACTACTATCTAAATTTTGTAAAGGTGAATTTGATACGATTATTTCTTCGTTGCACAGCTGAAATCCTTTATTATTATATTTAATTATTTTTAATTGCTTCCATACTCACAGTCGAAATCCCTTATTACATGTATGTAGGATTTTATATGAATGACTATTGTCCCCACCTCATGTCCACTGTCCAAAAGATGTTTAGCGAAGTGGGACTATTGTGGTTAGTTGTTTCTATATGCAGAAATATGTTTCATAAAGCGCGTCTCAAAGTTGCGCCCAGTTTGTCCAACATATGTGGCACCGCATTCAGGACACTCAAGTTTATAAATACCCGATTTTTGATGATTCTTTAAATTATCTTTCCCATTACAAATCCTCCGAAGTGTATTATTTGTCCTGAATACGACATGCACTTCATGAGATTTGAGCTGATCTGAGATTCAGGATCGAGGGCATCAAGTTCAAGATACGCACTGTACCACATAGATTTTCCTTCTGTGGCGGATTATAGCGAATTAAACCTCTAGTTTCTTCATTGTAATGGACTTCTGCAAAGTAACGCGTGCTTATATCCAATATAAAACAAATAATCTTTGCAACTCTCTGATACTCAATAAAGGTGTCTCATAAGGTACATCATGCATTGACTCTACCACTGAGACAAAAAATAACGACAATATTGTGTTGCTCCGTTGCAGCTTGATTGAAGGACTAAAACATTCACACGTATTTGAAATATAAGTAGGATAGGAAATAGGTTTCTAATTATGTAGCTCAACTTATTACTACGTGATGTCTTGACATGGTCTTGACTCTACCTTCCTCGAATTAGGTCTATAATATCAGTCTGTGTTACCTCTGATTGGAAAGAAAATTCTACTGAGCTATCTAAATTGATAAACATACCAACGTTGTATAGCTGTATTCGAAATAATATGCCAATGTTCAAGAAGACCGTAATTTTTTATGACGTATTCTCAATTCAACTTTGTTGCAAAAGAAATATAAAATTTAAGAATCGAATCGGGAAGCCTCCTTGTTTATTGACATCGATAAAAAATGATATTAGCTTTGGATTTGCCAAGTTTTTGCGAAATAAATGAGTATTGTAAAAAGTTCGATATTGAATATCGAGCAAGAGTAAGTTAGGTGTTTGATTTATATCAGATAGGGTGGTGCTGGGTGCATCTTGGAAGCACGGTCGCCAGCGCGTGCCTGCATACCGCCGACGCTACTTCACTTCCAATCTGCATATAAATCGGGTATCCATAATGACGTCGCTATCGCAAGCATCCCGAAATTCGTTCGGAATCCGATAAGCCCTGCCCGTGAAAGCCCTAATCCACAGAAGTTTGGATGACCCCGATAGGAGATAGGAGATAGACCTACCGTCTTCTATTATGTAAATTATCAGCCACATGGAAGTTTTGGACAGCCACTGTGGCCTCTAAGTTTGCGGCCAAAAGTTATGATATTGATCTATGTTATCTTTTGAAGGATCAGGTAACATAGTTGCAGAGAATATCTCTTTGGTTTAACAACTTTTGACAAGTTTTGGATTCATTTACTTTTACAGGTCCGAGTGGTGAATGAAATGTTTCTGAAAAATTCCATGGGAACTTTTTGATTTTACGGTATAAAAAGCAATACAATATCCTTGTACCAAGTTTAATAAAAATCAATTGAACAGATTGGCCGTGAAAGCGTAGTATACTGATAGACCCGCCTTCACATTAAAAATATTAAAGTGTGGATATGAATTATGAAAGGGTGAGTACCTACCCGTGCGTTAGCAACATGTGCTTTGAAAACGAGAAGTGTGAATGATCTGCTAATTAAACTCCACTATGATTGCTTGCACAAAGTGTGTCAGTGCTTTAAGTAATAGAAGCGCTAGCTAATTACGGAGAAATTTTACTTTTAGTAGTAGGCGTGGCAACATTATATTAATAACACAAAGCTTCTTCGGCGTTTACTGGAGCTCACTTCCAAAACTGCGTTATTTTCATAAGGCACAGGCCTTGCCCTGACCCAGTTCCTTTTAATCCATCGCTTACCTATAAGGTTTTATTGGCAATGGCCCATTACGACCTACATTATCAACATCATCATCCGATTTTACTATTTCCAGTCACGTAATCTTCAACGACGAATATAAACCATACGCCCGTCATAGTTCTCTAGCTAAAATAAGGGGCTCGATTCAATTTGTATGAATGGCAAAGTGAGAGGGAGATATATATTTTAGCAAAACTTTTTCAATAACACTAAAGCCGTAAAATATCATGCCATTTTACATAGTTCCTGAGCCTTTTTGGATTTCTTTTCTGTGCCTAGAATCAACTTCTAAGACAAATATGAATAGGAAAATGAATTATATGGAAAGCTCCTTCTGCGTGACGTGTGAGAGATTGCGTCACTTTGCGTCGACCTCTGAATTTAACCAGTCGTTTGTGAGTCGCGCAAAACTTGCCTCGAGGTTACATTAAGCCGATTGCCGGCGTCAATCAAAAGCCGCCTTTTTGCACGAGACCGTAATATACGCACACGGCACAGCCCGACCAGATATTGTAGCTAATGTTTTTATTATGGAGCTTTGAGTCCTGTAAACCGGCGTTAAATCGAATCTATGTATTGTTGTATGTTGAAACACGAATTTGGGTCTCGTAAATTAGATTTTCATATTTCCCTAGCTAAATCATTTGAATATTTGAACACCAAAATCTTTTTTATTATTTAAATATTTATCTGATTAACTAAGTATAAGTAGGAACTTGACTACACGCTCAATATAAAGGAACCAGTTTTCAAGAGGAGGAAAAAATTTTTTTTTAAACGTGTTTTATCTCTAATTCGTCAATTAAGTAGCTTTTACGTTTAATATTGGCAGTTACGAAAGTTATCACATCTTGTAATGAGCAAACATTAGAAGATTCATTAAATCTATTGAAGAAATTCCCCAATATAACGAGATGAGGCAGCCCATTTTCCGTCCGGCGTTGCCGACCTTCGTTCTATCGAGTCGGGTGCCGAAACTGATAAATTAGAAGTCTTAAAACTGGTGGCAGGTGATTCGACACAAATTCCAAGCTCCTGGCCCTTGCCTTGCGAAAGTTTCAACAATTACTTCTACTTGCAATTTATGTTTCGGGGTGCCGATAAAATGGTGGCACCGGCGCACTCACCCACCGATTTCCTATTTTTCACTGGAAAAAAGGTTCGGGCCCATATAGCGTTCATACCTTTCACCATTGTACTTTTCGGCGTTATGTGACCTATTTGTCGAGGCGTGTATCAAATACAGAACAGTATGTTTTCGCATTTTTGTGGCATTGTGATGGGCAATCTAAATTTAGAACAAAAGAAAAAAAAACAAAATAGTGTACTCATTTCACTAGGATGAAAATAGCCAAATGTATCAGATTATTCACATAAAAGTAAATGTATAATATATTATTATATACTTTTACAAATTAAACAACCAAACAAATAAAATGGCTATGTTTTGCTCTATGAAATGCCGCCGGTGTAACATTTCAGAAAAATCGTACGTACATTTTTTCCAAGAACATAGGCAGGACGACAGTGCCAATTTAATTTTCACCTATCCTATATAGTCATACCTACACAAAAAATTTAGATATTGCTGTAACTTGAATTGATTTTTTCCGTCGACTTTGGTCAATATTGTGGAAAACAATAAGCCCCAGTGCATAGTGATATATCGATTGCTCATCTATCTTGGACCGTTTGAATCTTGCATACCTACCTATGCACGCTTCGTTCCTGTGGGCTATGAAAACCATCTATAAGAAAGGTTAACAATCCCCTACCACCACCACCACCACTACACCCCTTAAAGTCCCACTGCTGGGTACAGGCCTCCACTCTCATAGGAGAGAGGGAATTAGAGCTTAGACCCACCACGCTGCTCCAATGCCGATTGGCGGGCTAAAACGACTATTATCATGTTAGTGATAATAACCGGGGCCGACGGCTTAACGTGCTCTCCGAGGCACGGGGGTGAAACACCGCCAACTTCCTAACTCCAGGCTAGTACTGAGAATTTCTAGTCGGGAAAACCCAATACTTAATTATGGCCCGACCTGGGGCTCGAACCCGGGACCTCGTCGGCCGTAGTCAAACATGCTAAGCACTGGACCAACGAGGCAGTCCAGGTTAACAATGCTTAATTTAAATTAACCCAGAGGTGCTTATGCCACACTAGCACTAATTAATATTATAATTATGAAATTCAGTCTGTCTATCTAATATTTTTATTATGCATCCATTCAATAATATCCCCATAAAAATTCATCAATTGCAAGGGTATATCCTAATTACAACTTGGCAGGTAATTTTGTGATCGCAGGGCTATTGGTTGCTAGTAGGTGTCATAGTTGTAATGCGTAATCACGGTGATCCTGTACTGGGAAACTACTTATTAGGAGAGCGGACTATCTCTTGGCTAGGCGAGTCGCTGTATACATGCAAATAGTATAAGAGTATATTATGTGGAGATCCTTGATAGAAACCCATGTAAATAATCCAGCTGGTAGTTGTTTGAACCATGTGGAGTCAACTTAATACAACGGGCTCGACAAGAATTTAATATTAACGATAACCATCTAGCTATTATTACAGCGAAATTTTTGTCTAATAGAGATAAAACAAATAAAAAAACAATAACTTGAGTATATCGCATAGGGAGCCAAAAAAAACCGTAGATAGCGAAACCAGGCTTGTTCAGAGTAATCCATTTATTGAGAAATCGATAATGCCCGCGACTTCGTCCGCGTGAATTGAAGTTTTTTGGTTCCAGGGTAAAATGTAGGCTATGTGTTGAGTCAAGCTATAAGCTATCTACCTATATTCCAAACATTAAACCAAATCGGTTCGATCATTGCGGCGTGAAGGACTAACAAACATCCAAACTTACAAACATCGAAATGTTCACATTTCTCATATTAAGTAGGATGAAATAAAGATCGTGAGATTGGCTGAATCACATCGCACCCAAACAAATTTTGTCATGTTTACGACGATGGATAATAGATAGACAAGAACTAGTATTTCTGGATCGCATCAGTATGATCTCGCATCGAGAATGATAATGTACTTTATGTATCAATGAATTATTGAATGTCACGCACTAGAAAAAATACAGTTATAGTAAATGTAAGTGCTTGGAGGGTACTCCAATTATGAGTGAATTCAGTATACTAAAAGTTCATTTTTTTAAATAAATGCATTCAAGAGCTTCTACAGCTAATGGAAATGGTATGGGTTAAAATCCAGAAACTGACGCTAATTCTATTTTGGGAACTTGGCTAGCTATAAAGAACGTCCTAATGAGGCAGTTTCATTCTCGCCATTTTGGTACTAAAATTTTAGATAATATCAGTACTGAGCGTCCACAGAACTATAGCAAAGACAATTTGTTTTATATTTTAAAAAAAACATATTTGAAATGAAACGTATCTAATATTAAATACTGTTGCTGCAGCACTCATGTATTATTTACGGATATAAATTAAATTTTCCTATTTACTTTTGAGCTACGTAACATAAAAGTATATAGCAATCACATTATTCAAAAACATCAGTCAAATTGTTAGATATCCGAATTCAATGGAACGCGTGCATTTTCAACGGAAATTCCTCGTGATAGGTAAAAAGCGTCAATTTCTACCGTGTACGATAAATAAAAACGAGACCCACATTTCGTAGTGTTACTTTATAAGCGAAGCACATCGGGCCGGGCGCTTGCAAATGGTGCGAAACGACAATTTTAAAGCACAACATTGAATATACATATTACGTATCTGGTGTTCGCACGTACGCCGCGATTACTCGCTCTCTGCGACCAAGTGTGCGCTGCTTTTAACGCATTATCATGAATAATATATGCCCAAATTGAAATGTCGCATTCGTGTCGCTCCAGCTGCCTGTCTCGTCTCTTTCAGTATTCCACTGGTAGATGGGCTTTACCTTTTATCGGAAATGGTAACTTTTTATAAATCTTTACCATTTGTTTTTTGAACAAACTTCCCGTTTGATATAAGTTACAGATTTTATTGAAAAAATATTATTTATTTCAATACAGAAAACGGTTCTATGTTTGTTTAAATACATTTTTTGTATAATTATGAACGAGGCCTCGAGCTTTTTGTAAGTTCGGGTTTCTAAGAATTACCTAAGCTCTGGTAAAATTATCGAAAAAAATTGTATAAAAGATATTTAATTTTCATTTCAAAAAGAAAATTGTTTACGTATACAAAATTTTACACAACAAAATACACTTTTCATCAATCATTATTATATTATTTCCATTTATTTATGTTATTAATTATAAAGATGCTTCGATTCATTTAAATAATAATGCCGTAAAAATTACAAATATAATTTTTTCCCTTTATCAGGGAAGATTTGGTATCTCAAATACCTTCTCGAACTAAATACTTGTTAAAACCAAGCAGGGATAATCATTACAAGATCCAAAGGTGTAATAAAGACATAATTCAGAATATTACTTTCACCGAATGGACCTTCTTTGTAATTCACGAAGGACGGAAGCACCACAAATTGTAGCTTTAAATATTTAATTTCTCAGTAAAACGGATTAGCGTGTAATTGTCGAGAAATTAATACGCACCGGCCCCCGAGTCACGACTTAAATTCCACTAATGGAGTCCTTACTACGTTGTCCAAGGTATTTAGGAAGGTCTATAAATTGGGCATTAAACGTAATCACATGTTCATTATGCGAATTAAGCAAGATTTCCTTACAAACTATTAAAAGGGACCTGCCGACCCTAAGACGCATAAATGCGAGGGTCACCTACAGAAATCAAAGCCAGTCTTTATTTATGATCTGGACAGGACTGGTCTATTTGGCCGAGATAAGTTCCTATAATATGCGTATACATAGCCAGCTTTATACTGTAAGGGCTATGGCTACCTTACTCTATCTTGGGACAGAGATAAGATCTCCATTAGTCGTAGAGCTCATTCATCGTGTGAGTCAGCTGAAGGAGAGGATCCGGGTCTACGTAATTACAATTAAAAGGGTCGCACACGAAATTCGCAAACCAAATCTGATACCCACCTTTAATAGCTATAGGCGTACCTACGACTAAAAGAAAGTCTGTTTTTATGGAATTGATCATAAAGTTCGTTTACAATTAAGGTTTAGGATGAAATTTTGTTTTTATATATTTTGAGCAATTATTAACTTATTTTAGGGCTCATTATTCAAATTAAAATGCTATTTATTTTTCCCCAAAATATACGTAGATTCCATAAAACGTTAAAAAAGCGTAGAGTTTTCGGGCTCACGTTTATCTCACCGCATAAGCCACGGCCTATCTGCCTAATCCATAAAGCACTACAGAGGACAAATAAGTTTGTTTAATGCTCAGAAGTAGGCATTAACGTGGAGTGCTGCGTTAGTGTGCGGGTCCGTCCGTAATCAGATTAATTAGATGATTTTGCGGGCATTATTAAAAGTTGAGCCGGCTGAAACGCGGCTCAGTTACCTCCACTAAGATACCGGGCTTATTCGCCGCGTACATACTGCTTAGCGGATATTGTACGTGTGCCGGAAGCTCTCTTAAATGTTTTAGTATTTTCGACTGAGGTTGTGAACTCCGTGCCGTTTTGTTTCTGCCGCTACAGTGGGCGGCCGGAATAATTCACTTAAGCTTAACTGGGAAAGATAATTAGGATTCTACGTCGGTTGATGCAAAATGAACGCGAAAAACAGGGTAGAAGATTTTTGTGCTCATTCAGAAATTGAATTTTATATTTGTAGACGAAAGTTCTAACGAGATGAACACATATTCCTATCATAATTAGATAAAATGTGAGTACCCGCCTATGTATGTGAATGTAGGTGCGACGTGAATTCACGTTCTGCTTTTGGTTGAGTGTTATCTTGTGAATGGTTCAATGGACCAAAAATATTCAGAGTTCGTGATTTTATTGCAGTGTTCTATTATGCAACGTGTGACAATGTGGGCACAACAGGCAGTTGATAGGTAGGTCTCTTAGCAGTGGATCACGGCCCGCTGGGCACGGAACGCGCGACCGAACACGGCTCGTGTGCTGTCAATCATAAAACAAAAAAAAATCGGCTGAATCCCAGTGGCTAACTCCCTGTTTAGTGTTGGAATGCAACGTGTGAACTTTAACAGTTAAAGCCGCACTGACAAAAGACTCAATTCAACTGAAAAATAAAAGTATTGTACGTAGTGTTACGTAAATCCGATATTATTTTCTTTTAAATCTACGCGTAATGCTGCACGGTTCGAATTGAATAGCGTTTTTAGTTTTTTTTTCAAGTTCTCTCTTCAAAGCCGGTCAGCGGCAGTCGCGTGTGTGCTCCTGGCCCCGGGGCGATAATGTGCTGTGCACCGATTCGTCTAGTCCATTCTTTTGTTATTTCTTCTTTGTTCCTCGTGAAAGGTGGTATTGTTTACTCGCCGGAATGGCCAGAGATTGCGCTAAGAGTCGAGATTAGTGACAACGTGACGTGGGTGCGTAATCATCCCGTACAGCTTTATTTGATTCCGATAACTGGTTCCGTGTAGTGATTTTATCCTTTAGTTTATTTAACGAGCAACATTTTAAATTGAGATTTCTTTCAGTTCAGTCCTGTTCCATGAGCAAAAAGTACACTATAAGTACTAAACTAAGTAAAATGTGTTTCCAAAAATCATTTATTTCAAAGGAAAACTTGCCTACCTGATATCTATAAAAATATAATACCTCAGTCATTACACAGACTCATTCTGGCAAAGCGTTCTAGGAGGACAAGGCTTAGTTCAACGCACTACAATAGAGCACAGTAGGCAGCTGTGCGAATTATGCAGGCCCTCAATTGGATTAGGCCTTCCCTTCCCGGCGTACATGTAATCGGTGCCGAGTGACGTGTCTGCCCCGTCATGACATATAAATAAATAAATTCTTTATTTCTGTTCAAAAATACAATTGAATTACATTGGAGCTGTAACCTCCTTTTAAGTATATTTAAATACCTGTATCAGGAAATTCCGCTCTTCATTAACATTAAATGATAATGATTTTCAAAATTCTATTGATTAAGTAAATACCTACATATTTATATCTGAGCATTAATAATATTAACAGTAATTACACAAACACTTTTATTTTATTTTAATTTTTAATCTTAAATTATTGTTAACAATGTAAAATGGACAGTGTGTGTGTGTGTGTGTGTGTGTGTGTGCGTGTGTATTTTCGTGTGTGTGTGTCTGTATGTATGCATACTTATTTGTGAGGCATATATATACTTTTAAATAATTTAATAACCTTTAAATTAATTTAGATAAGTTTTCCAAAAGGGCCTCTGTTTCTTCGTATGTTTTAGATTTTAACCATTCAGTCAAAGATTCTTTATGTCACACTGTTTAGTGGGGTAGATATTAAGCAATTTGTTAATCTTATTGTAGAGGTGTACAGATCTTTTTATGAACTGATTGCAAGAAAATGAAGTTTTGATGCGGATACCTTTAAAACATTAAGCTTCCTTCTTCTGTGTGAGATGGCTTCAAATTTTGTGGATTTATGGACTTTTAGAATCGTTTGCAGTATATATATCACCGTAAGATTGTAAAAACCGTTAGATTATAATCTTACTTGCGAAATTGTAAACTGTCGAAAGATTACAATTTAACGCATTATTTTTCGGTAGATTGTAATCTGTTAGGTATATTAACACGATAGAACCTAATTATTTATGTCGAACCCTATGTATAACCTACCTGATTATTTATGTCGAACCCTAACCTAACCTACAAAAAACAAACAAGAAAACGTAAATACAATGAATTTTTCAAAAATTTACACTCAGAACATTGAACGGTTCATAATCTTTCGACAGTTTACAATTTCGTGAGTTAGATTATAATCTAACGATTTTTATAATCTTAATGGTCTAGACAATATGGAATAATAATAATGGAAAAAAATGGTCTAGACAATTACTTTCCCTCGTTGGTAGAATATGACCTGGCATCAGACTATGTGAGGATAACATATTGAGATAGTTAAGTATAGACCTAACATAATACCTAAGGAAATTACGAGCGTAATAATAGTATTAGGCTCGTAATTTCCTTAGGTCTTATGTTTATGTAATGTTCCCTGTTATTATAATAGTTTTATGGCAATCTAATATTTCTAGGTGTAAGTTTAGTGAATTAATAAATTGATCAGCATAAGTATTAGAAGGGGAACGATAGATATCGAGAATTACACTGTCACAGGTGGTTAATTGTATGCAGGATGCGTGTTGCAGTTTAATTTCCTTAGCATGTGTAACAAAGATATCTTTTTTTTACGTAAACTACTACTCCGTCATTCTGATTAATGTGTTTTGTTGTAATGTGTGAAGTATGATTGTCAATATCAGGAACGGCTTTATTACTGTTAAGTCTACATTCAGTAAGAATGATAATGTCTGGGTCAAAGTTTAATGTTATAATTATATTTATTTAAATATAAATCTTGAATGTTACTATATACACTTGTAATATTTTGAGATACAATGGTCAATTCGTTCTTTTTTACAGGTATGTATTTGGTTAGATCCTCTATGTCGCATTGAATTGCTCGTCCAATTTCTATATCGTCTATTTCATTCTGAGTAGTAAAAGAGCTATCCATACTGAGATATAAAAAAATATTCGAGTGTATTTAAAATTGTGGTAATGCAGATAGGTAAAGCTGTTTAATAGATGGAAATTCATAATAATTATGTAAATTTAGGTTTTAACAATACCGTTAATAGTTTTAAGGTTATCTTTCTTTCTATCTAGCAGATAACTACTGACAAGGTACCTTAGCAGCCAGCTTACACGTTTAGATTCCATCTGGCGTAGTCATGTCCCTTGTAATAGTTGCTGTACCTGAGCTTCAGCAGGCCTATTCGCTAAATATTTGACAACAAGTTACCAACACTCTATTGTTGGTAACTCATTAGTGGTTGCTAATGCTTACGTCACATGTTTCGTATTCAGTAAAACATTTTAATGTCAACTGCATAAAATTACTATCAGATTGCTTGATAGTCACTGCTAATTTTATCGACTATAATGTGGTCAAATTAAACATACCACGTCTGAGAAATGTTGTATGAGCAAATGTCAGACTTTTTAATTTGTACGACTAATACTAGAGTTCAATAATCTGCGGAAGGTAGACATAAAGATTTGCGATGTTTATGTTTTTCTCTGTGGTTTATATTTTGAAGTTTGAACGTCATTAATATTCTCAGTTTTCGTATGATTTTACCGGTGTTTTAGTGTTAGAAAAAAATAAAAAGGAATTACGAAAGTTTTGTCGTACCTACTGCGTTCAAAAGTAAGTATGGAAACAAATTAATAACTAGGTAAAGAATTGTGCGATTTGTGAGTGCTTATATCAAGTGTTTTGGCATAATTCCATGCTGAAGAAGTCTTTCTTCAGCATGGAATTCATATGTTGTTGTTCATATTCATATGTTTGTATTAACTTACTAAGTACTACAAACCTATTATAAAATCCCCTTTACTTTATTATGAGTAATTCAAACGCACTTCATTTTAAAATGAAGACCAGTTTCTGCCTGTGACTTCGTCCGCATGCGAAACTTTAACCCTTTACGCAGTGCACGTAGTGGAAGCTCTCAAAAGGAAAAAAAACCCCTCATTTTGAAACATTCTTCATTGGTGCTCCGCTCCTATTGGTCTTAATGTGATGATATATTATAGCCTATAAGCCTTCCTCGATAAATGAGCTATCTAACACTGAAATAATTTTTTCAAATCGGACCAGTAGTTCATGAGATTAGTCCCTTAGATTAGATCTTTGAACCCTTCAATTTGAAAGTATGTACATATGTACCTACTTTCTAGATAGAAGTCTGGCAAATTAATCCTTTTTGTTGTAAAAGATATATTCATTTGCACGCTTCACTACGATTAAGCTTCTCTTTTTGTAATTATATATTTCTATTTATTTCTTGTGTGCAATAAAGAATACAATAACAATAATAATAATAATTCATTGTTATTTTATTTGAGAAATAGTAAATAGATTTCAATTATTATTTTGCAGGCTACTGCTTCCACATCTACAAATTTGGTGGCAACTCCAAATATTGGCGGACCTAGCCACTCCAATTTGGAGCAGTCAGAGGCAGCGGACGCCTCTCCTGTTGTTCTGGTTGTTTCTGAACTGGATCCTGCGATGCAGGAAAACGAAGTTCCTAATTAGTCTGTTCCGTTAGAGTTAATATTTTAATGCATAAGTTGCTCTTTTATTGATTATATTGTTATTGTAATTTCTACTGCGACTAAGTATATTATATAACAGTTAAATTAATAATCAATAATAATAATGTAATGTAATGTTAATATTGTAATGTTAGAAGTAATAAATAAATAAAGCCTTTATTCAGACATTTTACATTAATTCTTAATCTTAACTATTATTTTCCTGCACTGCCTCGACAAACCCATCCATTTGATGATGGCAAAGGCCTCCTCCAACATTTTCCACAGCTCTCTGTCTCTAGCTGTTCGGGACAATATGCCACCTGCCACTACTCTGATATCGTCGACCCATCTTTGCATTGGTCTACCTCTTTTTCTCTTGAAATGACCCGTGTACCAATTCATTACCTTTTTGCTCCATTTATCTTGTCCCCTGATTGTATGCCCCGCCCACTTCCACTTAAGGCGCTTGATTGTAACTGTAACACCTTTGTTTTAGTACAACTTCTTATGTTTGTTGTTTTTATCCTATCGGACAATTTTTCACCATCATACTTACTTCTGTTCATGGCGTTCTGACAAGATTCCATTTAAGTAAGTGTAATGCAAGCCATGTCTTCTTCTTCTTCTTCTTCTTCTTCACGGCTGTCCTTCGACGAACGGCTGGGAGATGATCCCTGAGTTCTTCAAGAACCTGTAGGTACCCAACCTTGCTCAATCGAAAGTTCGCAATGAACTCTCTTTCTGGCAGCTCCATAGGATCGTAAAAGTCCCGCAGCCTACGCCTATGAACGCGTAAAGTTTTTTATTTACGCAGTTCGTCAGCATGTGCAATTAAAATTGCGCGAGTCATTGTCGTTCGCTTGGCTGTTGTTTGTTTTACCTTTAATTATATAAATGGACGCTATTTCACTTCTATTACTGTTGTGAGCCTAAATTCATTGAAAATAATTTAAATTTTCTATAACTTACTAACTTGTTATCATTGTTGATGTTCAAAAACACTGCTCTCTACTAGTTGCTAAAGATATAGGCACTCGTCTCATTGAGTTTTCAACAATGACCTGTCATTCTGCTTAGCGAATACGAAAGTAAAGTTGTCGATACGAGAATTTAAGGCAAAATGCGTTTCCAGTCGCCATCCCAACACTATGCGTGGCCATCTCACTAAAGATGTACTTTTGACGTCATTTCGATTATCAACCTCTTGTCAACTGAGTTACAGAATACAAAATTTGATTTTGACAATTTTAGATTCTAACAGACAAGCCGGTGCCCATCAAATTTTAAAAGCCACTGAGATACAGAATAGGCCGGCTGATCTTATTTGAAAAATAGGTGAATTCTCTTCTCTCCTCACATATACCTTGCCATAAGCGGTCCAGCAAAATTTATATTTCTTGGACTTATTTCAGTAGGGCGTAAGCTGTTCTGACACATATATTGGTGTATCCTTGCTTGTCTTCAATTCCAAGTGCGAAGCGCAGAGTTTTGTCTTGTGCCTGATATTGAAACTTGCTTGATTATAATATATCAGTATTTATCAAGGTAGAAGACGTTTCCACATCAACTGGAGTATTCTTGGTGCCCTCTTTTTTTGTCTTTATTCGATAAGTATCCTTGATATCAGTTATATTAATACTGCTTCCTATGGTCTTCGTTAACGCATGACCATGTCTATCATATCGTCTTTGGTTTCCATCTGTTTCTTAGGCACGTTTTTTATTTCAATATTTGCTTTCCTTGTATCTGTATGTCTTCTATCTTGTTTTCAAGTTCGGTTATATATTTCCTATCTTCGGTTCGCTGCTGTTCTAGGCAAATATTTTTTTTCTTGAGGTCCTCATTTTGTGCTAATAGGTGCTCAACTGAGGATTGTATACTACTATTAGAATGCTGGATATCCTTAAGTATTTTCTTAATATCCTTTTCTTGCTCTTGTAGCAGGCATTTTATTTCATCCTTGAAATTAAGTAGCTCGGCATAATCTTCTTCCCTTTTCCTTTTGTATCGTGGAAAAACACGTACAGAGGGTGCAGTTTCGACGTCAATTTGGTTTGACTTTGAATCAGAGGCCGATCTGTGTGATGCACTATCCATTTTATTTAAATCCACGGTAAACTTGGACCAGCGACAAAATTCTGCCCGCTAACGCAAACGCTTATGAGCCGCTTATAACGCTATAACGCTTATATTGCCCATTTTGGAATTATTTTGTCACCGTCTAGTTCGTAAGTTATTTTATTTGTTTATTTCTCTACTACTAAGTTTGTGTTTGTACCTTCACTGTGTATGGTAATTCCAAATAAAGAGTTTATTTATTTATATTTATTTATTTATTGTGATATCATAAGTTTCTTTCTGAGTCTGATAGGAGAATTGAGCTGAGCAGTAGGCGACGGGTAACCAAAGAAAATATTATTTCTTTCTTTAGATAATACTGCATTTTTTTGTTAAATATCCTTGAAAATATGGTGGCGAGACTTTTTGTTGCGATTTTTGCTTGAAAAAGGGTGGGATCATCCACGTTCTTTGGAAGTGATAACAAACAGTACTTTACTTGTATCATTTATTAATGAAACCAATTGGCGTTTCATTTTTTAAAGTTGGATTGGGGTAGAACAAGCTAAGCTTCAATGTCATATGCAATATGGTATAGTAAGCTTTTGTGCAAATTATGCACTTCTCAATTGTATTAACGTACATCTAATCGGTGCTAAACGGCGTGGTACCTGCACCGTCATGACATTTATGATTATTCGCGTAGGAAAATGGCATCATGCTGGGTGATTTCACTTTTTTAACTTTTAATTAAACTAGGATTTACATAGACTCTATAATACTGAAAATCATAGCCTCTGTAGACTCGTATTTTCGTTATTGAGGTTGAGGATCTAGGTGGATTTAGGTCTTTAAACTCTTTGGGAACTTGGGAACTCTTTGATTAATTCCGGAAAAAGTATAATGTGTTCTTATCCAGACCTTTATAATTTATACAAATGCAATAAATTGCATTAATCAGTTACTCCATTGTGGCGTGATTGCAGATTGGAGTACAAACCAACGAAACAACGAACAAACAAAATATCACTGGTCACTACTATACAAAAGCCAGATCTTTAAATAAATAAAAAAACAAAGTTAAGTACATTGAATTGAATAAGCTAAGTAAGTTAGGACTGTTGCTTAGAAAATTCAGTATCGTGATTTTATTACCCGTGAATGCTGTTGCAATTTAAAATGAAATTCCGTCGAATTCAGCAAAACAGGGAAAAGGGAAGTACTTGTAATGGTTCATTTAATGTATATCCTTTCGGCGTGCCACGCGGTGTTATATCGTCGGCAAATGGACAGTCCAGCCCCTTGAGGAACCTAAAAGGGTTCGGTTTTGGTAGGCACTCAATAATTGAAGTCGTTGAGATTCCGGCCGCATTGTTGCGGTAACACCTGTGACGTGGAAAGGGAGGATGAGCGCCTAACGGGCAACAATCAGGTTAATGTTTATTATAATGCCCGATTTATTGGCGATTCTCATTTACGGTCCACGTTTGTAAAGCCCGCACCGGCTTATTAGCGCGACACACGCGCTTCGTTCTCGATTTTACTGCGCGGCCCGGCTTAACAGCAAACTGAAGCTTAATTAAAACTAAAACAACTCGGCAAATACATTGATCAGTCCAATACCCTTTGTTATTTACGTTTATCAAGCTGCTTTGTATGCCCTATTGATTGCAAACAGAGGCACAATTAAAAATGATCACTGATTGTTATAATTTAGGTAACTAATATACCCACTATATACCCACTATCCCCAAAGTATACTGACTCTGCACGCAAACAATATGTGCCTAAAATTCTTTAATACATAGCATATAAAGCAAATTTAATACAGCATAAAATATTCCTCAGAATACATGTTATATGATGGACACGCTCATACAATGCTATATATACCATAGCTAAATATAGTCGATAGCCTCAATATAATTATATTTTATTATGTTAATTATAACGTAGTCAGAACTGCGCTAAACGTTTTGGCATAAAACGTATCGAGCTTTTCTTCTGTGTGCTTTGATTCAAGCGTTTCATGTGAAGCACAACGTCTGGTCATATTAGTTATTCCGTGGTAGCAGGTCGCTACTCAGGTAAACCTAATATTAATTCATGCTGCTCATTTATTACGCTTCAGGTGTTAACTTGTCAAAGAAACCGCGCAAGTGCTGGCAGTGGGTATGCACCGATGGTTTACCTCTCTGATATGTTTGCAACTGGTTAAGTTACATTGCGAATGAAATGCCAGCCTGAGTTCTATATACAAATTTAGTCAATTACGGATACCTATATGTATTTTGATATACATTATATTAGTAAGGGATGGAAGGGAAGTCTTAGTCACTTGTGCGTCGCCGATAAATAAGTAAGATAGTCTGGCTGGTATGGATGCACTGCTAGCGCATTGACCTAAGCAAAGCGTATCTCCGGGAAAAGGCTGGGGGACGCGCGGTGTCACTACACAAACCGCACTGCCGGATAATGTAATGTTTCGCGAACCTCCTGAACTATGGTTTCATAGATTACGACCATCAATGCATCTTATAACATAAAGACAAGTATAAAGATGATTAATATTCATGCATATGACGAACAAGCAATAGGACAGGTAATTTTTAAATAAGTAGGTCATTCTAAACTCGGATAGGATTCCGTAAAAAGTAGGGATGGATTATCTTACGGAAATTATTATGGAAGTGATCGCAATCCAGATAATGGCATGCGTACGATACACTCGCAATTATCGGACTTAATCATTATTATTGGGCATTTTCCCTATCGGAATTGCTTTCGATTCAGGTTCCCGTAACTAATCTTGTAATATCCCATTGTTATTGCCTGGAATGAAGTTGTGTTTACCCCAAGTTACTCCTGCTATTCGAGAAATGTTTGTTATCATGTTTATACGGATACGGATGTAGTGGCTCTGTATAAAGATTATGACAGTTATTTATTATTCAATTATATTGATTAACTTATTTAATATTCATTTGTTTAAATTAGGTACACTGTACACTTATTGACGTCAATCCATACTAATATTATAAACGCGAAAGCGACGGAGTAGCGGATTAACGTGATTTTTGGCATGGATATAGTTGAGGACCTGGAGAGTGACATAGGCTACTATCCCGGTAAGCACTTCCTGCGGTAATCATAAAAACTTAAACCACGCGTACAAAGTCGCGGGCATCAGCTAGTTACTTATAAAACATGATGGTATTATGTAGTTAGTATAAGCTATCAATGCATCTTATTATTTTCTTAAAATAAAAATATAATTTTCACTCAGTTTTATTAAATGTTACCAGATTTCATAGTTTAATTTAGGTAATTGCAGATAAATAATAATAATCGAATGTCTTAGGACCCTAAAGAGGTTGGAATTCAAGTAATCATATGACCATATTTTATACCATCTTTAGATAAATTTATTAACAGTCTAGATTTCCAAATGAGATGTACGCATGCGTTGCTGTTAGTTTTCATGCCATCTCTTGAAAACAAAAGGTAGATGTAAAGCGGCCTGAGAACGTAATCATTCACACGTAAGCCTCCTCAGGAGTGTGGGTTGGCGAATTTATGTGCAAATACGCTTCGGGACTGCCCAATGTGCTAATGAAAGGCGATACATTATTCAAACTTTGAATTATACAGTGGCATGTAAATCGATATTCTCACCGCATAGCAGCAGCCCAAATCATTCAAAGAATGAGTGGAAATGTAACTGAAGGGTCTTTGAATCACCGCAATTCTAATTAGTGGACGTTGGGCTATCGCCGTCGCCAGCAATGCAGAGATTCTGACGAATTTATTATAATTCTCCTGTCGTCACCTTATCGTATTGTGTATTTACCAATGTGTCCAACGGGATGAAGATTTTATTAGGACAATCATCATCATTATTAATTTCGTAGCCAGCCGATTACTGAGCACGAGTTGAATGAAAAAGGTTAGCAAACGCGCTGGCCAAGTGCGGTTGCCAGACTTGAACACATGTTGAGGAATATTTGTGCGTACAGCCATTTTCACGATGATTTTTTCAGCCACATACACCGTTATAGAAACTCCCTTTCAATCAGGACAGCAAAGGTTAAAAAAGGTTAAGGTTTTAAATTTATATAAGAAAAATATTATTTCATGCAAGAATTCATAAATCTATAAATATAAAAGCGAAAGGTCACTCACTGATTCATCACAAACTCTCTGGAACTATAAGACATACAGACTTAAAATTTGGAAGGTAGGTTCCTTCTATGATGTAGACATCAGCTAAGAAACAGGTTGAGAAAAATCACCCCTAAAGGGTTGAAATGGGGGTTGGAAGTTTGTATGAAAGTCCTATGTTTTTGTAGTACGGACTTGAAAATCGGGATTTAGGTTATTAGTTTTAAATAATGATGTATACGCAATTTTACGTAAATCCATCCCAAAAGCGGTCCAATGAGGGTTAGAAGGTTACATAAAAGTTCTGTGATTTTTAATTACAGACAAATCATCAATCAATTGGGTTATAATTTTTAAATAATAAAAACCTGCATAAGCTGCTTAAGCATAAAGCCTCTATAGATAAGCTTTTTGCAGCGGGGAAATTTCACAACATCACTGGAAATTGTACGAAGACGAAGTCGCGGTCGACTTCTAGTAATAAAATATTAGCTTAAAAATAGTCAAGGAAATATTCAGATTTTCGTAATTTGTAATATGCTTAGAAGCAGCTGATATAACTGAAACTGGTAACAATATAGGGAAACAATTTATTGAGAACCGCCAAATGGAAAATCTCACTCGGATGGCCATGTACAGGCGTTGATTAGTACGGCAGTAACAAAAACTATTCCCGAACCGGGCGCAATAAACGAAGTGGAAAAAGTCGATATGAGATTTGGACGACGATTTGGTTGTAGAACGTAAGCGGCAATCCCAGATACTAGCTTACAGTGAATGCGCACCATTTTTAAATGATTACTGTGTGCCCTTCCCTTTAGTGCAGATGCGTTCCTCGGACACCGCGTACAGACTACGGAGAAATGCAAAGGATACGGAATTTATTTTCTAATTCGGCGAAGCGAAAGCTAATAAAATACAGAAACATCAATACATATCATTGTAAAAATCTTAGTCAAAGAAATTATATTTTATCTGCAATGAGTCCTATGTGATATT
The DNA here is from genome assembly GCA_964035005.1 of Erebia palarica. Lineage (NCBI taxonomy): Eukaryota > Metazoa > Arthropoda > Insecta > Lepidoptera > Nymphalidae > Erebia > Erebia palarica. Next base: position 47,271,861 of record OZ035983.1, read on the forward strand.
TTTTTAAATTAATATGTTGTGTTTAAGAGAATTAAATTTTAAAATAATTAGTAAAAAATGTCAATGACAAGTCAATAGACTTGATTCTAAATAATTCAGGGCCTTAGAGATAAATTGTTAACTTTAACTCCAAAATATCAACTTAGAGAAAATAAGAGATAACTTTTAAGTATTTTAATAGTGAATTTACTGCCCTTGTTGAATTTTTAATAATAAGGAATCACAATTTAGGATTTGGCAGAAAACTAATATGTTCGATATATTTTTATTAATTCACTAAACTGGTATTTTATTTAAAGAGTAATTTGTTTAAATATCATGGCAAATAAATTTGTGTATACATTTTTATTTATATTATATATTATTATATATTACATAAACAGCAAAAAGTAAGATTGGATTAAAATTACTTAGTATGCTGAATATACATTAGGTAAAAAAATCTTAAGTGGTCCTCTAAATAAGGAAAAGATTAATATTGTCTTTACTTAAGCGTTCACAAACACTTTGAAACTTCGAACTTTTATACAAAGTGATAATGATAATATGGAAGATAGAAAGATCAATAATGTGCTTAATAAAGGCGATTAATTGAGAAACTTCCTACTGATAAAAAGATTTTTCATTTAAAGGAGGAATACTGTTTTTTTTGAGATAAGTACTCTCCTCTTTCTCTCCAGGCAGCTTTGTGTGTACATTGCGTCATAACCATTCATTGCTTCTGCACAATCGGACCGCATCGCAGTGCACGCACTGGTCTCTACAAAGGGATGGGGAATCAATTAGATAAAAGAAATACGACGTCGAAGATTTTCATCCCGCTGTGAGCTTTGACCGATAATTCCTCATAATAATCGGATTCGAGTTGCAGCATTCGCTTTATTACATATTCTTTATTACTGACTCTTTCAACTTTTCTAAATTGTCGTCAGTCTAAAGAAAAATGTAGTAATTGGTAGATATATTTTTTTAATAATTTAATAACTAAAAATACTATAGAGTTTTTAATGTGACGTTTATTAAGGTTGATGAATACAGACGTTACCCTTTGATTGCTCAGCCTACTTGGAAATAAACGAACCTGTTGCTATTGGATGCGGACTGAGTTTACGAAAAATTATTCTTTGTGGTTTGGATCAGTTCTTTTTGATTATAATATGGAGAGCTGGAAGAGAGGATTAAAGTTTTAAACAACATGCATAGCTACGAATATGAATGGGCAGATGAAATATTTTCAGCTCCCAATTATTACTTTTAAAAAGTTTTCAACTAAGTTAAATATCCGCTTGAAGCCTATCCTTTGAACCTGCGCACCATCAATGCATACAAATATTGGTTGAAATTTTTTTGTTTCAATCCCTGTGCGATGATAATATTTTAGCATAAAATGTGTGGTACCTTGCAACACAAACATAAACGTATCAAATAACTGAATGAAATGAAAAAAAAAAACAGCTGCGAAAACGAATTCGTTCGTCGGATGTGTAAAATGTTGAAATATTCATCTACCCGCAGCTCCGTACACCGGAATTCATGGGTGAATATAGAGCACACCAAGCTGCCGCTATAGCAAACCTCACCGCATCAAAACAACAACTGGTACATTTGATTAAAATAAATAAAAGGAATCATAGTGCGCGAGCGGTGTCACTCTATATAACTTCCACGAAGTGCCCTTGCATGCGGCGACAAATATTCGAAAAACGTATCAATGGCATCTATCGTCTATTTCTAATATGTTCAACTGCGCACATGGTGTTTTCTCGCCAAATTTCGACGGCAAAATTACCAAATATTGGATTACTATCTATATAAATACGTACCATACACATTCGTATATTATGTAGTGGGGTAAATAATGCAAATTTGGACTGCAATGGCCATAAATATCATCCAAAGCATGCCGAATATGAGAAAGACGCAACACTTTAAAATGGCATATCTATTCTAAACGGAAGCTAAAATAGTATCGAGTTACAAATCGTACAGAAAATCTAGACGTTCGTTTGGCCGAGCTCCAACCGAGAAGTGATCATATCTGTCAATATTCTTTGAGCATACGATGCGTAAAACCCCTTCGATAACTGGGAATTCTGAAACAAAGGGGCTATATTTTTGATTCAAAATCCCAGACGAATATTTCTAGTTAACTCTCAAAACACTTTTAATCTAATTACGACAATTCACTAAGTTAAAATTTTCCTTCGCCCCGGGAATTTCTTTTAATATCTTGAAATTCGGAAGACGCCTAAACCAACTTTTTAATTAAAGATAATCAGAGTGAGACTACAACAGACATTGTCACGGTGAAAAATGCTAACAGTATAATTATTCAGATGCGACCCTTGTTGACGGGCAATCAACGGAAACATGGTTCACTGGCAATTATGTCAAGCGATGAAAGAGTGTCGACTCTGTGGTTAGAGAACCTGCTCTCTTTATCAAGGGTCGAGTGCTTTTAATCCTGCCGCAGACAAATATGTATGTTAAGCATACAAAATAATTATAATGAACCGTGTAACATTTTTATTATTTAAAAATGAATATGTGACTTATGTTACCTAGTGTGTTTGTAAGAAAACTTTTCATCAGATGAACAATACGCGAAGACCGACATACATTAAGCTAAGCTAATCATTATTTTACATCAGAAGAAGATAAAATGCATAAACGTAAATGATGTGGTAGAAAGCAAGGTCCTTCGAACTAAATAAAGTAAACAAATAGTAGGTACATATAGTGAAATAAAAACCCCATCAAATTAACAACGATAGTGAAACATCAAGGAAACGTTTGAAAGATGATGTTAAGTGGTAAAAGTTAACATTGTGGCGCGATACGCTCGAGGAAATGCGCATTTGAGTTCGCAGTCATGAAATGGATTATAGTTTAAAACACAAGGAGTGCTTCTGTTGAACATAGTTGGGTGATATCGCACTCGTTAGACGGTTGCACGAGTGCACGCCATAACGACTACCTGTATGGGTTTCCGACTCCTTTATATTAAAGAGTTCAATTGCGAATCTGTGATACATTTTTTAAATAATAATTTACTGGTTTTCTTGTGACTTAGTCCGCGTAGAATTTTAGTTTTCCCGTGCTTTAAAATTAATTCCTGCTACAGTAAAATCTGTGAGAAATAGCTTTGGCAATGCTATGCTCGTGGAAAGTAGACAGTATTGATTGAAGCATTGGTGCTGCTTTTTTATAGAGGAGGATATATTTCTAAAACTACAGCTGTCCCTACTTTTATCATAACCCGTTCAAAAGTACTCAGGAAAATGTAAAGCAAAAAACATGAAGAGAAAAACTGCAGTTAAATATGAAGTAAGTCTGTACAAAACATTATACCTAAAATGGCGTAAATATTTCCCAGCTATTGATTCGTGACTTATGCTGACTTGGGACGTTCAATTTATTGGAACGATAGGTCATAAATTAGAAACTCGCATGTTTTGGTATACTCAATGCAACGTTTCCGTATATTTACAATGCTGTCGAGTTGTCAAGTTGTGCGGTAACATTTGGCCGACATTTACATACAATTTCATATTCATACCAGAATTAGGTGGTGGGTTGAGGCAACGCTCGATGACAGCGATCGTACTAAATGAGTTTAATTTAACTTTACTATACCATAACGATAAAAAGGCAGGGCTATGTTTACGTGGCATGATGTTTGTTAGCTTCCCGAAAATAATGAAATTAACATTCTATATTATTTGTTCTTCACGGTTGCTGACATTGTTACTTATGAAATTGCTTACATCAATACAAACTTTGAAATTCTGTTAACCTAACATAGGATTACATTAAAGGTAAACAAGTCGTTCAATAAAACAACCACTTTAATTGTTTTGCTTAGCGCAATTGTAAAGTTACCATAACTCGTGTATTGCTGATGCGAAAAAGACAAACGAAAGATCAAACAGTGCAAGTTATATTGAATAAAAACTTTGCTCTTGCATACTAATGCTAAAATTTGTATTCGACTGAGTTTGCTTGACTTTTCATTAAGTTTCTCGTTTCGTCGGGCGGGAGATGGAAATCATAGTAATCATTAAGTCTGATTAAGCATCTCGCAAATCGCACTTGTAATATCTTCTTTGTTCAATTTCGCTGGGAATTATTCCTGGGAATTATTCGAGATTTATTTAGTGAATGTTATTTAATGTTTAATATAAATTTGCCAAGCGTCATTTCAACCTGAAATTTAATTTCAGATTACAAATTTACTTTATCAAAAAAAGTTCATGTCGGAGTGGATTTTATCTCTAGCAAAATGTTAGATATTCAGAATGAAGCTAAAATAAACCTGTCGACACAAAAGTTGATATGACAGAAAGCTCCTACTAGGTAGCGCTAGGGTTCCATAGAGAAATTGCACTTTATGTAGGAATAGACGAAGAGACAGGGCGTGCATTAGGCGAATTAAAAACCTTTTCGCGCAGCTCTACGTTTGTTTCTCGATTCATAGCTCGCATGTTTCTGAAAGTGAATAATGAGAAAGAGTTGAAATCAAATGGCTAAACAGGTCATCAAAGGTCGTGAAATGAGCACACTCAAAGTATTCGAATAACAGGCAAACGGGCGGGCTATGAGCGGATTTACGAGACGATCGCTGCAGAAACGTGTTTTAATCCGATGTGTATCAGCACTGGCCGTGATGAATAGACGTATTAAAGTAGCTATATTTGAGTATAATGTAGAGCTATCTTATTATATCATGTTATTTTTGAGACAAACTGTTGCAACTAACATTATTATGTTGCATTCCATCTAAAGATTTATTAATTTATTTATTGCATCTAAAGATACTCGTATATAACTTAAAATCGATTGTCATTCACTCGCACGTATATTTAGCCCATAAAGTCCGTCAAACTGATCTGACCCGGTGACAGCGTCTCTAGTATCTATCGAAAATAAAATGAAAACAAAAACTTAACAGGCATAAAAATTAGTTCCAAACCTGGCCTTCGGGCCAGATAAGTTTAACGGACTGCACTTGCACATTTATTTATGTTAGTAGGTAGTGAGTTCCATTTTTCAATTTCTGTTTTGCTCCAGGCAGATATTATAGTTTAATTGACACCTAGCAATAATATTGGTCAAGGTTTGTTCAGGTTGTTCACTAAGTGGATATCTTACGTGATGTAAAAGTTATTTGTTTAACCGAATGCCTTTAGTGGCTTTAAATTGAAATAACTATTCAAAATTTGGTATAAAAGATGAAATTTCATATAAGTGAAAATAAATGAGCAGCGCACAAATCCCAGTAGTTGAAATCGCAGCATAGAAATTAATTATACCTAAAACTATTTTGTAAGTAATAAAATATTTAGTTGCGTACAAAACCGCAACGGGAGAGGCGAGCCTTTTAAAGCCGAAACTCCCTATACACATTCAGGTTGGAAAATCTCCGGCAAGAATTACTAAGGTCAAACGTAATAAATTTTGTTTTAGTCGGCAAACTATGCGGTCAGAAATTCGAGGCATTTTGTTTCGTCGATGCCTACTTTATTTCATGTAATCCATTAAGACACATAACGAATAGTCTGGGGCGAGAGAGTTTTCATTGACATGCTCTTAATGCTCGTTTTGCGATAGAAACGCTAGGAGTATGTTGGTAAGATTTTGTGATTTCCATAAAAATATGTTGTGTATATGCAAGTTTTCATAATTATTACCCCATCAATAAAAAAATGGTACACCAACTGTTTCAATATTACGTAAATTATATTGACCCGCAGCTGTATCAAATCATTTTTCAGTATTTTAATCTATAGGAAATTTTATGACCGTCTCTGGGACTATTTGTAATGTGTAAAGGGTTTGCCCTTCCAAAGGACAGTTCGGGTCGGGATGCGGTTTTCTAAAGGGCTATTTGTTATGATTTCAAACAAGGCCCTGTCAGATAAAATGGCTTTTGTGCCTTATTTTATGTACACGATATTTTCAGAATAAAAGTCAAAACATATTCACGCTGAAGGTCCTCTTGTAGTTTCGAAAACCACTTGTGTGTGCAATTTGTATTATTTAGGGCTGTTATTAAGTTCTTCTTCAATTTCGTTGATTTTATTAGTTAGTTTGGGTCTCAAGCATGACAGCCTCGCGAGGAAATGCTTTGTCTGAAAACGTTGTTCGTGCAGTTTCACCGTATTTTACGCTTTTGCCTCGTTTGAGGCGTGTTCAATATCCTTATCACGCTGCCATGCAAAGTATTGCTGTAAGGCTGGCCACACTCTGTGGAAATCCAGCTATTCATGTACAGTTGACGTCAAAAGTTCATATAAAATAAGCATACAAGAGGGCTTGTCGCTCACAAAGTCACCTTCAAAGTTACAGAAATAATATTCATATTGTGGGTTGTAATTTTTGCCAATTTATGGCAATCAGAATATCATTGAATAGTAGATTTTAACATTTTCTTTTAAATTTAAGGTTTACACTATGGACATTATATGGTTATTTTTGTATGAATGAGCTATTCAGCTATGTAAGTCTCTTGACGTCGATTGTACATAAAAAAGTATGCCCAAAAGATTTTCAACCGAAGCTATAGAACTGCACTACTACACTTACCAGTAATTATATTGTTATGACTGAATTCTCATTAACTACTGCTTCTTATAATAATAAAATTACCTACCTAAGTAAATTAAGATTTGCAGTATTATCTGTGCTTTTCTATTTTTATTAGGTACACCCGCTGATAATCTATTTTAAGAATACAAAAGCGCACTTTTAGCCTAGCAATAAATCACTCCCCGAGATCACTTACAATTGCTTCATGTTTTTCTCGTAGAGAAAGGGAAAGTAATAACTTCCCAGCCAATTACAACACTCTAGTTACATTAATCCTGCAAATACTTGCCCCAAAAAGGAAAGTTTCGAAACAAGTTGAGCCCGAAAAAACATAAATATCAATGGCGTAAAGGACCCCTCGAAGGGTGCCCAACTGCCATGCGTTTTATGGCCTATAATACCGAGATTCAGATATGACCAATATCATATTCCTGCAATTCCTGAAACTTTTCCGACTTTTCTTGATTTTATACTTAGTTGAAACGAAGGGTCCGGTGTCTCATAAAATCAGAACGTATGCAATGTGTAATAAAGCGCTATTTACTCTTTAAACAAAGGACTTGACCGGTGGAACTATGGCAGCTTGCCTAGGTGTCAAAAATCAATGTTCAGCAATGATTTCTTTATTATTGTAATTGTAATATTTCACTGTTTTCAGATAAAAAAGTTTGAGGAGTCTGAAGGCTCGGAAAACTGCGAAAATGAACAAAAAAGTTTCACCAAAAGACTGCTTTCCCACACTAGATGGCGCTATTCATTGTGTTAAGCGAGTCTAAAAAAATATTTTCAAGTATTATTTCTTTATTATTGTAATTGTTATATTTTATAGTTTTCAAATAAAAAAGTTTCAGGAGTCTGAAGGCTCTGAAAACTGAGAAAATAGATAAAAAAAGTTTCACCAAAAACTGCTTTCCCACACTAGATGGCGCTAGTTATTGTGGTGAGTCTAGAAAATATTTTTAAGTATTGCTCAATACTTTTCGTTAACAAGTTCAACTATTCGACCACAGATGGCAGCATATGCAATGTGACAGGGCGTTCCTTTAAACGTAGTATTTCAAAATGCTTTATTCGATCGATTAGTTTGAGACTTGTCAAAAAATAAAAATAATTATAAACAAAACATACATTTCCTTTTCATTACTATTTAATTGATCAAAAATAAATCATTCCTAATATAATAACTAAGGTACTTAAATGGTATTCATGTAGGGTTACAAGATTATTATTAGGCATGGATATAATGGAACGTCAAAATGGAGTAGTGCTTAAAGAGGAAAGCGGACGCTCAAGATTTAAACAATAAACGTACTGTTTTTTTTTGTCATTTGAACCCCGACCTTATTTGGAATAATAAATCCATAATAATTCCGTTTTGAATTTTTAAACCTTACTGTAAAAACGGAAATCCTGTGCATTGTCCCGAATCGGAGGGCAATTACTGGTCATGTCCTTTATAGATCTAATATAGATCAACTTAATGATGCATTCATCTGTGCACAAAAATAAACCATAAGTGGTTATATGTGTATTTATTAAATTAATACGCTTAAACGTAGTTACGTGACGTTTTACAACTACCTAATAGGTATAAAATGCAATTCTGAATTTAAATATTTTTAAAAGCTATAAAGTTAAGGTAATAGCTACGTTCTCATAAAACACGAACGTCACGCAGGAATTGTTTGAATACCGTCGCGTTAAAAAAATTACGATTCATTTAGCAGGAACCATTATGAAATCGTTAAAATTTTTCCCCGGTGTATGGTAAAACACGATTATATAATTACCGTTTATTCACACGCACACAAAATCCGCTAAATGAAGCCTACACTTTGATATGATAATAAATTAAATAAACGTCATAAATACCGCGCTGAAATTAAATTAACGGATTATTTGCGTACGCAAATGTAAAGTAAGTGATTAAGCGTTTCCCACACGTGCTCGCTCCCAAAAGAGTAATACGTTATGTAGCATAATTACTTTAGACAAAGCGGTGCGCCAGTTTAGGGAAGATGAAGAAGAATCGCAGGTGTAAATGGCCGTCTATTGCGCCTTCCATCACCGCGACCTACGTATCCACGAAAACCATGTCGCCGCGAAAATCACACATGTACCCGACTAAATTAGGTCCATTTTACCTAAAATTATGTTTAAAGTTGCGGACGATTACCGCGTAGCGTTTGTGGTATAATTATGTCCCAGACACGAAACATTTAGAGCCAATTCCCAGCTGGCTTGTTCTAAGAACAATTAAATATACCAACTCGCCCTACACGAGAAGAAACGTAATGTGTGTTAAGCGCTGTTATTTGCTTTGTCTAATCCTTGTATCATTATAGCGTCCACGGTCAAAATAATATACGGTTATTCAGAGTTTGGTTTGTACTTGTTTAGTAACGATCCAGATCAGTTATATATAGTATACTTGAAAGAAAACCAATGACAATTTCAATTCCTTTCCTGGTACGTTGATAAACTACGTCCTCAAAGAGATATCCTCACCCAACCGCAGCCATTAGTCTGTCTAGAGCTTCAGCAACTTACCTGAAATGATAAATAAAATGAATAAAGTACATGCTCCATCGGGTGTAACAATATATTTTCTAAGTCTGAACAAAGCCTATTTGCCATAATGACTGTTGCGTGCGGCGCGTCAAACATGTAAGCAAACAATTTTGGCACGCCTGAGTAAATACGACTGGGAAATATCTTCGCCCGGGCGCCGTTAGTGCGGTGTGTACACTCACGATGTAACTCGAATTTGCTGAGTATCATCTTTTCAGCAAAGCTTTTGTTGATAATGAAATACAAATAGTATCCTTCAGTCAACTACGGTGCAGCGGGTTTTGTTAGGAGAATGCGCGAGTATTTACATAGGAAGCCAAGAAAGCTCAAGGGGTTGCAGAGAAAAATCACAGCTATTTATATATATTATTATATTTTTAGGATTGCTTAGATCCCCTATTTTGCTTGCGTTGAAAATACCACAATGAGCTTTATGGAAGCACGAATAGGGCGGGGAATAAATTAATTTAAATTAACTAAGAGAAAAGGGACTAAGAAATTACTAGGCTGTGTGGTCGGTACCGCGTTTCTATTTTAATAGCGCCAAGACAAAGGTGGGTATAAAGGGATCGGGTTTGTTATTGTTTATTAAATCTCTACGTATATCTTTGTATAAATTTTAATAATAACTATATTTAATTAGGTCATTAATTACATATAGGTAGGCACAAAGACGAAAATAATTTTGTACTTTTGCTATTTACATTGCGTTGAGTTGTCTTTGGCTTCACTTGACAAATTACTTCTACCTTGTGTAGTCTTAATAACGACCTCATTTGCGATCATGCAATTTCTCAAGTGTACATGCAAAGAGAACAGACAACACATAATAACGAGGAGAAATTTACAAATCTGCAAGTTTGAACGCATAAATACCTTGCAGCCGAGGAACTCGCTGCATTAAGCAACAATACGTAGAATGCAGAGCTGCATATATTAGCGTCTTGTCCTTTGGCGGGATATCTAGGAAGTTCACCGTGGCCCACGATTTACACGGCTTTCGAAATACTGGGACTCGCCAAACTGTGGCAACAAAGCTAAGACAGCCAACGTACTGCAGCTACTTTCGCACGAATAGTTTTCATGGCGTAAAATGTTCACCATTATTATCCATCACCGTATCTACTGCAGTCGTAAATCGAGGAAATATTGTGTTAGCGAAATGTAGCAAAGCAATGTCTTGGAAAGTAAAATTTATGCATGAAAATGTGACAATTGTTTTCAGTGATGGCAAATTTTACAAGACTTCATCTTGGAAATTTTGTACGTATTCGGCTAACTAAATATTATTTGAATAATGTTTTACGGCCGGTGGTATACCACTTTTGTTTTATAGTGTAGTAGATTTTATAATGTCTACATCGTCCCAACTACCACCTTATGTAACTTGACAAAAGACTACCTAAATTTTGATGTCTGAATGTAATGCATAATGTAAGTACCCCACAAAACGAATTAATGATTCTAATTAAAAAGGATTACAATTCAGACATTTAATAATGGAAAAAATGTGTTAAGTTAAAAATGAAAACTGAGAAAAATTTAAATGAAAATGCTAAGATATACTGTTAAGCAATAAGAAAAGGTTGGAAATGAAATCATGTTAAAACTGGTAAAGGTTAACAGAAGCTATTCTCATTAGGCTAACGAGGCCAAAGCACTATCTAATCACGTTTAGTTGCCAAATTACACGGTTCGCTTTTAAATGTGGCTTACTTTAATCCTATGTACCGCAAATATCTGGAATATGGTTACTCAAAGGAAATTATAAAAAAGTTTACCGGCCTTGTGATATCATGTATGGAATGTTTAACTTTTGTAACTTTGCTAATTTTAGTCATATTTAACTAATTGTACGCATATTTTGCGGGGTACTCTTTAATTTTAATCTAACCTACTTACATGCAAACTTTAACTTTGAATACATTGCACTCTCATTTAAATAGTTGCTAACCGGAAATTTCTAAATTCTATATTATTATGTGGATTACGCTACTTTTAAAAGAAGCTGTGCATGTATTACGAATAAGTACTGACTTAGCGGAATACAAGTTAAAGGCAAATTCTCTTCAGTTCGTGAAATTCCTTTCTCAACACGAGGCTAGTAGTACTTAATGCCAAGGAGAAGAGATATTTCGTTAGATAAGCCTAGTCTTGAATACATATGCGCGCAAACGTAAGGGTTGCAGCCATCGGCAGGATACGTTTATCGCTCCTCGTAAACCTGTAGGATAAGTCGCCTTACATGAGCTTGGAAGGAGTTAAAGCACGCTAAAGAGAATCATAGTTCAAACTATTTACTATTCCTAAAAGTCCTTACTGGATTATCTAAGGACTGTTTTCCATTGCATATACAAGAGTGCGGTAAACACAATACTCTTTAGGTTTAGCCGTGACACTTATTATTTTAATTTGCTGAGCTGCTCTGTGTACCACATGATTTTTAGTTTACTTGTTATTCATAATATCTGTACTTTTAACTAGAAGGTTTCGTTTGTTTCATGTGAAATGTCACGTTTGCGATTGTAGATAAATCTTCTTTATTATTAAATCATAGTTAACTATGTTGAATAGATATTTTTTAAAGTTTTCAAAGACAGTATTACAATATTTGGAAATCGAAAGCCAACGCTAACTCTATTTTAGCTATTTTCTACGAAGACGTAACAAACATGCAGAGGGTTTTGGGAAACTTCATGTTACTAAGTCTCGTAACTTCTGATTTGCCGAATAACATAAGTTATCGCTTAGCCACCAGTAAATTAATCTAAAAAGCTGTACTTTTATAATATAGTGGTCCACCGATAATTCAAGAGCATGCTTTTCCTCCGTAGGGCTGATACGACCGTAATTTATTCCGTACAGCGCTAAATTAAATATAAAACATCGTCGTGGCGTATCAGTGTTAGTGACTGAGATAAATGAAGCCATTAGTAACGCGAGCTACACTTTTTTCGGTTCATCCGGCGGCGACAACGAGCTCGGGGGTTATGGCGAGCGAGGTTGTGGACAATTTCATTAGAAAACGTTATATGTAAGTGGGCGTTAGAGCGTTTTTGCACGAACCATCGCACCGGACGATAAAATGCGGTGACGACTCCGAGCGCTATATATTTCAATGGACCGTTTACTCATTCAACGACCTCGCACAGCACGACGCACGTTTTGCGGACTACTTTAAGGCAATTTTGTCGGTGACGCTATGTTGTTACGAGTTTTTTTACGTTGACGATGTAGCGGCTGTACGAAACAATAATTTATGAACTCGCTGAAGACGCACTACACTACCCACGACAGCTATACAACGGGTATTCCGCCGTGTGGTTGTGAAATCATATCTCGTGAAAAAAATTACAAAAGTTATTTCGGGTCGTATGTAGTATGTTGTGTATCGAGACCGAAAATTATGCCGTGCGGTGGCTCGTGCATAAACGCCTTTAGGGTGACGTTGAAGAGGCGCGGGGCAACGACGACTGAATTACAAGCGTCGTGATAAATTTTGTTGCCTCGCGACATTAGGCTCGCGGTGGTTTAGGGCGGGGAAACGCTGCCGATGGAAAATGTTTTTCATCCTTACGCGAAATTAAAACAAGGAGTGTCCTTGGTGTACTATAAAAACGTCCTATAAATAAAGGAGGTGAGCGCGAACGATGTGTGGATCGCTAACTGCGTTAAATTGTACAGCTACACTGTGTATCTGTTGACTGTTTTGGGACATTTATACGTACATTTAAAACTATATTGCAATAATTTTACACCCTATTTTTGACTGCAGCGTAGCATAAAGAGGTAAGTATAAGGAAAGAAAACAAGTCAGTTTACTTCACTACAGCCTATTAACGTCCCACTGCTGGGCACAGGCCTCCACCCTCATAGGAGAGACGGAATTAGAGCTTAGACCCACCACGCTGCTCCAATGCGGGTTGGCGGGCTTTAACGACTATTATCATGTTAGTGATAATAACCGGGACCGACGGCTTAACGTGCTCTCCGAGGCACGGGGGTGAAACACCGCCAACTTCCTAACTCCGGGCTAGTACTGAGAATTTCTAGTCAGAATACCCAGCATTTAATTATGGCCCGACCCGGGACTCGAACCCAGGACCTCGTCGGCCGCAGTCGAATATGCGAACCACTAGACCAACGAGGCAGTTAAAGATTTTTTTAGTTTACTTATGTACTAGGATTAAATGCTTTTTTTTCCTTCATTGCAATAATATAATCTCCGGCCGCACAGTATTAGTATTTAATGCCACTATTTGATTTTTCGGGAGAAGTCTTTGGGAAGCAAACTATAATTTATCTCGGTACCCAGTTTCGTCTAAATCAATTAAACGGTGGGGCACTGAAAAGGTAACAGACAGAAACACTTTCGCATTTAGTAAGGATTAAACTAGCGGCACGCTATGATGGCCGGTTTGACGTTTGTCCGCTCATGAAGTTCCGTATTAATTGATAACGACTTTGAAGGAAATAATTGTATTACTTTATTGACGATAGTGATGTGCAGAGATTCATAAATTTTATCGAATGTAGTTTTAGGTTTAGGACTCAAAATTTATTTATTAAATTGATTTCTTAAATGTATACAAGTGTAGAAAAATCAGTTTGCACCATTTAAGGGGTGAATGTACTTGTGAATATGAACAATTTTCACTATGTGGACAAACCTCTGAAATCGCAAAAAAATATCAATAAATTTTTAAAAATGGAATCTAATACGATCGTCACATAAGATCGCTGGCTAGCACAACTACTACCTCCGGCAAACTCGCGTCAATGCTCAATGCAAAACAAAGCAGTTTCGAATTGACGTTGCTTCGAAAAGTATAAACTGTCAGTGCAATGCGATTGTGATATAGTTTTGACCTGGCTTTGGATTTCAAATATTGATACTGCATTACTGTTGACCCTTGCTCGTTAATTTGGACTCTGTTCAAGCCCTTTGTTGTGGATTTCGTCGATATGACCGAACGTACGCAGAGAACTGTTCTAAATAGTCAGACACGTGAGTTCGTAATACGCCTTCGTAACTATTTCGATCGTGAAGCTCAAAATGGAGGGCCAATTTTACCTATAACGTCAGTGGTTGAACGCGTAGCTGATGCGCTTAATATTGGACAACGAACTGTTAGACGGATAACTAAAAAAAAATATGGCGAGACTGGCACAGAAGAAAATAAACTTCACACACCAAAAAAGAGAAAACGAGCAAAACCAGTCGTAGGCATCGATAGCTTTGATGCCGATGCTATCCGAAGACATGTTTACGGCTACTATTTACAGAAGGAGTATCCAACAAGAAAAAAGTTGGTGCATTCACTGAAGGAAGCTGGATTATTCTTCGGTGGGGAAAGTTCTTTAACGAAGATTTTGAAGACCATTGGATTTCGATACAAAAAATGTAACAAACGCAAAATATTGATGGAAAGATTTGATATAGCGATGGCAAGGTATACTTTTTTACGGCAAGTGAAAGAAATCAAAAATTGGCAAAATGTTGTGTTCTTGGATGAAACATGGCTTAATGCTAACCATACTGTAGGCCGTTCTTGGAACGATGACACAGCAGCATCTACTTCCAAAGTTCCTGTAGGAAAAGGATCGCGACTTATAATTTGTCACGCCGGAACCATCAACGGGTTTGTCGAAGGTTCTCTCATGGCTTTTGCGTCAAAAACCACTGGAGACTATCATGAAGACATGAATGGAGAAAAGTTTACTGAATGGTTTACCTCAATGTTGTGTAGCCTCCCTGAACCATCTATTATAATTATGGACAACGCCCCATACCACTCGATGCAAATTGACAAGCCACCTGCCCAATCCCAAAAGAAAGCTGATATCGTCGCATGGCTTCGTAAAAATGGCGTAGATGCAAACATGAATATGTTAAAAGCGGAATTAGTACGTCTTTTAAAAGAAAACAAACCAACCAAGATCCGATACGTCATTGACGAAATAGCATTAGAACATGGGCACAGAGTTATACGGTTACCGCCTTACCATTGTGAGTATAATGCGATTGAGTTGGTGTGGGCTCAAATTAAGGGATATGCTGCAAGACACAATACAGAACCCCCATTTACCACAAAAAAAATGCTAAAATTATTAGAAGAAGCTTGTGAACATGTGACTAAAGGAGACTGGGAAAAGGTTGTGAATAGAACTGTTAAATTAATAAGGGAAGATTATGAAAGAGATGTGAAAATAGATAATATTATAGAAAACGAACATATAATTATTAATGTATGTGATGATAGCAGTGACGACAGTGAAAATAGTAGTATGGACGAATCTGATTAATTATGGCCTTTTGTGGCACCTTTTTTGGTATCTTTTGTATTCATATGTTTCTTGTGTGCATATAAAGTATGTATATTCATTTTCGTTCAAATATTCAGTTCGTTCAAATAAATTAAATAAACATATACATTTTTGTTTTATTAAACCTATTTAATCAGGTACAAAAACAAAACTTAATTGTTTTTTGTTCGAGAATAAATTGACATTCCACATCACTATTGTAATGTGTCAAACCGGCCATCATAGCGTGCCGCTAGTGTAATAATATAGATAGGTATTCTTATAAATCGATCTTTAACCTTATTACTACTAAAGCCTGAAACTTCGTACTTAAAATATTGAAGGCCTTTGAACTAGGTGTTTATGAACTTTGAACTTCGTTATGTTGGGAGTCATGTTTATCTTAGACTTAGTCTGTAAGAAAAAAAAACATTTTTGTAATAAAATTACCAACTTAAAAAGTTACATCAAGGCACTCTTTGTCAGGTAAATTTTGCTTATTTTGTGGCGTGAGTTGATTTGTGATGCTGACGTGACGATGACAGTTTGACTGGAGAGGTGTTGAGTCTGTTTCCAATTAAGGTTTTTTATTAATATTATAAGGAATTTTTAAGACTACATAAGCAACAACGCAAGATTCGTCAAGTCTTACTGGCGGTTTTTTTTTAATAAGCCGCGAGATCGTGTCGTACTGGTTACAATTGGAATGGTGAAATAAATATAGCAAGCAATTATACGAGATGCGCGCAGGAAGGAATAGGTACTTAACTAATTTATTATGATCTTTTGTACTTACGCAAAATGAAGAGTTACCTACCTGCTAATAACAACTACCTGGGATATACTATACGTCTTTGTAAATAAAATAGCGATAAATCATACCTTTAAGGCGTTTTTCCACGGGCCTCCGTGCTCCGCTATAAAATGCAATATTGACAACATTTCTATGAATCGTTTAGTGGCAACAATTACGCAGCACGAAACGCGTTTTGCTTAAAAAAGTTTATGGAATCTCGTGTGAACATAATGTCGCTACAAGAATAATAATTAATTATTGAGAACTAGCTAATGATGCTGGCTTAAACTTTAAAACATAAAACCTCGACTGCCTTGTCTTTGCAAAAATTGTCTGTGGATAAACAGAATACTCTATTTACGAGTACGTTTTATTTTTCTTACTACACTTATGCGCGCCATCATGGAATTTTAGGTACCTCTTAGGAGAAAATGTGTAAAGAATTACACATTTCTTAAAACAAAGCAAGTGAAAACTCTCTTGTTATTCTATTTCTTATGTTGTATGTGTTTAGGAGTTAAAAAAGAATAAAGGAAACAAAGAGAGAGTCTCTGCTGTGCTAAGTGTGGTGTGGAATTAATTTGTTTGTAAAGGAAAATGAAGCTATTAAAATAATATTTTTCTTTTTGTAGTAGGGATACCTAACTAGTATTACATATTTTTACTAAATGAATTTGGTTCTTTATAAAATATATCGGCAGAAATGTCTAAAATAAGTCTGCTTCAAAATAATATTTTAATGATCATTCACAGACGCCTACAGAAGGCCTATTTGGATGAATTCGAAAACTTTTTCAAGAAGATAATCGAGTTAGTAAACTTATTAAAGGAGAAGTTTCTGGTTTACGATTGAAACTAACAAATGAAAAGTATTATATTTAACGTTATTATTTTCTTAGCGTTCTTCTCGTCAATGCATGATCTTTTCACAAGTTTGTTTTCTGTTTGTAAAATTTGATAGTTTGAAGACTCTATCTAAATAATATAAGCTTAAATTACAGTTGAAATAGATGATAATATAAAAATATCCCTAATTTTTATCATAAACGCGAAAATCCTTTCTTCTGCTACGTTTTCTTGGTCCATCTGCTGAACCAATTTTGACGAAATTTGGAACAATGATAGAGTGCATCCGGGAAAGGTAATATAGGCCTTGTCCCGGATAATCAAAGAGTTTTCATGGGATTATCTCAAAATTAATACACATTAAGCTGAAATTTTGGCATAAGTACAGATACTGTTATGACAGGCAAGAATATATTATGAAAATTCAACCCCTAAAGGGGTAAAGTAGGTTTTAAATTAGTATGAAAATCGAACCTAACGTGAGCAAAGCTGTGGGTCAGATCTAGTGTTATATAAGAGAAAAACTGACCTACTGGCATTTCCATCGACAAGGCGCTGGGTCAGTAAGTTACTTGGTATTTTTCATGTAAGATCCTTATTAGACAAAATCCAGTCATTATTAAGTCTACGCGATTATTACCCATAAAAATAGAAATTGTGTAGGTTACTTACCACTACCAAATGAGTAAATTATATTCATTGTTAAAATGCGCATACTGTTCTAAGAGTTGAATTTAAAAACTAAATACGTATCATACTAATATTATGAATGCGAAAGTGACTTTGTTTGTTGGTTTTTTGGTTTGTTGGTTTGTCCTTCAATCACGCCGCAACGGAGCAACGGATTGACGTAATTATTGGCATTGGTTTTGCTGAGGACCTAGAAAATGATATAGGGTACTTTTTATCCCGGAAAATTAAGGAGTTCCCGTGGGAATCGAAAAAAACTTATTCCACGCGGACGAAGTCGCGGGCATCAGCTAGCTACTTTATGAAACAATCTATAATACCTCAATTAGAAAGGAATGTCAAAAATTCCTACTGAGTAAAGTCATGGTTTATCAGTTATTTACCCAAATACTGAAAGGAACCTACAGCTTATTATTACTACGATACGCGTTGTTGAGCACAAGGCAGGAGGAAACATCTTAAACGATATGGAAGTAAATAAACGTTAAACACGACCACTTGCGAGTGTTTTCATTAGGGGCATTGCATGTTTGTACCGACAGCGATTACTTCGGGGGAAAAAACTAATTATGGTTGACAGAGGGCGGGAGGGAGTAAAAAGCAGAGGTCTGGCGAGTATTTAGAGATTTGAGCAATTAACATTGCGACGCGGTATTAAGTCTGTCTTTCGGTAACATCTATTGCATCGTCTTCGTGCTTTTAATCCGTGGACTGGAATATTAATTTTGTTTGCCTTATAGGTCCGTTTATGTGTTAAACCATGCAAAATTATTTTTGGGCTTTAAAATTAATACATAAAAGGTACGGGACCGATTTCCGTAACATGCTTAAAGGGACGACGAAAGACGATTAGATAGAAATAAGTTTTGACTAACTATGTAATTATTTATTTCGATAACTAATATTATTTTACATGGCTAATATAATTTAAAACTCGTATACTTAAAGCAAAAAAAAACTGCTATAAACATATTATGACAATATTTTTATACTAAGAAAATCTTTATAAAATATTTATGATAAAATAAAACATATTTGCATGTGAATTAAAAGAGGAAGAGAAAGTCATCAATGAAAACACCGCTGCATACAAAGATACGCCCTGTACGGTAGGCCATTTAGTACATTTGTAATTTCGCCGGACTTTAGCCTTTCTGTAAGAGCACACAAGGATTACATTAGTATGTAGTAGAGTCTACTGTACCGTTGTATTCCGCTTTGTTACTCTGCTTTTATTAGAGCGCCTTTGATAGCTTCAGTGGCGTAGTTTTATGACAACACAGACGGGGATGTAAGGATAACAAATTTTTTACGTCTGTTAAATCTTCCGCATAACTCTTGGAACAATAAAGAATAATACAAATTGGTATAATTACCCGCAGTTCCGTCGGCGAGAGTTAAACCCGCAAATATTAATTTAATTCAATTATGAATTTGCATTTACATGCCAGTAATTTTTGCATGAAAGGAATAATTTCACGCGAATACCTTTATGTGTAGAGTGAACGAGCAAACGAAATTTAGGATAAAAGGGCACGTCGCTTCACTATTGGAAAAAACGATATGCGTGGAGTATTGCATTGTTTTTGTCGATGGTTGTCTGTTAATAATTATGACACTTCACAGACGTGCATATGGCAGAAGTAAAATAAATAGTTGGACAAGGCATAATATCTCCAAATAATATTTAATGTGTGCAATAATAAGCTTCCTTCAGATATTATTTTAAGTAAGACTGATTGATTTTTCAATCTTCCGTCGAATAAAAAATACTGTTCAAAGTCGTGATCTTCTTCAGCACAAAAGATATTCGAAATAATATAGATACGTTAGAAACTATACAGATAATATATTTATATTATCAATAGTGACTATCCATGTAACGTTTATATTTTTAGGTAATCTTCTCCTTCCGAAGTTTGTACTGCCTGCCACGTATGACGAAAGTACCTTCAAGGCAAGGCTTCTTCAAGAGTACATTTTTTATCGTCAAACGCAACCTGATCTTATAATAAGATAAACTTTTATTTCCTTAAAAAACATCTCAAACAGGTTTGGACAAAACAGATTATTTTATTTCATTGTGTCGGATAACTATAAAGCAGGTTTTATTGCCTGAAAGCTAATGAAAGTAGACCTTTTATTGATTTAAAAGAAGGAATTTAAAAGCTTTTAAAGCCTTAAAGGACATAAAGTAAGTTTAATGTTAGGCAGTTAATTGACGAAATCTAAAATGTTTGAAATTTAAATTTAAATGGTATACGTAAATTTGTTTTATCATAAAATATGGTAGGTATAATAGTTTGAATAGAATAAACTATTTGAATAACGTCAACTCAAAGTCAAACATGACATAATAGGAACCTAAAGTTAATATTTTATTTGGTAAAAATATACCTCGTGCCTTCTTAATTGTTTTGAAACGTTTTCATCAGAGATTTGATAGTAACCTCCAAATGTCTACATGGTTATTAGCTTTTTAAGTGAAGCGTTAAGGATGGGAATTTGTGGCTACCCTTCCGATACGAAAATAGTTTCCCATCTGCAACCACAACTTCAATGCTTTTGAGCTCAATGTTACATCTAAATATATTAAGCATGAAATTATTTTCCCATCATCCTGCTGAATCATAAGCTTATAGCTTGATTTGACTCAGTCAAAACTTAAAGTCCTAATCGACGAGCTAGCTGAAAGGTGCGGTAGCAAATAAGGCAATTTTATTTGTATCTCATTAATTCACTTAACCGCTGTGTTGCGGTGGTTCATCAGCGATTATTCATTTATTGAATGTTGTGGCGAGCGTTTGCTAATACCATATTAATGACTTAATTAGCTACCAAAAATAGGTTGCTAGCTCGTAGGTAAAGATTGAAAAATGTATCATCACAAGACTGCAGTTTTGCGAGCATACGAGCTAAAATTTTAAACGGTGGCGGTAAAGGTCGCACATAGAAAATTAAACTACATTTTAACATCAAAAACCTCGAAAAAAGTTTATATATTCAATAGAAGATATTTTTATATAGTAGGTTTCGCTCTTTTTCTTTATCTGTATATAAAACTCATTAGTAAGGGTTTTAAATTTAGAATGCAGATTTTAAAAACTAAACCAAATGAATTGGAATATTTATAAGTTCAGCGCAGTTCATTTCGCGACAATGGAATAAATGATCAGCACGTAGTAGTTAAAAATATGACTATCGTTTTTACAGGTTACAAATCCCCGTGTACACAAAAATATAATAAAAAATGCAAACGATCAGAATTGGATTCGAAATCCTATTACGACTTTTTAACACTTGTATGAATACGAGTGCACCTTTCTATTCCCTGCATTTCGTTACATTAAAATCCCCGCCGTATTCCGTATTCAATCGGTAATGTACGTAACTTGATGTTACGAAATACTGGAGATGATATAAAACACATGTTGCACTTTGAGATATCCAGCATCGAATAATTTAAAAATGTGCCCAGCTTGATAGCATGGTTTATTGCAGCTTATTTATCGGCACTTTTGATTTACGATCTTTTGTTTAATAACGGATTTTTTCGTGTGATGAATCCGTTTTTAATATAACGGAAATGTTTTTATCGTTAACTGGCGCCCTGATCTCAGTAGCCGGTAGCGTAACAGAAAATGTTTAATAAGTACAAGTACATAATAAAATATTCCGAACATTTATAAAAAACAATATTTAGGTCTCAAACACCTACTGTGTAATATAAAATCAAAAGTACGTTTATTTCAATAATATTATTACTTAGCTTTTGAATCAAAATATTCATTTCCATGTTCGTTAAATGTCAACGGCTTTTATTGCTTTGCGATTGCATTACTTTATTTCAAAATTTGCCCTCATTATTACGCCGAATAATGCGCCTGTTTGCGCCTGCATAATTTGCTCCAACAGAGTTATATCTTTGGCCGAATCGCGGTACAGTGTAATAATCAGCACCATAATAATAAATATCGAGCTCGTGGAAAGAAAATAAAGCTTAAATAGACATTAATTTGCTCAATCTCTCGGTGTATGAATTGGCTTACTTTTAGTAAATAGGAAACCTTTCTTTAGTCACGACACCTCCATTTATACCCAAATTTACCCGGGTCCACCCGAACACCCGAATAATCCACTGAGGGCCATTCTCCGTTCTCGTTTGTTGAAACGCGAAATCGCAGGGCATTATTCTAATTCGCTTTCACGATAGCTTTCGAAAAAGCTATTTATTTAAACCGTAAGCCCAATCCGCGGCTGCCCGGCTCAGCTACGCACGAACTAACTCAAATCTTATAATCGCAATTAACATAGTTGCAATAAACATAATTAACAAGTCATAATTAAGGAAATTAAAAAATACGACTGCTCTGCCAAACAACGAACTAAAAAGTTAAAAATCTAAATTAATCTAGTTAAATAAGAATCTTATTCACATTTTTATAAAATTATATTTTTTGTGAATCACTGGATATTGAATAGTGTTATATATTTTTGGAATCTACTCATCATTTTCTAGATGATTATATAGTTAATCTTATTTTTGAATATTTTTTTTCAACTTTAGTCTTTAATGCGGGACCATGGTCACCCCATCAAATTTTTTGAAAATTTTACTAGCCTATGTCACCCGGAATAAGCTAGGGGTTCTAACGATACCTCATTTATCAAAATCGGTTCAGGCGTATAAAAGTTATGGTGGAATATACAAACTCACATACATAAATACATACATACATACATACATACATACATACATACATACATACATACATACATACATACATACATACATACATACATACATACATACATACATACATACATACATACATGAACCCCGAAAACAATATACTCCTTTTTTCAGGCAGTCGTATAAAAATGACCTAATTACGAGGGAATATTATTATCAATGGAGTAGGTAAGTAACTTTGGATTGGAATTTAATTTAATAAAAAAATAAATTAAACAGTAAATCTGAATCATCTCAAAACGTTTGGTTTTTACTTTGACTAGTTATTGGAGAAACGAATAAACTTTTACAGAACTCCATCTATTGACATTATTGTGAAGTTCTGTTAAAAAAACTGAAGATCATTAAATATTAAATAATTTCGTTTCCTTATAATATTTATCTAATTTTAGTATTTGTTGTTCAAGTACAGGATATAATTCAAATAATTGATCAAGTTTCAGGCTCAGCCTTTCAGAAAATTGAGAGTTCTGAGATCAACTTTGGACGTTAGAAAATCTCCACTTTGAAAGCTCTAAATTTCGTCAATTTTAGGGGAAAAATGAAAAGAAATATATATTTTTGGACTCTATTCCTAATTATCTTTAAAATGAAGCCGTATTCAGCTGGAGGCCATCGGTTTACATATTAAATTTAAATTTGAAGTAATTACGTTCAGTAATTCGGAAGTTATAAGGCTCTGACAGACGGACGGATAGGGTAGCCAACTTTTTTTGACAAAAAAAACGTGTAAAATGGTTTGGATTGGAAAAAATTAAGTATTTGGAAGAAAAAAAGTGTTTTTCAAATTTTATGTTTTAAGTCAGAATGTCACCTGTCCTGTGACATTCACATTACCACATCTGACATCTAACATTTCGTTCAGTAGTTATAAATCGTTTCCATCATCCGTTTTAACTTTTGTGTACCGTTAATAGTTAAGTACCCATAATAAGTATTTTGTATTGCGCATCACAGTAAAGGTTGAAAATAAAGTATCTTCACATACTTAAATAAAGTATTTTTACATACATTTTGTATGCAAAAGTATAAAGTATAATTACCAAAAATAAAGTAGGATACGTTTTTATAAATTATGGTTGGCAACCTTATGACGGACGGACAAGTGCAAATTCACTCAAGTAGACTCAGAGACCTTCGCTTCGCTCGGTCAAAAATAATCAGTTTAACTCCATTCAATCAGTTCACAACCAAAGCTCAATTGTTATATTCGATACAATTCTGAATATTACTCTTTCACAGAATTATTCTAGGATCTAAGTTCGTATACCTTCTACATGCATGTCTAATACCACGCTAAGTATTATATTATGGTACACAAAATTATGGTTATGAAAGCAAATAAGTTTTTCCCTATATATAACATACTAGCAGACTTGCCCGCGACTTCGTCCGCGTGAAATAAGTTTTTCAAATTCCCACGGGAACTCCCTATTTTTTTGGTATAATATATAGCATATGACACTCACAAATAATGTGGCTTTCTATTGGTACCGGAATTTTCAAAATCGGTTTATTAGATCCAGAGATTACCCCTATAACGTCACAAACTCACAAACTTTACCTCTAATATTAGTATAGATATATTAAGTCAGATCCTATGAGGCAATCTTAATTTCGAAGAATTGCTACAAAGTGAAAATATTTTTGATATAAAAATACGTACCCCGATGCTAATAAAGTCGCGTAATATCGGAAAGGTATTTCGTATGAATGTTTTTTCAGGGAGCCAAGAAAAAGGGGCATAAAACTGAAAGAAACTAAAGTGGAAATACGGCCAAGTCATATTTTATTTACTGGATACAATCGAACCTTTATCACGGTTTGTATCGAGTTAGTATTTGTTAGTATGGTGCCGTTTAAAGAACGGTCGTTACGGACCCGAGTTTGCTCTCTGTATGTTTAATGTTTAATAGCAATATAAATGTTCATACAAATGCATATGTTTTGATTTCGTTTACTGATTTATAGAACACTAAATTATGCCTGCAACTTTGTCCGCGTGGATTTAGGTTCCTGAAAAATCCTGTCGGAACGCTCTGGTTTTTCGGGATAAAAGAAGCAAATGTCCTTTCATGGGATGTAACCCATCTTTATATTAATATTCTTATATCTGTAGAACTGATGGGCCGTGGAAGACGAGCAGACAGTCAGAGATAGTTATTAATGCATATATTATACCTAAAACTAACAGCTAGCTAGCTAATAGCTAGTAACAATTTTGTATTATATGCGATTTAAACAATACAAGCAAACTGAGGGCTATTAAAAATAACGAATAATATCCTATTCGCTTCGCTTGGGTGGAACTTCTGAAAACTTGCTCTCAATGGGGCATTGCGCTATAGGAGGAAACCTACATGCCAAATCTCAGATTTCTAGACTATTATGACTAGTGTGAATAGTTTGTAGAATATGTCCGGTAGTTAATTCTTTCATATGCATATGTTTATCCAGTTACAATTTCTGAAAATCCTTTCTTTATGTGGTGGTGGGCCTGATACATAATAATATTATGTTTGCCAGAATACGCCAAACTCATGGGCAACCGTTACTGGAGCTGTCCATCACAAGTGCAAACATCAGTCAAGAAAATGAATTATTTGACTGCAAGAACCGATAGTAAGATTCTAACAAAAATATTATTTTTGATAAAATTTTTGTCAATTTATCAGTCAGCATAGTTTTCGATGTGATCTTGATTCATCATCATTTTTTTCATCAAAGTTGCTCTGCTTTCGCCAGCTACGCTACGGAATTCTTATTACCCGCCCACTTTGGATACATTTTGTTTGTGTTGTAGTGAACTTCCTTCAAAAGGAACTTTAATTCTCTTCACCACTCTAAACAGCGGAAATCGAGCTACTTTATTACGTCGGGTGCGCTTTCTTTTGTTTTCTTTTGCGGTATTAAATAGCACGATGCGACATTTTGTCGTGAAAAAGATTGCGGCAGAATCGTTAAATAGACACCATTATGTGCAGTTTAAGATATTAGTTTCGTTGTGCTTAGGTATAACCGAACTACAGGTTTTTTGAAATCGGTATTACAACGGTTTAATCATAATCACAAATTAAAAGATTTTCATGTAATTTTTTAAATAATGTCACGGTTCATGTAGGCCACATAATATCAGTCGCTGCATGTTGTTTTTTCTCATTTGTCTATTCTATATTAAAAAAAACATGCTCTACCCCGTTCTTAAATACTATTTCATATACTACTACTATATATTGATGGTAAAGATAAATACTGAAAAACAGTTTCATAATACAGCAACCTACTTTCAGTCGGGAAGTAGAATAAATTTGTTGTGATAACTCATGCATCGATACCGTAAGCTTTGCAGAGATACCGTTTAGCCGCGGTGCGGTGGGCTCACTCGATTCCACGAGTGAAAAATACCTTTTCATCTTGGGAATACGTGTGCCAAACTCGTGTATTTATAAGGCGATACGGAGAATGAAAACGAAGGGAAAAACGTATAGTCTCGGTTCTGAGGCTGTACGTCTTACTGATTGTAAGATACGTCGCACCGCATCTTGAATTATTTGACAGTTAGAATTGACATTGTCGCTAGCTTTTGTTGTTGTTTTATCGACGCAATACGTATCTATATATCTCTTTTAGGTTTTTATCCGCAATGTTTAGCAGCCGATTGCAATTAAACCGCATGGTGTCTTTTTCAAAAAAACTCAAATTATTATTTTGTCTAAACTCTTTTTTGTATTTCTGGGATTTATTCTTATAAGCCATGTCTCTAGGTTAATAAATTAAGGGCCTCTACACGCAGAAAGTTCTAGTCATGATGTAAACTCTTAAACTGAGCATGCAATCTCAATTACAAAAATAAACTATAAAATGATACACTTAAATAACTAAACATTCACCGATAGTATCATTGTCTTTAGTAAGTGTACCTTACGCGTCTAAGGCACATGATGATGTATCCGACATTTGGCATGTCAATCCTAATAAATTGATTTCGTCTTCGTGTAACGTCAGCGTCCCTTTTAATCAAGGTGGCCGCTTACCCGAACACCTTATTATGTTTACTATGTCCCCTCACTCCCCTTTTTTCCTTTTCTTCATTCCACTAAAATAAAGATTCGTTTTGAACTCGCAATAAACTTGAGGAATCTGTGAACCGATATGATAAATGATTTATTTTTTTCACACAGGACAACTTGTTTCACTTATGATAAGTAAAGTCTCTACCACCGGTTCGGAAAAATGATTATACTGAGAAGAGCCGGCAAGAAACTCAATTGTTACATTTATGTAAATAATATACAATACATACTTATGTTACGTAACAATTATAAGGTTCAGTGACTTGTGATCTGCTAGATGCGGACATATAACGCTTGTCTATTCTAAACCTCACAGTCTATTAGTTCCATCAAAATGTAAGACGTCGGCATTATATTAATTTTTACCTATGGACTTTATTGTGTGCTTGTAAATTATTATTTATTATTCAAATATTTACCCTTTTTTATTCCAAGCATTCACGCTTTATCTTTTACCAAACCGTTTTTATTCAACTACTCCGTTCTATGCTAATAATATTATACTAGACTACCACGACTTCGTCCGCGAAGATAAACTTTCGCATTTATAATATTAAGTATGGATAAATACTCTAAGTGGATATAAAAATAAAATTAATTTAGCTTAACAATGTAAGTTGGCTCAATTTTTCATTACGTAAAGAAAGGCTAGCAATCTATAGGTAGTGAAGTTGTCCTCACCGGAGCCACGCACGATCCATTAATTTCTACCACAGTGCAAGAAGTCGGGCAAACCCCCTTATCCACCTTCTACAGCCCCTCGCCCCCCTCACCCCCTCACTTCCATCGATATCCGAACACTGATCTTTTCTCAGCGATTTTCTACAAAGCCTTCATAGTGTAAATGAATTAGCATACCTAATTGTCTTTTGAAATGGGCACAAAAAATCGAGGGTCTCTCTCATAACAAAATCCTAACGCAAAATTCTACGAGGCAATCAAAATTTGGGAATATTTTAACAGCATGAATCACATGCCGAGTCGTGTTTTTTAAATAAGAAAGTTATCGCTGAAATAAAAGTTATATAAGATGAGGGATTGGAAGACTTAAGACTTAAATATTTTAATTAAAGCGGACAGAGAAGAAGAATAGGTGACGGAAAATAATTAACCGCCCTTAAATCAGCTTTGCGCGTCGACTTATACCTACTAGGCACCCACACATACGTGAAATGAGCCCTATCTGATTCTGAAGGAGCTTTGAATATGATGACTCAGGGGTTCTGCTGTAAGTCAGTCCCCTTGTAACAGTTTAAGATGAAGATCAATCGCGATTAAAGGCCCTAATAATTCATTTTATATTTTTAAGATTTCCATTGGGAGTCAATGGCTTAAAGCGACTAAATAGATTGGAATATTCGCTACAAGATACCTTGACCATCTGTGAACGTCCATCGGTCGAGACAAAAATACCGGTGACGTGATATAATTTGTTTCATTACTCGAAACCCCTGCCAATAGGTGATTATTGGAAGGGGCACGACCCTCAGCAATGTAGAATACGACGCAGAGAGAGTCTTAAAATCATACTGTTTATTTTTATTGAAAATGTTACAATAAAACTTATGGCCTAGCAGCCTTGATACTTGTTTTAAAAAATAAGGCTGTATTTCCATTCGGATTCTAAAGGCATACCTGCATGAAACAATCATTATCATCAGTGGAATTGAACAGCTATTTCGATACAGAACCAATACAATTTGCTCTTGTTTTTAAATGATCGGCTTATATCGTCTCATCGAGTCCATCGTAACAGGATTAAATACTTGGAGCGGACGCGTGTTTATAGAATATCAATCAAAAATACTTTATTTTTATTGGATATATAGGTATAAAAGATTTTTCAGAGGAATGAATAAAATGGCATAACATTTTATTTGATAAATCGATTGGAATTGGAGATACCTATTTACTTTATTCATAACTTCAAAGTTTTGGAACTTTTTAAGTTAATAAGTTTTATCTGAGTCTATATAGGTAAGTAGAGTACTTTATTAGTACATTTCATTATTATAAACTAGATGATGACTTCGTCCGCGGTGGTTAAAATTTTTTGATTCCCGTGGAAACTCTTTAATTTCCGGGATAATAAGTAGCCTATGTCCATCCCCGCGATTCAAACTATCCCCATACCAAATTTTATCAAAACCAGTTCATCAGATGGGCCGTGTAAGCGTAGACAGACAGACAGACAAACACACTTTCGCATTTATAATATTATATAGTAAGTATGGAGTATGGATAGAATTGTAGAACTTGGGTACAGGGTAACTGGGGTTAACTTTACAGCTGTTCTTATAGTTGAATTTTGCTGTGATATACATCCAGACGGATAGGAAGCAATCGACGAGTTCCATAGCTAAAACTTGAAATACATTTGGTACAAACGACAATTTCTTACCAATATACTTATTAGTTTTTTCCATCATTGGAGTGCATGAAGCAACGAAACGTAGCCCCAAGCATCGACAATTACGAGTACGTAGAACTAGACGGCTAATACAAATCGTTCGCCCGGGGGTACGTTTATCCGTAGCGCCCCCGTGCTATCTGGGAAACTATTACATCATTGCTTCACCGATTTTTATCGTCCATTGTAAAATAAACCTTATAATTGCGTGCTTGCAGTACTGATTTCTTTGAAACTGGTAAACATGGGAAATGATTCGATTTACTCAGAATTTCTGGCGCTTCATTATTTTTTGTTTACGTATAAATAAGTACCTACTTAATACGATTAGACATTTATTTGAAAAGTAAAATATTATAAAGACTTCAACTTTTGCTTTATCGAAATGTTTTTCTAAGAAGAATAATTTCTCTCTAAATGGACATAACAGGTTTTCTTAAATGTAATGTAAAGAAGTCTTTACATTGCCTTTACATTACATGTTTAAAGCTGTGCTTCTTGAGAGGTACTGGTGTTGTCCTGTAGAATGCTTCGAGAGCGTAATTAGTTCGCTATTAGTTTAATATATTGATTGGTACCCAAGTTCTATAAAAAAATATCTTAATTTGGAAAAAGCTACAAATAATGTTATTATAAATTTGCTATTTTATAGTTACGTAACACTTACGTACTAACGAAATCAAAGCAGAGAGACGATTTCAGAGATTATATGAAGTTAGGTAACTTTAAAATGTGATTTAAACTCTTTGTTTATTTTATATTAAAACACTAGCTAATGCCCGCGACTTCGTCCGCGTGGATTGAGGTTTTTTGCTTCCCGTGGGAATTCCTTAATTTTTCGGGATAAAAAGCACTGCTAAAATATGTGCTTTTCCAGACTATAATCTACCCCTGTGCCAAATTTCATCCAGATCCAAACTTTCCCATTTATATTTATTTGATTGATTAATCAATGGATAAGTAAAAATGAGAAACTGTCCGTTGGTAAGCGCATCAATTGAGAACGACTGGACCGATAGGGATAACTTTTATTTGTTAGTCTGAAAAAAATTTTGGGAAAGAAAAATTTGAAAAATTGCCAGAAAATTTGACAAATTTAAGCAAAACTGATTATACTTTTTCCAAGAACTCAATTTATTTTGGACAGGACAACTATGTCAGGTCAGCAAGCACTGATAAAAGTTGGTACAGTGAAATTTGGCATTCCGGAAAAGGACATAATATGCTGCTATTATCCAGGAAAATTAAGGATTTCCCACGGGAATAAAGCCTTATTATAAATATTCCCTTCCCCAATATGCAAACTATCTCTATTCCAAATATCATCAAAATCAGTTGCAAACATGGGCCGTTAAAACCTAGCAGACAGACAGAAAGACACACTTTTGCATTTATAATATTAGTATGGAAACTTGTGTCACTGATACTTCTTATTTTGAATCTATAACCGATTTGAAAGCAGACTGAGATAAGAAACTCAACAGTTTTTAAAATTTTATTATGCGTACAACTGGAAGCTTGGATTTTAATTCCATGAATCTAAATAATATTGTTTCAAAGGCATGTTAAATTTTCGGGTGCACAGTATTTGTTTTTATTACGAGATCAATAAATAATTTGCAAATAGATTTTAGGTGCTATACAAAACACATTCCATTTATTCCTATCTGGTTAAAACAAATAGTAATAAATTGAATGACTCAATTCTCATTCAGAAATAGGACGCTGACATGAAAGCGTACTACAAAATGCAGCAAAAATAACGAACCGCAACTGAATGTCGTTGGTGGCCGGCGCTTTAGCAACCTTCGATCAACCGTCAGCGTATAACCAAATTAGAGCAATTTAAGTCAGGAAATTGGAAACGCTATCGGCGCTCGGTGCGCGGTGCAACGGGAACGCCACTCTACTGGCATTTCAGGCATCCACCGTTTTGGCAACCCTGTAATGTAGGAACAATGCACGAATCTGGACAGACAGATCCGAGCGGCCACGAAGATAAACGACAATCGCGGATCGTTGTAACAACTGATTGATATACGGGCTCCTATGATATCGTACCTATAGGGCAGTTAAGCCAAATTCCGGACCCGCTTCAGTTACAGTCGGAGTGCTGCTGACAGTAAACGATGCTTAGTTGCGATGCGAACGAGAGTCGTTTGGCTATCGCCAGAGGACCGTTTGATCGACATTGTTGTTTATCAGTCCACTTTAGTGCTTAACACAAATCACAAGGATAAATCAATGAGAGATTAGTTTCTTTGAACTAGGCACTAAGTAATGGACAAACGAAAGCTTTACGATAGGAAAATATCAACTCAATACATGTGGCAATATGGATAGAATATCGATATTGGAAACAGTTTTAGTTATATTAAGTAATCTGAATATTGTTGTATATTCGCTCTAGAAAATTAATTATGCAAATGCAAGCAAAGCCTATTTCGAGGAGCCATACTCAGCCAATTGCAATATTCAATACTGCGGCACTTACAGCCAGCGAAATATGTCGATACCCGATTCAAAGCTAACAGCAAACATTAAAATAATGACAAGTAATCGTGCAGTTGCAGCGGAAGGCAGCACACGGCTTGGGAGCTAGTTATGGCCGGAACTAGCAGCGGTCGGAGTTTCGGTTGGCTCGACGGCTAAAACAATAGCGAATCAAGCATGCAACGGAACTTTCTCAAAGACACTCTCCTGTGCGTGTGGTGCTAAGAGAAAGCCCGCTCGCTAACTTTATATTGGTTACGAAACTTTATCGTTACCCGGGAACATTGATCCACTATAAGGAGTCACATAGCAAGAGTATTAATTTGTCAAAAGTTCCCAGTAAATAAACAATTTTTTCCCTATCACGCGTTAAGTGCATCTCGCCAACATTTTTCCGGTTTAAAAAGACAGCTCAATAAAATTGCGGTGAATATACTTATTAATGTATTTTCTCGCGTTCCTAAATCTAAAAATAATATTCAACGAGGAAGAACTCAGTGGATTTTTTGTAAATAATACTGTCCGCTTAGCATTAAATATAAGATCGCTTTAGCGAGGCAGATAGACAGATAAAGTCATACATTTTCAAGAGAGAATAGAAAAAGATAAAATACAAGCACGTATTTGAGGATCGAGTGTACATTCTGACAACGGAGACAAACTTTGGTGGAAACGAAGACTCGTAACCGAAAGGTCATAAAAGAGAAAATGGGTGGAGTAAAATGTCACGTTCTCGCCGCACGTATTAGAATACAGTTTAGAAAACAAAGAGTCCCTAATTAGAATAGGCTTCAGAGATTACACCGGTTGTTCGGCTAATTAATTTTTAAGTCGGAATCTCGATGCTGGCACCCGACATTCGACTTTCAAGTGAATTTGACTACGATTTACATATTAATATTTTGTACGGTGTCATCTACGCAGCGCTATCAAATTGTATTATTATTCTATCTAAAAGGGAGAGTAAAATGTTGACTAACTTTTGATATTTTGGTTTTCGGTCTTTGTTATTATGTAGATTAGACTCACATTTTGTTTTTCAGTCTTATCGGTACCTGATATTATTATCAAACTTTTAGCTTCACTCATATGCCCTAGTTTAAGTGATGAAGAGTCTAAAAGCAGCATACTGTTCCAAAATTTTCACTAAAAATATAATGTTTAAAAGTAATTTTTGTACAGTCATGTTTGCTTTAGCCTCAGCGTCCGCGTATATAAAATTATCTCATTGCTTTATTTTTCACTGAATTCGAGTTCAGTATAGTAGATTAAAGTTGAACATGCTAAGTTTGGCTAATTAAGTTCCGATAGCACTTTAAGTTCGGAAATAGGATAGATTCTACAAAAGACTGCTTAAGGAGGCCTCCCCTCACGTACAGATTTATTCATGCGACAGAGAGCATGGTGTCGTGACGAACAAAATTTGCGCCGACCGTTCGGGCTATAAATCCGACGTTTCCTAAATCCTTGAAAGGGCACTGTTGAGCAGCTTTCATCAGAAAATTCTCCATTATCTGAAGGAAATCGTTACCGGGGTTAAACCTCGCCCACCCTTCGTTCCCGGCCCGACGGGCTTTCATTTACGACGGAGTTGCGTGCACGCGTCCCCGCGGCCTTTGCTTCAGGTGGGCGTAGTCATTGTGTTCAGTATTTAAGTGGCTCATTTGATATTCCGAGACAGTTTGCATTCAGAGAGCTCGCACGTAGGGAGAGTCGGAACGGTATCGAGACATCGGAGTCACGCATGTGTGCGTGCGCTATCGGTACCTGTACCTGTTTAGTCTGAGTTTTTACATTGCAAATTCGATTGACCGTATTCAGCGTGCGATCACATTAGCGTTAAATCAACAAGGGCCCAAAAGCTCTTGATTTAAAGTCACAAATTCAGTACAACCGATTTATGTTTCGAAACGAATCTTTCGGGGTTCTGGTGTTGAATGTGTTTACGAAATTGAGCTTTAAGTAAATCCGATTATGGTTTATTTTACATATTGTGCTAATTTGAAGGAACGCACAATACGATCATTCGAATGTGCAATATAAGAACTTAAACTAAGCGTACTGATCGGTATACGGTACTCGCAATGGCCAAGCGTGAATGTGATCGCACGTGCCACGCGGTACCATACGATACAGCGCCGTGTACAATATCGCGGATCTCACGCACACGGACGCACCGTGGATTATACCGAGTTCGCGCAATGTTTATCCACAAATACACTAATGAAGGTACCTACAAAAGCGAATAGATTGTTAATTAAACTTGCTCAAAATGTGACACCCTTACGAAATGATGTCGACTCGAGAGCACAGTGCACGGCTTGAATGTTATTGAATTAATTTGTACTCAGAATTCTCGGTGTACGCTCTAAGTGGATTCAATAATGGCTTTCATTTATTTATCTTAGTTGGGAATACACTTTAGGCTTTTATGTGATGTTACGCGCTTTGATTATCCTATTAACTGTAGCGGTTCACTATCTTATGGCAATTACGTTTACAGATTAACTTTATTTATAACAGCTTGTTGGTAAATTATAGCACTGTAAATTATAATAAACGGAATGTTGTTGTCATAGTGATATAATTGCTAGGTGTGAAACAGCGTATTTTTATTGTTATCTGATCTTATAAAGACATAGATACTTAATATTAATACCTATTAATCCTTCAGTTTCAATCAAGTTTGGAGAAAAATATCGTTTGCTAATGTATATAAACTGTCGCCCTTTATTAACGCATCTATTTGTTTCCTAATTGGAGTAATCATGGTTACAACGTTACATAGACACAAAAAAGTAATTCAAAAGACTCCATCATTAGGCTGCCGACCAAAAGGAATAACCATTCCCTTAATCATTATTCTTAAAGACTCTTCATTAAATTCCTTTTATCTCTCCCGGGATATTTCCTTCGCTCGGCATCAATCACATTCACTCCGAAAAACTCGTTGGCTTTATTCTAAACTCTCATAATAGGTAATGAAGGTTTTGATCGTCGCGGGCGGCTGGCTCGGCCCGATTACTTTGAGAGGCACAATGACTGCCGCCTGTAGCCAATGTTGAATTCTGAAAAGTTCCTTAGTCAGAATCCATGCTAGATACGGGGCTAATTACGGCGAAACTTTTGTAGATAGACACCTGCTCTGTGCCGCGGCTGCCAGACAAAGAGGCGAGTTATCGCGGGCTTTCAGACACGGATGTCCCGCCACAGGAATACACACTTTAGTCAACACTAATAAGAATCCTTTTTGCGTACAAATAACGAAAGAAAGACGATAGGTTGGTGCCAAAGTGATTCCTGTTTTACATCGATCGAAGTGGAAATTAACGAAAAAGCTTTATAAATGAAAAATGTCTTCCATTGCAACACCTACCACCAGTCGATTCAGTTCTCTTGTACTCTGATAAAAGTAACATTTTAGTTGTCTTTGAAAATAATATACTTACTCAAAAATAAACAGTCTTTTTACTTTTAACAGTGGGTAGCAGGATGACAGGTTTGTCAAAGCTAGCTATCCATTACACCATGTCGCGGTGTTTTTTTTTTTTTTACCTAATTCACGTTTTTCTGGCATGATATTATTGGAGATATTTTTATAATGATACTATCGATAAATTATGAGTAATTACTATAGTATGTCGAATTCGGTTTCAGCCTTACAGCATTTCTTACGGCTTGTAATTGTTATAATATGACAATGAAAAATTGGCCGTAGTACTAGAGTTTGATATATTAATTATTAATGTGAATTGGCAATATCATATCATCTTTATAAATTTAAGTGACTTGGCGACTTATACTTAATTCTAGATAATGAAATAGCTGTTGGTTTGTGAAGAAATTTCATAGGTATTGGCATCGTTAGTGTTGGTAGTCGTGACAACCTTGGGGTTGCAAATGTTTATTGGGCGGCGGAAACTAAATGAGATAACCAACCTTCTTTCGTTTGCTTTATCTAATTTATGAAAAAACAGATATAAATACTATGCACGGAAAAAGGATTTTTTCCGTGGTACTATGCATACATACTACTACCACCTACTACAGCTATAACCATAACGAAACCGAAACCGTTTAAATACTAAAGTCCGAAATACCTACTAAGACTTTTTTTAAATAGTTTTGCATTTCAGTGCTTGTTTATTTATATTGAGTCCTCTTCCTATTTATGTCGTCTTTTGTGTTTTAAATATTATTTTCTATGATAAGGTATAAAGGTACTTTATCATTTCCTTCAACAGCAAAATGGCATATAGGTAGATAAGTGAAAATATTGAAGTACTCACCGGTCCAAATTGTTCAAAGTAATTCTTTACATCTTCCAGCGTTGTGGGTGCTGATAGCCCTCCTACGAAGATTTTCTTTGTCCTGGTCACCATCTGAAATGAAATTTTATGTCAGATCATTGAAATTTCTTGTAGATAAGAACCTTAATAGCACTAAAAACGCCCATGTCCTTCACAAAAGTTCACAGGTGCTAATATGTAAAAATTCAGTCTCATCTATATTTATTGCTAGAGCTTATACGTACAGCTCCAACGACACTTCGCTCCTAGCACCAGCGTTCATCCCTTATTTCGATTTATCGCATTTGGTTTGCAAGAGTATGGTAGCAAAGTTTCAAACGTCTCAACCTGACTACATCGCTCTTTGCCTTGCATTCGAATATCATATTATGTAGACTATGTGTAGATCAAAGATACTTTTTATTAAGAAGATCGTGGTGTGGATTGAAACGCGTAGTTACGTGCGTAACGCAAAAAATATCTATGCACTCAAGGACTTAATCGTAAATTTGAGCTT
Source organism: Erebia palarica (assembly GCA_964035005.1). Taxonomy (NCBI): domain Eukaryota; kingdom Metazoa; phylum Arthropoda; class Insecta; order Lepidoptera; family Nymphalidae; genus Erebia; species Erebia palarica. The sequence goes on from OZ035983.1 coordinate 47,308,193, forward strand.
CCGGAAGGCGGATAAATCGCTCATCACCACTGCTAAAAGGAATGGGTTTGTTATTCCCCTATTACTTAAATTTTAATCAACAGGTGTTAACATGTACAAGCAAAATTTTCTTGTACGGAAAATTAAATATACAATACAAAAATTCCACTCCTGCGTTAATTAAGTTAAATTAATTAATTTTGCTATAAAATATTTTTGTAATCAAAGCTGAGACTAATACAGGATTTCATTATTACTTCAACATCGAGTTGCTCTCAAAGGTCGTATTTTCTTGAATATTTATGGGTAATAACGAAGTAAAAATGCAAGGGACCGGACAACAATGACTGTCGAGATTTTCAGCTCTCTATTGGTGACAAAGTAACTAAAGTACGCCATATTAGGTAAATACTAATTGGAATTGGTTCTATCATAAAGATATTAATAAAAAAATTCTCCTTACTATAGAATTTAAAATTTTTGTATCGTCAGAGTGGAGACTTGAGCTCAGTAGTGGGCCGGCGATGGTTGGAAATGATCATGATTGGAAATCATTTATTACCAAAAATCAGCATTATTACTGTTTGTTATTATATCTCATAAAACAGGAAGTATAATATCAGTCAATTTGACTCATTTCACGTCACTCGATTTAATCTGCAGATACCAACGTCATATTGAAAATAGTTAGTATAAATACGAGTGTTTTGACGATGGTAATTCAGTCTACTGCAGGCAGACTCAGCGATTATTGAATACTTTTGTGTTTAGATCGCAATTTGGTTTAGAGCTTAACGATAGCAATCGTAGCTAGAATATTAATATTGTCTTTGAGTTTAGCTAACTTTTATCTTATTACATTAAATCTCTCGTGGAATCGCTACACGTTGTGACCATTCGCTCGTGCAAATTCCTAATGAGAGTACCTATATATTAAAAGTGTCTCAATGTCTCAATAATATCTATTTCTGGAATGTCTCTTACACTATGTAGTTTAAAAAAGACCATATTATCTAACTTTTACTGAAAGTTAAGCTTACTCCAAATAAACGGCTTATTTTTGGATTCATCATTTAATCTCCATCTCCATAATAATATAACGCTATCAAATGAAACCTCATTCAGAAAACGTACGTATGGCGTGGTGAGCGGAAAGTCTTTACGTCGTTATTTATTCTAAAGTAGCCTCTTTGTATATGGTCTTAGCGTCTGAAATGGCACGATAATGTACGTTTCCCGTTGAACGTGTCCAAGTGGCAGTCTTTCCCCACAAGCACGCCTTTTCCCTGCAAATCTTGAGTATGACATCCCGCAGCCTCCCCCAGTCGCGTTTGCTCTCCAAGCCAAGGTGCTTTCCGTTCGTTTAATTATACGACTATGCGCATAATAATTAAGAATAGGTTTACATTCACATGCTCGGTAAATGATTAATTACATTCATTTAGCCGGCTCGTTCATACGTGACCTTACTTCATATAAAAATAGATCTGAATAATATTATAATGATCTTCGATTATATTTTTCGTCGAGTTGTAGAAATAAATATGCAAAATGATTAAATAATAGTTACCTATAACTGGCAAAGAGAAGTTAATCTGTGATTTATCATAGTTACCTGTAACTATTTTTGCACTAGGTAATAATCCTTTTTAATAAGACTAAGACGTAGTTTCAGAAACTTGAAATAAAATTTATAGCAGCAGACTCAATCTTCGAATACTATTTCCATTATGAAGCCTGTCGAAGCTTGAAATACGGCACGCATAGGTATCTGTATCCACAAGGCGTATGAATTTAGACTGTGCTGCGCTATAAGTATACACGGTCGAGTGTAAATATTCGTAATTAGGGTGTACTGCAGTGGAAACTTAGATCCACGCTTTCTATCAAACGGACCCAAGCAGCTAATATGCGCCGTGTGCCCATAGATGCCCGTGTACAGCATGCGTAGCATGTAGAGAGTGTAGAGAGGTTGATTGTTGCGTCAAACTTTTATTAAAAAGTGTACTTAATCGTTATAATTTAGCGCTTCATAACTTAATTCACTTTATAGCGTGCATAGAGTTGAGCTGCGTGGGTCACATATCCGAACAGACCACGCGTTTAGTAATGACGTCTTCAACCACGTATCCACACGTAGCATTTTCGTGAGTTGCAGTCGTCGTTCTTACATACATTTTCATACAAAGCGAAGCTTAAAAATAATTAAATCCAAGGATGAAACATATCAAAATATAAAGTAAAAACTGCACAAAATGCATTAAACGAAACGTTCAAAAACAAAAAAGAAGCGACTAAAATTCCAACTCGGAGATGCAAATATTACAGGAAATATACCAGCAAATAAAAATTGAATAAGAGGTATTCATTAATGGGATTGTAAAGGGTGGCCTCCTGGGAGCGAGTGTCAGGTTTGCCGGCCACGTCAGCCGAAACTGTTGGCAATTACCTTAAATGTGGACAACGCAGTTCATTCCACGGGGAAAATTATTATTCGCCGCATACCCAATTTTTGCCTCGCTCTAAATTGGAATCGGTTTTAGATTGGCTAGATTCATTATCATCATGGGACGCAGCAATTGAATTACAATTTCTATTGTTACGACCATCTTAATCAATTTCTACCTTTTTTACTGCAGAAAATTATAAATATCACTTTGAATGAGCAAGAATTACTATAATATTATATTAACTGAAAATATAACTTTGGACAGATTTTATTTTCACTAATAATAATATTTTTTTATTATTTAAAGCTTTCCAAACAAAAAATAATTTTAAAATAATATGATCCGATGCGTCAAAATAAGGAAAAAAATTCTACACTTCGTTTTCACTTCTATCGTCAGTCATAGAGACTGAAGCATTCAAAACGAATATTAAATTATTTTTATCAAATTAAAAAAAAAAGTCGAATATGAACATACTATTATACTTAAGACCTTTTGTCTTAAGAAGAATGGTGTTGATCACGCGTATTCACATTTTTACTCCCTACCCAAAAGTGCTCAACACGCCTAAAGAAGTTTTCACTTCAACAACGTTATTCGTTGTTAAATCTTACTGAGGGTGTAATGTGGGTCCTAATTAAATGTATAAATAGTATAAAAAGACATTTTTTTTTTTTCAAAAGAGCAGTAGTCTATGTTGAAATTGGATTCGTTTATAGATACTGAGTTGCGAATTCAAACAAGAAGAGTGAAACTCGCGATACAAATTTTCCGAACGTGTCGCGCTCCGAGCACAGCGCTCGACGCTCGGAGCTCGGACAAACGACATTATACCGCCCCCTCGTTAACCATACTCGGTTACTCTCAGTCATTTTGTTGTGAAAAATACAACAATTTAATTTAGTCTGACTTGACCACAGGCAGCAAACAACGAATGGCCGCTACGATGAAAAGCTACACACATCAATTACGGAATACAGTGGCCTGTCCCTTTGCCGTGCTGGCTCGCAACTTGCTCTAACTCAATTCATAACATGCCACTGACAGTGTATGTTGCACTAGCGAAATTTTTACCTTTATTTTAACACCACCGTGTATATTTTCATGTACAATGACGAGACATAACAAAGCGATAGACTTTTTTCCAGAAATAATATTAATTGCTGCAGGTAATATAACACTTTTGACATTAAGAATTTTAATATCTCACACAATACTCCAGAAGGATATTGCATATTTAGATGTTTAAGGGTTTCAATGATGTAACTAATAACATAACTTTACCTTTTGTGTTGAAGAGAATCAGTCAGTGAGTGGTAATTGAGCTATGTATAGTATAATATATGTAGAAGCAGGCGTTACTTTGCGGAAGTCTATCACAACCAAGGAACAACAGCTTAATTCGCAGTAATTAAATAAAAAACCAAGCACACAAATCTATGTGGTACAATGTGCAGCACCACCCAACGTCAACACAGCTTACAACACTTTCCAATTGTGCATTGTTGAGTCAACATCTACTGAGAATGTTCCAGTGTCAGATTGAATCCTTCGTTGAGAGTATTCAGAGTTGAGAGATAACAGAGAGTTTGGAAGATAACATTATTATATTTTTAGAATATATTTGAAAATCAGTAAACTATTCTCAATAGACTGTTAAAAACCTCATAATGATTTAAAACAATAAATTGTTCGTATATAATATTCAATAAAATAAAGTCTAACTCAAGGGTATGCGACAAATAAATTCGAAGGCTTGAAAATAATAACCTTCCTTCTGGTGCAACGGGTAGTAACTGATATCACATAAACGCAAAATTTTGAACTACAGATTTTTCAAGATTTCCAGACTTTCAAATTTTCTTTGAGTACCTAATAGAGACGTTTCTCTTCTCACAAGTAGGCAGTTAGCTATTACGAGTACATACTGATGACAGATGTATAAAAAATGCGTACCTAGACTTTGGCCAAGTAAGTCTATGTCAGTTGCAGTTTTGAAATAAACGCACTCTCTCATTTACTTTGAAACGTATTTTAACTACATAAAATACATTTAGGCGTCTTTTAAGACTTCAAAAAACGTATTACTGTTTACGAAGCCCGTTTCTAAAAGCTTTTTCTTTCATATAAGTACAAACGTAAATAGCGTGCAGCATTGTGATCGTACGTACTTGGTTACATATTGAAGAACATAGATTCAAACTGTTATTGAAAAATTTTATTTCCATGCAAGAGTTTGAAAACTCTTTTCACGGGAAAACCCATACAATAACAGTTGTTTATTTATAAATATTTTTCAATACCAGTCACTGCGTCTTTATTTGACCTAGTTAATCAATTTTTTTTCTCTCACTCTCTGTAAATCATATCATATTTTTTGTTTGATTTTCATCTCCCTCGATAATTTAAGTTTTTTTGACGCGTATTGCATAATTAAGAATAAGTCAATTTCGTTTGCTCATTTGTATGCTCACTAAGCGATAATGCAACTTTTCGCCTGTGATGTCTTAAGATATTCTCTTAATTCTATAGATTACAATATAATGTGATCTACATTCGCTCGGTAGCGAAAAGCATTCCGCATAGATATAGGGATGATCCCGTCTTCTCGTGTCGCATACCTTATCTACATCACAGCTCATTAGGTCTCGCACGGGCGTCTGCCAACATTTCTGTACAATTTGTAACAATACAGGGACCTTATGGATGGCAAATGCTGATACTGAGGCTTAGGTTGCCAGTCTCGTTAGTTCGGTTGGAGAGTCGTGACCTAAAATAAGTACCTACTCTGTGGTACTAGACATCAGGCAACGCAAGACAGTAACCGCGTACGTTCTAAATGGCAGACATTAACGGAACGTTATTGCTTCCCCGCTTCACCAACACTTGCACAGTATTAATCTATCTCGTTCTGATGCTCGCTGCCTGTCGTGCAGATACTCGTAGTTCCGAGAACATCTAAACTTGGCTACGTACTGCATTGTTCATTCGAAGTTGAGAGGATTTAAAATACGGAGACACGTAACTATAGTTGATCAATGGAGGACTTAACTCGCAGCTTCCGAGCACAAAAGAAATAGTACGTCAAACAGAGGCGAACGCTATTGTGAAAGTTATTTAATTTTATCCTAGATTGCACTTTAATAAAACGTCGATATAAAACTAAATAAAATTTTATTTCAAGATGCCGTATGTTTTTATTCAATATCCGATAAAGCAAGCACAAACAATAGTTAATACGAAGGAAAAAGCAAATGCATGTAAATGAACAAACTTCTCAGTACTTGATCGTGATCTGAATATATAATGGCTGATCGATGCGTTGATAAGGATATATGTTAGATTTAAAAAGGATCGGGACAGTCATATAAATAGAACAAAAACGTACTATGATTTTTTTCTTATTCTTCCTTACTTCCGTGCTAAGGCTCTCGGCACATGAGTAGTAAACTTGTTTTTATAAGGAAATAATACACTGTTTTTTTTACACTGGATACTCATTTTACGATTACTACATATTATTTAGTACACAGTATTTTTACTTATTTATGAGTAAACAGATGAATTAATAAAGCGTGCAGTTACAAAATGAAGAAACGAGTGCTAACTTATTATGTCGTCGAGCAATTTATTTTAGCGAGTGAAAAATCGTCCAGATGCATACCAAGGCGTACTGCTTCAGAAATGCTTACACGAGCGCTCACGAAACAATGGGCGCATTTAGCCATCTAAAAAGAGAAATAGCTCAGCGCACTTGTCATCGAAAGCCATTCGAAACACATCGGAGTGACTCCATATACACAAGGGTTTCATTCATATAGTATGGTAGGTATTCCTACTTATTTCTTTTATGCAGCCGCGCCTAGCGAGTGGTTGAAAGCGAGACGCTACGATGCCTTGTCGAGTTTCCCCTTCTTGCTTAATGTAAAAAACTATGCCTGTACTGAGCGTGCGCTATTGTCAAGATTGACTAAGATGGCTTTGTCTCAAAAAATATAGTAGGATGTAGAAATGTTCTTACATCCCAGTGTTAAATAGATTCAATAGCAGCCGGAAAAGTATGCTGTATTACTTGTCTCTGTTTGGAACTCATAAAGCCATCATTGCGCTGCGGTCGTTATCGAGATTTATCACGTGTTTCATGTAAAGCTCAGACTTTGTAAAAATTTGTATAAATCAAAATTTGTAAAAATTGTAATAATTGTCTAAAATAATTTTGTGTGGTTTTATCTAAACTAACATTAGTTTTTTAAGTTTTTGTTTATACTAACAAAGTGAGCCATATATGCTACAAATAAAGAGAATTTATTTATTTATTATTATTTATTTGTGTTTGGTTTTCTTTTTCTTGATAAAATCAAATAAAACTTGATTTTATGTTTCGAGTCAAATTATAAGCCGAGGGGAGGGCGAAAAAAAAGTGAATAATGAATGCGGAGGCCGAATCTGGGACCGCGCAACCGTAGCAATTATTTTGTTCGAGTACCATCAACATGGTTCGTTCTTTCGAATTTTCATATATTAACCAAATGTTGAGAATACGTAATTAGGGCCAAAATGTTGTAAGCCGACGCAAGGTTGCTCAGAGCATTTATACTTTGAGGGTCTGGACAATCGGATATGTTTTAGGCGACCTTCGGGTTTCGCATAATGGCAACCGCTTTTCAGTGGGTTCGGTTTGAATTAAACACATTTAAGTGGATAATTTTTTTTCAAATAAATTATTTATGACACGATACATGAAATTGTCGGAATAGTATTTTATTTATTTATTAATAGCAAGTTTCACTAGCAACTTGCAGAAAATACATATGTTGCTGTGAGTATTTTAGTTTATTGAAAAACTAAATGATTCCTGTGACTTTGTCTGCGTGGATTAAGATTTTTTATTCCCGCGGAATCTCTTTAATTTTCCGGGATAAAAAGAAGCCTATGTCCTTCCCCGGGATACAATCTACCCCTGTCAAACATACAGACCGACACACTTGCGCATTTGTAATATTAGTATGGATAGTATGGATAGTACGGATATGGATGACCTTGACAAATTTCGAATATTGATGTACCCTATGTTAGTTAAATATTAACTAGTTTTCTTGGTGTACAAATTGTGTATGTCAGAAGCTGAGTTATGTTTAACTTTAGATACCACTACAAGATAATATGGTACTGAAAATTTAATCTCTTTTATAGCTATTAGCTATTAAAACCTAATATTAATTTGTAGTTATAAGGGCTACTAAAAATGAAAGGGCACAAAAAAACAACGTGGTAGGGATCATCTTACGTTCTACTACAGCGATATTCCGTATGACACTTGTAGCGTGGGTTGTGCGTTTTCGTCTCCACATCGGTCGATAGTGTTGACGAACAAAATAAGCTCCCCTCCGGGTGGGAGTGTGGTGTCAAGAGGCTATAGGATTAAACTTAAACTGGGTTTGCCCGCAGTTTAATTATACAAAAGGTATGTACTCACGTACCTCTTGCGAAAATGTGCTGTTTCTCTGGCACATAAGTTAGAAATTAGTTAATTATATCCTTTACAGTACTGAATCGTAAATAGAATTTCTAATTAGACATGTAGAAAGTGACACCCGACGATGATAATACGAGCGTGTTTAATAATTAATGCATGAGAAAAACATACGTAAGCTAGGTGCTTTTATACTAGGCTGAAGGATTACGACAGGTTCATGTAATGTTTTTGAATTTTCCTCAACTTTCCACGATGGCGCATTGCAGAATTAAACTTTTTCACAAAATAATTACCAACACATTAATGATGTGTATGTTTGTGTATCATTACTGTTATATTAATAGTAGTATGTACTCGCCAGAAATGTTGTAAATTGTGCATTTTGTTGAAAAAGCTTTGCACTTTTATAGCAAAGGAAGATCGGAGTCGATAAATTTTAAGCGTACTTCTACAACGAGCTTGCTGAATGAAATAGGACCTTATATTTCAAGATTACCGGATCGTAATCTCCTTTGAAATTTAATAATGGGGATCATACGGGAGGGAATTCTTATTCTTTCATTCTTACATTAAATATTGTATCGGCATATGAGATCAAACTGAGTAGGTAAACCAAATTTCTTTTTTCGTTGTCATTACTTCGGCACAAAGGTCATCAAAATCTTCCATATAAAAAAGCAGGTTAAAGCACTTAATATTATAATATTTATTAATACATTAGTAGACTTTAATTTATAAATAATGTGCAAGATTTAAGTATAAAATTATAATTTTAATAAATATTTTTACATTGTAACAAATATTTAACATAAACAGACATACCTACACACAATCGCATTCACAATATTATCATAAATACTCTTTAATCAATTCGAAATATCCTGCTTGTAAAAACAGATAAGCTATTTTTGGAATCTGGATAATGCGTGAGTGGACTGTATTATACTTCTCAAAACAGACTATTGATCTTCAACTATTTTTAAATTAAATCGATCGATGAGCGACATTAAGAAGCAGCATTGCAGAATTTTACGATTATATTCACAAATAATTCAATATACATTTAATAAAAAATGTGTTTTCATAACCCGCTAAGTACGATCAGAGAATAGTCATGAAATAATTAAAGGCAAGAATTCCTTTCTACTTCCATACACTCTTTGTATGGCAGTACCTATCGTTGGTCGAAATGTTTCAATCTTTTTCTATATTGGAAATAAAACGGAATCGAATGGAATGAATCGGTGCCACTAATTGTTGGACCTATAAGTCGGATATGTGATTCAATATATTGTCGGGTCGAATGAATGATCTGGAGTGCCGTCCCTTGCTTGATGACAGATTCACCCTCTCCCTTTCGGTGTGCGTTTGACGCATGATTTATTCCTTATGATATCGCATTCTATGGATCGGATACAGTTAATCATTTTAAATGCTTAAATAATAATTCGATACCTACTTGCATAGACTTTATGTTCGGTAACGTTTGAGTTTAGTATGGAAGCTTATTTAACAAACTATGGATACCGTTAAAGTTTTGTTGTTTAGTACAAAACGAAGTGCAAAAGATACCAGTATCACAAAACATTCATGAAATGCTTTAAGTCATCGGACCAGCCCCCCAAGCCAAGTTACATACGTTTCGTGTCTTTCTATAATCGATAGCGATTATTTTTAGGGTTCGTTTTTAATCACTTTGGCGAAAGCGATTAAAAACGCTAACCATAGACTATTGACTTATTTTTTTGTCTTTCCGCGGTATAGATACAAAACTTTGATAAATAAGATAAATTGGCTAGAGGGCAGGCCTTGATCTTGGTAGCAACGGGCGCATCGTGGATCCAGAGATAGGGGCTAAAGAGCGTCCGATTCAGCAGACGTCACTCATATATTTTTTGAGTATAAAAGTTGTGTTATTTGTTTTTGAGAATATTTGAACCTCTATGGGTATGGGTACATACGTAGTGACTAATGTAAGTACTACGTTCATACCTCATACATACACACACACACGCACACACTGTGGCTGTTCTGAAAGTTAGAGTACCTACTTGAGAAACTCAATTTCAAACTATAACGTGGTGACACTTAGGGGGAACCTGTTATGGTTCACATAGAGCTTACAATATAATATATTATGTAGATGGTTCATCTCCACAAAGAAAATACAACAATGTTGCTGTGCTTTAAATGCACGATGATAATATTGCTAATTCAATCGCACACGAATCCTAAACTTAATTGACAGATCTAAAGAATGCATACAAATTAGTGATGTGACAGCAGCGTGGCTTTCAAACTGCATAGTTTAGCTCAGATTAACTAATTTGAATGTACACTAAAAGTCATGCCATCCTTTTGAAAATTTACTCTACAGAAAAGGATGGCATGATTAAAGATCGGTGGCTATATAAAATATCTATGATGACGCAATTTAGATACCTATGCACTAAAAATTTTTTTGCTATTCTACACAGGTTACTTTCAAATTTAAGTGAAATAAAAAAACATTTAACAACAAATAAACAACTAGAAATTTGAACTAAGTAGTTTTCGCATAGCGTTTTAAGATTTTAAATCGAATTAGCAAAAGTATAAAAACACTTGTTTTATAAAACAAGTTTACAAGTACAAACAAGTACAAACAAGTTTAATAAAACATTACAGAAATCTAGCCATTGAAAAAGCATGAAAAATAATGAAAATAAGATTTTTTTATTTTTTCATTCCTTTCTCTAGAATTCTTAATCTCGTTGAAAATCACAGCTGCATCCTTCAATTGATTAAAAGGAGCACTAAAAGATAGTGCGGGAGACAGACATGAGCTTTACGAGTGGTGAAGCGTAAAAACTTTTCAAGAGCAGTTGGTACTTGAGACTTTGCATTGTCGACCTTAGTGTACACGTGAAAAAGATGTTAGATCCATACGAGAACCATAATTACAAGACGACCGGAAACAAATCATATAGCAACGCATTTTCGAGCGCTGAAATAAAACATAGCGTGCAGTTTGCAGCCGCTTGAGCTACATTTAAACAATTAATATGTCCCCATTATAGTACCATCCTTAAAAGTACAATAAATTTACCGGACTATTAAGTACCAGATGATGTCCGCGACTTCTTCCGCGTAGTTTGAATTGTTTCTGTTCCCGGGAACTCCTTAATTTTCCGGTATAAAAGTAGACTATGTCCTTCCCCCAGGTGTACCAAATTTCATCAAAATCGGTTAAAAAGATGGGCTGTTAAAGCGTAGCAGACAGACAAACAGTCAGAATATTATTATTAGTATGGAAGTATGGATTTACCGATTTAAAAAAAACTTCCTTTATCACCTCTTCGCAATGTACAAATAATAAATTACGTCATATTTCTAGACTCTATGTAATATTACTAGGATTTATTTACAAAACCTAAATACAATAAAGACTTGAAAGAATGCTTGAAAGCTCCGCAATTACAATATCTGTAGTGATATGTTTACTCGCACCAGTGAAAACTGTAACCATAAATATTAACAGCTAGAAAAATAAATCCTACGCTGTTGAAATAAGTTTCCATATAATTTACCTAATGGGACTTTCGTTCCCTTCGACTTCAAAAGTTACGATCTTGAAAGTTGTCTTTGTGTTATTATGTTAAGTACAGTATCGTATCACGATTTATATTATAATGCGAACATGTGTTTGTTTGTCCTTCAGCTACGCCCCATTTTTTGCATGGATATGGTCAAAGACCTGAATAAGAGCATAGGCTAATTTTTATCCCGGAAAATTAAAAAGTTTCAAAGGTTTCAACTTTTTCAATTTTTGAAAAGCCACCACGAATATTTGTATCTACGCGAAATCATGAGCTTCATGTTAAATAATCGACATTCTTAATTATTGTCATAGACATAATATTTGGTATATTCTAATTAAATAAGTAGGATAGATTTAGAATTGGTATCCACAGCTGAGACCACTCTAAAATCTATGTTATGTAGGTACGATTTAAACTATTGTTCAAGTTTAAATTATTGTTCAGAATCCAAACTTTCATCTCTAACTAACTATCTGTAAAATAACGATAAATTAAATTTTATTATTGAAAGATTCTTGTTCTTAGTAGCAGCAAGAAACACGATAAAAGGATGCACATTTGAATAACAGGGCATAATTGTAGGGATTTTTTTTTATTTTTTTTGACTCATTTACATTTTACACAAAAATTAAAACTAAAAACTAAAAACCTAATCTAAAAGACCGCTACCAGTGGGCAGCGTGCCCAGAATGCTGGCAGCATTGCCGCGTTGAATAGCTATACTCACTCGCTGAGCGAAATATATACCAGCACTCTGGTCACGTGTTGCCTCGACCAAGCGCGCAGAAAGTTCCTTATAGATTCCGCGTGCCCCAACCCCCCAAGGCCCTAGCGTCTCGACCCCAAAACGCGTAAACATATAACATAATAATAATTTGAATTTAATGTGAAAAGGCAGGTAATTATTTTGTATTTGTATAAAAAACTGAATTTCGTATACAGTAAATATGCAGCTAGTGCCAAATTGAGGCTTAAGTCGGGTTGCAGTTAATTTTAATAACCTCCTGACGAGCGAGGCGGGTGGCGGGGGTGAGGCGCGATGGGACGGGGGCGGGATGGAGCACTGCGCAGGCGCATCGGAACAGGCACTCGAGCACGCGCCGGTTGTCGAGCACTCTCGACCGGCCACTCGGCGCTCGCCGCGTCAAATTGAAAAGATACCTACGCCGACACCGTACTGAATATTTGCTCACGTATCAAAACCGTAAAATGCAAATCTATGCAGTGAGGTCGTCTAGTGCTTAGCGGAGCCCGCATTTCCTCAAATGAAATCTGACTCGAATTATCATACACGAGTACTCAGTGAGGCTGCCGACATTGTTAAATATAATACCCACTCCCGCTAATATTAAAAATTTAAATGGAAATATTTTAATAATAAAAAATTAATGTTGCTTAAACGCTCGTCGGTGGCTTATCCTCTTATATTCACTAAGGGCTATAAGTTCAATTTAAATACCTTTTTTAAATACTTTATAGGTGTTCTAAATGTGATTTTAAAATTTATATTATGATAACATCACGTTACTCAAACACTTTTTTAGATAAGCTTGGCTACATAGCGTATTAGCTAACTTTGTAAAATAAATAGTATAATATAATGCTTCAGTTCGCGTAGTTATACTGTTAAGTTCGCCTCTAATTTGGGAAATGTGTACAATTAAATTACATCGTCCATCTAGTTGGGCTAATAGTATTTCAGACACGTTAATAGAAAACACAAACAAATGTGGATGATATAGGAGCGAGGGGGGGGTCGCAGGACGAGTTGTGACGCCCCGCACCCACTACGTATAAATACTAACCAAACAAACTTGCACATGTACATACTACGCTCCAATTTATAATGCGGACAAGTAACACTGAAATGGATTTACAGCTGCAAAACTGCTTGTCTTTGATGAGGGTCTATTTTCAGATGCGGGCCGAGCGCACCGAAACATTTCGATATTCGAACCAATATATTATTATTACGTTACGAATCTGAATCGATTCCGTGTTATAAAATTTATTACGCACTCGTCTCCTCGACGTTTCCTATTTGTAAACAGGCGCTTGAGCAACTCGTATTGGAGCCCTCGATAATGTTTGATGTCTCGTTAAAAATAAAATCACTCGTAAATTGACACGAATAAATCCGTAACGCAACTAATTTGTCGACAGACACGTCGGGGGACAGTCTAGAAATAATTTTCTGACGTCCAATATACGGTAGAAAATTACGATTAAAATTTTAATGAGATTGACAAGGAATGAAACGTTGCGGGTTTAAACTTCTCGGGAGTTGATTATTTTTTTCTAGGAATATCGTTGCATAAAATTATTTTTAGTGATTGAGGCATTTTATAGTGGCAGTATAGGAGTGAATAATATTTGTTCCAGGTATTTGGTAGCACTGAACCTAAAAGCCAGCAGAGTAATGTTTCGGTTTCGTACGGTTTGTCGCAGATTAAGGTGGCATATTTAAGTTTCGTCTAATCCGTTGTAGGTGGAGTAAAGTCCGCAGTGTCTTTTAGGCACGAATACTCAGTATGCAAGCATTTCGCTGCATATCCGTCGTACGCGACCACGGAAGGAGTTCCGTTCACAAAATACTATGTTTATGTTTAGTTCTTTTAGAATTCCTCGTCGCAGTTGACTATTCGTGCCGACACGCTGCTACAGGGCTCATAAATATTGTTATGCTTTGAAATGTTAAGCAATAATAAGGTTACGTAAAGGAATATACGAGCACATTTGAAATTCTAATCCTCAATTTCAGTGTTTACCTTGAAACTGACAAGCTATTTTTATGGCTATTATTGAGTGGATAATATTTTGTTGAATCTACAGAGATAAGAAAAGTCCTGACTCACTGATTGAATGATCAGTGTCTAACCCAAACCCTTGTAAGCTGAAATTTTACGTTAAAATACTGATTACTTTCAAAATACTTTCAAAAAGTCACGTGTGATCACTAGAGTAAAATGACAAATGTAAAAGTCACAACAATTAACATATTACAGTTTGGAAGTGGCTTAACAAACGAGCGGATAGCATAGTTCGAGACATTTCGAATAATCTCCATTTTAAGAACGGGTGTATCCTCCAGCCTCGGATTAGAGAACTTGCGTGACACTAATTAAGTAGGAATTAAGGGCAAGCCTGTATCAAGAACCGCGCCGAGAGTTATTAGCGAAAGGGTATTCCGCATGTTTACATTAAAAAACACACCGTTAACCGTGGTATTAAGTATGACTATATTTAAAAAAATATCTATGTGTGTGTAACGTAGCTGAAAAGAATGAACCGATTTAAATGTCATTTTTTAATTTGAAGGCTTGTTTATCTGTTTGATTAAATAGCGGTTTAAGGATTAGGTATCAGCTCTTCAATCAATGTAGGGCGCTTAGTCATACATTTGAAATTTTAAAGAGTTACCTAGTTTCAATTACTATAACAATTTGATTATTTTTATTGCGCTGATAAACTTTTTTGATATATATTTCCTTGTTCTACATTTGTTTGCTAAGCGAATGTTTGCTAAGTTACTTCTTGCAAATGCACCCACTTGCTTGCTTGCAAGATTTCGTAAAATTGGCACAGAAATGAATTTTTACTCGGCGTTAACTTATGCAATTTTTCGCCTTTCCCTCCCATGTTGCATTTAAATTGGTCGGTAAATATATTATGTACCTTTAACTTAACAAAGAAAATAAATTTAAACACTAAGGTATTTTCTGCATCATCTTTTAATTATTGCTAGCGAAATATATTACGATATTTTTGTTTCAAAAAATTATATTTTAAAATTAATTTCAAAGCCAAATATGTTCTTATTAATGGAAATAAAGTAAATGTTATAATTTACTTACTAAATATTGAATCTTAATAGATACAAAGCCTAATTAAGTTCTCTGAATATGTTGTCAATATGATATTTCTATAATCCCTTTCGAGGAGCATAAGTCTTAACTCAAATCCTACTTAGCGGTAACTTTCACTAAAGTAGACACTCGCTTTTGATGGCTGCCACATTAAAGAGCTAAGAGGAGTTAATTCAAACTTTTCTACTTATTAACTTGCCTATTAATGGTACTTGGCGTAGCGTTGACAGGAATTCATTTGGGAGTCGTAAATGGAACGGAAAAATAGTAAGGGAAATCTTTCTTGGATCGGGTCGGCTGAGCGTGGTATTGAGGTTTGGCTATCCGTTGTAAGCCGCGCCGAACGCCTAATCCCCGAGCTCGGCTAACGCTGGCGGTTAGGCCCACTACGTAAATTTGTGTAATTTCGAATCTAGGCCAAGTGCCAAGGGATCGAGCTGCTTCGCGGCAATAGTGATTGATATGACGCTATAACGAACCGCCTCGCTCCGCTTCCCTAGCCCTGTCACTCGCCCAGACTGCTCAATGCATTTGTAATAGCTCCTGCTCTGTCTTTAGAGGATATAGTTTGAATATTTTCATGAAATATTAACGTGGCTAAGGCTTTCTTTTGGTTGGAGAGTGTTTGTTTAATATTTACTTCGTGTGTAAAATCTCGTAAGTAACTACGATAACTTATATTTTTGCCTGTATGATTTAAAAAAACAGTATAGCTTGGATATAAAATTGAAGATACAACAATGTTTCTATGATGAACCTTCGTACTATCTAGATAATAATATTTAAAAAAATGGGTATAATTTTACCTTTTTTTTAATAAAATAGTAATAATATCTCGCTTCATTTGATTTTTAGAACCCAATCTATATAAAACATGTGCCTATTCTGATGAAAATTTAGTAATACAAATGCTACATTCTAGAACAGACCAAAATTAAGAATATACACAACGCAATGATATTTTTTACGAATCAACAGAAAAAATAATTATAACATTTACTTACAACATAGATAGCCAATTGTAAATCCAAAAATATTTCAAAATTTTTAATTACATTTTCTGTGAAATATTCACTAACTCCTGTAACAAAGAATGCTAAAACCTACACTGGTCAGCGGAATATGAGAAACTGAATTTGAAATACGAATAGCTACGTAAAATTTCGTGGTTACTTTCTGCAAGCGTTATAATTTATGCCATTAGCGCAACCTTTCCGTAGAAATTGATATAGTATTATTATAAAATCATAAAGTTATTACCTTCATTTCCTCCTTCACATACTCGTCGCAAAAATAGAGGTATTATAAGTTTGACTGCTTTGTGTGTCTGTGTGTGTCATCGTAAAACTCAAACAACTAGACCGATTATAATGTAAAATCCACTTTAGAATTATTCGAAAGTGGTTCACTCTGGTTTAACTGGGATGGTTCTCAGACATAAAAATTGGTTGAGTTGGTTAATGTTAGACATACAGTTGACGTTTTTATTACTACTAATTATTTAGTCGACCGAAATTTCTATTATGAGTTCGCTCTCACCTACCGGAGATTTTGAAGCTCAGCGCAGCTTGTAATTTTACAATATTGATTAATTAAATAGTTATTAATTGGTAAAATGTATAGCTATTATTAATCTAGCTTAGAAAAGTTAATCTGAGTGAGGTTTAAAATATCAGTCCAAAATTGTGATAATTAGGCCAGAAAATTGAGAAAATATATTATAATAACCAGCTTTCATAAACAAGGCTTTCTTTAACAAACAAACCAAAATAAGCTTAAATTATGAAATCTGGTATTTGGAAAGTTCAGTGTATTGATTAGTAAAATGTCCAGCAGTACATGTATACAGTGGATACAGTGGATGAATGATGGATGTATAATGAAAATTATCAAGTGTTCAAGTAGTTAATACTTTAATGATAAAATACTACGTACTATTTATTAAATTTAAGCAATTATTGTGATCCGAAATCGGGTATTAATAAATAAACGTATACGGGACAGAGAGATACAGAAAAACTTCCATCAGTTTTGTAATTACAATAAACTGTAGGACTAGCTCGTGGCCAGAATCTGTGATGCCTCGTCCTGCCACGACAATAGGCTTAAGCTGGCCGCACTGGCGTTGCACGTGTGAGCTCTCGACATCCATTAAGGACCTATATTGAAAATGCGTCTCTAAGAAACTTTTTGTTTCAGAACTGTAAAAACAACAAGTTTTGATATTTTCATTATGTGCTCAATATGTCATGAAATAAAATTTCTTCAATAGAAAAAAAACCAACAACTGCTCCATACCGATTTTTTTACTTTTAATCGAAAACAATTTCCAAAATCGTTTTAAAATTGTTTTTTTTTTACTATACTGTCTGGGACTGGAACTGGGTCTCATGCCTTGAGCGACGATTGATGATTATTTTCAATCACTAAATTTAAATACAATTCCGTATATATTTTGCGACTTCATTTAAGAGTGCTTAAAGGGTTCCCTATTTATATAAAATAGGTTCATTTTGGTAAAAAGAACTCGCGCCTTCTTGTTACAATTTCAAGATAATATGCTTTTAGGTTTTGAGTATTGTTTTTTTATTTTTTTCTTTTAATCAGTTATTTTGATAAAAATATAATATTAATATGTGACTAAGGTAGGAAAAATATTTTGATATGATTTGATATCAACATAATGTTATATGCATATAAAAATCCCTCGTTTATCGTTTTAGGTTCACAAAATTGCTCAAAAATGATGTTTATCTGATCCGTAACATTTTCATATATTTTTATTATGTAATATTTGAATGCACTTGTTAGGATATGTTTTTTTTTCATAATCATAATCATAATATTTATTTGATGACTATAGGTTATTACATAGGAAGTTCTTACAATAAAGTCAAAGTATCGACTAGTAGTTAGTAGTTAAAGTACTAATTAATTATTAAATAAATAAATTATTAAACTAGTAATGAACGAAAAAGTTTTTTTCATGATATTGTTTTATTACAGGATTGCTATAGCCGCCAGGGAGCCACCTTCTAACTCTATTATGAGACCTTGGATATCATCTAGAACCAGAGTACTAGTCCAGACGAAACAAATCAGCCTAAGCTCGGTTGGTTTAAGTCGTTTAATTACAGAATTTCCATAGCCGCCTGCCAGAATACATGTTAAAGATGTCTCTGAAAAAGTTCAAAGTTAATGTAAAACGTAAACTCATTGAAAAGTCTTATTACCATGTAAAGGACTACTTAAACGACAAGGAAGCTTGGCAATAATTTATGGCTCTGATAGTTCCTTATTAAGATCATTTGTGAGATGTTGATAGTAAAAAAAAAACCCGGCTGAGTTTGTTGTGGGCTCTTCTCAGACCAGGGTGCGTTTGGAACCCTCGTAGCTTTAGTTTTAAGATACTACGGTATCTTAAAACTAAAGCTACGAGGGTTACGACCTATTATCACCATCATCATGTTTTATAAGTAAGTAATTTTTAACGTCAATAAGTGTACCTACAGTGTACCTATATTGAATGAATGATATTGAGTATTGAGTATTGATCTACTACATCTGATGGCTAGACCGTCAGATCAGCTACATATCATAATAAAATTGCACTGTTGATTTACATGATATACATACAAAATTGCAGCTCCAACGAAAAGGGGAAGTGGGTTAATTAACGTACAAGATATGATTACCGACACACCGGGATAGGTGGAACTGAATAAAACCTTGTAAGAAGGGAGGAAATAACCAACAATTAAATACCTCAATGTTACACGAATCAATACAGTTTTAACCAAATAACATAGATACGTATTATGATAAAGTACAAAGGGATCGTCCCCGATTACTGCGGAATAGATCAGGCCACGATATCGAACAGGACGACCTCATTATTGTTTGAAAGGTCCTATGATATAAACTCTAACGTCACGCAACTTTCTTGGCGTATACTCGTCAGAATAAAAACCGTGTAATGCGATATTCTATTATCCATTCGACCCCGGTATACGGGGCACGAATATGAATACGATGTCTCCTGACAACCTCTGAAGGATTAGTTCTTATCACGCACAAATTTACTCGAAACGTTCACAATAAAGAACGAGCACAGATGATAATTTACTCGATAAAAATTGAATTCCTTTCAAACCCTTTGTTTCGGAAAGAAAGCCTCCAAGATTCACCTATGGAGGTATTTTATTTACAGACTGTGAAATTGTATTTGCTTAGAGGTCGAATGGAGGCAATATTGTGAACGTCGCGACGCTGCGGGTTGGAGATGCAATAAGCGGTGCGGCCAGCGGAGTCGTCGCCAATTTAAAGAAAGCCCACTGAACCGAAAGACAAGCGCATTGGCGGCTCACGACCGCACCCGCACCCATCTCTCTAAGGCTCATATAATTTTCAATCCAGCGAACTCTAAAATCGATTGCTCTTTGTTAGTGTAAAGCAAAATAAAAGGCGTATATCGTGCATCGCTAAATTAATAACGCTTTAAAGATAATTTTCAGTAGGATTATAAATATTCACTTGTAAACGTCGCCGTACGAAAATTGGGTGCCGTTTTTGATACGGTAAATGACGCTAACAGCACTTAAGCGATAAAATTATAATAAAATAACAGTTAAAAGCTTCGTTAAAGGCCACTCTTATTGAATTTAGACAATAAGGAATTTTAGTTTTGAGAGTGTTTTTTAATAATAGTGTTTACTCGCGATCTGCCATATAGGTCGCAAAACATCAAAGAGATCATCAACAGGGAGTTTGATATTTAAAAAAAAACTCTAATTGATATAACGTATTGGTATTGATATACTGTTCTGATGCGCCATACGTATCCAATTACCATCCGTATCAGGTAAAAAATATAAATATAAAAAGCTTATAGGCTACTGTATAATAGTACTGTAGGATTATTTCAGGTAAAACCACTTGAGCTTAGTAAAGTGAATTTTAGCCTGCTTGTTTAAAGTTCAAGTTCGCCCATACACGAGCCAGTACGGCGGCGGCCCAAACGAAAACCTTGCGAAATTAAAATCGGTGCTACTATATTTTCCACTTTAAATTAAGGACTCAGGGTCCATTTTACTCTGCTGTATACTCGAATTCTACACTGCTGAATACTCGAATTCATATTAATCTTACTGGTAGTGGCGTAGGGACACTGTACGTGCTACGCACCTGCTACGACTGTAGGCCTACTCTACAACATTACAATGGGTTTACGCTAGTAAAACCGTATTAATAAAATTATAATATTGTAGTTTACTTTTCCTTAGCGTAACCAAGAGGTAAACTAATCACAAAAACCAGCGTTATAGACGTTTTTAAGTTACGTTATTCACTCGTATCACGATTTCCTTGTTAGTTCGTAGTACTAGTATCATTTGCACCGTGCATAGCGGGTCCCTTACGCGTTTCATCGAAAAGTTACTTGTTACCTTCAATTTGGGTAGCTATGTTAAGGAATCAGACTGTAGACAACGCATACGGTGATGGTAACGTAGACGGTGTAAAATTAATACCTTGATTAAACTACTTAAACTTAATTAAACTACCTTGCAAAATTATTTTAGGAGGGTAGATGCGCGATAATTACAATTATTCACTTAACGCTTCCATTCAAGGTCCGCAAAGTTATATGAGCAAATATGAAATCTATAGACTTATATGTCTCCTTAATACCTGTTTAATGAAAGGGTTGATCGTCAATCTAAGTGTTTAAACTTCATACAGCATCCTATTCAGCTTCTCTCGTCTCGTAATTAATGTTCTACCATCATAGAGAAAGTTCACAACTGTATTGAAACTACATAAGTATGAAAGTTTGCGTTGAGGTGAGAGTGCTCGATTTAAACTCTAATACGAGTTAAAATATGTTAATATGATTAATTATATGTGATCAAGGAAATATTCCAATAGAGTGGCCGGTGGGTAAAGTTTTAATATGGCTACATTTTACCTAAGGATTACTTTGAACAATAAATCTACGGGATAAAATTTGATTTATGTTATTACCAGGTAGGTACCTAGTTACAGTTGAATAATTATTAGATTCATTTGTTAAAAATATCGGTGTGATATTTTCAAGCAATACTTTTGAAATGGATGGGTAAATAAAATACTTATGTATTTAAATATTGTTCTTTTACTTATAATAAATGACATAAAATATAGCGATCCCATAACATAGTAATTTTAATAGATTTTCTATTGCACAAAAAAATAGAGCGAGATACCTATTCTGATAAATAATTTAGTTCATGTATGAAAAGCCAACATAAAAATTTGACTTCAATTTGGTTTACCCGTGTACAATAAACTACTTCGAGCAAGGCCATTACAATAAATATTCTACCTAATGAATGAACATAAAAGCAAGACCACCGCTAATCGGCATTAAGTATAGATATATGGCGCATGGAAAGCGTTGAATTAGTAAAGAGCAACCCCAAGATCTCCGGGGAAGCAGCGGTAATAATAACCTTCTAAACAAACTACAAGTAATTACAACTAGAACAACTATTACTTCGTCAAACAGCTTAAGGCGGCGGTCTTGTTTTATATTCAATTATACAGAGCGGTCAATTAGAAAGCAAATACCACGAGTGAGCCTCGCGTTCAAACGATCCGTTTAGCTAAACGCTATAATTAACTTATCTTTGACGGCATATTATTTTATAATTTATTTTAGGCCGTGTTTAAAGAGGTCTTTTGCAGGCACATTCTGCTACCCTTATATTATTACCGTTGAAAACTCATTGGGTTATTTTCAACTAAATAGACGTGTATATTAAAAATCTTAAGACAAAGTGTAACATTACTTTAAAGTTTTAGAAGGTATGGGAGTGACTCTTATATTGTAACCTCTTAAATGACGTTGCGAAATAATAGCTGACTGAGTTTTAAAAGGGGGTTTCTTACGCGGTTACAATTGCACTTACCCTTTAATCTAGGTGTGCGATGAAAGCGACCTGATGACCAAAAAAATGACAAATTTATGTACGCGATAACGTAGGACTCGTGATGGGTCAGCTAATGATTGATACCGTCGCGTTATTAGTCGCTCGCGTAGGACAACACTTTCAAGTGGCGTCCATTTTAAGCAGAGGAAAAAAGTGTTCATTACGACGAGTGAGTGTCGAAATTTGCAAATTATGCGTTATAATATACGGCTGTATCTTTTGAATGAGTTCGCTTAAAAGCTTGATTTTTTACAGCGCCAAGGGACCGTGGACTAAGTATTTGATATTAATTTTGAATTGATACATGCACGCGTTCCGAGATAAAGGGGGTTGACCGGCAGACAGACAGAAGGACAACGAAGTGATCCTATAAGGGTTCCTTTATTCCTTTTGAGGTGCAGGTGCGGAACCCTAAAAATATTGCATTTGTTTACTGTTATCAAAAATAAACATGAAATTGTGTGTATTTAAAATCGTCAAGTTGAGATGGAAAGTACTTTCTTCCCTTGACAAAAATAGTGAACTACTAATTATTCGAAGCAAACGTATAACTGTGAAATTAAAATAAGTCTTTCGGGTTTGTTTAAAAAAAATTTTGCTTCTGAATACCGTTATTAATTAAAAATTATTTACATTTGAATTCCAATTTCAAATTGATGATTCTTTTTTTAAATTAAAGTACCTACTTTTACTTACAAGTCAAGTCATTATGGCTTATCCTATTATATACAATCTCTACTAAAAATTAAACTACAAAGCAGCTCCAGATGTAATCCTGGAATAGATGAAAAACAACAAAGGTCCTCAAAAACATAGTTCATAGTTGTAATCGGATCGCAAAAGCAACAGTAACTTAGTGCAAGTTTCACGCAACGGAAGGGGGAATGATATATAACATCTTGACTAACTGGGCGTGATATAAGTTTCATCTATCATCATTGTCGCCACTCCATCATTAGCCATGTTTGCTCCTCAGTGGGACAGAAACATCGGATTGCTGTTAGGCTTCACTAAACTTTCTGGTTGCCCAGGTTGTGTGAAATTGATTTCAGTCTTTGTTACGTACGCAATAAGAGCGCGTTTGTTGTAAAATTGTATATATTTTAAATAATCAAATAATTTCTGTTCAAAATAGTTCAACGGTTAAAAAAATGTGTTTAAAATAAATCCATTCTGGTTTTAAAATAACATCACAGCTGCCCTTGTTTGCAATCGCTATTAATTGTTTCTCAATATTTACTTTTTAAGAGTCTCGCTGAGCTGTACGAAACAAATTGAAAACGCGGTGATAAGATTAATTTTACCAGAAGATTTCATACAAATATTGTGATTTTTTTCGAAATTATTTCATATACGTAGCATAATTAATGTAAGATTTTTTCGAATAGCAAGAAATTAAATGCCTGTTTCTATAGTGATCTGAGATTATGAAAGTATTCATTCATTGCAATTAAAACAATTAAAACAGTTACAATGAAAAAACTTGCAGAAACAAGCTTGCAACAGCTCACTGCGATTTATACCGATTCTAAGACGTAAATAAGTATAATAAAAATGCATATCAAATACATACTTACCTAATTCATCTATTCAAAAGTAATGAGGAGTATTAAAAAACGCTCCAAGTTTCTATTACTGTTTAAAAATTCACAGATTTCGCAGTCCTCTCAAGAATCGGAGCATTGAAAATGAATACAAAAATTTACGAAAAAAAATTATTTTATATTGAATAACACATTACAGGTTGAATAATAAGAAATTTTTATTGAGATTTACTTCCCTAAAACTACACAACTACATTACTTACAAGGCATCTTTTAACACCATTACCATGACGATCGGTCAGCGTATATTTACTTTTGCGTGTTCAATAGGAGGAAGTACTTCCTTAAAACGCGCACAGGTCTGTTACGCTAACTTCCTTTCAAACTCGTGCTCAATTCTAGGCACGAGTCCTTCAATCCAATTTTATTTTTTATAGGTTATAAACTTATAAAGATTTATAAAAATGTAGATGTAAAATGGATGGGCTATGCCAGATAACTCGTTTCGTGGCCCCTTAATTCAGCTTCACCTACTCGACCTTCGCTCTACTCGGCTTCGTAGGGTCGCTTCATTCAGGACCTCCTTCGTGAGCTTTGTTGATTTTGTTGATTCTTAAAAAAAATTAAAATCTCTTCTTCAAAATTTTTCAAAAATTTATTATCCGATTTTCAAAATTCTAACTCGCATGCAATTCTCGCCAGCATCCGCATCTTTTAACACCGATCGACATGACGATCGGTCCATAATCATAGAATCTACATCACTTTTTATATGCGGAAATACCTGTTTTTCTACCATTCCAAATCTAAAGGGACCTAAAGGTCACAATTATTAACCAATTTTTAAAAATATTTAGCCATTTTGTAACAAACAAATTCCTTATGACCCTTTTTAAAATTTTCTTAAATCGTTTTTTTCCGAAATATTTACGATTAAGCAAACAAACACCCCCTAAAAACCCGTCTTTTTTAACATATTTCAAAATTAAAAAAAAGTTTTTAGCCGATTTACAAAATTCAAACGCTCACACGTGTCTCGATAAATTCCTCAACTTTTGGTACAATTTCCATTTCGATCCTCCCAAAATCCATGGAGCTATGGCCAAAAATACGTCTCAGGCGATTTGTATCTGATAACCATTTTCAGTGGTAAAACTAATAATCATTTTCAGTGGTAAAACTAATAAGCTACTTTGTTTTTGTCACTCCGAACATACTTTCGACAGCAATCAAAATAATTTAAATTTATTTTGTCGAAAGCAACAGCTTGTTTATGGAACGCAACAAGCTTTTAATAAAAGAAAAAAGTTCTGTACGGAAAACTAGGAAGGTCTACCCTACATAATATTTTCGTTGGTATACAGGTGAAAAACCTGAGATCTAAGGTGGACGTACTGTGCTTGTTTTAAAATACCTATTTACACCTAATTTAAAGGTTACTACGAGAGGGGGAACACAATGACACAGACGTAGGGTGGGACACCCACTGGTTGGCCGTGTGAATGAAAAGCGGTTGAACTCGTGACAAAAATAATGATGGATGGAACGAAGGTAATAGGTATTAACCGACCTGAGAGTAAAATATTTATCGTTTTACCAAAATCAATTTTTATATATGTCAATGCTTTTGATCAATGAAGGAATATATTTCTAACGGTTTATGAAGCTACAAAAGTTACGCTATTTTTGCAGTACCACAGGTACAATGGTCTAGGTTTTATTTCTGTATATTTCTATAATGGCGGACTACTTTTTAACTCTAGATATAGACCTAGAGATTGGTGATAAATTTAGCAACATTCAAACTATCTCTATAGATAGTTTGAATATTGCTAAATTTATCACCAATCTAGATCTTTTTATTACACAGTTATATGTCTATGCGTAGAGATACAAAACTACTGCTATTATACTCGAGATATTCACATCTACAAACATTTTTACTTCTAAAGTGTTTTGCAGTGCTCCAGTATAGACAGATTTCTACTACCGTAAAAATGCTAATAATATTCATGATCTTCATGGTAAATAGATAGATACAATATACATTAAAGCATTTTACTAAAAACACATTGTCATTATGTTTAATATATTTAAGTACAATGTACGATCCTACGCAATTGTTCTACAAAGTGCAATTTTATTGTTTCACGGACAGTAAAACAATTTTGGAAGAGATTCAACTATTTTGAATTCGTATGAAACTTTTCTTATTTTTACTGCTTTCCTTTAGTTATTTACTACTTTAAGACAGTACATTAATTATTATTTAGTAAGTTTTGTTACTAAAAGTTTCGCTTCCTATTTTGTTGCGCCTTTCTTATGATAAGCGGAACAAAAAGGAGAAACGGATAATACCATGATAATACCTCATTCTGTTCGTCCCCTAGTATAAGAAAGTTGGCCGAGCCATCATTTTCCTTCATAAATTTTGTCACAGTAAATATATCTCCTAGGCAAGATTATTTCGGCTTTATTATTACAACTGACTTGAAAATAAACAACTCTATAGTCCTAGCTTCGCTTGGGTGGGGTTATTTAAGTAGAATCTATGTACCCTAACAATCTTTGGCTTACTTATATACATATAGATAAATATGAACACCTAATTCCTTGTGTAAAATATATTTTCTTCCTTTATATAATATAATACTTAAATTTGGATATCTTCCTTGTAATATTTAAAAAGTGTGAAAATTAGATTATTGCAATCTAATTTTATTTCGTAGTTTTATGCAAATACACAGGTCAACCTGTATTGCAATTTTTTATCGGTTTAAAAATAAATTTTGGTAAAAATCTTATTAAAACATAAATATTAACAATTAAATATTAACAAAAAATATACAGCGAGTTTCGTAGAAAAATTAGTGTTGTAATACAATAAAAAATAGTCACGCTTTCCACGTTGCCATGCCACCGGTACAATTCTATGTATCCCCTTACACAATATGATTGTTGTTTAATGCATAGAATATAAACTGATTGACTTTTACGAGAAGTCACGCAAAACAAATATTAGAAGCTTAACGTAAAATATGTATAATGATGTAGAACACTTCTTTTAATTACATTTTTAACTTTGATTTGAGCAATTTTCTCCCTCGTAACTATTGTAAATGCATAGTAAAAGTTCAATCCGAATAGCACTCGTTTTCAGTTAGGAAATTACATTCAAGAAGTTTCACTGGGAAGCTCAAATTGTGCAAAAATTTGCCATATTTCAATAGCATCTCGAACTTTAACGTCAGTACTTAGTTTCGTAGCAATCGACGTATCGCGCATTTGAATTGAATTAATCTTTGTATAATAACTGCATCCTTTAAAATGAAGTACTGCACAAATGGATAGTGCATGTATTAAAATTAATCGAACGCCTGTGCGATAAATCAGGAATAACACTACTAAGGCTAAAAATATTTTCGTAACAGAAATTTCTTGGCGCGTATTTAAGTAATGCGGTTGAGTTTGCTCGGCCGACTGTGTGAGCGTGAAAGAAACAAAAGCAACAGCAATGCTACAGGTGATTTTCATCATCTAATTGAACATATTTAATACACTTTACAGAACAAATATTATACCGCTTCATTTTTCAGTAACATTTTCACGTAAAGCATAAGACTGCGAGTCAGCACAATTATCTAGCAGTTACTGGAACGGTTATAGATATATTTAATCATACTATATTGATATTTACTACATTTCTACAAAACTATGATTTTCCCATATATTTTGTCATTTTTTGTAATCAAAAAAATATCATAATACAGTACATACCTGTTTCCTTGGAAACTATAGGCAACACTTAAACTTGTATTTATTGATTTTTACCTGTATTTTGCATATTTGAATATTGAATAATAAAAATCACTATTTTACAATTATTTTTAGTAAAATTTTTGAACTTTTTCACGCTCACACTGACGGAAAGGTGTCAATTAATGCCACGCTAATGTAGTTTCCCATAAAACAGCCTACCGGCGTATTTAAGAAAAACCCTAAACTTGAACAATTCACAGTTAATATCACCGGTACATGCAATCCTACAATTTTATTTCTAGCTATTAGTGTAGCAACTCTTATCTTATCGTAAAATTTCGTACATTAATACAAAACATTACGGCCGTACGCTGATTTAGATCCGTTCGAAAGGAACGTAACGGACGATTTTCGCACTGAATACTTTTGCACGGTCAGGTTGTTTAATCTGTTTGTTGTTTTTATCAAGGGTCGAAAGCGACCGGAGAGCGACACAACGGCGCCGAGCGGCCGACGGCGGCCACTCGTGGCCCCGCGAAGTGCATCCGAGGCGCGCACTCCACTCGAGAAAACTTTACGCTCCCGAAATAAACTTTTCGCAACGCGCGCTATCGATCACGAGAGCTGGTCTGCTGGACGCGTACTAACCCTGAGCGCTGTGCGGGTCGGGTCCGGCTCGGAGATCGGCTGCGGGAGCACTCGCGCGGTTGCGATCGGGAGCACTGACTTGAGCACTTTGGACATGTAAAGTCGGAGCGGACACGTGATGAGAGCGCGCGGCGCGGCCGGCGTCGGCGCGAGAGGAACGGCGCGGCCGAGTGAGCGAGCGGAGAGTCTCCACGCGAACGGCCCCACGCGCCAGGCGGCGCGCGCACGGCCCGCCCCGCATCGACCGCCACCCCCACCCCATCGCCGCGCTGCCGCCCCCCCGGCCCGCAAGCGACGCCTGACTGTTTTTCTCTCGGCACCGACCGGGGGACGCACCTGATTTTTTCCGTGATATTTTTTCCTCCCTCTCCTCGCGACGCGATCCGTTCGCTTTCATTACGGTTTCGAGTTTGATTTATCACCGCAGCGGCTCTGAAATATTCTTGGTGATGGAACCGGCTGTCGAACTCTTACCTCCAATTAGCATTGATTTATCGAAATTACGACAGTTTAAGTCTGTTACCGTGATCCTTCGAAGATCACATAAGTACTTGACGTATTATTTTAATTTTATTATTCTTACATAAAAAATATTTTTGCAAATAAACTCAATTTTTAAAATAAACATGTTTAAATGATGCAGTATTTTTTTACGTTATATTAAAAATAAAAATTTCATTATCCGCTCAGATATTATGTTGATTTTAACAAT
Organism: Erebia palarica; assembly: GCA_964035005.1. Classification (NCBI taxonomy): domain Eukaryota; kingdom Metazoa; phylum Arthropoda; class Insecta; order Lepidoptera; family Nymphalidae; genus Erebia; species Erebia palarica. Next base: position 47,337,176 of record OZ035983.1, read on the forward strand.
ATTTACATTCGTTTATAAAAGACTGCAATAAATGAAATAAATAATTTTATTCGATTTTCGCGACATTTTGAATGTTAAATTGATAATCGAATGCACGTAAGTTAGCGTTTTCGTTAAGCGTAGCACCTGCTACGGCGTAGCTGATGCCTCCTGTATCGACTCTCCGTAGCCTACCGATTGGTATGCAGTGACCACTCTGCCTTTTGCAGCTCAACAACTAACATATTTGGCTGTGATTCAATTTAAATGTTTTCATATTTGTGTCATAACTTTCGGCAAAGAGGAAAACAAAAAGTGGCTCGACGGGAGCAAGGAGTTATTTGTAAACGTTGACGTCTCGGTATTTCCATGCAAAGTATGAGGCACCCCTGTTCCATTTTGAAATTGTTTTGGTGGTCGGTATGCGGTTTCGTTTCTGTTTCGTGAAGAGCTATGCTGTCGAGATTGTGTTATGAGTAGTTATTGCATATGTAGCAATAAAAGTTTTGAGACACTGACGAATGCAATATAGAGAGTTGTCATAAAATTGCAAAACTTTGATAGTTTTTTGATAATGTAAGATATCCTTTTGTTCGGTAATGGTATAGGGGACAAGTATTTATTACATCCATTCCAGTTTTATAGAGCGTGGATATTGTGCAAATACTTTTGATTTCGTTAAATTCGTTTTCTTATAAAAGAAACTTGACTAAATAACTTTTATCAAAGTTGCTTACAATATCATTGTTGCTACAATAATTCCTTGACTATTACTGACTTGAACTTAACAATTGCTTGGCGCACGACAAACTTGGTTACTTGAGATGATTGTTCGTGTGCACAGGTATATTGTCTTTGTAGAAAGTTAAGAAAATTAGTCGTACAATATTAGTACATAAGGTACGTAGAGTTCGCGCGCGAGTTTAATGCAGAGCTAATGTATGGTGATACAGTCAAAAGCTCTGCATTCAACTCGCGCGCGTACTACAGGTACAAAGTATAATTTATTTTTACTATGCCCGTGACCCATGGATTAAGGTTTTAAAAAATCCGTGGAAACTCTTCGATTTTAGTGGATTAAACGTATCGTATGTTGTTTTCGAGGTCTACGTTCGTCGTCGATCCGGTGCTCGCACACAAGGTACACATACAAACCAACACATGTTCAAATTCAAATATTTTTTATTCAAATAAACTTTTACAAGTACTTTTGAATCGTCAATTGAATCTACCACTGGTTCGGAATGCCATTCCTACCGAGAAGAACCAGCAAGAAACTCGGTGGTTGCTCGGTGGTTCGCAATTATTATATTGGTTGGAGATATGTAGGCTGTTCAGACTGTATGATATTTAGTTTTTTAATGGCGTCACTATCGATCGCATTGCTTTCAAAGCAATGCAATCGCAAAACAATACACTTAATTAGGGACGAAAACACATAAGAGTTCAGAAAGAACAAAACATTTGCGCGAAACAACGACTTAACTCACTTAATATAGTGATATACAGACTAGCAACACAGGACAAACTTGTTTGCTGTATGCACGAGTAAATAATTTTATTGATTGATTATAATATTACACACAAATTATTTTACAAAGTTACCGTATTCCTTTATTTCCATCTTCTTTTACACAAAGCTTCTTTGCTTCTAGGCTTTAATTAAAATTAACACCGTACTAAGAGGACCGGATCTTTTAAAGTAAGGCCAAGATTAGAATTGTAACTTTTGCGGAAGTAGCGTACGTAAGTAACTTACGTAACTAACATTTGCATACGATACACGATGATCGATGAAGATACGTGAGTAAAACTTACAAACTGTGTAAGGCCTACAATCATCGTCAACATCGCCTATTATACTGAGTATAGTTTATACTGAGATTTCGCTTGTATCCTTACGAGATCGTTAAATTCCAAGGAAGACAAGTGACACTAAATAGAAACTCACTTACAGAGAAAAGCGTCTACCTGCAGTTTTGCTTTATTTCATTTTGAAGCAATAAAACGTCTAGGTATCGCTTTTGATAACAATGTTTGTTGCAAAAACATAAGTGGTAGAGCGAGTCCACTCAATTCTTATAAATCCTATACCAAGAATGTGAATACATGTGAATTTTATTATTTGGTACGTTTTGAATTTTATTTCTACGTTATTTAAAGGCTGATAAATCGTAGATAATAAGAAAATTTGCACGTACGTAATCTTTCACTTAAATTAACTATCACTTCGTTTTATATCTCAGCCAAGAAGAAAGGAAAAGCTATACATATCTCGATACCAGAGTTTATATTACTTTGAACTTCATTAACCATAATATAAATGATGACTATCGATCAAATTGGGTAATAAACTCTATGTCAATCAACAACAATTCACTGTTTTTTGTAGTAAGAGTGAAATAGTAGTATAAGAAATTTAACTGCATCATATTCCTCATTACTGAGGATCGTAACCGGTTTCCATTAATCAAATAATGGTAGGAGTTTTCTTGGGATAATAATGCGGTGGGTTCCTAGTTTACTCGTCCTTCCGCATACGACTCGACCAAGAGTACTATTTCAACTGTTATTAACTAACGATTATTATTAGATATTAGTGATACTAACCGGGACCGACGGCTTAACGTGCTCTCCGAGGCATGGAGGAAACAAAATCGCCAAATCTGAACTTCCAAATTCGGTCACCCAACCAGTTACCGACTTGGGTCAACGTTGCTTACATTAACAATCGCCTGAAACGCGTTGTCACAACTAGGCCACTCGTCTTTCATAATATAAACGTGTATTAATATGTATTGATTCAGTAGTGATTTCTAATAATTTGCCGTGTCAAAGTCAGGAACATAATATTATGTATTTATAAAGTAAAAGTTAAACTCAACTCAAGAGACGTCACCTGTACAACTCACTTAAACTAAGCTAGTCCCCAACGGAAACGTTAAAATAAGTGCAAGTGGTATCCAGTCGCCGCGCTAGTAAATAAAGAAATAATAATAACGCTTTTATTCGACACTGAGTGCCATAGGGTCAGTAACATACGCTGGTGGTCCCAGCGTAATGTCAAAGCAAACGTCAAAGTCGTAACTTGGCGGCGTTCATTAAAAAAGCCCACAAAACGGTTTGTACAACATGCTTTCCGACAGCGGAGCGGTAGAAATTAAAAATAATCACCGGTACGCGGCACGAAAGCAGAGATTTGAAAAATAAGGGTGGTCTCAGACATAAGACGAGACAGAAAAAATGTATTTTTGACGGAAACTATTCCCACCTATATTTATGGCCACAACTACAAACGACATTTCAACGCATTTACGGCTACATGGTATGTAATTTTGTACTTATTTCATACTTTACGTATACTACGAGTAAGTCATTGAACCATGAAATAAGTTTATTTCATTATTTTTAGAAGTAAGTATTGATTAGTTTTATTTTAAAAGACTCCTTTGTCTGACGTGTGCGCTACACCTAACGGAGCATCTACCTACGACTGGGTCAGAATATACGGATCTGGGATTACATAGGGCTGGAATCTTACGTGATAGTACTAGAGCTGAAACGCCTTTTGTTTGAGTACCAGCCATGATTAATTATGTGCTGCGTGTGGCAACGGCCGTATTCTATAATATGGAAGAATGTCAGCTCCCGTTATCTCCAGATATCGTGAAAAATTGCTAAGTCTAGATAGACTACAGATACAACAGAGTCAATGTTGAATGTTTATATTCCCTGGGTAATTCTATGACTATAAAAACAAAGTAAATACTTTTTTAAGGACTATACAGCTTTGTCTATTCCATGCGGGTTTAGTTTTTTTTTTTATTCGCGAGGATTTTTGTTCATTGGATATAAAAATAGCCTAATATCTTCAGGCATAGTCCTTTTCCTTCGCAACATTATTAAAAGTATAGCGGTTTCGAAGATTCGCTTGGATCTATAAATAAAAAGATGCCAATCAATATTTTAAAATTTACTGTATTTTTTTTAAACCATAGCACACATATAAATTAACTTTTTAACCAACCATTTTAACTTTTTTTATGAAAATTAGGTAGGTCAGTTTATGTTTATATTCAAATCGTTTTTGAAAACGTACAGCTATAAAATTCAGAACACCAATAAAGTCTAAACTGAACAGTTTTACTCCGAGTTGACGATAGATAATTCGATGAATTGACACGCCTTAAAACAATAAATGAAACCCGATTGAAAAATGTTGCACAAACTCATAACGGTCCTCTGTATGGTTCCAACTTGTTAAAGATCTAAGCGGACGAATAGCAGTTCCTAATCGAATCACAATCCGCATTGACGTAACGACCGGCTTTGGTTGACAGTCCTCGGGGACAATAGAGCTTTGTACCAGCTCTCGGTACATCTTTGATATGTTTTGCGTTACTAAATTATTATTAAAGATAGTTTCCTTCAAGGCTGTGTCCATTGTAGAATGTCTTTACGCTATGGTACATGGAACAATGTAGTGTTCTCACAAACTAGGTTGCCTGGTGGAACCAGCTACTAAAATTTAACGCCGCCAATCGTATTTATACCTACCAAACCTTTTTGGGTTGCATACCGTAATGGTGATGATTATTTTTTTAAAAATAAAACTTTTCGGGATTTCGATTATTCAATTATACAGTAATATTCACACGAAAATGGATTTTTATAATTGTAGATTTATTAACGATGTTTTATTATTTCTATTAATAATAAATCTTATTAATTAATTCCGTGAAGGTTCACCTAAACTAACACCAATACCTACCTACTTAATCAACTTCCGTGTTTACAATAATCATAAACTTTGTATTTGATTTGAGCTCACACCCTTAGTTTTGAGAAACAATCCAACGTATGGTTTTGAATCATTAAGACCCACAGCGCAGAGGAAAACCTAATCAAATCACAATCCTCAGTGTCGTAACGACGGGCTTTGGTTGACTATCTTTACATATTCGTCACTCCTCAGGGACCATAGACCTTTGTAGAATCTGCTTGTCCATATTTGAGATGTTTTGCTCTGCTCGTTTTATTATCACTGTTGTTTACTACAAAATGTAAAACGATACCTATTACTTATCTACATGGTCTTTACTAATAACGGTTTTTTTTTTGTTTCTAGATGAGAGTGTGCATATGTTCCCGTACCAGTTAATTTAATCGATTAATGGCTGATTGCTTTATTTCTAAGTAACGTTTAACCTACAAACGAAACTTTGACAGAATTTTTATAGAATATCAGTAGAAACATCATATATTTATTCGCAGGTGCTACGTTCCTTGGAGTTCACAAAATCCGCCCTGAGTCACTCGTTGGCATTAAATAAACCGTAAATCGTTCTTTTTTATCCGAATAATATTTGTTACTTTTTTATACCTCAACTACATAACTGAAAGTACGGAAATCCGCAAAAAAGCAAATTAATATGAGTTTGGATAAGGACTCGAATACTCTTCGCTCTAAGGAAGGATTAGAATACTCTTATCTCTAGGAAAGCTATATTAAGACTTTTGTGAAGCCCAAACACACGATGCCAAACTAACGAGTAAAAGCCAGCAGTTTCTAAATATAGGTACCTATATTTGAAATTACCTAATTTAATGAAAACAATGAGAAGTTTGAATTAGAATTGTAAAACAATAGTGCATTATAGAGTCAATATCTCCTGATGATGCTCCGGTTACATCGGAGTGAAACGTGCGTTGAGGGTATTTTTGAAGGTTTATGTGGTGTGGTAAATATCGCGGGCAGCAAGTTTAAGTACGTATTTTACCACATAGATTTGCCTTCTGTGGCGGACTATAGCGAATTAAACTTATATTTTTTTCTTAGTCATGGACTTCCGCAAAGTGACGCTTGCTTCTATGCATTACCTAATTTACTTTTTGAACCCTAATTTATTTTTATAAAAGGACTTGACCGGTGGAACTATGGCAGCTTGCCTAGGTGTCAAAAATCAATGTTCAGCAATGATTTCTTTATTATTGTAATTGTAATATTTCACTGTTTTCAGATAAAAAAGTTTCAGGGGTCTGAAGGCTCGGAAAACTGCGAAAATAAACAAAAAAGTTTCACCAAAAGATTGCTTTCCCACACTAGATGGCGCTATTTATTGCGTTGAGCGAGTCTAAAAAATATTTTCAAGTATTATTTCTTTATTATTTGTAATTGTTATATTTTATAGTTTTCAAATAAAAAAGTTTCAGGCGTCTGAAGGCTCTGAAAACTGAGAAAATAAATAAAAAAAGTTTCATCAAAAACTGCTTTCCCACACTAGATGGCGCTAGTTATTGTGGTGAGTCTAGAAAATATTTTTAAGTATTGATCACTACTTTTGGTTAACAAGTTCAACTATTCGACCACAGATGGCAGCATATGCAATGTGAAAGGGCGTTCCTTTAAACACAGTATTTAAAAATGCTTTGTTCGATCTATTAGTTTGAGACTTGTCAAAAAATAAAAATAATTATAAACAAAACGTACATTTCCTTTTAATTACTATTTAATTGATCAAAAATAAATCATTCATAATATAATGACTAAGGTACTTAAATGGTATTCATGTAGGGTTACAAGATTATTATTAGGCATGGATATAATGGAACGTCAAAATGGAGTAGAGCTCAAAGAGGAAAGCGGACGCTCAAGATTTAAACAATAGACGTACTGTTTTTTTTGTCATTTGAACCCTGACCTTATTTGGAATAATAAATCCATAATAATTTCGTTTTGAATTTTTAAACCTTACTGTAAAAACGGAAATCCTGTGCATTGTCCCGAATCGGAGGGCAATTACTGGTCATGTCCTTTACAACCTTAAGTTTATTTAAGTTTAAGTTATTTTTCATGTTACCACCTCTATAATAGAGCTACATTATGATAATGATTTACAAATGTAAATCAGGGTTGTCACAATTTAAATAAGTAAAGTATATTTTTGGTTTATTTTAATTAAAGATGTAGGAGATTAAAGTTTCGTGATTAGGTATACTTCATTAATGAAATACTTAGATTTAAAAAAAAAACAAATATTGTTTTCAATAGTACTGAAATAGAACTTAAAAATTTAATTAAAGTTTTCACTCTCTTAGCGTTTTTTCAGTATTCTATGCCAGTGATAACATCTGCGTTGATTTAGGTTTTAAAAATCCCTGGAGAACTGTTTCATTTTTCGTGATAAAAATATCTTTCCCCAGAATGAAACCTACCTCGTTACCAAATTTGGTCAAACTCTGGATCGTAAAGCAGATATACGAACACACATTATATTTGAACACACATTTAAAACGCGCTTCAAATTTATACCACGCTTAAACCTGTCCACTATTTAAGATTAAATAAAGAATGATCTCACTGGCTGCATTAGTGCTAATTAAGTCATGTTAATTTTAATAATTGTATAATTTTTTTTAATTTTGCTAAAATCGATCTAATTTTATTACAAAATCACTTCTATTTTGTAAGTTTTGTGTCAAATGAAAATATACAGTTTCAATTTTAATGCACCCATAATCCGTTTTATCCAGGCAAATTTGAAACAGAACGGGTCAATTATCTGAGGCCTGAATTAAATCAATGCGATTATGCGATGGGCCGATCCGATAGTGTAAAACAGATAAAACTCTCATCAAATACAATCAGACGTTGCCTGGACAGGGCTTAAAGCCTAGCCTTGCCGGTTTCCTCCGGGCAAATTTCATTACCACTTGCTTCTCTCATAATCCCCTGGACCAGTGCTTAATCTACCACAGTTTGATTTCAACTCCAAAGAGCCACTTGCTTCATTTTTACGTATAATCCATTTTTAATTGCCTTTTCGCTGACATTATTAAATTTTCAATCGGAAATTAATTACAAAAACAAAGTTTAAACCGCAATGGCGCTGATTGTATCGTTTTGATGTTTGTTTAAGAACACTTTAGGTATTGGTGAACCGCTCTGTTAGTGATAATACGTGTCATTTATTTATTGCTTCAAATGGGTTGCGTTGTCTTTGGGAATAATAATTGAAGATGGTAAATATGAGACGAAATAGCGGGCAAACTAAAATACACTTTCATCTACGGAGTCATGAGGAAACATCTCTTGAAAAAGTACCTTGTCTATATAACCATAAACTTGCAAGTGATTCAAACATATACCTTACTAGCTAATGCCCATAACTTCGTCCGCGTGAATGGACGTTTTTCGGTTCCCGCGGGAACTCTTTAATCTTTCGGGATAAAAAGTAGCCTACGTGTTATTCCAGATTATAATCTATTTCTGTGCTAAATTTCAGCCAGATCCGTTCAGCCGTTGGGGCGTGATTGAGTAACAAACATCCATACATCCATCCAAACTTTCGCATTAATAATATTAGTATAGATACTATAGATATTGAAATTATTTAACTTTGTTGAAAAACTAGATAATGCCCGCGACTTCATCCGGTCCTTTATGGATTAAGGTTTTTCAATTCCCGTAGGAATTCCTTAATTTTTCTATGTCCTAAAATGATAAAAAGAAGTCTATGTCCTTCATTTTCATCAAAATCGGTTGACAAGATGGCCCGGGAAAGCGCAGCAGACAAACAGATGGACAGGTAGACACACTTTTGCATTTATAATAAATATTTTTAGTATAATAATATGGTTAATATGGATATTTAAGTACCTTTCCTTTTGTTGCACAACACTATATCATTGTTTTTAAAATTGCAAATGGAAAAACAAAAAAAAAAATTAAAAGCTCTTAACGATAGAACATCATTTAATTTCAAACTGGTCATCGGTTCAAAATGGACTGCCGAAATAGAAAACCTATCGAAAAAACAAAATTCAGGTGTAACATGCTAAATCAGAGTCTGCAACACGTAAACGGGCATATGGAGTTAGACAAAAACGTTGAACGTTCGAAGTACGGTATAGTTCGCAAAAAAACATTCGTAGAAATTCTTTGGAATACGATATTACACTAATGTCAATTTTAAATAAAACGGATCTAATTTTATTATTACGTTTCATTTTTTATTAATTATTAAAAAATTACAAAACATGTCTATTTTAGTTAATTGTCCTACGTTTATATTGATCGGCTTATGATATATTGCGGCAGAGAAAAAAAGATGTAACATTTTAAAAATGTTAAAATATAAACTTTATCTTTACTACGTAGTGTTTTATGGAACGTTGTTTTTGGAAATGAAGCAAGACATGCACATAAAATAAAATAATTTAGAAAATAGTTTAGAATAGGGATAAGGTAAAATAGAGATGCGCTGCTTTCGCTTTAACTTACCCGAGCTGTTACTCAGCCGAGGTACGAAAGTAAGTAGGAAACAGTTGGTAAGACAGTTTGGTACTTCTGATATCGAAGATCATATTATTTTATTTCAGCTAATTTTTTGTTGCTGACTATACACAATTCCATTTGGTCCCGTCGGAAGGAAATGAAGCAATTAATTCGGCAGATGGCGTTGCCGTGCGAGTATTAATCATCAACTAATCGTAACTGCAGTCTTCGATTAAACCGGCCTCGATTCACACCGGTGACAGCATGTCAGTGCTGTGACTATGATTGTGTACGGAGATGGACTTTTTTTTACCTTTTAAATATTTCAATGTATTTTTATTCGATGTACATATTCTGTACGACTTGGTTTAAAAAGTCAGTATAAGATTTTACTACTCATACTATCGATAGATAAAATATTATGTTGTCAAAATATACCTTATACTTGTACTACTGCCTTTCTAACTGATCTATTGTCAATTAATTTGATTTGCAAAACATACATTATTTTGTATAAACAGAATAAGATATTTACGGACAGGAAATAAATTTTAGGACCTAAGAACGAGTTAAACTCCTTTGAAAGCGCCGAAACTTTTCACAAAAGAGGGCCCGCATGATTTGTGAATGCGTGTAATTTTTCAGACGTCATATTTTTTGTAACGGTTTTTTCCGAATCTACCGAATAAACTTCGCTATTGTATTGGAGTGACTTTTTGGCATGTTTGCTTTTTCTTAGTGCTAGGTTGAAGGAAGGTAACATAATGTTTGACAGGAGACAGAGATTGGCAGAATATTTATTAAGAATTATATTATTTAAAGCAATTATTAGGTAAAGCAATGCCCTAAACCAAAAATGACCCCTAAAAAGGTGATGGTCACTGTTTGGTGGTCTAGTGCGGGTGTGATTCACCACATCTTTTTACAAAACGGCATGAGCATTACTGCAGATGTGTACTGTGAAGAACTGGAGAGAATGATGGAAAAGCTTGCACATCTGCAACCAGCTTTGGTCAATCGGTCGTCCCCACTGCTCCTTCACGACAACACGCGACCCCATACTGCGCAACAGACAGTCTCCAAGCTGCAAGAGCTGGGGTTGGGAGCTCTCCCTCATCTGCCATACTCACCAGATCTTGCACCTAACAACTATTACTTTTTCCAAAATTTAGACAACTTTTTAGTGGGTAAAAAATTCAATTCCCGAGAGGCAGTACAAAATGCCTTTGAAGAGTTTGTTGCCTCCCGTCCAGCTGATTTTTACAAGAAGGGCATCAATAAACTGCCAATGCGTTGGCAAAGATGCGTCGATTGCATGGGTGATTACTTCGAATACGGATAAAAGCGCCTTTTAGATTAGCTTACATTATAATAATAATAATGGCTATTTTGATACGTACGTGATAACACAATAATTATGCTTAAGCTAAAATGTTCAGAGATAGCCATTGAAAAGTTTCCAAAACCTGAAGGATTTGGCTGGTTATTGCAAAATTTAATATAACAGTATTAATTTATCGTAAGCTTAGATCACGAGAGGATACAAAAGCCTTAACAAAACTTACCACCACCACTAGAGACCATTAACATCCTACGTATGTCTCTAATAAAACACATAATAACTTCTACACCAAAGACTACATACTGTAAATTACTGCTTAATTTGAATTTCTATTTCCGTATTTTAAAATAAAGAATTTCGTATCTAATTTTCGAAGAGCAGACTGAATAATTTCGATGCATAGCTGGAAATACGGGTTGAAATAAAAAATAAAACATACAGAAAGTAAGCTCGTAACTTTCAAGTAGTTGGTGCACTGCAATTAATTGGGATTAGTGTGTGAAGTCGTGCGTTCGTTCGCAGTTATTTTTCACGTCACGAAAAGTCCGGCAGCGGCGCGGGCGCCACGGATTATTGAATTAAACTTGATAAGTGTATTAGTCAATGCTGTTGCTCCATTCTCCTGATTAATGGCTGGCTGTTGCTTTTTCTCTCTCATTTATATTATAATGAGTCAGCAGCCGCCACCGAACGCAATCATTAAGTGTAAATGAATGTAGTTTCGAAATCGCTTTTTGAAAAATGGCTACGTATTCGAAATGATCGGTGCGTGCGGGACTGCTGAGCTGTCCAAATTTTAAAACGGCATGTTTAAAGTTTATATAAAATTAAATATGCTTATTTCCAAACGGGATTATGTTAACTAAGCAGCTGCCGTTTCGGCTGAAATTGTAATCGAAAACGTTTGTGGTGTTGATTTACCTAATCAGTTTGTTTTCCGTCGCGCGCATAGGGTAAACCAGTTTTATTGATACAAAATTTAAAGACTAGTTTCAATTACAAATCTGAATTTGTATGTTAATAATTTGCATCAATTAAAAAATAATATCACTAAAAATATTCACCAATTTTTAGATAACAGCAATAGAAAGTGGGACTTAAAAAATTACTTGAAATTATGCGCTGGAGTTCCTTATTATTATAATATATATAGCTCGATTACCACTCACTCACTGACTCATTGACATAATTGTTCTCCTAGAAAGAGACAGAAAATGATACCATGATGTATGGGAGATGTGTTCCAGTGCGGGAGTCGAGTAGGGAAAAATTATGACATTTCGGAAAAACAAGATGGCGGCCGACGTGATTCTTGTAACTCTTTTGTTTTCCAACCGATTCCGTTACAACTCGCAGTGATTGAAGAAATTAGGAAACGGTCAACAGAAAAAGTGGAAAAAATTGGAAAAACAAGATGGCGGCCGAGCTGTAGTGTTTTAAAATTTTTGATTTTTCGACCCCGAACCGCGGCGCCACAGATCCGAAACGGCGGGGTCGAGCATAATTTTTTTTCTTTTCCCGCCTACAATTATCCTGTATTTTGACAGAATGGGGGTGGTTTTTAAAAATTCAAGATGGCGGCCGTCACGGCAGCCGTTCGGTTCGAGTTACGAAAAAACGCAATTTTAAAATTCAAATTTCTCGCAGTTGGCAACGTCGGAGCGTTTCGACGTCTATGGGGCGATTGTGTGTACAGACTCGAGGTATGGATTGGGGAAAAAAAATTACCCCATTTCTCGGGAAAATTTCAAGATTTACCCCAAAAATAAAAAAAACGAAATACGTATTTTTTGCAAAATTCGAGTATGGGCAACCACGTGTCTCACTTGTACGAATGACATTTGGGTATTTTCGTCGCCGAGGTCTGGCAACACTGGAATTTATCAAAGAAAAAGTGATTTTCGACATGGTCTTTTTTCAGGGGCTATCATGTCGGCTGGGTGCGAGCGAGATGAACAATTGAAACGTCTTCAGGAGCGGTGTATCCTGTAGTTCACGGGAAAATTATGAAACTATGCAAAAAGTTTTTGTGAAACGAGGTGGCGGCCATTTTGTATTCCTTTTGTGTTTTTGAAAATTTCGATCACGTCTTAGAGGTGGTTGGCAACATTTGGGAAAGTTGACATGTATGGATCGATTGTGTAACTCGACGGGCAGTATCGAGAAATAAAAACAGTGTTGCCACATTCGGGGTAGTTTTCGAGATTTTCCCTAAAAACTTCCTCCTGTAAAATTTTGTATGAAAAATTTTTTTTTCACTGATGGCTTCGTATAGAAGTCAGAAAATATAACTTGAAAAAAAAATATGGAGACAGCTGATGATTGAGGATTTCGGAGACGGGTGAAGAGCACGGCCAGGGTATTGAAGATAGGTGGGTGGTGCTCGAACAAATGTCACTCGAAACCTCATCCAATTGGCAATAAGTAAAAAAAAAACTCAAAATGATGGATTCAAAATGGCTGCCATACAAATTTCGTGAGTGTCTATCTCGGAGAGTATGAGAGATGGAATTGTGGTTTCTTGGCAAGAGATAGTCAGGACGAGGAGGTCTATTTAGCGAAATGAAAAAAATTCAAGATGGCGGAATATTTTTTTTCATACCAAATTATATGGCGAATATTTAAGAGGCTACAAGTGAAGTAGTAGTGTGTAGTAATTGACGTAACTGTTCTCCTAGAAAGAAACAGAAAAAGACACGGTGAAGATATGGTGTATGGGAGATGTGTTCGGGAGCGGGATGGAAGTAGGCAAAAATTATGACATTTCAGAAAAACAAAATGGCGGCCGACGTGATTCTTGCAACTCTTTTGTTTTCCAACCGATTCCGTTTCAACTCGCAGTGAATGAAAAAGTTAGGAAACGATCAATAGAAAAAATGGAAATAATTGTAAAAACAAGATGGCGGCCAACTGTAGTGTTTTCAAATTTTTGATATTTCGACCTCGAACCGCGGCGCCACAGATCCGAAACGGCGTGGTCGAGCATAATTTTTTTTCTATTTCCGCCTACAATTATCCTGTATTTTGACAGAGTGTGGGTGGTTTTTAAAAATTCAAGATGGCGGCTGTCGTGACGGCCGTTCGGTTTGAGTTACGAAAAATCGCAATTTTAAAATTCAAATGTCACACAGTTGCCAACGTCGGAGCGTTTCGACTTCTACGGGCAGATTGTGTGTACAGGCTCGAGGTATGGATTGTGGGGAAAAAATTACCCCATTTCTCGGGAAAATTTCAAGATTTACCCCGAAAAATAATTTTTTTTTTGCAAAATTCGAGTACGAGCAACCACGTGTCCCACTTGTACGAATGACATTTGGGTTATTTCATCGCCGAGGTCTGGCAACACTGGAATTTATCAACGGAAAAGTGATCTTCGACATAGTCTTTTTACATGGGCGATCATTTCGGCTGGGTGCGAGTGAGATGAAAAATTGAAACGTCATCAGGAGCAGTATACCGAATTTTTAAAAAATCTGCGCCATTTTGAAATTCTTTGTTTATTGACCGATTCCGTTCAAAATCGATATTTATGACTCCCTGGGGTTACAAAACAGGAAACTGTTACCAAAATTTTAAAAAATCAGCGCCATTTTGAAGTTCTTTGTTAATTAACCGATTTCGTTCAAAATCGATATTTAGGTCTCCCTGGGATCACAAAACAGAAAACTGGTACCAATATTTCAAAAAATCAGCGCCATTTTGAAATTCTTTGTTTATTGACCGATTACGTTCAAACTCGACATCTGAGGATCCCTGGGATTATAAAATAGGAAACTGGTACCAAAATTTAAAAAAATCAACGCCATTTTGAAATTCTTTGTTAATTGGCCGATTTCGTTCAAAATCGATATTTAGGACTTCCTGGGATTACAAAACAGGAAACAGGTACCAAAATTTAAAAAAATCAGCACCATTTTGAAATTCTTTGTTATTTGACCGATTTCTTTCAAAATCGATATCTGAGGATTCCTGGGAATACGAAATAGGAAATTGGTACCAAAATTTTAAAAAATCAGCGCCATTTTGAAATTCTTTGTCAATTGACCGATTTAGTTCAAAATCGACATTTAGAGGTCCCTCGGATTACAAAACAGGAAACAGCCAAAGTTGTAAAAAATCAGCGCCATTTTGAAATTCTTTTTTAATTGACGTATTTCGTTCAAAATCGATATTTAGGGTTCACTGGGATCACAAAACAGGAAACTTATACCACAGTTTTAAAAAAACAGTGCCATTTTTAAATTCTTTGTTAACTGACCGATTTCGTTCAAAATCGATATTTAGGGTTCCCTGGAATAACCACACAGGAAAAAGGTACCAAAATTTTAAAAAATCAGCGCCATTTTGATATTCTTTGTTATTGTTGCGATTTCGTTCAAAATCGATATTCAGGGCTCCCTGAGATTACAAAACAGAAAACTGATACAAAAGTAGAAAAAAATCAGCGCCATTTTGATTTTTTTTTAATCACAACCCGTGAGCTGCTTTAGCAGCTCACGCACAGAGCGAAACACTAGTTATACTATATATAGCTCGATTACCACTCACTCACTCACTGACTCATTGACATAATTGTTCTCCTAGAAAGAGACAGAAAACGATACAATGATGTATGGGAGAAGTGTTCGAGTGCGGGAGTCGAGTAGGGAAAAATTATGACATTTCAGAAAAACAAGATGGCGGCTGACGTGATTCTTGTAACTCTTTTGTTTTCTGACCGATTTCGTTACAACTCGCAGTGATGGAAGAAATTAGGAAAAGATCTATAGAAAAGGTGGAAAAAATTGGGAAAACAAGATGGCGGCCGAGCTGCAGTGTTTTAAAATTTTTGATTTTTCGACCTCGAACCGCGGCGCCACAGATCCGAAACGGCGTGGTCGAGCATAATTTTTTTTTCTGTTCCCGCCTACAATTATCTTGTATTTTGACAGAATAGGGGTGGTTTTTAAAAATTCAAGATGGCGGCTGTCGCGGCGGCCGTTCGGTTTGAGTTACGAAAAAACGCAATTTTAAAATTCAAATTTCTCGCAGTTGCCATCGTCGGAGCGTTTCGACTTTTACGGGGAGATTGTGTGTACAGACTCGAGGTATGGATTGGGGATAAAAAATTACCCCATTTCAAGGGAAAATTTCATGATTTACCCCAAAAATTAAAAAATCGAAATACGTAATTTTTGCAAAATTCGAGTATGGGCAACCACGTGTCTCACTTGTGCGAATGACGTTTGGGCATTTTCGTCGCCGAGGTCTGGCAACACTGGAATTTATCAAAGAAAAAGTGATTTTCGACATGGTCTTTTTTCAGGGGCTATCATTTCGGCTGAGTGCAAGCGAGATGAAAAATTGAAACGTCATCAGGAGCGGTGTATCCTGTAGTTCACGGGAAAATTATAAAACTATGTCAAATGATTCTGTGTGACGAGGTGGCGGCCATTTTGTATTCTTTTTGTGTTTTTGAAAATTTCAATCACGTCTTAGAGGCGGTTGGCAACATTTGGGAAAGTTGACATGTATGGATCGATTGTGTAACTCGACGGACAGTATCGAGAAATCAAAACAGTGTTGCCACATTCGGGGTAGTTTTCGAGATTTTCCCTAAAAACTTCCTCCTGTAAAATTTTGTATGAAAAAATTTTTTTTCACTGCTGCCTTCGTATGGAAGTCAGAAAATATAACTTGAAGAAAAATATGGAGACAGCTGATGATTGAGGACTTCGGAGACGGGTAAAGAGCACGGCCAGGGTATTGAAGATAGGTGGGGGGTGCTCGAACAAATGTCACTCGAAACCTCATCCAATTGGCAGTAAGTTTAAAAAAACTCAAAAATTGTGGATTCAAGATGGCTGCCATACAAATTTCGTTAGTGTCTATCTCGGATAGTATGAGAGATGGAAGTGTGGTTTCTTGGCAAGATATGATCAGGACGAGGAGGTCTATTTAGCGAAATGAAAAAAAATTCAAGATGGCGGATTTTTTTTTTCATACCAAATTATATGGCGAATATTGAAGAGACTGCAAGTATAGAACTATGCAAGATTTTGATACGGTTCCGTTTTACCCACGACGAGGCTCCCTGGGATTACAAAACAGGAAACTTATATCAGAGTTTTAAAAAATCAGCGCCATTTTGAAATTCTTTGTTAATTGACCGATTTCGTTCAAAATCGATATGTAGGACTCCCTGGGATCACAAACCAGGAAACTGATACCAACATTTTAAAAAATAAGCGCCATTTTATAAAATTTTGTTAATTGACCGATTTCGTTCAAAAACGATATTCAGGACACCCTGGGGTTACAATACGGGAATTGGTCCCAAAATTTAAGAAAATCAGCGCCATTTTGAAATTCTTTGTTTATTGATCAATTTGGTTCAAAATCGATATATAGGGCTCCCTGGGTTTACTTAACTGGAAACTGATACCAAAGTTTTAAAAAATGAGCGCCATTTTGAATTATTTTGTTAATTGACCGATTTCGTTCAAAATCGATATTTAGGGCTCCCTGGGATTACAAAACAGGAAACTGGTACCAAAATTTAAAAAACCAGCGCCATTTTGAATTTTTTTGTTAATTGACCCATTTCGTTAAAAATCGATATGTAGGACTCCATGGGGTTACAAAAGAGGAAACTGGTACCAAAATTTTAAAAAATCAGCGCCATTTTGAATTTCTTTGTTAATTGACCGATTTCGTTCAAAATCGATATATTTAGTAGTCCATGGGATTACAAGACAGGAAACTGGTACCAAAATTTTACAAACTCAGCGCCATTTTGAAATTCTTTGTTAATTGACAGATTTCGGTCAAAATCGATATCTGAGGATCCCTGGAATTAAAAAACAGGTATCTGATACCAAAGTTTTAAAAAATCAGCGCCATTTTGAAAATCTTTGTTAATTGATCGATTTCGTTCAAAATCGATATCTGAGGATCCCTGGGATTAAAAAACAGGAAACTGATAAAAAAGTTTTAAAAAATCAGCGCCATTTTGAAAATCTTTGTTAATTTACAGATTTAGTTCAAAATCGATATCTGAGGATCCCTGGGATTACAAAACAGGAAACTGATACCAAAGTTTTAAAAAATCAGCGCCATTTTGAAATTCTTTGTTAATTGATCGATTTCGTTCAAAATCGATATTTAGTACTCCATGGGATTACAAGACAGGAAACTGGTACCAAAATTTTACAAACTCAGCGCCATTTTGAAATTCTTTGTTAATTGACAGATTTCGGTCAAAATCGATATCTGAGGATCCCTGGGATTACGAAACAGGAAACTGATACCAAAGTTTTAAAAATCAGCGCCATTTTGAAAACTTTGTTAATTGATCGATTTCGTTCAAAATCGATATCTGAGGATCCCTGGGATTAAAAAACAGGAAACTGATAAAAAAGTTTTAAAAAATCAGCGCCATTTTGAAAATCTTTGTTAATTTACAGATTTAGTTCAAAATCGATATCTGAGGATCCCTGGGATTACAAATCAGGAATCCGATACCAAAGTTTTAAAAAATCAGCGCCATTTTGAAATTCTTTGTTAATTGATCGATTTTGTTCCAAATCGATATTTAGGACTCCCTGGGGATACAAAACAGGAAACTGTTACCAAAATAAAAAAAAACCAGCGCCATTTTGAAAATCTTTGTTAATTTACAGATTTAGTTCAAAATCGATATCTGAGGATCCCTGGGATTACAAAACAGTAAACTGTTACCAAAATTAAAAAAAACCAGCACTATTTTGAAATTCTTTGTTAATTGACAGATTTCGTTCAAAATCGATATCTGAGGATCCCTGGGATTACAAAACAGAAAACTGATACCAAAGTATTAAAAAATCAGCGCCATTTTGTATTTTTTTTTAATCACAACCCGTGAGCTGCTTTAGCAGCTCACGCACAGAGCGAAAAACTAGTATTATTATAAATTTGATTTAGTGGTTTAAAAACCACGAGGGAACTTTTGATAAAAAGGGATAAAAAGTAGCTTTTGTCCTTACACGGGATGATATTTATTAATAATACTATTTCTGTTACAAATTCAAAATTGGCTGAACAGATGTGCTGTGAAAACGATCCAGACAGACAGAAAACAGACACACTTTCGCATTATAATAATAGTACGAATATTGATATCCTTAATTGTATTTCTTTCCTATTTTTTATCTCAAACAATACTTGGATATAATATAGTTGTTTATCTAACTACAAACTGAAATTCCTAAATAGTAAATTTGCTAACAAAAAATATGCTAAATTATGCAAGCGCATTAATAAAGATGTGACTACGGCGTAGCGGCGTAGCATCCAGCGTAACTCTACGAAGGTTTCGTAGCACCAGTTGTACCTTATACTATAATTCGGCGCTTCTAAACTCTTTAAAACTATTATCATAATTCTCCGTTCCCATTTTGTCATGGCGGTTTTCGCTTGTTTTGTTCGAGCACTTAATTTAGCTCTATGCAGTAAATAGTAATTAATTGGAGCAGAATTTGATTACGGCAGAATATGTTACAGGAATTTATTATGTCAGAATATGTTCCAGGAATTTATTATGTCAGGATATGTTGCAGGAATTTACTGTCAGAATATGGTGCAGCTTACAATTGTAATAAACTAATTTATAATTATGTTGCAATTTTTTTTTTTTTATGTATCTATAAAAGCTTGTTTCTCATTATTTACGATTTTCTGGACATATAAATACAATACTTGCATGACGAGATAATTTGACGAATCTTTACGATTTTGGATTAATCAGTTTAATTTAATAGTTTTTCTATGGTTTATTAATATGTTTATAACAATATGTTCATATTATTAAGAATATTTGTTATATCATTTAGGGTAGTACACATAACGATTTATATTGAAGTGAAAACTTCTTTAGGCGCGTCGAGCACTTTTTGGTAGAGGATAAAAATGAGAATACGCGTGAGCGACACCATTCTTCTTAAGACAAAAGGTCTTAAGTATAATAATATAGCACATTCATAATTAAACTTTAATGCCTTAGTTTTTAGTTTTATACTTATTTGAAATATTTTATTATTATTTTTTATTTATTTTTTGAATTAGAAACAAAAAATCGTTTTCACTTCTATCGGCAGTCCCTATGACTGTCAATTATTTTACACTAGATGATGCCCGCGACTTTGTTCGCGTGGATTAAAAAGACTTTCAATTCCCGCGGGAACTTCTTAATTTTCCGGAATGAAAAGTGTGCCCTTTTGCCTATGCCTAACCCTTCCCCGGGATATAACCTACCTCTGTATAAAATTTTGTTGAAATCCGTTGATAAGATGAGCCGGAAAAGCGAAGCAGAGAAACAGACGGACAGACAGACATACAGACACATTTTTATATTTATAATATTAAGTATGAATTTTTTATGTGAAAATTAACTTGCGCCATAGTATCAAAATTAACTCCGTCCTAATTCAAAAGCGAACGTTAAGGCTTCGCGATCCAATTTCATGCCTTCGTGAGCCTGCACCGATGGGCCCAGAGAAATTTCACTAACACAAAGTTATGATTAATTGAGCCAATAATATGGAGACTACATTGTACCGAAATCTGACAAAGAGCCTATGCTGAACTTAGATGACGCATTTATTCCTCGAAAACTTACCTTATTATGTTAGAAACTAGTTAAAACAGCATACTCATAAAGGCAGAGTTATACATATGTAAGAATATGAAATTGAATTTTCTCAACCAAAAATATAATTAGTGCGTTTTCAAGTTTGAATAAATTATTGTTATTCCCGCCTCTTCACCTCATCAAAAAACTCGTTAACAAGAAATCTAAATGGTAACCCAAAGCAATGACAGAAGTGTTTTACCTACATTTCGAATTTATTTTCGCTTTAAACTGCCATAAATATTACCGTAGCTTTTACATTACTTTGACCTTTATAAAATATAATAGCTTAGGGTTACACTAGTAATAATATATGCGTTACTCCTTCGCAAACAAGTGTAATTTTAGTATTTGAGGAGCTTAAAATTCATAAGCTTTATTACCTTATCCGTATACAGCTTTAAATATGTTTTTATATATATGTTATTAAACGGTTGAGGTCAATTCTTACAATGTCATGAATATTTATTTTATTTTATTATTAAAAAAAAATGTTTCTAAAGACTAAAAATTTTCTAAAATAAATTTTTGACTATATTCTAGAACATTTCTGTGTTTTGGAATTCCAACTTTAAACTTTTAAACATCGTAATATTAAATAGTTTTTTTATTTATGGCTTAGCCTACACTCACATGTACAAAGACCAAAAAAAGTCCACAACAAACTCAGATGGATATTTAAAAATATTTGTCACATGTATTTGTTTATCATGCAAACTTATTTTGATATATTACTGTGCCAGAGTAACTATAATATAATTAAAACGCCGATTTCATTACTTAGCCGTAGCCACGTGTTGCGCGTCGCAGCGCTAAATAAAAGTCTAGATGTAGATTTTTCCCCCAAACAATGCCTACACACAACTCTCCCGAGAGCTGGATATACCTTACTGCTCTGACTTTCATTGCAAAGACAAAGAAACTTCCTACGTCCCAACAAAAACTCACGCCAGATGATGTGTCTATGGCGAGAAATTGCAAAGGAGAATATATGTATATATACGGAATATATGTATACGGAGAATATGTGTATTTAAAAGCAGGCGTTTTTTCCTCCGTCTTGTTGAAGATAACTGTTGCGAGGAAGACAAAAGGAGAGTACTTTGTACTTTGTTACGGATCTGCTGCGCGACTGCTACTTAGTTGTAACGTAGAGTTTTTACCGTAAATAAGAAGCAAAGGGTAATGACAATACCTAGTACTTAACAGTGATTTTTGCTTTGTAACAAAGTATAAAGTCTTTGGATTGGTTATTTTAAAAGAAAACTTCAGGTTTATACCCCTTCAGTTACATTTAATACAACTAAATTCGCTGCAGCTGTCGTTAACCATCACGTCATTTATCCATCATTGCTTGTGTAAAAATTCAATGGAAAGTTGTTTTAGCTGCTATTATATTATATAAATCGATCTGATAATGTTCAAAACCAATTTCATAATATTGTATTGTATGTCAACATACGGATTATTGCCTTAGATTCTACTAATAAGCTGGCGAATCTAAAATACAAATGATATGGTTTTAAGATTTATTTCCTCATAAATAACGTCAAAATATAAAACCATTTGCCATAACTACGTATAGGTACATATAGGTACGTACTACGGTAAATACATTCTCGACTGCGGAACGCACAGGACAAATTGTAACGATGTGAGTGAATTTTTACCGCATGCTTGTAATGTTCTTACGAAAAGAACGAGAAGGCGGGCAGTTAGATACTGGCCACGACACCTACTACTTCACATCTCGCAAACCCGTCGTGATCAATTTCTGGGTAAAACTATCCACGGTAAATAAGCGCCGTATTTATCGTAGTACGTACCCCTTATTACAAATTAGCCGATACCGCCCGACTTCGTCCGTGTGCAAAAAGTTTTGTTAATTTCCACGGAAACTCTTTTATTTTCCGGAATAAAAAGCGTATGTCACTCTCCAGGTCCTCAGCTATGTCCATGCAAAATTGACGTCGATCAGTTTCTCTCCTGCGGTGTGATTGAAGGACTAATCAACAAACTATCACTTTTTCAAATTTATGATATCAGTATGGTTTTAACTGGTGTGAATGAAAATGAATGTAGATGAGCCTCCTTTTGCTTAACTACGCGTACAAACAAAAGTCCTAACATAAATCTTGTCCCAGCGAGAGTTCAGGCGGCGCCGGCTCACCTTTAAATGTGACAACGCACACCCCTTCACGAAGTTTTGCACCTAACAAAAAAATGAAGCAACATCAGCAATGTTGTTTTTTATAGTTATTATTAAGTAAATCTTAAGTGATTTTACCGATATTTTATTGAAATCAATAACTTATATAACATAAATTAAACTAAATGAAATAAAATAAAAATCCCTATCCTATGTACACTACCTTTACCTGTACCATTTCTCTTCATTGTCGAAGTGCTTTCGGATTTAGAAAATCTCTACAAGGGTATAATTATGAAAAAAAGCTAAATTTTCCCCCTATATTTTGCTTCCATAATGTCATGAAAAGTGTTATTTTTATATTATACTCCATCATAAAAAATAAAAGAATGGAAGGGACAAAAATGCTGTGAAAGTTAAACTCCATGTCAAAATCAACACAAACCCCAGAAGTTTACTTTGTGAGTGAATATTCATACAACTTTTATAAGGTAAACCGCTTTTTACTTATCCTCCTACATTTAATTAGCGATTTTCTACGATGTCCGTCGCAGTAGCTCCGCGAGGATTAATTCAATAAAAGTTTCATTCTAGCATATTATGTGCATTAATCTACTAAATGCAGTTGAGTAATGAATCCATAAATCATACTCGCCCCTATCAAAATAAGTATTATATTTTACTAACTTAAAAACAACCGTTACCAACTAATATTAGTAAGTTTTTTTTTATCAACTACAAGTTAGCCCTTGACTGCGATCTCACGTGATGGTAAGTGATGATGCAATCTAAGATGGTAGCGGGCTAACCTGTTAGGGGCATAGCAGTTATATTAAACCCATAATACTCCTATACGGTTTCTACACGGCATCGTATCGGAACGCTTAATCGCTTGGCGGCACGTTTTTACCGGTACCCTACCGGTAAAAACGTGCCGCCAAGCGATTAAGCGTAGCTAGCTACGGCCGAAGCCTCCAGGCCAGGCCAGACCAGGGAAAATTGAGAAATTATTAATTCCCAAATTGATCCTGCCGGGCATCGAACCCGGGACTCGTTACGACAAGAGCGCTCAACACTGTGCCACGGAGTGTCAAAATAACAAATAGTAACATGGACGTATAAGATGTAGTACCTAATTGTAATGCCAGAGTACTATATTAAATTTTTATAATCAACTAGATGATGCCCACCACTTCGTCCGCATTGTCAGTTTTTTTATTTCCTCGAGAACTCATTAATTTTCGGGTAAAAAATAGCCTATACCATTTCCCGGGATGCAACCTAATTCCATACAAAATTTCATCAAAATCGTTTGAAAGACAGACAGACACACGTTGCGTACACAGAACTCTATGCGTAATTGTATTTATCTGTCCGTCTGTCTGTCTAATTGTGCCTATTTTTTGACGCAACTGCTAAATGGGATACATTAGGACCGTGCACAAAATATACAAATGAGTTGTACGGTACGTTAATTTTTTTAAGATTCTTATTGTTACCTACCCTCGGAAGGAAGTAGTTTCCACGATACAGGGAATCCTAGTGTGGAAACCACTGCCCCACTAGTTTTAACGAAAATTATTGATTATTTTTGGAATAAATAAATGAAAATGGAATGAAATTAAGATTTTTTTATGGAATTCTGAAATAATGTACTCCGCTAGGTGAAATCACTGGTACCTAGTATACAAATTTAGGTGCTTATTAAAAATACATGCTATGATTTAGATTTAACCATCAAAATATCATGTAATATCCTTAAACCAGTACATTTAAAATGTCATAATATGTCACTCATACGCCAAATCGTTTGCTGCCTCATTCATTAGTTACCAACGTACCGTATTAGTTTAGTCTACTCAGCGGAATAAGCAAGTTTTGGTATTATTATGGCGAAAATTATAACTATACTTAGTTAGTTGGTGTACTATATATTTAGTCATATAGTTCACTATTCTCACATTCTGGGGCATCTGGAAGAAATCTCTTCTATAGATTTCTTCTTGTCCGTGTGCATGTTATTTCAATGTTTATGTTTTACTTTTAAGTTTCTGGTACAAAATCCATATCCATACTAATATTATGCGAAAGTGTTTCTGTCTGTCTGTCTTTCTGTCTGCTACGCTTTCACGGCCCATATGTTCAACCGATTTTGATGAAATTTGGTACGGGAATAGTTTGTATCCCGCAGAAGGTTATAGGCTACTTTTTATCCCGGAAAATTAAGGAGTTCAGAAATCAAGAAGAGAATCAAGAAAATCTTAATCCACACGGATGAAGTCGCGGACATCATCTAGTATATGAATAAATAAATATATTCGTTTATAGTGTTATTTAGTTTTTAATTATTACGTTATCACGACAAAGTTTGCACTTGAAGCACACGAGATGATTCGAAAACGAATCGCTAAGTCACCTTACACTAATTGAATAAACAAGTATTTGGATTATAAAATAACTTCTGTCTAAAATAAAGTTATTCAATTATAAGTAAAAAAGGTTTTTTTTTTCATTTATTTACTAGCATAAAACGATCACGAAAGTAAAAAGTGTATCCATATAATTTTAAACACGGCTTTGGGGAATGGACTCTTTGATTAACTGAATAAGGGACTCCGGAGATTGTGCCCTTTCCTCTCTAGTGCTATGCATCAAATTATTCTACAAGTTTATGTCTACTAAACGTTTTCAATGAAAATGAGACTATAAAGTTTCCGGGCGACACAGAATGATTCTATTACGAATATGAAATGTTATTACCTCGGACGGATTATAAGCAGGAGCAGGTTTTCACAAATGAAATTGCTTCCCTCCTTTGGAATCCATTTTGAATAATATAATTCTTACGAATAAAGACATTGTCAAGTAGCGGATGCGTTTATTAGAATGAAAGCGTCTTTCATAACAAAGGACCTATCTTTCGTGACTTAAGAACATTCTATAATCTATCATAAAAGTGCTCAGGTTCATAAGTGAAATGTTGTACCTAGATAATATACGTAAAATAAAAGTCTTTTCGTAGCGCTGCAATATACTGAAAGGATTTCAAGATTTTTCGTATTCAACACATTTTGACGGTAACGGTTAAGTCAGCAAAATTTGTTAATAGAAAGAGAGGTAAGCAAGCCCAGCGAAGGTATTCGGTTAAACAAAGTTCTATTTACATAATGTTAAAAAAGTAATGAGAATCTAACCACCATATGGAGTCAAAATATTTAACTTTCACAAGTCATCATTAAAAAAATTAAAAAACACGACTGCCCTGCCAAAAACAAACTAAAAATTTAAAAATCTTAAATAGAATCTTATTCACATTTTTATTAAATGATATTTTTTTGTGAATCACTGGATATTAAACTATAGTGTTTTATATTTTTGGAATCTACTCATCATTTTCTAGATGGTGATTATATAGTTCTTTTTTCAACTTTAGTCTTTAATGCGGGACCATGGTAATCCCATCAATATTTTTTCAATTTTACTAGCCTATGTCACCCGAAATAAGCTAGAGATTCTAACGATACCTTATTAATCATAATCGGTTCAGGCGTATATAAGTTATGGTGGAATATACAAACTCACATACATACATACATACATACATACATACATACATACATACATACATACATACATACATACATACATACATACATACATACATACATACATACATACATATATACATACATACATACATACATACATACATACATACATACATACATACATACATACATACATGAACCCTGAAAACAATATACTCCTTTTTTCAGTCGTATAAAAAACGCAGCATTTAAGTGAGATTGACTTATAATTGCGAATGCAATGTAACCGGCATTCGTTTTAAGATCGAATAAGATTAGATCTGTCCGAAAATAAACATAACTTCATGAAACTCGCATGTTGAATTATGGTTTTGTGAGAGTGACAAATGTTCTGTGTTTACTTACTGTTTATGGAGTTGAAACAACAATCTCCGCTTACCTGAAAATAAAACATTTTATTAATGGATTAAAATAGGAAATAATGAGTAGGTTTAAAAAATGTATTCCATAAAATCATCTAACCTAGAAGTAATTGTTAAAATTGTATATTTTTAGCTTTAGATCTTAAAAAGATAAAACTAATTAATTATTGTTGAGGTTGGAGCAGCTGACTCATGGTGCATTTGAATCGTTCCTTTTGTTGCTACATTTGCAATAATAACGAGTACAGGATTTCGAAAATAATATAAGTAGGTACGATTTACAAAATGATTGCCTAACTATCGCTACTTGCCTCACTCAATGTACGATTACGCTGAAGGGCAGTCCAGCAGCCCGGAAGAGCCCGTAAACTGAGCTACGACTGCGTCTGACAAGCCAGGAAGCTAATCGTAACTAATACGAATTAGTTTACATCTCTTTGTTAGGCTCACTGACAAGTTTGTGTTTCTTAGGGAAAATAATGCTCAGTGCGTGGCAACTGGTATTACGCCTCACACGCGTAGATTTTTATGACACATTTTATGGTATAGTAACAAAAGGTGGAGATGATAATATGTATAGCGAAACGTAGCTTAGAACGTCAGGTAGGAGCAGACATATAGCCAGTGTCCGCACCACCTTCAACCATGTGAATCATATCAAGATGAATTATTTCGTATTTTTTTGAAGTGAAAACTTTAGCTGCTTTGGTAAAGGAGGATGGCGAAAATGCATGTATTTTGGGACCCAGTGAAAAGGGTAGCGTTCATCATGGAAACTTAGTAATAATTGTAGAACGTAACAAAACTAAGACAAAAGCAAATATTAAGTAAGTCTAAAAATGTGGGAGAAAAAAGATACACCTAAAAGTAGAATATAACCTAAAAATTATCGATCAAAAACTATTTCTATCATTAATTTGTATCAGTATTAGTATGAATGAGTAGGTAGGTACTTATGCCTAGTTATAATTAGGTATATACTTATGTCTGCGAGAATTCCGCAATAATTCTACTCACACCATATTTCTAAATAACTCTTATCTGCTTAGATCTTTCTTATCTTTTAACAAATTGAGTAACAATAATATCAAAATAGATCTCTTTTGCACCACCTCTATGTGAATTCTGGCCAATGAATTCTTCGACACCTATAGCCCAAGTTGAAGTGATTCGCTGACCAATAATTCAGATTGTTTTCCCATTCTATAGCCTGATCTTCCGTACATTAAGCGTTTTATTCCTCTATATACTTTGATTAACACTTGCATTAAGTACTTATTTACTTTTCCTATGAGAGCTTTTTTCTTTCTCTTATAACCAAATCCATGAGAAGGAAGTCGCGGGCATCAGCTAGTGTCATATAAGTAGTGAGCACTGATACTGATAAAATCAAAAAGTATCGTAAAAAGTATGGAAAATCATAAAGTATCAAAATTAAAAAGTATCGATACGATTAGGTATCGATACTTTTAAAGTACTCGTGTTAGTATCACAAGACGATAGCAATATTAAGAATACTCATTTCAGTAGGTATTGATGATACATCGATGGTGTCGGAACATCCCTACAAAAATAAATAATAATGACAAGTGTTGTCATGTCAACAAAATGTCTATCTATGTCAATTACGTTCCATTAGTGCAAGATGACTTATTTTTTAATAAATTATAATAATTTCTTTCTTTTGAATCCCGTATCTCAGAGTCTCAATATTTTTTATGTAAACATCATATAAACATATGATTATAAATAATATAAACTTGTACTTGAACGATGCCTCCTTAATTTTTAAATTATGTGGGTCCAATTTCGCCATTGTTCTTTGTGGATTCGCGTGACCATCACCGACATGCTCGCGTTGTTAGTTGTTACGAAGACAAAAGGTCTTAAATATAAATATACTACATTAAACTTGAATGCCTTAGTTTTAAGGTTTATATTATAAATATTGTTTTAATTATTTATTTCTAAATAAAAAAATAAAATAAAAAAATAATATATTATAATTAAATATTCGTTAATTTGTTATTTATGTGTTGGTTATAAAGGAAACTAAGCACTAGAGAGAACTTCATGACACTCTCAAACATAAATTATTTTTAGGAAAATGAAAGAAATATATCGCTATTTAAATTTCCATTCACAAAAAGAGTTTTAATAAACAAACGTCTTTTTATAAGTTACTTTTTCATGGCAATCAGTTTGCTATTGTCTCAATATTCATTATTGTCAGAAAAAGAATTTCTAATTTACTGAACGTGAAAATTTCAATTCCTCCTTAATGTAATAATCCATAATCTCAGTTGATAAAAAATAATGGCTTAGGTGGTCTTATCGCGTCTTATACAATCTAGGCAAAAAATACGTGATGGCGACTTGAAAATTATAAAAAAAAATACGATGGCCCACAATTCTAGTGGCCACAATATAATTCTTGACAAATTAGATTTTTGCTAGGTATCGCGGGCTTAGACGAAATTACAGCTGACTTTGACTCAAGTGCAGGCTTTTAAACGTGAATTAGAGGCCGCGTCGCTCAAGCGTAATGGGGTATTATGACGGAGTGGGTGTCGCTAAAAATCATGTAGCCATTTTAAAATTTTCCAACGGAACCACATTTTTAATAACGACGAAAACTTAAAAGAATTTTCTGTTTTGTTATGTTATGCATCCAAAATTTACAACCGCTTAAACATGCAATAATAATATTTACCGTTCCGAAAGTATCTTTGGTGGATAATCCTCGGTTTCGCCTAAATATTTAACATGCTTGGCCCATTATGCGCTTTGAAGGTAGCTTAGCAAATAAACCTTTTTAATTTTTTACATAATAACATACCAGAGTTCTCGTCATGGTTATACGTTTGGGGTCCGGTAGCGAAATTATCGGGTACCGACCATCTGCCGGAAGTTGTACAATGTTTAGGTAATGAATAAAAATAGGTGAATAAACTGTACCTACCTAAATAGGTAATAAAAATAAAGTAAAAATATTTTTCTCAAGCACTTAAAGAATAAAACACAGTGTCACAGTCTAAGGAGGTTATTTCTACAAAAAAAAACTCTTTTGATTTTCACATAAAAGTTATTAGTTTTACAGCAAGATATTTCATACGAACAGAGCAAATTTATTTTCAACTCTACAGTAATCCAAAAATCTTTCGAGCAACCTTTCCATACATCGTAGGATTTCCGAGAGAAACCTGCTTCGAAAAACTTCTATTCCAACTCTGTATAATCTTACTTATAAAAATAAACTTTTGCATTAACTGATTTTGAATCAGGGGCGTGAAACTTCAGAAGGTAGGCTAACCCTGCCGTTCGAGTCTTCGTAAAAGTTACGGAGTCAATCAGGGAGAAAATAGAAACAAATAAATATACACTTTGGTAGTTTTGACTTGATAAGCGTAAGTAGACTCAGAAACTCAAATTTATGGATGAGTTCGGCAGATAATGCAGAAGTTGTCAGATAAGAGCGGCTTTACTGGGGCTCGCGCTTTGTAAGGAATGTAAGCAAGCAAATATGTTTTAATGTGATCTTAGCTTACATACACATGTGACAGTATTATTTTTAACTTTGTTTTGTTTTATCGTGTTATGAGAAAAGATTTTTAGCATAATTGCTGATTATTATTTGAATAAAATGTAATGCTGCAGTACTTATTACTATGTACTAATTAACTTAAAAGTTAGGTCATTTAACAGATTTTCGGCAGAAAATATTAATAGTACAATTATTTTCTTTAAAAATTGATCCCAGCTACGGTTTTGATGATGGATATGTGACCTAAAAATTATCGTGAGGTATGAAAAAGTATGAAACAGTGTAGACTAAACTTTTTAGCTCAAAAGCCTTTCCAATATAGAACTCTACTCTCTACCAAAACACATGACACAAACTAAAGCTAATCAGCGTTTGGCGTCAATTTTTGAGTCAGAATATTACACAATTTCTCGTAAAGCACTCTCTGTGGGTAAACGTGAAGAGCCTAGATCTTCAAATTTTTTTACTCCCTTTTTGGATACAACGTTTGAGACTATATACGTGTCGTACTTCGACTGAGTTGAGTGTAATTAAGGAGCAAAGATATCCGAAGTCTGCCGACTAGGGGAGGTTGGAGTGCCCTTCACTGGTCGGCTGTGTACTTAAAACCGATGAATGTTGCGTAGGCTGCCATTATTCCTCTGGTTTTTTGCGCTCAAAAGATTCAAAGAAAATTTAATTGGGTTAAAAAATAAAATTCTAAAACTTTTTGCGAATAAAATTCTAAATAAACTCTAGTATCCATCGAACCAGCATCATATGAAATCAGAGCAATGTTACAATCTAATAAAAGCGTTAATTTAATTTATAAATACACTTACACATCACAATAATTTCTCGGGAGACGTCGCACAAACTTAGCAATAGCAGCTGCCGGGCAGCCGCATGTTTATTGAGCTATCGCCTAATCTTGAAGAGCTACAAAACAAAACCACATTGGAAATGTTGTATAACTAAAGTATTTCTTCTCTCTA
Organism: Erebia palarica; assembly: GCA_964035005.1. Classification (NCBI taxonomy): domain Eukaryota; kingdom Metazoa; phylum Arthropoda; class Insecta; order Lepidoptera; family Nymphalidae; genus Erebia; species Erebia palarica. The sequence continues at coordinate 47,368,057 of OZ035983.1, forward strand.
AGGATGCCAGTAGTGGAACCCTTGTCTGCGCTAACCAATCACACCCTTAAGGCTCGCCGAATTACTGTCCGGACTGATTACCGCCTTCGTCCTCTCACCCTCTGCTCCTCGCCACCCCAGTGCCCGTATACCTCGCTCGTCCTGCGTCAACTATTATTTGTGTTTCCTACTTATAATTTGTGAGCTAGAAAAGTTCGACACACACCAGTCACTTTATTAAATGTAAGAAAACTTCTCCTTAACTTTCGTATTGCGCTCTGGGATCATTCATTAATACGATTCGATTTACTCAATCTAAAAGTTGATAAGATCAGACGTCTTTGATTGCCCGAATAATATTATTAGAATCATTTGCAGCCCCGATCCAAATGGTTGCGTTTTCTGAATAATTACTACTTTTTGTAGAACATCAAAAACTTTTTAAGCTCAAGTAAATACAAGCGTTGATAAACTGTGAAATTTGGAACTTAAATATTATTTTAGTACAAAAGCACTGTCATATTTTATAACAAAGTCCTTAACAAACGCTTCTTTATTAAATGTTATCTTTATGAGTTGTAATGGCACGCAAAATACACGGAGGCTTAATGCTTTTACAATCCCGATTTTTTGTTCAAAATGTTTGTTCATTGGCGCGAAACGAAATCATCGCTCCAAATTTAGCCTCAAGAAGAAAAGCTATCACAGTACGTGTTTATACGTTTCTGTATTTTATTTTTTACTGTCTTACACGAATTCTTGTCAATCTTTACTTCTCAAATCACACCTTTAGCAATATCTCTGGTGCAAATATAAGCGCCATGCACGTGTCATTCGGAGGTCCAGCGTTCGATTTCGAAATTTTTAACAGCTTCCGAAAGGAGGAGGTGCGGAGTTATCAATTCAGCACGTTTAAAAACAAAATAAGTTTGTCAATGTTTTGAAAATTATTTATATCTAGGTATATTATGTAAGTTTATGCTAGTTCTGTTCTTTCGATGCTATTATGTTACCGACACGAGACGAGTTGACATCTTGTAAAATAATCACTAGCAACTGGCTATTAATAGTCGATACAACGTATTTCGTAATACTTATAATATTATGCTTTTTTTACTCAAACAACAAAACTATATTAGTTATTCACGCCCAAACATTAATTTGACATACACATGAAAATTCTACGAATACAATGTTAAAATTGGCACCGAAAAATGTAATAATTGCTTCATTTACGGATTGTCATTGCGGTCTCAATAAATTATTGTCATTTCAAGAATATAAAATTGTACACCACAGCAATATATCACGATTGTCATTAATACCGCTCCCACATAATTATCCAGTGTTCGAATTAAGCTCACTTTTAAGTTATTATTGAAGCACCTATCTTCCGTTGTGTAATCAACATCGTTATCGTGCGCATACAGTGGAGCAAAATATCAGAGTTTAAGTTTAGTTGCGATTTAAATTAAGTCTACTTCTATTTATCTGGAGTCGTATGAAAGTGTCGTGCTCTCTTTACAATAATCGAAAAGTAGCTTCATATTGTTCTTATAGAAGATAGGTATTCCTTTTTAGCAGAACAGCGTTAAGCCTGAATACACATAAGGTGCGTAATCACATCAAGAAATGTGTCCGACCTGTCAATTTGGCTCCTATAGTTTGAAGTTCTCAACAACGACGTCCATAACTACATTCATACAGCTTATAGTAAGTAATCAGTACATATTGAAGCCAAGTTCCTACAGTAGGTAGTACGTCGGCGTCACTGTCAGGCGCTGCAATATTATGGCGATACGTGATAACATATAATAGTACAGTTCTTTACTCAACACTCAAATACGCGAGAGTCCAGTGTCCAGGTCTAGCGCAACGCAAAAGCAGTCTAGCCTTTGTCAGGCTAGACTGCTTTTGCGTTGCGCTAGACCTTAAAAAACTGGTGTGGTAGAGAAAAATGTCATTAACCTCCTCGTTATTCGTTCGATAACATTATTGTTACATTGCTCGTCGTCTAGGTATAGGTCTCTTAGAAATTTTTAACCCCAATTTTATGCCGCATTAAGTAATGTTATGCATAAAACATTGTTGTTTCTAGTAAAAGTAACAGACTCAAATGTGAACGTGGTCTTACAAGTCGTAGGGTGGAGCACGTTTGAAGATGGATCGCGGCGGTAATCAGTTAATGCATTATGCGGTTTAACCTGCAAACCGGACGGAACTGTGTGTGCATAAATATTGATGCTAACTAAACGTTATAGTATAACTTTTAAATATATCAACAACAGTTAGGTACTTGATCCAAATGTCAATCCTGAATTTGTGTTTTTCTATTCTACAGTAAATAAATACATAAAGATTTAAAACAATAATTTAGATAGATTTAATGAATGAAATCAACAAGCTAATTATTATTTTATACTAATTCGTTTTTGAAAATATGCAATGACCAAACTGAATGTAATACCGACATACGAATATTTCACTACCCCTAAAAATACTCTTTCAATTTTACCCATCAAAATCATTTGGACTTGTATTAAAAGCGTTCAGTTACCAAAAAAAAGAGTTTTTTCTGCAAAAAGTTACCTTTTTAATGACTTAACGTCGTATTCCTACGGCCGAATAAGTATAAGAGGGGGGAGCCTCTCCTGCGTTGATAACAGAATTATCCGAATGGTGCTATCTATCTTTTAAATGTGCACCTTACTTTTGTTACTTTTGGGTCGCAATGTGTTGTTCGTAGCGTGACCATTTTATCCCCGGTTTTTAAGCAAAATTATATACGATCGAGTTATGTTTTCACGCTATCGTGATCTTTTTATTTGCTTGCGAGAGTTTTGCAGTAGACGCTTTCTGAATTTTTAACGGTAGAAAGGTTTGTTTAATTCGCGGTTATGATTTTATTTTTAGGTTTGTTTTTTATTACCAAGCGAAGGGCTTTATCCCGGAAAATTCCGGAACGTGGACGAATTCGCGGTCAACAATTGGTAATTAATTATAAAAAAGAAGTAGGTAAAATATACTAAAACTGTTTCTAACATTTTTAATATTAGCCACAAGACGTGACATAAGAATATTTTTGTTGAAGTGACTACGTCCTAAAATAAGAGCCGTTGGGCTGAGGTCTTATGATATACCGCAACGCAAATATCTTATATTTTAATAGATGAAATTAGATGAGATTTGAAAAAAAAAGTAGTGTAAATATGGTTTGCTTTAATAATTTATATATTACTAGCAGACGTCTGCGTACTCTGCAAGAGGCCTTTACATTAACTACTTTACCACGAGTGGGTACCATTAAAAGCTATAATATATAGTCTATACAGAGTTTTCTTAAACTAATAACCTAAATGACGTTTTTCATGTAAGTTTCTATCCCCATTTCACCCTCTTTGGGGTAAATTTTCTCAAAAACCGTTTCTTAGCTGATGTTACCGAAGGAACCTACCTACCAAATTCCAAATGTGTATGCTTTATATTTACTGAACTATCGTGATTATTCAGTGAGTGGTAATTATATAAATATTATAAATGCGAAAGTTTGAATGTATGGATGAATATTTGTTACTCAATCACGCCCGAACGGCTGAATGGATCTGGATGAAATTTGGCAGAGATAGATTATAGTCTGGAATAAGACATAGGCTAATTTTTATCCCGGAGAACTAAGGAGTTCCCGCGGGAACCAAAAAATCTCAATCCACGCGAACGTAATCGCGGGCATAAGCTAGTAAGTAACATACTTAAACTTCAAAATTCTGTTCACCTCATACAACACTTACAAATATATGAAGAGTAGTTACGATTATGTTACGTGATAAAAGTATTTATCTTTGGGACAAGAGCAGTTTAGGCATAGAAACAAAATTACTTTCTCGCCAAGTTTAGATTTATTGGCAACTATGTACGGCTCAGCAGCTTTAAGTTGTTCTTAATACTAAATCATATTGATATAACGCCGAATGCTGACTGACAGTTTTATTAAAAAACATAGGATAAATTAATGTTTTTTAATAAAACTTTTTTTTAATATTCCATTAATTATTTTTTACTTTATACAGGGCGGTTGAAGGCGGTTTTAAAATTGATTTAAACATGTTAATAAGGAACCGTATTTGCATTGGTTGGCTATTCTGAATACAACAATATTAGAATATCTTGAAAAATTCGAAGTTCGAAGTTCATCACGCGAAAAGCTTCTCCATTGTTTAAAAAAAATAAAATCAGCATCTTTTAATTTCAATGTTTGCTATAGGAATTCATTCTATCCTGAGGTTTGGAAAACTTCTTGAATAGTACCAGTTCCAAGAAAAGGATTTAGTTCCGAAGTAAGTGACTTTAGGCCCATTGCTGTGTTGTCAGTTTTTGGAAAGCTATTAGAGTCCATTTTGAAATATCGCATAAGGAGGTAATTTGAGTACCAACTTTGAGATGCTCAGCATGGGTTCCGAGCGGGTCGCTCGACGTGCACTAATTTGTTGTCCTTTTGGAATTATGTAACTGGAGCAGTAGATAAGGGTTCACAGGTAGATGCGGCTTACTTTGATTTCCAAAAAGCTTTTGATACAGTTGATAATGACGTACTTCTCAGTAAGTGTGCTTCGCCGGGTTTACGCCGTTGTTACTTAATTTTTTCTCCAGTTACTTAAGAGGTCGGAAACAGTACGTGCAATATGAGGGATATTGTTCGGAACCATACTACACTTATTCCGGCGTTAGTCAAGGCAGTAACTTGGGCCCATTGGAGATTTTAATTTTAATCAATGATTTGCCAAATGTAATCACTAGTACTAATTGTTTGTTATTTGCTGATGACTTGAAACTATTTTTAAGGATTGAAGACAACTTTGACGCTCAAATAATTCAGGTAGATATTGATATTAATATGTTGCAGTGGTGTTGGAAGAATAAGTTATTCTTTAATGCTAAAAATTGCGCAGTGATCACTTTTAATCGGAAGACGGCACCACTCATTATAAATTATCACCTGGGTGGATCTAACTTATCGCGAGTGGCTGCGGTTAGGGATTTGGGCATAAATTTATCAGAAGACCTAACATTTCGCAATCACATCAAAGATATTTGTGCTAAAGCTTATAGAACTCTTGGATTTGTACTTAGGAAAGCGCAGCATTTAAAATCAATTACTGCAATAAAGCTTTTATATAACACTTTCGTACGAAGCAAGCTTGAAAGTAACGCTATCATATGGAATCCGCATGAATTCAAATATATAGATATGGTTGAGAAAATTCAGAAAAAGTTTATTCGCTGGCTGTATAGGAAACAGTACGGGTATTTCGTAGGATATCCAACTATATATCCAAGTTTGTTTCTCCTTGGTATGACTGGCTATGATACCTTGGAACTACGGCGCCATGTGGCCTTAATCTCATACATAATCAGTCTGATCCAAGGAGAAAAATGTAATTCCGATATCTTGGGTGCCATTCGCTTACACGTACCGGATGGATATGCGAATGCTCGTTGGCGCACTTTGTTCGCGCTACCATATTGCAGGACAGAGCTAGATAAACATGCGCCAGTGGCTCGTGCACTACGCTTTCTCAATGATTTGGTTAATAAAAATCCCGGACTTGACGTTTTCCACACCCCATTGACCCAGCTCACGAAAATAATAAAGTTGTTATTAGAGAATAGGTAGTTTTAATTTCATTCATATTGTATGTTTTTGTTATTGTGTATATATTTAATTTAAATTTAATTAATGTGTTTTTATTGTTTTTCTATTTTTAGTGTTTTTGTTTGTCATGTATGTGTAATTTTAGTCATTTATATGTAATACCTATTGTAGCCTGATAAGACGTATTGGGAAACTGTAAAGTCCTATCGGCTATGTCCTATCAATAAATAAATGAATAAAAACAGCTAAATACTTACCACTGATACCAAATCAATATTTTACGCTTTTTCTCCTTGACTAAAATAACATCAGCAGTCTTGATTTTGACATCAATGAACTTCAGGCTCCCCAATGAGGCTCTTCAATATCCAATATTCAACCTCTTCAATCTTCTTCTGCGCTTGTGAAAGTAACATTTATCCATTTGTCTAAAAGATTTATCTTTTCACTCTTCTTTGAATATTTTTTATATTAGAAAAGATGTTTTTAAAGCATTATTCATTTACAATAATAATTGAATTTTACATATATTTTAATTAAAATTAATAAATAAATTAAAAATCAAAGTGGGTAGAACTAAAACAAGATCAATAAGTTTTTCTGCTCTAAATTTTTTTGGTTTTTTAATTATTTAATTAGTGTTATATGTGGTAAATGTTATAATTAATTGTTAAATAACTTACTACATACCTGGCAAGTAAAACTCACTCACTCACTGCACTCCGTCAAGCTTCAACAACAATGGATCTACACAACCAGTTGAGTAAGAACATGGATGAAATTGTTTCACAATTTAAATCTCGCATGGATAGCTTTGATGAGGCCCTCAAACGATCACAGACTTCTTCAAATAAAGCTTGTGAGCTGAGCACTCTGGCTGCAGACTATTCCGCCTTCAAGGAGTTCATGTTGAAGACACTTTCAATGATGCCACATCAACTGCAGCCTCTCACAGTGAGCTATGACAAGCATGAAATGTATTCCCGTAGAACTATTTTATTGTTCCATGGCCTGCCAGAGGATGACAGTGAAAACATAGAAAATAAAATTTGTGACTTTCTCTCTGATCGCTTAAAACTATCAAACATTGAGCAGGCATGTGTTGAAGTCTGTCATCATCTTGGCGTTAAAAAGGACAAACCACGACCCATTCTGGTTCGCTTTTCTAATATTAAAGTAAAGACTGCAGTATGGAAGGCTAAAACAGAGCTCAAAGGCAGTGGGGTCACAATTTCAGAATTCCTCACAAAGCTCAGGCAGGAAACATTTGCTGCTGCCAGAAAACACTTCGGCATTAAAAGCTGCTGATAATCAGATGGTGTTATAGTCATATCACTTCCAGACAAAAGCCGAACGAAGATTGTGTCTATCTCTGAACTTGAGTCAGTAATTGCCAAATATCCACAGGCAGCTGCGGTTGTGTCTCAAGATTCAAAAGCGCCGAGAGTTCGTCGTTTGAACAAAAATACGGCTAAGTGAAGGTGTCGCACAATCGAATGATTCTGGCTAGCTCAACGTTGCAGGGTCTTTTGTACTTGGTAGCATTACACTTTTCTTTTTTTTCTCAATGTCTTAAAACTGTGTTGCCGGGTGGGTAATTTAATTATTTTACTCACAAAGGTAATCTTCGATAAATAAACAAATATATTACCTTTTGACAATCACCTGACAATGAAATTGACAACTCACACGAGCTGTTGCAGTGACAGTTCAAGCCAGTTAAAAAATTAGTAACAGTATTTTGTATGTTAGTCTATGGTTATGGTAGGTTTTTACAAAGATTGCAAGTCAGTAAGACGCATCCTAATTCTATGGGTTTTGATTTTTATTTAAAAGCTAGTTTTTAATCAAACATTTTGTGATGTTTCTTTACTTTTAACGTGTACTATACTGTGTTTTAGTGTCTGAAAAGAATACTGAATGAAGTAGTAGTTACATTGGTTTTCGATACTTTTTGTAATAAATTTTAAGTCTTGATTTTTCCTCTACTAAGTACTAAACTAGCGGCACGCTATGATGGCCGGTTTGACACATTACAATAGTGATGTGGAATGTCAATTTATTCTCGAACAAAAAACAATTAAGTTTTGTTTTTGTACCTGATTAAATAGGTTTAATAAAACAAAAATGTATATGTTTATTTAATTTATTTGAACGAACTGAATATTTGAACGAAAATGAATATACATACTTTATATGCACACAAGAAACATATGAATACAAAAGATACCAAAAAAGGTGCCACAAAAGGCCATAATTAATCAGATTCGTCCATACTACTATTTTCACTGTCGTCACTGCTATCATCACATACATTAATAATTATATGTTCGTTTTCTATAATATTATCTATTTTCACATCTCTTTCATAATCTTCCCTTATTAATTTAACAGTTCTATTCACAACCTTTTCCCAGTCTCCTTTAGTCACATGTTCACAAGCTTCTTCTAATAATTTTAGCATTTTTTTTGTGGTAAATGGGGGTTCTGTATTGTGTCTTGCAGCATATCCCTTAATTTGAGCCCACACCAACTCAATCGCATTATACTCACAATGGTAAGGCGGTAACCGTATAACTCTGTGCCCATGTTCTAATGCTATTTCGTCAATGACGTATCGGATCTTGGTTGGTTTGTTTTCTTTTAAAAGACGTACTAATTCCGCTTTTAACATATTCATGTTTGCATCTACGCCATTTTTACGAAGCCATGCGACGATATCAGCTTTCTTTTGGGATTGGGCAGGTGGCTTGTCAATTTGCATCGAGTGGTATGGGGCGTTGTCCATAATTATAATAGATGGTTCAGGGAGGCTACACAACATTGAGGTAAACCATTCAGTAAACTTTTCTCCATTCATGTCTTCATGATAGTCTCCAGTGGTTTTTGACGCAAAAGCCATGAGAGAACCTTCGACAAACCCGTTGATGGTTCCGGCGTGACAAATTATAAGTCGCGATCCTTTTCCTACAGGAACTTTGGAAGTAGATGCTGCTGTGTCATCGTTCCAAGAACGGCCTACAGTATGGTTAGCATTAAGCCATGTTTCATCCAAGAACACAACATTTTGCCAATTTTTGATTTCTTTCACTTGCCGTGAAAAAGTATACCTTGCCATCGCTATATCAAATCTTTCCATCAATATTTTGCGTTTGTTACATTTTTTGTATCGAAATCCAATGGTCTTCAAAATCTTCGTTAAAGAACTTTCCCCACCGAAGAATAATCCAGCTTCCTTCAGTGAATGCACCAACTTTTTTCTTGTTGGATACTCCTTCTGTAAATAGTAGCCGTAAACATGTCTTCGGATAGCATCGGCATCAAAGCTATCGATGCCTACGACTGGTTTTGCTCGTTTTCTCTTTTTTGGTGTGTGAAGTTTATTTTCTTCTGTGCCAGTCTCGCCATATTTTTTTTTAGTTATCCGTCTAACAGTTCGTTGTCCAATATTAAGCGCATCAGCTACGCGTTCAACCACTGACGTTATAGGTAAAATTGGCCCTCCATTTTGAGCTTCACGATCGAAATAGTTACGAAGGCGTATTACGAACTCACGTGTCTGACTATTTAGAACAGTTCTCTGCGTACGTTCGGTCATATCGACGAAATCCACAACAAAGGGCTTGAACAGAGTCCAAATTAACGAGCAAGGGTCAACAGTAATGCAGTATCAATATTTGAAATCCAAAGCCAGGTCAAAACTATATCACAATCGCATTGCACTGACAGTTTATACTTTTCGAAGCAACGTCAATTCGAAACTGCTTTGTTTTGCATTGAGCATTGACGCGAGTTTGCCGGAGGTAGTAGTTGTGCTAGCCAGCGATCCTATGTGACGATCGTATTAGATTCCATTTTTAAAAATTTATTGATATTTTTTTGCGATTTCAGAGGTTTGTCCACATAGTGAAAATTGTTCATATTCACAAGTACATTCACCCCTTAAATGGTGCAAACTGATTTTTCTACACTTGTATACATTTAAGAAATCAATTTCATAAATAAATTTTGAGTCCTAAACCTAAAACTACATTCGATAAAATTTATGAATCTCTGCACATCACTATCGTCAATAAAGTAATACAATTATTTCCTTCAAAGTCGTTATCAATTAATACGGAACTTCATGAGAAACTACATTCGATAAAATTTATGAATCTCTGCACATCACTATCGTCAATAAAGTAATACAATTATTTCCTTCAAAGTCGTTATCAATTAATACGGAACTTCATGAGCGGACAAACGTCAAACCGGCCATCATAGCGTGCCGCTAGTTTAACTAATTGTTAACTTGTGACTCTTGCCAGTGTGTGTAGGTAATGATTGTTAGAACTTTTTTTTTATTATTATTATTATTTTTTCTGTTATAATATTTTTATTTCATTTTTATATAATTATATATTTTATTTATAATTTTTAAGTATTTCAAGTAAATGGCTGATTCAGATAATAATATACTAATTAATGATTTTTTCTCGCGCTCATCATCAGACGAAGAGGAGTTCCAAAGTGCTGCTAGTAGCTCTCTCAACAGTTGTAATTCATCATGTAATCTTGACGCTAAACTTAAATCCGTACTTTTCAGGAATGCTCACTGTCTTAATTTTGCACACATCAACGCACAGAGTATTCCGGCTCATTTTTCCGATTTTCTCGCCTCTTTTTGTGACGTGCAGGTCGACGGCATATTGGTTTTGGAATCTTGGCTGAAACCATCCCTTCCTTCTAACCTTTACTCCCTGCCGGGATATACTTTAATTCGTAATGATCGAACTTGTAAACGAGGTTGTGTCTGCCTATATCTTAAGGATGACTTACAATTCAATATATTAAATCAGAGTCCTAATGTTTACTCTGGCAATATTGAATACCTATTTTGAGAAATCGGCTTTACCCATAAAAAGCTTCTCCTCGGTGTTATCTATAGTCCTTCTGTTAACGTTAATTATTTTAATGATTTTGACACCCTTCTCAGTAATTTATCACCATCCTATCAACACGTCATCATTATGGGTGACCTAAATACATGTTTATTGAAAAATGATCATAGGTCAAATCAATTGAATTCCCTTGTTTCATCCGTAAATCTTAAAGTTCTTCCTCTTAACGCGACTCACTTTTCTCCAAATTGCAACCCTTCTCTCTTGGATCTCATAATTGTTTCCGATCCTGATAAAGTACTCATTCACGGTCATCTAACTGTCAACTAACTGCCCCCTTCTCTTACCATGACCTAATTGTTCTAAGTTACAGCCTATCTGTCCCTAAACGTAAGAGTAAGGTAATTCTGCGCCGTAATTATAAAGGGATAGACACCGACTCTTTGAAAGATGACGCATCTAAAATTGACTGGACTCCTCTGTATTGCGCATCCACTGTAGACGACAAGGACAGTTTTTTTAATTCGACTCTTATAAGACTATTTGACTCTCATGCACCTGTTAGGCCTATAAGGGTTAAACACCTACCAGCCCCTTGGCTCACTCCTACAATAAAAAGACTTATGGCTAAACGTAATAAAGCTAAGAGTCTCTGTAAAAAGTACCCTAGCGATGATAATGTAGCTGTCTATAAAAAACTGCGTAATCTCTGCAATAGAATGTGTAGGGATGCTAAACGTCGCCACATTTTCTCTTGTGTAAATAATTTTTCTTCCTCGCAGTCTTGGAGGTTTTTCAAGTCCCTAGGGGTGGGAAAATGTTCTGAAGTTTTCAAGTCCTCAGTTGACTTAAACACTCTAAATCAGCACTTTTCCAATCCTCCGGTAAAAATTTCTGATAGTAATAAACTTCAAACACTTCATAAGTTGGCCAGTGCTGCCAAACCCAAGTGGGACCCCTTTGACTTCCAGGAAATTATGGTTGGTGAGGTTAAGAAATCAATACAAAAATTTTCATCCAAAGCTGTTGGTAATGACGACATAAGCCGCGATATGCTTATTCTTATTAACGACGTAGTATCGCCTAGCATTACCCATATCCTCAACTTTTCTCTTTCATCAAAATCTTTTCCTACAGTTTGGAAGCTAGCCCACGTTTTGCCTTTGCCCAAAATATCCAATCCTTCTTCACTCTCTGACTATCGTCCTATCTCAATCCTCCCTATTATTTCTAAAATTTTAGAGAATGCTCTCTTTAAACAACTTTCCTTTTTCCTTTTTCAACATAACCTTTTAAGTCCATTCCAATCGGGTTTCCGTCCCTTACACAGCACGTCAACAGCTGTACTCAAGGTCACGGAAGATATTCGCTATGCTATGGACAATAAAAAACTAACAGTGCTTATTCTTCTCGACTTTAGCAATGCGTTTAACTCTGTTGACTTTGACGTGCTACTCTGTATTCTCTGTTCACTTAATCTATCACCGTCCGTAATTGAATGGTTTAAGTCCTACCTTCTCGGTCGCCGTCAAAGAATCTGTGCAGATGGAGTTTTTTCTGACTGGGCAGATATTTCTGCCGATGTACCTCAAGGCGGCGTTATGTCACCTCTGCTTTTCTCTGTTTTTATAAACGAAATCACAAAAATCACCTCTTCTCACTACCATCTCTATGCAGATGATTTGCAGAATTATAGGCATGCTGCTGTCACTGACCTTGCTTCTGCAATTGATAACATTAATGCGGATCTAGCAAAAATAAAGAACTTGGCTGATGATCATGGTCTTCTAGTAAATCCTACCAAATCGCAGGCTATGATAATTGGAAGCAAGCAATTGCGAAGTCGTGTAGATTTTAAAAATCTTCCAATCATAGCCTACGATGGCATTCCGATACAACTTACGGACAAAGCAAAAAACCTTGGGGTGATACTCGATGGTAATTTAACTTGGTCAAATCACATAAACAATGTTAGTAGGCGCTTGCACTACTCTATTCATTCTTTGAAACGCTTGCAGAATTTCCTTCCTCTGAAAACTAAAATCTTACTTGCACAATCCCTTCTGCTCCCACTGCTAGATTACGCCGACGTCTGCTATTTAGATGCGACCGAAGAGCTGCTTGACAAACTAGATCGCCTTCAGAACTTGTGCATTCGTTTTATTTACGGATTGCGCAAATTCGACCATGTATCTCAATTTCGAAACAAGTTAAAGTGGCTCCCTATCCGACTTCGCCGGAATATTCATATTCTCACGTTACTCTTTAGGATTTTAAACACATCTTCCCCTTCATACTTACGTGATCGCTTTCACGAGGCTCCTCCTCGTGTGATGCTAGTGCGATCGTGTGTCAAATTAAAATCACTTGCAGTGCCAGGTTACAACACTATATAATATGGCAAATCTTTCACGGTAGCTGCGACACGCCTATGGAACTCACTACCTGATAGTATTTTTATGAATAGCCCATCTATTCACACATTCAAACTTCGACTGAAACAGCACTATATATCTTCTCTATCATAATTATAAATAATATTATGTATCTGTTATATCATGATATATTATATAATTTATCATAAGTATGTTGGTATGTATTTATTTTAGTATATATTTGTATGTATTTTTTGTGTGTTTATGTAAGTTTATATCGCTATCCTCACATAAACGTTAAAGTTTTTTGAGGATGGCTAGTGTGATACCCATAATGTTAATGTATTTTTTATCTTTAACAATAAAATTAAAAAAAAAAAGATATTATATCTTATTTCATTCTATCTCATGTCTTGTTGTACCTCTTCTTCCACCACAACCTTTCTCATTGCCAAGTGTCACTGGTAGAGATCTCTTATAGAGATAAGTGCTTCCTTGTCCACTACGTATGTTTTTCTTCTTATTTTATAACATTTTGGTACTAAATAAATAAAAATAATTATATTTACAAAAAATACACACCGTTCAAGTGATCGTTAATGGGCATGGTGCCCAAAACACTGGCATTTCATTGAAATTTTTCATTGAATGGCAAGGCTAAGCTATTGGGCTAAATAAGCGCCAGCTCTTTGGTCACCAGAGGCGTGGATCAGTTTTTGGGACATATTATAAAATTCTTCGTGTCCGATGACTATGGGCCCAGAGTCTTAAAAGCAAGCGCCGCAAAAACGTAGTCCTTAGTAATGACTGAGTATTTGCGACGCTTAAGCAAATACTCTGTCATTACTCTTCTTTTGAAAATACCAATAATGTCAGCTACATTATTGGTATTTACAGGAAAAACGGAAGCCGGAAGGGAAACTAGCCGTATAACTTTGAAATTATCAAGAATATTTTGTACAGCATGTCTTAAATTACATACAGTCATGTGAAAAAGACATTTGTGATTGTTTCTTATTTTTGTCAGTTCAATTTTATCGTTCATTCTACCATAAACAAAAATTTGATACCCTGTTCCTCATTCGCGTGCAAGACTGCCGTTTTTTAGTTTTATTGGTGATACGCCCTTTTGTTTACAACGTATTTTTTTTTAACATGACAACAACTGATTCTTCTTTATATAACCAAATAAGTTGACGCTCGCCACTTCATCCGCGTGGATTGAGGTAGTTTAGGTTTGAGCGGAAACTCTTTAATTTTCCAGTAACAAACATCCATCCATCCATCCAAACTTTCGCCTTCATAATATTAGTATAGATAGTTAAATATCATAAATGCAATACTTCATCAAATTCAAATGCTTTTTATTCAAATAAACTTTTACAAATACTTTTGAATCGTCGAGTAAATCTACCACTGGGTCGGAATGCCATTCCTACCGAGAAGAACCAGCAAAAAACTCGGCGGTTGCTCTTTTGAAAAAAATAATTTACAACTTCATTAATTTGTAGAATACATAAGTAACAGCTGCCCTTAGCATAGCTGGAGCGAGTCAAATCCATGCTCCTTTGTCATTTACGTAATCTCTTATCAACAGCATAATAAGCTTTTTTGCAGGTGCATACTTTTAATGGGCTTCTTAAACTTATGTGAAGGCAAGTTTAATTTTGTTATAAAATAGAATCCTCATTCCCACGAACGACCTTCGGACCTTCTTAAGGCAGAGTGATGGAGTCACGAGCTTATGGCGGCCTCTAATTTACCTATCATGCAGATTGCATATTTTTTTGTAATTATGAATGTGCTGTTTTACGAAGATTAAATTACTATAAATATACTGTGACGTTACTGTAAGAATACCCATTTCCTTAAATTTCTTTCTTTCTTCTTTCTTGGTTTTCTTTGCGTTTCATAGTAAATTGTTTACAGTAAACTAGTTACTGACTTGAGAAATTGCATTATTTACGTCTTCATAATTGTCCTTGTTTCTAAAGACTTTAAAAATCAAGGACGTGTCGTCAGCAAATAGGACAACATCGCAAGTATTTTGGACGTAATATGGTAAATCATTTATATACACCAAGAACATGAAGGGACCAAGAATAGAGCCTTGAGGAATACCCATTAGTGAGGCTGAACCGGACGACATCACATCGTTGATACATACCGTTTGAATGCGATCACTGTGATAAGATGCAATGAGGCCAAGTGCAGTATCTTTGATTCCATAATGATTCAACTTAACTAATAGCGTCTCATGTTCAACGTAATCGAATGCCTTAAACAAATCACAGAAAATACCAATGGCATTCTGTGATTTCTCCCACACATCGAATATATGAGTGAAGTAGTTTATTTGAGTAAAGTGCAGAATCAGTTGGTTGAGCATAATTTTTTCAAATATCTTTCTGAGTGCTGGTAAAATAGAAATTGATCTGTAATTATTGGGGTCACTTCTACTACCAGATTTAAAAAGAAGAATCAATTTACTGCATTTCATAAGGTCTGGAAAGGATCCTGAATCTATAGACTCATTAAATATTAGAGCATTATGGTGCAATGATATCAGTAACATTGCTGATTATTTTTACTGAAGTTTACAGCCCATCCACTTAACCAGTTTTGACAAAATTTGGTTCAGATATGGCAGGTTTCCTGAAGACGGACATCCCAGCAAATCAGTGTTCCCAAGAAATCTTTAAAAATCAAAAAATACACGCAGATAAAATCACATGCATCGTCTAATATGGTCTAAAAATACTCATAACAAAAATTATCAAAGTAACTTGCGCTGAATTGCACAAAATAAATTCGGAAAAAAAATTTGAGTGGTGTTAAACCAATTTTGTTAATCACCACTCAAATTTTCAAAAATCATAAGAATTTTATGGAATCTTTCTTTCTTTTAAATATTAAGTGTTGATTAAATATTTAATTTTTTTAAGTTTCGTACAACTCAGCGTTAGAAAGAGTTTTGTAAATGGGTAAGTGCGTGTAGCTAATGTCATTTATTATGATAACAAACTTTGCCAAGGGTAGGTTTATGAAAGTGCTGATTTTGTGATCCGTTAAGTAATGTTGAGGAAGTAAGCTGACTTCCGCGCATAGGTGCAAGCGCCACGTGTCACGTCGTGATAAATTGTGCTTATAGAATATTTAAGTATTTAAAATTATATTTCAAAAATAAAATGCAAATCTGATTACGATTGTGATAATTGCTAAATAAAATGTATTTGCTGGTCTCTAACGGTGGAAATTAATAACCATCAATCTATCTGATGTCTATCTGTAATCTGTCGATATGTTGTTTAGCAACTTTGGTATTTGTCAAAGTTAAACTGCAATCTTTGACAAATAACAACGTTGCTACAATGAATAGATCACAGATAATTAATTATTAATTCCAGCCGTAAAAGCAAAAGTCACCAGTGGGTAAATAAGTCCGCATAATATTAAAAAGTTCGAGAACACAATATAATAATATGATCATATTATCACAACGCGATATCTGTTATGATACACTGAGACTGATATAAAATCGTAGCCTTACATGCTACGAGTGTGGAGGCAAGGTGAAGTCTCTCCTTGAGTGGCTAGTTACAATGACGAGGCAGATAAAGTGGGTCGATAACGTGAAATAGCAACGTGAAAACGTGGCGAGAAAATAGCATTATTAACCTCCCGGGCATAATATGCGCGCCAGTGCGCCAGATATGGTAATGATTATGTAAATCTCCTCCTCACAGGTACATCTTGGGAACGTTATATACTTATTAAAACCAAGATTGCCAGACCAAAAGGGATTGTATGGCGGAAAAACTTCCACCGAACATTTAAACTCCAACTCGAGTGTTTATCGCCTTTAAATTTTTACGACGTTAGTAATTCGAAATCTCAGGTTTCTTGAAATCGGACCATCGACGTTGCAGTCTCACTGGGGGACTCTCTTTTCAATTTTCTTAGTTTCTCGCCTGAAGCAAGGAAGTATTGTATGGCTAGATTCTTATCATTCTCAAAAGCTATTTAACTAAATGGAATTTACAGAGCCCGCACTGCAGTTCGACGAAGTGCATTGTAATATTTAAAATCTGGAAATTTGAGTTTAAGCCGTCCGTTGTATTTATTTAGTGTTCTCAAGTTTCCCTTAACTCCCTTGATTCTTCTTAAGATAAACTCATAATTCCATGGACCGGTAAAATATTGTGTTCTTCAAAAATTACAGAAATTGTTTTTCTCAATACCCAGTAGTTGTAGTCTATGAACGTCGACAAACAATAAATACAGACGCGGCGTCGAAAATGTTCAACTTAAATCACTTAATAATTATTCCTCGTTAATCAAGAGAACAGAGTTTTCACAAGTTCTTAAATTATTTGCCGCAAATATAAAACATGGAAATTCAAAGAGTTTCTCAAATATTTTCACCAATGTTGTATGAACACAAAGTGATTTATATGAATAGAAAATATTGAAAACAAGCTGAGAGCATTAAAAACACTGACCTGGGGTCTTCTTAATGAACTTAATGAGTGAAGAAACTGAAGTTGTACAGCGAAAGAAACTTCTCGAAAGCATCTTGTAAGTTTCCATTCCAGAATTCTGTTACACCATCGTGGCAACATTCGCACAACTTTTCGCGAACTAAATGAATGCATCATGAAATAAATACGGCGTAGTATTTTATTCATGAACCTAAGTATTTTGTATTTTAAGAGTTCAAAAGTTACATGGAAAACAAAATATTAAATATATAAGTACGGCTTTGTATTTTACAGAGAATTAGTGTTTTATAGAGAATAATATTTTGTCAAATAAATTTAAAAATTTAAAAGCGACTTTTAGTTGATCAACTGTACTAAAAGTCGCTTTTAATTTATCTTACTAATTATACTAATATTATAAATGCGAAAGTTTGGATGTATGGTTGTATGGATGTTTGTAACTCAATCACGCCCCAACGGCTGAACGAATCTGGATGAAACTTTGCACAGAGATAGATTGTAGTCTGGAATAACACAAAGGCTACGTAGTTTTTATCCCGGAAACTAAGCAGTTCCCACGGGAACCAAAAAACCTCAATCCACGCGGACGTAGTCGCGGGCATCAGTGAGTAAAATATAAATTAAATTTTACTTCTGCTCACTAAATAATATGGCAAACATTGAATACACTCCAAAGTCCAAATACTACTCATAATATACTGAATATAACCATTTTATCAATAGTCGAGAATTCACGTTAAGTCTTGAGTGCCCTGGTCCAGACAGGAAGCTACGCTTTTCAGCGAAGGGCAAAAACTATTCCATTCCGCTTGCCCATAATATTACCTTTGATTTAAATTTCATGTTTGCATAAAATAACATTTCGTGCTTTTACGGACTGCCTTCATAGCAGGAGAGTTGGCGGCAATTTCAGTGACATAAGAATTTTAGAGGTTTTAAGAGTTTGCGAACAATGGCAAGTACAAGCAAAGTCAGATACGGATTTCCGGAAAATTTTCAAAATTATTAAAAAAAATTATGAGTCAAGTCATCTTAGATAATTTGATCATGCCCGCTACTAAGGCATAGTATTGAATTGAGTACCTGCATAGATTTTGAAAAAAATATATTTTCTGGAAGTCAAATCCCTAAATTTCTCTGCCATCTGCTCTCTATCTATTATGATCGACTCTCTATTTTACTTTGAACCAAACTTTAGTAACATTTTCTTTCAAAGCTATTTTAAATCAAATTAAAGTTTTATAAGATAACTTTGAAATGAAGCGAACATTTTTAAAGGTGTTTCATGCGAAAAGCATAGTGATTCCAATTTTAGAATTCATAACTTATAATTATTAAATTTCCTCACAACCTCCTTATGCTAACGGTCTCGCCAACCAAAAAGAAGTTTTAATCTTGACTACCGAGACTTACACATTAGTTTTGATTTGTTACTTTATAGGTTCTCACAATAGCAGATGCATATTAATTATACAATTATGAGATCATAAAGCATAATATTATAATAATCATAGTCAGATTGTAGGTTCCTTGAAGTGACAGGAAGAGAAAGAAAAAATGACAACGTAATAAAAGAATTGGAAAATAATTCTGACAAAAAGCAAGTCTCCAAAACTTACGTCAGACACTCAGTAAAATGAAATACGTTGCCGGCACCGGCCTTCGCCAAATGGTTTAATATCGAAATGTGATCACTTAGCGCAATCTCCTACAAAAGAAAAAAAAATAACAGAAAAAAGCCCCGAATGTACTTAGCTTTTACTAGAAATCGAAATATGTGTGTGTATTTCGTTTTTATGCAGCCCGTCGAAAGTAAAATCGATATATTTTAATTTGTACTTTTTTAGAAAGCTACGCAGTTGGATTCCTAATTGAAAATTAAATTTCTGGCAGCAGGTATGTTATTTAAGAATGAAAATATCAATAATTATACTGGCGCTCTTTAATCTTATAATAATTATGTAAATATGAGGACAATAAAGCGTAAAATCCATTTAAATGCATGTTAAAGTGAAACATGGGTATGTTGAATTGCATTAACTCTTTCAGGTTAGCGCGTTTTATTCTAAACTACGTTATCTCTACTTTTAGAGTTTAATTATTCGTTTAAGCAAACTCGCATTTAAATAAATTGTTTAAGCAAAGTTCATTTCAACAAACGACTGTTATTTATTTCAAAATCCAATTCTCATTTTATTATTTTTAAAACATCTTTATATATGTAGGTACTAGATGGGCCCTTTCACAGAAAAAAATTGGACATCCAACCTTTATTTTAACATTCTTTGTTTGACAGGGCCCGTGTATGTAAATTGAGGTCTTTGGTTTAAAAAGGTCGTGTATGTTGACTAAAAGTAAAATGGATAGAATTTCCAACTTATAAGTCATTTAAATTAAGCCACTAAAGATAATGTGAGTTATACCTACTTATCCGAAATTCTTTTAAACACAAAGAACCAATTCGCAAATATCACATAAACCACATAAACAGCCAAAATAGTTTCAACTGTTTGTCATTGTCGCTGCGACATATTTTTTAAAGATATTTTTGTCAATTGTTGGAATATATCCAACACATACCTTTTTTGTTGTTTATCATCCAGCATAGGTCACTGTCAAAAGAATTGCTCATATCGTATCATCAAAACGAGTTGCAAATAAAACAAAGCCCATAAATGGTGCGCAGTTACAGATAATATAATTATTTGATGGTGTCTCAACTCTATAAATAATACCTACTATATGATGCCCAGGGACTTCATACTGGCAGAACTCCTTAATTTTCGGGATGAAAAGTAGCAAACTGCCTTCCCTAGGATGAAACAAACATCCAACCTACCTCTATACCAAATTTCATCAAAATCGGTTGAAAAGATGGGCCGCTAAAGCGTAGCAGATGGACAAACACACTGTTGCATTTATAAAATTAGTATGGATATCATCCATTACAAAATAATGATTAAAATGGTAATATTTTTAAATTAAAATGCACAACAGTGAATTGTCAATTGAATTCTTCATTTCAGCAAAAGCGCCCAAGAGGAAAATATTTACGCTTTTTCGAAATGCAGAAATCAAGTAACAAGGAATTGGTTTTAGCGAGTTGCAGCGTCAGTAACCGAACCGTTGAATAAAACGGGCGAACTGCGCTGTAATAATGGCTACCTTGCTGAAGTATGAGTAGAGAAATTTGAGTGGCTACGCTACATTGCCGGCAAATAAGTTGGCGAAGATGCTGAGTAATTTGTTGGCTCCTTTTAATATTTCCGAGTAGTCACCCCGGATGGATTTTTGAATTATGTACTAAGTTTTTTTTGCTTATTTAATTTTATGAAAGTACTATATATCCATATTATTTATATTTTAAATACGAAAATGTGTCGGTCTATCTGTCTGCTACGCTTTCACGGCGCAACTTTTAAACCAATTTTGACGAAATTTTCCATAGAGATAGGTAGGTTGTACCCCAGGAAATTAACGAGTTCCCGCGGGAATCAATACCTTCACCCACACCGCCGATGTCGCAGGCATCGTCTAGTGATACTATATAATATTATATAATATTTATTTTACAGGTATTGTTAACGGTTTTTTACTGAACTGAAATCTGAAATTATCTGAACAAAAATAATGATGAACTTGCATACGACACAAAGTAGAATAATTGTAATTAATTGAAAGCCGCCTGAGCTCACAAAATAAGTTAACTCACAAAATTAAATTTCGGTACATATACAATGTAGTTACATCTGATACTATAAAAATGATTATAAGTTATCAACAAAGAGTTGATAGAAAAATCACGAGTAAAAGTTGCAGAAAAAACATAGATACGCAATATCAAAAGTGCTATAAAAGGGTATTGCCGGTGATGGTTTTATTGCAGCAATCCAGATGGGCAGTCAAATGGCACGGGACCTGACCATGATTAGTTCGGGGACTGCAGTGTACTGGAAATAGAGATAGAGAAAAATATATCGCAGATTGCTTCCATTTACCGTTAAACCTGCAATAGTATCTATTCGTACAGAGATTACAGTGTGGAATGACAATCTCAGATATTTAAGATTGTTAAGTTATAATATTTTTTCTAAACTAACTTTAGTAAGTTGTAGTAACTATTTATATTTTAAGAATATAAAATAAATGCGAAAGGTTATATTATGAATTTCGTAATTGGATTACATAATTTACCACAATAATCAAGGTGTCTAACTCTCTCTCTGTGTCGTATTCCTCATTACTGAGGGTCGTGACCCTTTTCCATTAATCAAATAATGGTAGGAGTTTTTTTGGTATAATAATGCGATGTCTTCCCACGTCCTTCCGCATACGACTCGACTAAGAGTATTTAAACTCTTAGGTTTCTGTAACGATTATAATCAGATGTTAGTGAACGACGGCTTAACATGTTCTCTGAGGCACGGAGGAAACGAAAAGGCCAAATTTGCATCTCCAAATTCGGTCACCCATCCAGACCCGACTTGGGTCAACGATGCCTAACCTTCGCAATCGACTGATATTATGCGTTGTCACAAGGCCACTCGTCTCTCGACTACGTCGAGGTGTCTATCTAGACAGTGTACAAAACAGATACGCAACAGCATGTAAATTGAGAATGTTTTGAGGCTAATTTTATGCGCATCACATATCCCCATAGTGCAGAAGAGTTCAGACGCGGCGTTTTTTTTTATGATTACTCAAACTAAGCTTTATTTTAATTAATATAAGAGCGAATGCTTATCCTTTGAGTCTCAGCCTTATTTTATTTTCATCATACCAATTTTTACCGTATGTCAAAATACTTAAAGCTGAGTTTATGTTTTGTCTTAAAGACTCGGCTCCAATCTACCTCTTTACTTTGGTTCTAGAAAAAATATTCGATAGGTATTTGTTTTATTTACAGTGAAACACGCTAGGGACCGGACAGAATAAAACGACTGCGGGCGGAAAGTCCATTTTAGAGCGGAAAGATATTTTGCCTTGTCATGCTAGTGTGTGCGCTCTGTAAAGTGAATGACGGTGACAATCAGACAATTATTTTGTTTTTTTTGTCAGACAGTTCCGATTAAAATAATAGATTTAATATAGGGAGATAGGTAATTGACGCTGCAGCAATGGGCAGGTGACTGGTATAGGACCTAACGGTTATTAGTTCAGGGACTCCAGCGAGAGAGACATTAAATACTTGAAAAAATATTACCTAACGGTTGCTCTAAGGTGACAGTTGCACGACCCAAAAGATTTGCAGGTGAAGCCAGAGAAGAATGCTCAAGAGCTGCGAAAAGCCTGAACGGAAAGTGCGAGAGCCGTAATCTGAATTAGATGCACCGCCAGGGTTCGTTAAACAATAGATTCAAATTCACTCAATTTAGATATTATCGGATTTTATAAGCCACCATCACCACTTCTATACTCCGAAGCGGTCTAAACAAGTTGTATTGTAATAAAATGCGCTGTGTGTCTTTTATAACTTTGGCGGTTCTATCGCCCCCTAACGATTTCACTGGTCTTCAACTTTCTATGATTGTATAAGTACTTACCGAGAAGTAAATAACACAGTAAAATTTTAAAATGTAAATAAAACGCGTGCTTTTGTGATGTTTATTTATATTTGGAGGTATCATCGTACGCATTATTTTAATTTTGATAAAATATTAATGTGTTTTGTACTCGTTACTTATTTATATTTTTAGAAGCTCTTTCCCCAGGCAGCATTTTTAGAATTTTGCCGTCTTTTTCTTATTCGCATCGCAAAATCAGGTCGGCCGTCATATTTAATTCAGACGCGGACTTGTCCTTGCATTTTTCTTAAGTATTATAAAGTTACAATAAAAAATAAAACATACTTTAGCATTTTATCTACGGTTTAATGCAGGGTAATTCACAAACGGCATAAGTAAAAATGGTAACTTGAAATAGATTTTATTTTCTGTGTGTATTTTTGTAAAATATTAGAAATAAAGGCTATTTTATTTAATTCACAATCAGCAAAAGATTCCTATACAAGCTACATCATGGGAATGATTGATGTATTACTACACATAATCTAAACAATTTTGTTTTCATACAACTTGCATTGAAAATGCAAGTTTCAATGCCTGATGAGCCACCTAAAATTAGTCAATTTCAGACGAATACGTCATTCGTCGGGTAGAAAAGGATGGTTTTCTAACCGCTGAATGACTTAGCAGCCCTCTTTTCAATCCTAGTCATTTTAACCATCAACTAAACTGACAGATATTATATTTGTAAACAACAACTAAGCAACTAAAATTAATAAGAAATACAATTTTAATAAAACTCGCACTTTCAATGCAGGTTATATGAAAATTATAGTGTGTGACGCGGTATGAAACACGATTTCAGACTTCGGGTGATGCCAGCACTCGCTTCACTCAAGCAGGCAACTTCACCCTCGTCGGAAGTCGTCTTGTTTCACCCCTAGGTATACAATATACTATTTATCATGGGAATTAAATTTCTGTGAGAAATTAGCTCATATATCATTAGCATAATTGCTTCGTTAGAAGATATGGAAATCCTAATGAAAGTATAGCTAAATAAAACTACTCTTTAAAAAAGTTAGTATGACGGATACCTATTTCTGTTCACAGAATATAACATTCATTCTGATATCGCAAATGGGAACCAACCAATAACTGTTAACCGAATAGATTATTCTCAACACGATAATATAGTTTTTATCCCCACTCGGCTCGGCGCGCGGTAGAAAAGGTAATATCCTTATTTATTTCCGCTGGGTGTTCGCCCGCTAATTGCGACGCGCTACCCAGTGATTTTCCACGATCCCACTTCTTATTGTAATTACTCGCGATATTTATGCGCAGTTTTCAGTATTAATAGAAACTTTTGTTGTCCTCATTTCTACTATAGTACACAATGAATTAACGTCTCTTCATTTTAATGTCCCCACTAGTATCCATTATTAAAAGCTCCATCACTTATTCATACAGAAAATTATTACCATAATAAATCGTCGAATTTCAGTAAATGCAACATCATTCCATTAAAACAACAGTTTAGAGTAAATATCATTTCAGTGCTTGGACCGTGTTTGATAGGCTTTTCATACAGTCTTTAAACGTTTTGTAACGGAATTTAATTTACAATCGGTAGAATCAAATGCAGGGGAGATTCGTTATAATGGCTACAGAAATGCAAATAGAACTGATTGGCTCTCTGCGTCCCTGTAGCAGCACTTACCTGTCTGTACCTTGTAAATTTTATCAACGCTTGCACGTTGAACGCTGATTCAAAGGATTCTATAAAGTAAATCTGTTAACACTAAACGTATTTATTGTAAGAATCAAAAAAAAATCAGTTCGCCAAATTCTTGTACATTACAAGCAGAATTTATTGGCAATTGCGTACCCAAAATTGTTTCTGGGGTTACAAGCGGGCCTGCACGTTACTATTTCATGTTGTTGCGAATCATTTCACTGTGGGCTGGATAAGTACCCAGTCGTAATTTGGTCCCTGCAGCATACTTATATTTAGGAATTGCAAACACGTACTAGTATAGAGGTTGAGAGGCGCACCTCCGTGCGCCCTTCGCTACATCGACAGTATTCAAATTCTATCCAACTACCGAAGTAAAGTTCCCGTTGTGAATAGATAAGATTAATGGTACCAGGATCGTCCGTCAGAGAATTGACGCAGTAGCCGTTTGCCCGGATCGTTTGATCCACCTTGTCGTTGACTACTGCCTGCTGGAAACCACCTAACTCGACTACATTTACAAACTGATTTTAAAGTGCTTTAGGATATTCATTTCGTAAATAGGTTGGAGCGAAAATGTGACTATCATTTCTAAGTCCGTAAATAGAGTAGTGATTAGTCTTTCATCAAACCAACTTTCGCGTGCATCAGTAATTGAAGTAGCACGTATCTAAGACATTGCAAAGGGGTATTAAAGTCGTTTGTAGCACGTGAACGCCAATTGTGAGAATATAAGGGACATATCAAATCGTGTGTAAACTCTCGAAACATCCTAACAACGAACAAAAGAATTTTATAAAAGGAAAAAACTGCACCGGTCACCGACAAAGTGTTTTATTGGATATTATTTTGCTAAGTATTGGTTTAAATATAAATGAAATATCGACCAATTTATTTGTTATTAAAAACAATATTATAGGTAGCTAATAAAGAGTATTAGTAACTAATAAGCAAGTACCAGTGAAAAGACGTTACTGACTGAAAATTTAGACCACTGGGGCTAAAAACTTAGATATTTAGCACTTAGATAGGATTACTATCTTCATAACGTCAACCATCACCAAGAACGTGTCTTAACATCACAACTGTCAACTAGGTTAGCATGGAGAAAAACAGTTAAATAAAAATAATATGACTAATAATTTAAATAAACTGAAATTTCTGTACCTACCTTTGCAAAATATCAAGTTATTTGGTTACGTGGAAGTGGTGCCAACTCGAATTGCAAGATTTGACTTTTACAGTCAACTACCGGAACAAGTTAGTAACACATTTTTGCTATAAAAATGATAAATAAAATACCGTGATACTTTTTGCATATAATATATTAATTTTTGTCGGAATGGCCAATTGGTCGACCAATTTCCATTTTAATAGGCGGTTGGAATTACATGCGATATTTAAAGTGCAAATTAGAATCTACATTAATAGATGGAAAACTGATTTTACATTAAACCTGAAAATTCATTGACGTGCCCAGTATCAATATTAACAGTTGCCGTTTTAGCGACGAAGTTAATTCTACTAATTTAGGAATTTGCATTAATATTGTTTTAATTTGCGCAAAATTTGAAACATTAAAATAAAGTAATTATTCTGGATATGTGATGAGTAAATATCATTAATTTTATTAGTGTTTCGGTATTCAATGGACTTAATAATTTTATGCTTAAATACCTATAGTAAATATGATTAAGAAACAATATGTATGTAATATTGAAATAAATTTGGCAATAATGGCATTTCTGCAAAAATCTTTGACCGAATTATCTAACAACAGAATAGATGTATACTAATATTATAAATGCGAAAATTTGGATGTATGTATGTATGAAAGGATGTTAGTTACTCAATCACGCCCCATCGGTTGGACGGATCTGGATGAAATTTGGCACAGAGATAGATTATAGCCTGGAATAGCACATAGGCTATTTTTTATCCCGGAAAATTAAAGAGTTCCTGCGGGAACCAAAAACCTCAATCCACGCGGACGAAGTCTCGGGCGACAGCCAGTGTTTTAATATATTTACACGTATTCTGAGATCTATAGAGCGTACTTTGACTTGGCTCAGACTTTACTTAGAGTTAAAACGAGATGGCTTTATGTGAGTAACATAAATCTGTCTCGTTTTAACCATGTCTTAAGTCTAAGCATAGTCAAAGTTCACTCTATAGATCTCACACGTAGAGTTTACTCTATGCAGTTGTGTGTTTATTTTTACCTTTTACCTGAGAAATGCAATTGTGTGTGTGTTGCTAACTTTCACGAGTTTCGGATGATCTAAATCCGAGTGTAGAAATTCGTGTGTATAAGCTAACATGATGGCTATAAACGATACATCTTATATATTTGTCAAGCTGGTTTAAGCTTAAATGTACACGTCTATTTTGAGTTTATTTTTAAATCACTATTCTCTTCATAAAGTCAAAAAGGTGGTTTGAACAGGTGGTGCAAAATTATTTAATTGAACGATAACAGCCGCAAGTTACAGTCTATTTATGTAATTCTCTATTACATTAAGACCTTCCTCTGATGATTAGCCAGTAGAAATAGCTTTACGATTTGTAGTTTCATTAAACTTGACTTAAGTTAGGCTAAACGATGTTATTATAACATTTTGAAGGTATGTATTTAACTTAGAATAGTTCAAAATGTAGTAAAGTGTACCGAGCATATGTATGTAGGTTGAATTTGTACTAAATCTAAACAGCAAAACGAGAATTAAACAAAAATTAAATAATCAGATGCTTCTCAATCCTATACTTTCCTATCTACAAGATACTGTTCAGAATTTTATACATAATAATTGACATCAATTTATAGCTTGAGATAGGTCAATTAATTTTTCATAATGTTTTTTTGTTTAACGTAGACCTCCACTAACAAATAATGTGGAAAATATTTATGAATTAAACAGCTTGTATTCAATAGAGTTCAACGGGTCGCTTATTAGAATATGCAGTTGGTGGTGCTTGAGGAACCAACACAGTTTGTTGTCCCGTAGAGCGGTAGGAATATAGAAATAGCGCTGCCCTATAGGCAAAGATGTGTCTCCGAGCAAGCCACTTTAGCGTTGTGATGTCACGTAGAAACCGATATGGGTTTAATTAAAACTACTCTTTCCAAATTAGCCGGCTCTAACTGATTCATCAAAAACTATTAGGTGAAATGGCAGTCAAGTCTTGCAATAATATATTTCTGTGGTCCAATTTCAATAGTTCAGATTTCTTAAAGTTAAATATTGAAACTACCTGCTATTAAAAGCAATAGGCATTTACTGACACCAATAGGCTCTTACTCCGATCGTGTTCCAAGAATGTGTTCGCATCGCTGAAACGACGCGCTTTTACGCCGTAACTGAATTATCGCTCACTCTTAAGTGAGCAGGAGCAACTGATCGCGGTAATTGTAAAGGTGTAAAATTTGATGACGCCGCCGTTTGCAAATCGATTTGGGTAACTCAACAATATGGTGGTACACATGCGACAAAATGTTACTTACTTTTAGACTGAGAGTTTATATGTCTGGGTGCTTAACGGTTTGCTTTTGAGTACACGTGTACATACACGTACTGTATGTACTGTACACGTGTACACGTGTACTGTAATACAGTACTTTCGTAAAAAACTACTGAGCCGTTTTGTTATTCTTCCATTAGGTACCTAGCTAGCTAGCTACCATCACTTCAATGAATTTTAACTGTCACCGATTAACCTAGAATAAGCGGAGTATGATTTTCCAAGCAGTATATATTTCTTATGGTGACGGCCTTCTAGATACATCACCTCACAAAAGATGGTAATGAAGCGAGAAATAAATATACCTAAATTTAAAGTCACCAAACGGTGCATCCGTCGTGGGTTTATAAAATATCATTTAGATTTCTTTTGAAAAAATGGGTATTTTTTTACGTTACATTGTACAGATAATCCATACTAATATTATAAATGCGAAAGTGTGTCTTTCTGTCTATCCGTCTGTCTGTCTGCTACGCTTTCTCGGCCTATCTGCTCAACCGATAATTATGATATTTGGTAGATTCCCGGGGAAGGACATAGGCTATTTTTTATTACGGAAAATTAAAGAGTTCCCGCGGGAATCAAAATCTTAATAAAATGACGAAGTCGCGGGAATCATCTAGTAGATAATAAATTATGTTCTACTTCTACGCACTTAGTAACACTGTAACGTGCTAACACCTAATTGGCTAGGTGTCCTCAATCAGGTGCTTCCTGCTTAGTGACACCACGATGTTTGCATGGATACATACATTGATATTATTTCAATTTTAAATGATGTTGATATAATAATTTAATAAAGACAATGTATTCAATAGTTAATGTATGGCGTGGCCGGTGCACGTACCAGTTAATGTATGGACGTTGAATATTGTTAAAATATAAATCTAATTTAAAGTCAGTAAAAATTAAATTTTCACAATACTATTTTATTAATGAGCGAGATGTTACGTATATAAGATTAATACGAAAAAAAAATACGAAAATAAACAAAAAAAAATAATACAACCAAATTGACATCCTCCTCTTTTTTAAATCGGTTAAAAATATTAATTACTCTCTTAATGAATATTTTTATATTGAAAAATTGTGTCGCCGTGTGTGTGTGTGTGTGTGTGTACCGCAATGATGTGGTACACTTGAATGGACCCTTAGTCTGCAGTTGACGTGTTACATTGGCAATACTGCAAGAACAATAAACATAGATTTGGATCAGGCTATCGGTTTGCAAGTGGCCATGTATTCTCAAACACTCACTGAGCTGGATTAGCCTTACTAAATCCTATCGTAGGTACGTTCTCCGTCAATCTGCCGTTCGTGAGTATATTATAATTAATAGATTAATAATCGCATTCTTCCAAAGTAATGATGACTTAATAATATGGTTCAAATGTTACATGAGAATACGTCATGAAAGTTAAGATCACATACTAGTTTTTATTTTTTTTTCACTTTTATCTTTGCAGTATTTCACTGCAGAAGTTATGACAGAAGCTTTCATACTTTTCTGAAATTGCTTGATGAGTTTTTAGTAAAATTAAGGAAAACCAAATAAAAATAACCTTGGGTAGGTTTCATACGAATTACTTTATTAACAATTTTATAAATTATCACCATTCGATGTCAACGAAATACCATCTCCGGACTCATTAGATTTTAGTTTCCTATTATGTTCAAAGTTCTGAAAATTTGGTACAAAATCAATCCCTGATAGTTATAAATATTATTATAAATCAAATACTTACTTATTTTAAAATAAAATCAACGAACGGTGGTAGAAAAATAGAATGTAACATGTAGTGGAATATAAAAAAGAAGCTCTGCCCATCACGCCATCTTTGTGTTTTATGCCTTAGGTTAAATAAGTTTATAGTAGGTATGTTTAAACAAGCAAATAAGATCTCATATAAAATCTGGAATTTCAACTCGAATGGCTGTTGAATCCGAAGCTAAATTTGCATTAAATCCATTTATGGCGATTATACATTCGGAATAGTCCACAGCCGTATTCCGTTGGCAATAGATATCGCAACGCACAATACATGCCGATTTGGATTACGCTATCAGCTTGCTCCGTTTCTAAGTGGATATGTAGCCTCAAATAGGCACTTACCGATGCCGCAATGAGATGCTTCACACTTCCTTAGTCCGATTTTACTATCACTGCCATTGCGATACAGACCAGAGAGATGCAGATCTTATACATAGTACCTTTTAAATAAGTAATCTTCACAACTATACTAGGTACAATAATTATTTTGGCTATGGTTTAAATGTAAGTTAACCCTTGACTTTTTGTTAAAAAGTGATGATGAAGTCTAAGATTAAAGCGAGCTACCCAGTAATCGGCACCTACGCAGCGTCGTATTGGAACGCTAAATATCTTAGCGGCATGATTTCTTCGATTAAAATTAATAGAGTATACAACAAGACCAGTGAACAGGCAACACCGGCCTGCTAAATTTATTTTGCTCAATACTGTGCCATAGCAGTCATTTTAAAAGGTCATTGTTTTATTTCATTATGATTAGTCATTTTATGTTTACCTAGAAATCCCACGGCAGTTCCGCTTGTATGAAATTAACGGAAACACCTTCCTTAGTGGGGTCTGTAATATTATGGACAGATCCTCTTATTACATAACTTTCTATATATACAAGTTTAATTTGTGCATAGATATTGCCTCCCATCCAATTTCTCTTACTTCTACAACGCTGATACGACGTGCGTTTTTGTTATTGAATTAGTCACTCAGAGG
Organism: Erebia palarica; assembly: GCA_964035005.1. Classification (NCBI taxonomy): domain Eukaryota; kingdom Metazoa; phylum Arthropoda; class Insecta; order Lepidoptera; family Nymphalidae; genus Erebia; species Erebia palarica. The sequence continues at coordinate 47,398,965 of OZ035983.1, forward strand.
AAAGTGATCAGCATTGTTTACGGCAACATTAAAATTTGACGACGCTGTATCTTTGCGAATCGCTCCAGATTCAATCTATACAAAGTAGAAACAAAATGTACCTTTCGTACAAGTAGTACCTACCTACTAGCATACTAAGTCTTGCTAGCAACTAATATTGATGTGTTTTAAATCTCCTTGAAAAAAGTTGTATTACAATTGAAATACAACGTTTTTTAAACAAATATAAAAAAAACAGGAATTTCTTTGAAGTCCACTTACAATTATTAATGAAGAATGGAATGAAGAAATTAAGGGGTGAGAACGTTTGTTACATTTATATTTTTCTTTACTAACCGACACTTCTGACTCCCTAAAAAAATTCCATGCACACCAGTAAAGCAATTTTCACTCAATCCCTCTCGTAAACGAGTACAAACTTACACAGCACACGTGCGTCCGTATCAATAGTATAACAAATAGGCTGTTATTTCGTCAGAAATAACCCGAATCAAGTTTCAGTGCGAAGGCTTTTGTGTATGGCAGGTGAAAAAGTGAGAGGCTTGATTTATTCGTATACTGGCGCCGCCTATCGCCGCATGATTGAACGGAGAACGTGTTTATACATCGACCAAACCGTGAAATATGACAACTAAAATACGTTGTGGAGTCTCTCTATTTTTAATAGTTGCCGTCTCTACAGGCGGCGATCTTATAAAATGCGGGACCCGCCTTGACTTGAGTTTTAATATTAGAAATATTGAGTCGGTATGAATACAAAAATTTGATTTATGCCGGTATTGCTCCTTGTATTATTTCTTTGTATTCTTGTTGGCTGATTTTGTTTCTGTCAAACAATTTCAAGCTGATTGATATTTGCATGCATTTTATGAATCAATATATTTTATAAAAAACACAATGCATAAAGATATATCAATAGCAGTCACTTCCATTTTCAGTTTTAATCGTAGTCATTTTGAGCCATACATTTTATGTCACTGAGTAGCTACTGCAAATATTTTTTGAATTCCACCACAAACAAAGAACGGAAAAATAGCATAACAAAGCCAAACGTCATAAACTATATGGACCATCAACACAGTAAAGTTCAATCCAAACTTGCCCTACGACATTCATGCGTGTGCAAGTAATAGGTACTTGCTATAATATGTGGCTGAGTGTCGACAGTCGATATTGACTTTGATAAACGATCTCGTCAGTGTCGCCCTACAAGGAGCTACGTCACTTACTTTGGTGCATTGCGGTTATATCTTACTACCCTACCCTTGTTTACACACGATCCGCGTAGTTTTTATGACTACTAACGTGATATTACGTCCTAAGAGTACTTAGGGTAGTCCTTTATTTGTATCATACAGTTTATTGCACATAAGCGGTGAAAAGAGATTGTTGACTTTCCCTTAAAAATACCTATAATATCTCAGAAATTCTCTGTGTGGTTCTAAGAAATATTGGATCCTTTCTCAATGTTCATTTCTGAAGGTGTCCTTCCATTACTCATAACTAACGACGTTCCGCCTCTTAGTTTTAGTACTGAGCTGATATATATTTTGTGCCCTTTTCTAAATGAAACTGTCTCAAGTTGGATATCTGCTAAGTACTTCTACTGTTCATTTTCGCATTAAAATGTTATGTATTTCTACGAAAATTCATAAATCCCAGGAGGTGCTCTACTTTTTATCTATGATATATTATTAAACTTATGTTTCGTTACGTATTTTTGGATTTGAATATTATCTAAGTTGCCTTTTTTTAACTAGAACTGATGATGAAATATGCAAACCAGGAGTAGTTTTTATAGGGATATTATTAATCGAGCGACTAAAAAAATAACTGTCGTCTGTAAGTAACCGAATGAAATATTAAAGCTAGCGACAAAAATACTGTCTAATAATAATATATTATTATTTTGAAAATAACAGAACAGATAAGTTCGCCTCGTACAAATTTAGGGAGCGGGGCAAAGAGGCGACCACGCTGTGCAGCGCGGGAGTTCAGGCGGAACGAACACGACGGTCGGGATGGGTCGAGCCTCTTAGTCGCTTGCTATTATTTGTTTATTTACTTATTCTTAATTTTAATTCGATTAATCTAAGCATTCGATGACATTCTGTCTCTGCGTTAAATCTTGTTTGATAAGTACAATATTCGTCAAAATGTTAGATTAGGTTAGGGTTAGACACAAATATACAGTTAGTTCTATCTCTAATTAGATTCTATCGGGTATTTAACTAACTTAAGTTTAAAAAAATGTATTTTCAGAAGCACTAAAATTTGTAAAATGTACCGACATTTTGTAAAATCACGAACTTGTCAAATACATTTTTCTTGATATAAAATATATATAACTATGTACATAATTTTGAATATAATGTGAGCTATAAAATTTTCCCTAAAGTAGAAAATTGTTCGCTTGAGAATTATTAAACTGATCGTTCTTAATAACCAGTAACTCAAATTAGTATTTTCAAGTCGACATTTTCAATATTTGTAGTCAGCCTGTCGCTAACTTAGTATTTCAGTAAGCTATATTCTGTTTTTTGACACCTATAATTTAAATGTATTATTAATTTTAGCTCGTTTAATTACTACCCGTTTTTATATACAATTTAGAAAATAGATGCAACTACTCGTAGATGTAGCCGCCTTCGTCCGCGTGGATAGACGGACAGACATACACTTTTGCATTTACAATATTAGTATGGATTTACTTTTTAACGTATGATATGAACTGGCATGCCCCGGCTTCATTTTAAAAAAATCTTGAAATTTTGTGTATAGGTTTTCTCTTTGCCATGGTCAACGTAATACAGTTGTTTAAATATAGAGGTTTAAGCTATACGCTGAGTTACCAGTTTATAATTTTATGTGTAAGGATGATGAACTATGCGTAAATACTAGTATCTCGTCACAGTCCGGCATAATCCTCATAATCTGTTTTAATACGGGAAGCATCTATCGCATTTAGGAAGCCTTTGTTAGATACAGATAACGGGGATGTCCGTTATGTTTGACAGATGCTCTCAGCCTCCACTGATAGCATTTGCATAATACTTAATCCATTTCAATACACCTCATCATCATCAGGAGCTTCATATATGATCGGCAACATAATTGCTTCATTTCATACTTCAAGCAGTAGTGATATAATAATCGTCTTATATATATATATATATAAATAAATCAATTGCTGTTCGTTTGTCTCGCTCGAAAACTCGAGAACGGCTGGGTTTGAAACATTTGCCGTAGTCCAGGGAGTTTAAACGGTGAGGAAATATCTAAAAATTGCGAGGAAGATCGGGCAGGGCAACGTCTGCCGGGCCCACTAGTTTATTATAAAAAACCTACGACATTTGAGACTACCGCAAACATGGAACAAACTTTTCACTTACTAGCTTTTATTATACCTAGCTAGTGTATTCATTAATATTATAGGAGATAGCTGCACTATTGGTAAAGGCTGATTTAGTATTAACAGCAATCAACGTGACGAAATAAATTAGTTCTTACGCCTTCATAATTGCTCACAGCGGATAGGTCATGTTAAGAGTGTACCGTCAACGGTGAGTAACATAACCAACTTACCCCATTGAAAACACGTGTAATTTTCTAAGCGTACGTTTAAAATTAAGAATACATACTATTTAGCTTTGCATGTGCAGTTTTAGCAAAGTGTTATTAAGTACCTTCAATCCCAAGGACGTGAAAACTAAGAATATATAATAATATTCTCGTTTATATATTAATCATTTGAAGTTAAACCATCGAAAATCAGAAAATATTACCAAATAACATTTTGAAAAAAAAAAAAATTTTCACAATGATAATAGTATAAGTAATCCATACTTTCATACTAATATTATAAAGGCGAAAGTGTATCTGTGTCTGTCTGCTGTGCTTTCAGGGCCCATCTGTTCAACCGAATTCGATGAAATTTGGTACAGGGATAGTTTGTATTCCGAGGAAGGACATAGGCTACTTTTTATCCCGGTCGGTCGGTCGGGAATAAAAAAATCTTAATTCACGCGGACGAAGTCATGGTCATCACCTAGTATATTATATTCGGCTAGTTATCATGATGCGCATGTACATTTATGTTACTAAGAATTAAATTTAGGTATTATTTAAAAATAACGGAGAATAATCCTAATATCTTTGAACATGAGAAGCATATAAATGCATTGAGGAGGCTTTTGTTAGGCATGGATATCTATGATCTCCGACTGATGCACTCAGCTACTGCTGATAGTATTTGCATAATGCCTAAACCATTTCGACACACCTCGTCATCATCTCCGACGTGATCTCGTTACTGTATTGAATATCTTCATAATGTTATTGGTATCAAGTACGTCGAGAAAGGACTAAGGCCCTAGTGAGTTATTGTTAGGCCTAACTTAACTTTGTACAACAATTAGCTGAGTTCAGGCCCTTTGTCATTTATGCACGACACGTTTTATACGCTAAGTAAGTTGAGTTAGATTTTAAGTACTCTTAGATAATATGTGTTACTGTAAGTGTTGGATCAATAAAACAAATTCTGTACTATTCTATTATATTCCAAGTACAAAATAACACCTAGGTTGTACCTTCCGCCAACATTGCTAAAATGATAATATACAACTTGCTGATGCCCGCGACTTCGTCCGCGTTCATCTTTAATTTTCCGGATAAAAAGTAGCCTAACTGTTATTCCAGACTATAATCTACCTCTGTGCCAAATTTCATCCAGATCCGTTCAGCCGTTCTGGCATGATTGAGTAACAAACATCCATCCGTATACCCATCCATCCATCGAAACTTTTACATTTATAATATAAGCATATAGATTGATAGAAGATACACCACGAGCATATTTTTAATAAGAGGAAAACTAATCTTCCAAAGAGCATAGCATAATGCTAATAGGGTTCCTTTCGCTCCCTCATATTATTTCCATTGACTTTAATATTTATTTCAAACAAGTATTTTCTCCTTTAAAATGATCCCTAAAGGTATTAATACTATCGAACATCAGTACTTCTATTCAATTTAAAACAGTTCTCAAGACGCTTAACGGAAAACGTTAGTCCGCAAATTCTGTAGAGCTCGCTCGTTTACTACTCAGAAATAAGCATAAGTATTTGCATAATACTGAAACGTCAGCGATACGGATCCTCGGGGCTCATTAACGTAATTGATCGGGTTCCCGCTAGCCCCGAATCAATCGCACGTCCCACCATTGATTTGCATTAATTACCGCACCGAATGTCGCATATCGACAACGTTCGTAAAGCAAATGATTATTTTGATGGACTCCCGCTTGATTGCTTATGAACGATTAGTGTTTATGTATGTCATACAAACATTTAGTGAAAGCTGAATTAGGTACACGTGTCGTCGGAGAAATCTTACAAATGAAAACCAAATATTTTTCAATCGTCATTCTCCAGAAAAATCGGAAACATTACTAATAACGAATATCGAATACAATGGATGAAAGCAGACAATCACGTTTTACTAATTTCAGCAGCTTTTATTTTTCTATCAAAATCTCTATTCGAACGGGATTGAAACAAAAATCGCTATCGAAGTGCTTGCCAACAAGATAATACGAATTCTATCTCATATACCGCACAATATAAAACCTGCTAACGTAAATGTAACATCAAAAAGCGAAGCTTAGCAATCTAGCGGGGAATAATTTTTCCGTGTGATTGCGATGCGATGTTTTGGCGCATCGCTCGACAAATAGCCCCCGTCGCAGTCCGCAGGGCGGGCCGCTGACGTTACAATTTCTACCAGTGTAGTAGATACCAGTATCTAGAAAAAAATGTGGAAATTGGCGAAGAGCTGCGGAACCTTGGGGTGTCGGCTGTCGATTCGCCGCGTTGCAACACGGAGATTGTACTGTCTGTTTTTCTTGCCTCTTAGCATCTTATTTCCGCACGGAAAAATTGCACGGAGACCAAATTTTTGTCGGCAAATTGTCTCTAATATTATACCACCCCTAGAGGAAACTAAAAGAAGTCCCACTTTAGCACTTACGTGCAAATGAGTAGGTACTTGAGTATGGAACTAGATATATAGTGCACAGCGTAAAGATATTAAAAATATATGAAGCTATAATAAAATAAATAAAACTCAACGGTATCTAGTTAGTAGTTAAATAAGTCATTCTCATTCTTGGAAACGTTCCCTAACTTAATAAACGACAAGAGTAGGAAGCTTGGCGTGAAAGTTGAGAGCGTATGCTATCTCATGCAAATTACAGCAGATTTATCATAAGACGTCTCCGTAATTGCGACGTGAGGAGATATGGCGGGAGCTCTTAAAACCAGTCTGCAAAAAAAGGCAATTAAAGGGATATACTGGAACACTTAGGTCGGACGTCACGGATGCGATATCTTCGAGAAGTGGGCGACAAGCATCCCGGTAGCGTAGGTAATACGTGCGTACTACGAAAAAGAGAAAGCTTAAGCCCAACCCAAAGATATGTACCGTTTCTACTTAAAGGCTAAAAGAAATCATAACTATCTTTCCTGGAAAGAACAATGAGTGTAACCTCATAATCTACAAGAGAGCTAAGACCCTACTCTAAGGCCGTACTATAAGAAGAAATTACATTAAATATATTAAAACTCCTCGAATCAACATAATACTGTTGACAACAGTAACTCAGTAGATTATTATCTACTGTGCCAGTAATTCCAAGTGGAAATCGTAGAAAGTACAATAATTATTGTATATATGTAGCGACTTTCTAGTTACGCGTCGCTAATACTCACGCCTCGGTGGCGTGAGTGTGTGTGAGGCTTAAGATCCGCTTAACACGTAAAGGGCGGGGGCAATATCATAGAATACAGACTAGAGAAGGAGCGGTAACATCCGCCAGCGATGCTATTGCACTTGAAGCGTTACAGCGCTGAAAGCAATACAGTTATTTGATTTGAGCCGGTTGTTTGCTGCTGTCTTCCGCTAGATTGTGTTTCTTTGTTTGGCAGATGTCAAAGTTGTATATTTTGAAACAAAGGGTTCAGTCTGTATTTGCCACTAGCTAATGCCTGCTACTTCGTCTGTGTGGAGTAGGTATTTAAAGCCCATCGAGTATCCGCGATAGCAAAAATAGCCTGTCCCTTACTCTAAGAGCACGTGCCGTTAAAACTTAATAGAAAAGTCGTTCCTCAAGTAAAAATTTAAAGATACGTATTGCGTTAGATGTTTCCATGAAAATATAATATTCGTTTATGTAAAATTATTTTTTTAATCGGAATCAATACCTACCAATATTATAAATGCGAGAGTGTGTGTGTCTGTCTGCTACGCTATAACAGCCCATATTTTTAACCGATTTTGATGAAATTTGGTACAGAGTCAGATTGTATCCCGGAGAAAGACACAGGCTATGAAGTCGCAGGCATCATTTAGTTGTTTATATTTTATAGAAAATGAAAAAAGTAATTATTTCCTTTTCATTTTCTGGTATTTCATTTGCAGATTAAGAAATTACTAGGTATTAAGAATTACAAAAGTTATTGTCTCTGTAATATTATCTCTGTAGCTAAGTCTCAAAACATTTTGCTCGAGCAAGTAAGCGAGAATAGTAGACCGTGGGTTAATGGGTTGTCATGGTATGATGGGTCGTCCGCCTTGCAAGCTATGGGCTCATCAGCACCGCGGACATGGGGACATCCTCTTATTGACACCCGTTTAAAATTTAAAATATTATTATAGTGCATTTAATAATTGTACACTCTTTCACTTTTTTTTGCCTCAATGACTTATTCTGAGGGCCGAGTGGGAAGTTTTTTGCTTCGCATATTGCGTGAAAGTTGACTAAAATTTGTATGGGATTGATCGAGAGCCAGCTGCCATCTGTCATCAAGCGTTTGACAATTCTATACAAATCGTTGTAAATCGTATAGTCCGACAAATTTATCTGACCTGGTGACAGCGTCGCTAGTAATCTATGAAAAATAAATTAAAAACCAAAACTACAGAGATCAAAATTAGTTCCAATTTTTGCCACCGGGTCAGATAACTTTGTGGGACTTTAAAGTACTCAATACGATGTATAAAGATATTTTAATGGCAAAAATATAATATATAACTGTCAATATTAATTAAATAATATTCAAATTGAGATTATTTATCTAGAATGAAGGAAATAATTTATTGAACAAAATGTAGGAATAACACTTTTTTAATCCTATAAAAATTTGGTGTCATTTAAAATATGCCTTACAGAAAAGCGATGGGCTTTTGTTTCATTTATTTAACACAATTTAGTTAAACACTGAAAGATTTGGCAAGAGGCCGATTGTTTGCTATTTATAGTTATATTGATGTTGTATACTCTAACTTATTTTATATTTGTAACCTTTATTTATGGATCTTTAAAGTTAGATATTCGGATGTTTCGGATAGAGAGTATTTTTATTTATTTTTTTCATCCTGAAAAATTGTTTGTAGATAATATTATTGCTTATATAAGCTTGCGTAAAGTTCAAGTTAGGACGATGCTCATCAAAAGTCCTACGGGTAGAAGGTATATATATAAATTTACTTTTCAGATAAATAAATATAATCTTTCTGTTTGCCCAAAACAACTTCGAGACTCTAGTTTTACTAATTCATCTGTATTTTTGTGAGAATTCTTAAAGCTTAGGTACGTTTCATTTTTGTGTTTTATGCACGTCACTATGTACTAATTTCAGCATTAATAAAATGACTAAACGTGACCCGGGGTGTCCCACCATCCATCACGACCGAGCGTCAAGTGTTGTCCGAGCGATTAAAAAAACTGTTCCTAACTGATGCGGCCCCAAAGAGAAAACTGGCAAAGAGCCGGTGACTACAAATATGGTATGCCAAAATTATAGTTTTAGTTTGAAATTATATTGGAATTGGATTGACTGCCTCTTTGATTACCATGTTCGACTGCGGCCGACGAGGTCCCGGGTTCGAGTTCCGGGTCGGGACATAATTAAGTGTTGGGTTTTTCTAACTAGAAATTATCTGTAGATACTAGCCCGGAGTTAGGAAATTGGCGGTTTTTTTTTCGAAAAAAAAAAGGAAGTTGGCGGTGTTTCACCTCCATGCCTCGGAGAGCATTAAGCGTTAAGCCGTCGGTCCCAGTTATTATCACTAACATGATTTTAGCCGTTAAAGCCCAACCCGCGTTGGAGCAGCGTAGTGGGTCTAAGTTCTACTTCCCTCTCTCCAATGAGAGTGGAGGCCTGTGCCCAGCTGTGGGACGTTAATGGGCTGTAGTCAAATAGTGGAATTTGAAATACACTTAAAAATTTATGCAGTCTACTGAACTCATATTTTAATACAAAGTACTATTTTATGTAGTATAGTCGGGGTAAAAATTTCCTTAGGGAAAAAAATAATCGTCTGGCGGACAAAAAGTCCGGGCTCCTTTTATATGAAGCTGCATAGACTAAAGCGACATGAAAAACGTTTTTTCGTAATAATCGGGTGTTTTGGCGGAAGTGTTGTGTTGTCATGTATGTGGTGTGTTTTCGCCTATAATAAACTAACTTGCTGCGCATCCACATTCAAGAATTGTCTCGCCAGAAACATGCTTGCACCAGAAACACGCTCGAAATCCGTATCCATATGGATTTGTTTTCCGTGTTTTTTTACAAGTTTAGACGATGTGGCATGATGTGCACCAGCTCTTTCTCTAGAAAGTATTTCGGAGCCGGTAAATGTTCTAGGAGAGGGTGCGATTAAATATTAAATTCGCGGTCCGGAATTTTGACCTGGAAAGCGGTGGGTCTCGTTCTATGTCCGTTCCGAAACCCGTGCCCGTATCCGGATCGTGAAAATGAAAACAGATTTATATTATGTAATTTTTATCGCAGCTATAATTACCCGTGCTTGGTTGTTGTATCCATGTTATGTTACAAAGTATCTTTAAATAAATAAAATATAACAACTGATGTAAGATATAACTATACCAATTAGGTACAGTGGAGTAGGTACATGTAGGTACTATACTAGTCCGTTACAGTCTTTACCGTCAAATAAATTTTAGGTTTTTTAGATTTCGTCTGCCTGATTTTTTTTTGTATGAAATCTGTTGTTACTAATTAGGAATCTTTGTATTAACTGCTGTCGAGAAGGGGATTAATCTTGTTGTTAAAAGGCCCTAGTTGTCTCGTAAGCTAAATAGAAATCTGACATAGGTTTAGTTAAAACAATCGCAAATAAAACAAACAAAGAGACGGCGAAGTTACTTGAAGGCTCGTCGTGTGCGAACCTGATAACGCTCTGATGATTGATATACTCATACGTCTCTGTTCTAACTAATGACAGGGTTAGGGTGTTGACTTTCAAGTTATTAATTGATATTGCTATTATTTCAGCAAATAAATACATGCCCTGTCATACAGGACGAGTACCAGGCGGACATTATGATACAGGAGGAACAATGTACGTAATTGCGAATTCTTTCAAAGCGGCGAATATAAAAGGGGACTGCCGATGACGTGTTCATTCAAATACTGGCTTATAAAATGTAAACGTGTGTATGCCGTTGTGTATGGTGCAGTTTTAAATGCGAAACTATTGATATGAAGCGGCGGGAATAGTTGGAAATTTAATATGAAAGGAGTTTATTCCTTGTAATAGGAATCAATACAGAGCTGCTGCTCCGACTGCAAGAAGGCGAAATTTAATGAGAGCCAGATAAGAATAAATAATTATTTTTATTAGAAGGGGAACAATTTCAATGTTGTTGTCCCACGACTTCGTTGCTCAAATTTCTTTTGAGCAGGAAAATACAATAATTAAAATTTTCTTTTATGACCCTTCATTAGTAACAAAACACGTCAATTTAGGAACTTAAGTATCTATACTTAAGTATATATTTTGTTTTTAGTTCGACATAATTTGCATTTATAATCCACCATTTTAGATTTAAGGTGACGTCTTAAATGTATGTCATGTCATTGGTGGAATGTTTTAATGTATATTTAGAAAGTATTTTGATTCTTATAAATGGGTTAAATCCCACCCGGTCCTAACTTCGAAGTTGTTCCAAATTGAAATAGTTGAAGGTATATAAAACCTTACATGAAGACGAAAGTATTAAAGTAATTGTTGACAAGAAGTATGTAGGAATTCATAAAATACACGAGAGAAAGCCAAGTTATGAGGAGGTCTCAACATGATTAAATGCAATTTCTTTACAAAGTATGCTCCCGGCTCTATGTAGAACTTTTCCTTTCAAGACCGTTTTCTAAAACTCGAACGATATTCAAGCGATTGTAGAAGTAATATATCATTATTAGGTCACATAGTATTACTGTTATTATTTAAGCAATTATCTTTGAAAATCACTTTTAATAGTCTGTAGGTTTTACTATATAATTCTTTCATCCACCTGTAGTTTTGCAATTAACATAAAACATAAAGTGCCTTGTTAAACAAAAGTGATAACACGTAATATGCAACTAGGTATAGTTCCAGCTAATTCAGTCCATGAAAAGTAGATTCGTGTGTGGAATCCACATCACAGCAACCCGGCACTTCTGTTTAAACAACGCCTTACAATTCTATTATGTCATGAAAAATTGAATCACTTTTTCAGTTCGTCTATACCAGTATCAAGTTGCGGCACCAATTATTTTTATGCAATCGATGCGAAGAAAATTTCTCAGCCGCCTCTTGCTAGAGCGTTTTACTTGATTTCCCACTTCGATGGAACTTGTGTAATCAGCTCAAGAAAAATGTATATAGGGAACGCGCAGCTGGGTCCAATACATGCAAAACTTTGATTTTAACTCTGAATATCTCGGAAACTAATACGGCTCTTACAATGTAATTTAGTTTTATTGTTACTGGACGGCTTTGGAGTTCGAGATAACAAGGAACTTGTGTAAAGCTGCGATAGGTCTATCTAAGTGTATGATTTTTTAGAACCCTAATTTTTAAACTTTAGATTAACAATATCACTTTGCCTTTGGAAATACCATTTAAAAAAAATTAAAAACCTTTATTTAAGTACCTATTCTTATGATTGTTTGCAATAGACTTTACGTGCGCTGTTACTTAATTTTCCTTCAAGGTAAGAGTGAATAGGAATTTTATAGGCAAGCGTGCTCCAACGTAGACCTCATCATTGCTTTCTATAGGCATGGTTGTCGTCAAGGGTATCGTCGCTTATTCAGCGATGAAAATAAATAAGAACCGATTATGACTTTACCGAACAAAGTTTTGAAATACTGACCTAAATTGATTCAAAATGGCGCGTTAACTAAGTTCAATAGTACACCGTTAATTGAAGGTAAAATACGCCATATAACATAGCGGTGAATAATGCGGGCGCGTCGGCTGCAGCCTCACTCTGCGGTCGCTGGACTTATGCGCTACTGGACGCTAGTTATGAGCTCCGTCCTACCCATAAGTCACTTGCTACATCTGTTCCATCATGGTCCAAACTTACCTTCATTATAAACGAACATAGAACCAGCTAGAAGACTGCTATTCAATATATACTATACGAACAGTTACATATACTACCAGTAGCGACTGTTTTGTCGATCTGCGTGGCGCAGTGTTGAGCGCTGTTAACTGTTTGTCTTAACTTGCGGAGGGCTCGGGTTCAATGCCCAGCAGGGTCAATTTGCGAATATAAATTTTCTGAATTTTCCCTGATCTGGTCAGATCGGTCTTTAGCTTCGGCCGTGGCTAGTCACCACCCTACCGTCAAAGACGTGCCGCCAAGCGATTATCGTTACGTACGATGCCGTGTAGAAACCAAATAGGGGTATGGGTTTAATATAAATGCCATGCCCTTAACAGGTTAGCCCGCTATCATCAAAGACTACATCATCAATTACCATCAGGTGATATCGCAGTCAAGGGCTAACTTGTAGTGGATAAAAAAAAAGTTACATTTCCGAGCTCTACCACTGAACTGATGTTTGCGATATTTTGCGCTTATCTTCACCCTTGAAACTGGACGTATCGAATAGTTTTATTCTATTTTTTTAACTTTACAAATTTTTATCTACTTAAGAAATGAGTACACCATCGAACCGAAAAGCGTGCCAAACTGAAATCACGGATTATATTTACGCAGATTAATGTAGTTAACGCAGATTAACCTGGCGAGTTGAATGCAGAGCTTATGTATGGTGACACTACATAAGCTCTGCATACAACTCGCGCGCGATCTATAAATTTTCTTCTGTCCTACTTAAAGGTTACAATAATATATTATCTTTTTCGCCATGCCGCAAACTTCTCTGAATTATTTCATAACAACATACTCAGGGTTTATTTATCCATTACAAGTTAGCCCTGGGTCAGTCTTATAACAAACGCATACGCCTGATAAGTAGGTTTCTACACGGCATCGTACCGGAATGTTGCTACCAGTGTAACTGTAGACTAAGATAAGTACATTACAAAAAATAATGTTTCTTTGGCGGCCGCCCTACAAATAAATATAAGTAACACATCGCGAGGCGTGTTGAAAGTTATAAAAACTACAATAAAAGCGCCACGAGTGCGATTTCGTGTAACCAGACATCCAAATCACCTATTCCGCGAGGCGCTACCCTATAAAAAGCCTACAATTTCATTAAATCCACCCTAAATAGTTACGAAGAACTTTGTTATTTCGCTGTCAGTCAGCGTTTAAAGCCCGGCAACAAAGTTAAAACGAAGTAATTAAAAAAGAAAACACAAAATACCTACTTACAAAGTCGGAAGCCGTTCTCTCTTCACTTAAATTACTTGCGATTACACCGACAAAACGCTTAATGAAACACGTTAAATCGCACCAACTGGTCTTGCTGTGGCCCGCCATGCCACGCTTTCTAATGTAAAGCTAAGTCCAATTAAAAAAGACGGGTCTCGATAGCGATTTTTTTTTATATTATATAAAGAGCGAGCAAATGTACCGAGCTTCGAAGAGCCCCATATTGTTGTCGTAAAGGAAGGATACACAGAGGATAGAAGCTGGTTCCATAATTTGCAAGTAAGAAGCAGAAAAGACCTGGAGTAACGGGAGGTGGAAGAAGACCAGACATCCAGGTGGTGAGGGTGAAATTTGTTTCTGCGACGCCTTGAAGCTGCGACTATAGAACACGGAAGGTGGTATTAGATTGAATAACTTTTCATAACACTCCCCGTTGTAGAGTCGATACCAGCTGATTTAAGTTAATAATATAGCTATACCACGTGAAACATGCATTTTACGGGTTTTTTTAATATCTGTTATAGGGTTACGCTTGACCACAGACACACCCGATGGAAAGTGATGATGCAGCCTAAGATGCCTATTCACTCTTGATTTAAAGGCACCCGAATTGCAATTGGTGGGAAACTCAGTTTTTGGTAGAGTGTTTCAGACCTTAGCCATGCGAATAAGGAATTAAAAAAGATTTTAAAAAAATCTTGTAAAGATTTTTTAAATCTTTTTGCAAAAAATCACGTTAATCGGTTGCCCCGTTGTGGCGTGTTTGTGACAAACCAACAATCATGTACGTCTTTGAATTAAAAAAATGGTTAATGATATCGCCCCTAATTTGCACGCAGCTTTACTTTATTCGACTAAACTATGCGCTAGGTGGTAAAATTTTTACTCAACTATCTTACTCGTAATAAGACTGAGAACTATAATAGCAGTCTATTTTTGCCCCGTGAATTTTCAGACTTTTGACGTTATGTCGCCCTCTAGTTTGCACGCAGCTTTACTGAGTCGATTACAGTCTGCTAGGTGGTAGTTTTTTACTCAAATATCTTACCCGTAAGGAGAGTTGGAACTACTTGAGCAAAGTCCATTAAGGAATATAAACTCACGCCACGGTGATTACAAATGCTACTGATTTCGGCGACCGTTGCGGGTCGATTAGAGCTTTTTAATTGAAACCTTCTCGAGTGAACTTTGAACGAACATCATTTTTAAACTAACCGACCCTTTTACTATTATACATGTAATTCGACCTTATTAAAGTTTTAAATGAATGTTTCAGATAAATTTGTAAAGAAAAATTTAATTTATAAACCCTATTAAAAAATGTTCAAAAAATTTCATCGGGTTTATTATAGCTTGGCAGTTTCTTTAATTTAAAATTAAAAAAACATAACTTATAACAATATTTTTATGTAATATTTAATATATCAAAAAATTTTTTTGATAAAAATTACTTATCTATAAAACGTACTTAAAAAGTTCATCAATTTCATATTATGTACTTATTAGGCACTCACCCCAGTAAATGATAGCCAATTTCAATTGCGAAAAAGGTCTGAGTTTTAAAGTTAAGTAACAATAGTGAAGGAAAGTTTTGTACAACCAACAGTGATAATAATTAAAGTCATTAACAGGTTTTTAAAAATGAACGCGTACCTACCGTATAAAATCACGGTGGACGAGCTTATACAATCGTACCATATAAATATGTAAGCTAAGGAAACGCTGACGTCTGCGTACTGCCGCGTCGTGCGGAAGCCGCGTCAATTAACTTGGCCGCGATGACATATTAGTCTTTGTTCCCTTTTCGCTGCCACGCTGCCACCCCATCTCACCAACTCACTCTTTACCCACAAGAAACCATCTATAATACTTTTAAAACAAACAACAAATTCCATTTATTTGAATGCCCAGGATTCTAGACAAAAACACATTTAAGACTTATTATAGAATTGAGGTCAAAAATAGGTACAAGCACTGCAGCTTCCCCGAAAACATTTCCAATTCTGTGCTACGTAACAACACCAAATAATTGATCGGAATATATTTGGTTGTGTTCAACCGGAGTTTTTTATCGGGAAAATTCTATATCACGTCGAGTTCCTGCCAGATGTCGAACAATTAAATTCCCTGGATCGATACTAAAATAAATAGATCCACTGCGAAAATAAAAAGTTTAGTGACTGTCAATGTCAAACAAAGAAGATGAAAAAAGTTTTTTCTCTCAATTCCATTTTCCTTCACGACTCCTCTTTCACAGTCTCTAAAAGTTTTCAAAATAAGAGGTTTTCGCGAGAGTCTCAATTATCGATAAAGACGATATTAAAAATTCGTTTGTTTTGTTCTTCGTTTGCGCCCGGAGAGCGGTGTCCCCTTTTTCTATTGTTTCCGTAAGAAGGGAACCAGGAACGGCGGCAAACGATAATCAGAAATTTGAATTTCGGCCTGCCAGTACTGACTGAATCATCCGATTTTGCGCGTCGTTTATCATACCGAATAATTAGGCGAAGAAAAAGTTATTTTTCCGTACGAATAATACTGTTTACTTCGTTGAACGGCTCGTTTAACTTTGCGATAACTTTGCGTTTGTTTCGATTGCGACGTAATTCAACTTTTCCAAAGGTGTCTTCTCTGTTATCTTTAGCGCAATCACAATTTAATAATTACACAATTGGCTAAGGATCGATACAATGTCTGAATTTACATGGATAGCTTCCGTTCCGTAATACTTACTATGAGGAACATGCTCTAAATTTATTCGTGAGCATTATAGTGTACCTTACATGTATGAGGCACTGCTCCCTTAATGTATTCATGTAATTCGCATAGCCGGCATCCCCTTTGACCGGCCACGCAACACCGCATGGACTTCCCGGATAGAGTAATATAACGTCATGTTTTAAAACCATCCATGACGTTCAATGTCCATATAAAAGAAGTAACGAATATTCTCTCCCTTTAATAAGTTCATGTGCTAAAATTTCGATTATTAAAAATATCACCTTCCCTATCGTTTAAAATAATTTAAAGAGTTTCTGCAAAGCTTCCAAGCCTATTTAATAAACAAGCGCAAATGCATTCATTAAAACAATTCAATAAACGAAATTTCCTTTCAGTGCGCAAACCCTGATTATGATGTAGGAAATTCGTCAAAACACGATTGTCTGGAGCGGAAATTGTGCACTCAGTCTGGAAACGCACGAATTTAGTTTTTGATCTTTTGCACTTGGTACCTATTGCAAAAACATGCTTTCATAAACATTGACGGATTTCCATTTTCTTAAAAATAGAAAGTTACGTTTTTTAATCAGTAACGGCCAGAGAAGATTAAAAGAGATTTGATTGAAATCTATTTAAATAATATAATATACATAAAAGCGAAAGGTCACTGACTCATCACGATATCTCAGGAACTATAAAGCATACAGACTTGAAATTTGGAAGATAGGTTCCTTCTGTGGTGCAGACGGCCCCTTAGGGGGAGAAAATTCACCCCTAAGGGGTTGAAATGGGGGTAGGAAGTTTGTAAGCAAGTCCTTTGTTTTTGAAGTTAGAGACATTAAAATTGGCAATTAAGTTAATAGCTATAAATAATAAAACCTGTATAAGCAATTTTACGAAAATCTACCCCAATAGGGGTGAAATGGGGTTGGAAGCTTACATAAGGGCTCCCAAGTTTTTGAAGCTAGAGACTTGAAAATCGGGATTTAGGTTATTCAATTGAAATAATAATAACGTGCATGAGCAATTTTACGAAAATTCACCCCAATTGGGGGGTAATAATAAACTGCATAAGCAATTTAACGAAAATCTACCCCACAAAAGGGTGAAATGAGGGTTGAAAATTTGTATGCAAGTCCTATGTTTTTGTAGTTAGAGACTTGAAAATCAGGACTTAGGTTATTCGTTTTAAGTAATAATAAACTGCATAAGTAATTTTACGATTATCCACCCCAAAGGGTGAACGAAATAGGGTTTGAAAGCTTGCATGAAGGTTATAAGTTTTTGAAGTCAGCATTATTAGTCTTAGACTTATTAGTCTTAAATAATAAAAACCTGCCGATGCTATATAGCTATAAGTAGGCCTTTTGCAGCAGGAAAATCTCATAGGAAATCAGAAATTGTACGCGGGCGAAGTCGCGAGCAACCGCTAGTATTAAATAAATCTACTTAAAATACTCCTATCAATCATAAATATTTTTAACATAGAATATAGAGGGAGATGCTTTCCACGAAACAGAAATAATGTCTCTTTAATAAAGAAGCTGGCTATAAGAGGAAATATTAAATCTAACAGTATAAAAAATAAATTATCCTGTAAAATAAGATATAACGTTGAAAGCTTCAAAGCCATGGGTTTTATATCAAACTTTGTCTTTATTTTCTACTTTCATATATTCATTTTATTCGTACAAGAACTATCCAGCTTCTTTATGCATTTATATACAGCTACATCCCTGGAAATAGTCTGCGATTCCGTTTCTAACCTTGTCATATTATCTATTATTATTTTGTTTTTAATTGCTATAAATCATTTTTAATTACATCAACTTGCTGTAGAATCTAACTATGTTCTAATAAACTATCGATATCCATACTATATATATTTACTGTTATAGATGCAAAAGTGTTTCTGTTTGTCTGTCTGCTACGCTTTCTCGGCTCATCTTTTCAATCGATTTCGATGAAATTTGCTGCAAGGATAGTTTTTACAAGGGAAAGGCTACTTTTTATCTTGAAAAAACACTTTTTATCCACGCGGATGAAGTCGCGGGCTTCAGAGTTAAGCGGGTAGATATTGTAATATTTTATAAACGGTAAAAATAATTTACTTATTGTTGATATTTTCAATATATTATTTTATACATAGGTGCACTTAATATATATTGTTTAATCGTTTTAAATTTTCAAATCGTACGCATTAAATATCCAGCCTCAATAAGGAGGGGCGTGCAAATGGACTGAATATGTAGTAACGCGATTCAATCAGAGACCTATAGCGAGTCCGGACGATCTCAGGATCACAGCCCGCATACTAAATTATGAGCCCTTAGTTATTTATGCATCATGAGCCAACATCTTAATAGCGAGCGAGAGTTATGTCCAGCCTAAAATAATATTTTGTGTAAATGTTTGAAAATAAACAAGCGTCCGCCCGGTGCTTTAGATTCACAATATGTCGTAAGTTTGTTGTACGGTACGCCCTTGCGGCGATTTAATATTTGAATGGACCCAATAAAGCATGGTGTTGGTAAAACTTATCTTCGGTCGCACTTTGATGGGTGACTATCAAATTTATATTAGGCTTACCTTTGGATGTGCTCTTCTGGGAAACGCCACTTTGGGGTCTATCTGTAAAAAACAAAAATTTGATCAGTATTTCCATTAATAAGTTACGAGTAGGTCAAACTAGCCAATCTATTTTGTTTGAAACCTCTGAGTATGATTTTACACATCCATATACTTAATATTATCATTCTACTATGCGAAATCGTTTCCTTCTCGAATCCGGCGCAAAATTTGTTTTAGTTTATTTGAAGCTTTAGACAAGATGAGGTATGTTAATATTAATTTAAGCAAAAGGTACGTATGAAAGGAATCACATAATAAATGGCTGACTCTCATGTATCTTTGTACGTTAAAGTATATGCTTATTTTTAACTGACTTCAAAAAGCAGATGGTTTGGCGCCGCCTTCAAAAACTACATCTTGTCCTAACTTACTAATATTATAATGCGAAAGTTTGGATGTATGTATGGACGTATGGATGTTTGTTACTCAATCACGCCCCTACGGCTGAACAGATCTGGCTGAAATTTAGCACAGTGATAGATTATAGTCTGGAAGTCACATAGACTACTTTTTATCCAGGAAAAATAAGAAGTTCCCGCGGTAACAAAAAAACCTCGATCCACGCAGATGAAGTCGCGGGCATTAGCTAATACAATATAAGATTTGATTTTTGTTCATAGCCAATGCAATGATGAGAGTAAAGATGAAAGTAATTATTATTAAAAATGTATTCAATGCTATTCAATGATTTTAAGTCCGTTCACTTAAAAAAAAGTTTTAGTATCATTCAACGCAAATCGCAGGGTTTGGCCATAGTCCATTACTGGGGCATAAGCTCGGATTGGGATTATTTTTATACAACTTATTATTTGCACGATCTATGATATTATTTACTTTTAACATAATAGGAACAAAGAGAAGCAAAGTTTTCCTAAACAACTATATTCAAATAGTTAAAAAGTATAGAGCTCTTTAAAATAAGTTAGAAATGTAAACCAACCGCGTCAGCACTAAGAAGCTGTCTATTTAATTTTAACTTTATGACTCGAGTACGAAAAAAATATCACTTAGACTTCTCCGCCCTCTAATCATGGTTTCACGTCCGGGCGGGAAGCGGCTGTGATAAATTCGCATACCTAGCATGTGGCACTCGCAAGCGAAAACAAGGACCGACTAGAGCAAGTTGGGCTTGCACGTAGTGTCTCTTTATAGAAACCTCTTCATTACCATTAACTTAGTGCTGAAAACCAGCCTCCTCTCGTAATAAGAAGGGTTCGTGCTATTGTCTACCATGCTGGTAAAGTGCGTATTGCCAGGCTTGTAACACCTTTCTGAACGTCGTCGTTTCAACCTATAGACGTCCACCACTGGACGAAGGTCTTCTGCATGGATCCCCACAAAACACATCTTGTGCCGCTTGTTTCCAGCGGCACAAGTTACACATCATACGTTTCTGAATGCCATTATGGACAAGATATTTAATTGATCATAATGCACATAGCTCTGAAATTTTTAGAGGTCCGTGCCCGGGGATTAAAACCGGACCCCCCAAATAGAAGGCTTAGGTTTTACGTTGTCCGTCAACCCCTTGCTGC
This sequence comes from Erebia palarica, assembly GCA_964035005.1. NCBI lineage: Eukaryota > Metazoa > Arthropoda > Insecta > Lepidoptera > Nymphalidae > Erebia > Erebia palarica. The sequence continues at coordinate 47,419,548 of OZ035983.1, forward strand.
AAAAACCAAATGATAAATATGACAAAGCTTGGGTGAGTAAGTGAGTGAGTGACTTGTTTGTCTCAATGTAGAGCTTGCCTGATAGCTGAGCTCCCGCAGATGGAAGTTCTTACTTCGTCATGCGTTTATACATTTGACAAAAGGTTTGTACCCTTCGTAAGCACAATAATTTTCGTTGACATCATACTACGAGCTTGACTACGAGCTAATAATATCTACATGGAACTATAAATACGTCTACGTTTATCTAGTATGTGCTAACGCACTAGAATTTTTGGGATTTTCAATTATATCTTTTTAAATACCTATTAGTTACAGGGACAATGATATTTTTTTTTTAATTTTACCTTTTGATGATTTAAGAAAGAAAAATAACAAAAAAAGTAAAAAGGTACATGAATTATTTAATTTTTTGCTTTAACAGCTCTTGCACGAAAACAAAAAGGTAAATATTCTGTTTTTACCAGTTTCTACTTGCGAGTAAAGATAAATAAAAAGCTACATTTCGGATTCTAAAACGTTGCCTAACTATTCTTCTTCTAAAAGGACCAGGCTTAATTACGACACATAATTATTAAGTGTTACTTCATAATTGTTTATTTTGGCCATCAATAGCGTTTACTTGACATATCTTTATAAAAATAAAAGTAAAAGATGATACAGCATCAAAAATAATATTATGAGTATCCTTTATAAGTATTTTATCATAATTACGACATGGAAGATACAGACAAATAAAGACGAAGAGGACTGGAAAAGAGGTTAGCAATTTTTAGAAAAAACTAGGAACATTGTTTGGATATTAAGTACATTAATATCAAAATCCACTACAGCCCATTAACGTCCCACTACTGGGCACAGGCCTCCACTCTCATAGGAGAGAGAGAATTAGAGCTTAGACCCACCACGCTGCTCCAATGCGGGTTGGCGGGCTTTGACGGCTATTATCATGTTACTGATAATAACCGGGACCGACGGCTTAACGTGCTCTCCGAGGCACGTAGTGGTACGTAGTGGTAGTGGATATGAAAATAATGAATTTATTGATTGATGATTAATATCAAAAAAATAGAATGTCTTTCCGCACCGGTGGTAGAGTCATGACATTTCATAAGTGGCACAAGTTTTCCTACGTGAAATAAAATCATTTCATTTCATTACTTTCTAAACCTAAGTAGAACGTACGAGTAGCTACCTGTATTATAATACAGACTCAGACAAGCCTCGCAATTAATAACAAGCGGATGCACGTGTCGCTGATGTTGTAGACTTGTAATTTACTGCAGACATCCGGCGTTTGACGCGAAAATCGGAAGCGTACCTTAAACTGGCGTCGCCTATATCTACTGCACTGTTCGTTCCAAAATCCCTGCTGCAAAAAAGCATCGGACTGAAACCCTCCGTGGTCCTGTCACTCGATTTCTCCTCTCGTCTTTTTCATGTAACAGAGCGCTACTATTTCATACGTGGCACTGTTTAAGCCCTCAGATTTTCTCCGGCAACGAGCGGTCGCATTGCTCTTTTTTTTAGTATTGCGACGCGCCACTGACCGTTATAAACGCAAAATATAAATCCAAAGAAGCTACATTGGACATTTTAGAGGTAAAACGTTTCGTATCCACGCGTATTCGACGTTTTGTCGACCGGTTTCTAAATTTGTTTTGTGAGTTTGTTTGTTAGGGCTATCGTTTAACGCGGTAATGGATCAGATTAATATTTTAGTATAAAGACTCTCCAGATAATAGTAATAGCAAGATAGGGCGTATATAATTTGAATTAATTTATCTTTTTCGCACGGTTGAGACAAAAGTAGCGGTAGTAGCAAAAATGTATGCGAAATTCATATACTTATGCCTGGAAGTGGAAAAAGAGTCAGTAGACTAATTTTGTATAAGGAGTTTAAAATCGACACCAAAAATAAAGCTACCATTTGCACAAAAGCACAAAAATTCTACACTTAAATGAAAGAAACTTTCTAACAATTTTCCTAAAAGTATCGCAACAAATTCAGGAGTCCTAGGCATCCAGGACTGCGTAATTACGAACCAAGCGTGAGAGAATAATTTAAAAGATTTTGCCCAAGAGGACTGCATTATTACAATATCAGAGAAACGGCTTTACAGCGTCATTCATACATTCTTAATTATTTAATTATCTTTTGAGTGCGCCGCTGAATAACGCAGCTGCAGAAAATCCGGTATAATTTGATTAAATTGGATTTTCACCCTGGAGAATATTCATTTTTATAACAATATTGTAATAAGGGACGATGGTTTAAAATAACGATATGTTGTTACGAGTACGAACTAGAGAACATGAAGTGATTTGCCAACATGTTTTGAATTCACAGTGAGGCGGAGGAAAGTAATTGCCAACCTATTAAACGTCCCACGCAAGCAATTTTGTTAACGCTGTAAATGACCACGAAAGTATAGAGAGCAAGCAGAAAAATCATAAAACCCCAGATGGTGGCGCTAAAGCGATTAAGCGGGTCGATGATAAATTTTAACGAGTTATTTTAATGGAAGCGATCGCAGTCAGTGGCTAGCCTGCAGCCTGTGCCGATAGAAAAATAAAACGAAGCACCAAAAGACTGCTCCGTTCGTGATTGTGGGCCTTTTTATTTTAAGATACTTTTAAAAGTTTGATGATAACGACTTTCACATTAAACAATTTAAGCTTAAGATGTTTGGAGCAAGAAAATTTCAAGTCAATTTTTGCTTTATTTTTTCGTGTTTTTATATACTCGCAATTACAGCTTCGCGATTCTATAGAATAATGGCAATGATTCCCATAATTATAAGATTAACTTATTCATCAAATGAAACGTGTTATAATACAAACGATATGACAAACGATTGGCAAACGATAAAAATGATTTAGTTAATATTGAATCCATTCTGATAGAATAAAGAACGTGAAATGTTGTCCTACCAAACAAACATTGTAATCCAAGTGCACAGAAGTTAGTAAACATATGCCGTATTTTTCATCCACGTAACATAAAAACTGGCCAAGCCCGAAGCCACGCTAAAATTGACAGAGAAACATTGATATCATACAAATGTGACATTTTGATATGGGAACCATTTGCGTGATTACAATCGACGCAGTGGCGCACCCTCCTTAGTCGACCTCCCCCTTTCTACAACTTACCTTGCGATAAAGATTGACATTGGGTTTTAACTTTCGAATTATCTTAAGTCGTCCCTTGTACAGCAAACTAAAAGGTACCTTAATCCCATCGTGTACATGTTATAATCGCAAACTAGATGATAACTTTTAGCGTATCATCGCAAGAAAAGATTGCAGGAGGAAGCACATTAGTCGGATATCACTGGTGGTCCGAGAGCTCGTAGGAAATTTTGAGGAGTGCTTAATAAAAGGTATACAGGGTTACAGGAAAAGTCGACCTAGATCCGTTAAGGGCGTGTAGTACACATCATTTCTGAATGATTTCACTATGGAACCCCCCATCCTAAACTTAACCGTTTTCGAGATATTCGAGTTTTAATTTTTTTTATGAAAATGCCCAATTTTTCGGCTATTGAATTGAATATTTTGAATTTTTTTGACTCTTATGATTATTTTTTTGGTTTTTTACATGAAGAATGAGATGCTTAATGACCTCAATGACTAAAATTGCACGTAAGTTAACTAAATAGGTCATTGTAGACGATCGAAACTTAAGAAAATAAGTACAAATTATAAAAAAATATTTTTCTTTTCTGGATATCTCAAAAAATTATTATGGCACTTGCTCTGCAGATGTGCTTAAAAACATCTACATTTTATCAACTATCCAACGAGGTATAATAACCTAGGGTTGTATTTAAACTCATAGAAAAAAACATAGTTGAAAAGGTTCAGGTAGTAGGTCTAACGGGTCCCTCGGCTATTGTCCTTCAAGTTAATCCGGTGCGTGTGAGCGAGACAACTTACGATTTATGCAGGTGAGAGTGAGAAAAATAATGTGCAAAAACAAGTTTGGGGATACAACATGCCCATTGTTTTGTATTTGGTCGTTTGTTTGCTTGCCATCCATTTTAGTCTGCTCATGCGATTCGTCCATGGTAGATGCGAATTATTGTGCTTTCGGATTCCCACACGACTTGGCTTTGTTTCTGGACTGGCAGGCCTGTATCCTTATCACTACACGCCGGTACATGTAATTGAAGAAGGAGATCCCGCGAGACGCATGGACTTCTGCAGATTCATGCTCAATGCAGATATCGAGGACCCGAATTTCCTAAAATTAATATTGTGGACAGATGAATCCAAATTCGATAAGGACGGGATTACTAATTACCATAACGCACACTATTGGGCTCCTAAAGAACTAGGCAATCCAAATAAGAAAAGAATAAAGGGGTCACAACGACGATTTAGTGTAAATGTGTGGATGGGCATCATTTCCAACCATTTGATTGGGCCTTACTTTCTTCCAAACAATCTGAATGGTGAAACTTATGAAAATTTCTTAAGAGATCACTTAGGTGACCTACTAGATGATCTCCCATTACAATTACTGCGGGACATGTGGTTTCAACATGATGGCTGCCCTGCTCATTTCAGAAGAAGTGTTAGGGAATGGTTGGACACTAACTATCCTAACAAATGGATTGGACGAGGTGGTCCTTTACCCTGGCCAGCCAGATGTCCCGACCTGACCCCCATGGATTTTTATGTATGGGGGCACATGAAGAGCCTCGTTTACAGTGAGCCCAACCCCATATCGTCAGTGGAAGTTCTCAAAGAAAGGATAATTAATGCTGCTAACGACATAAGAAGAACATTAACCACTGGTGTAGTGAAAAGTGGACTACGTGAAAGAATGAGAAAATGTGTGCGAAATAGAGGTGGACACGTAGAACATGAACTATAAAAATTTATTCAAAAATATTAGGTGAATAAATGTTATTTTGAACTGATTTATTGTTTCATTTAGCTTACTACAATCACCCGTTAGACCTACTACCTGAACCATTCCAACTATGTTTTTTTCTATGAGTTTAAATACAACCCTAGGTTGTTATACCTCGTTGGATAGCTGATAAAATGTAGATGTTTTTAAGCACATCTGCAGAGCAAGTGCCATAATAATTTTTTGAGATATCCAGAAAAGAAAAATATTTTTTTATAATTTGTACTTATTTTCTTAAGTTTCGATCGTCTACAATGAACTATTTAGTTAACTTACGTGCAATTTTAGTCATTGAGGTCATTAAGCATCTCATTCTTCATGTAAAAAACCAAAAAAATAATCATAAGAGTCAAAAAAATTCAAAATATTCAATTCAATAGCCGAAAAATTGGGCATTTTCATAAAAAAAAATAAACTCGAATATCTCGAAAACGGTTAAGTTTAGGATGGGGGGTTCCATAGTGAAATCATTCAGAAATGATGTGTACTACACGCCCTTAACGGATCTAGGTCGACTTTTCCTGTAACCCTGTATAATATAGTATATAAGGTGCTATTTCTGAAATGTCTGTTTATGGCAAGGCCTGCTATGACTATCTTTCTAGTAGATTATGAGTCATAATGTTCCTTTTAATTATAAAGTTAAATTATTTAATTCTCCATGACTGGTATTTGTTTAATTACTAGATGATACAAGCGACTACCTAGCCTTAAAATATTTTGAAATGAAACCTACCTCAATCGACCATGAAAAAGTAACAGACAGACACATTTTCGACATTATGATATAAGTGACACATTTTCAATGTCATAAAAAATCTGCACAAATATTATAAATGCGAAAGTTTAACTGAATGGTATGTATGGATATTTGTAACTCAATCAGGCCAGAATGGCTGAATAGATCTGGATGAAGTTTGGTACAGGTATAAATTACTAGCTAATACCCGCGAAATGAAACGTCCGCGTGGATTGAGGTTTTTGGTCACCGCGGGAACTCCTTAGTTTTCCGGGATCAAAAGTAGCCTATGTGTTATTCCAAATTGAACCAAAAAACCTCAATCCACGCGGACGTAGTCGCGGGCATCAGCTAGTGTATAATACAAATAATATTGAAATTCTACTGCATTTTCTTTCATCCTACGAGGGCCCTGTTATTGCGTATTACATTAATGTTTTTAATATAATACAGATTAATGAACAAAATTATCATCAATAAATTTTAATTCCTCACTAAAAGAAAAGAAAAATAGAACGAATAAGAATTATATTAAAATAATAAGAGAACCTGCCCAACAATTCTTCATACATATCAAAACTGTGAATCCACCATGGACTAGACTGATAAGGCTATGAATTATTTTTGTAGTAATTAGTGTATGGAGGACTTAGGTAACGCAGAAGATCCGACTAAGTCTTATATTATCAAGCACTTCATCAACATTACTTACGGGTTCTCAGACTAATGCTTATGTCTGAGTTGGTTGAAAAAGAGCATGTCGCGATATGAGCGATGCTTTCGACACAAAATCCATAACGTTAAATTTTATATTAAGTAAATATTCAACATCGATGTCTGCTAAGGTTTTGTTGGCTATTATTAGGAAAATTCCTAATGTTCGTTGAATCTTATAACTAAACTTCGGATGTCATTTCGCTAAGACTACGTATAAAAGGTGAAGATACCTACTATCGTGTCGTTGGTACTAAAGAGGTATAGGCAAGAATGCGGTACGAAAACGTGTCCCAAGTGACTTCATTTTTAATCAGCAAGAAGTTGTTTAGCGTCCATAATATTTTTATTTATTAACTAGTGGGCCCGGCAGACGTTGTCGTGCCCTATCTTCCTCTCAATTTTTCCATATTTTCACACCGTTTAAACCTTCCCTGTATGTCCTAGCCTGCGTACTACGAGTAAAAGTATGTCTAACCGTTATCTCTATATGTCTACCGAAGCGAACATGGTTACTTGTCTCGTTACGTCAAAAGTAGAGATAAAAGTAATATTTCATAACTATGGTATTTTTCTCTACGAACCTTTAAATGTCGACTATTTTTTTCTTATAATAAACCGCATTTTATGCATGTTAGGGTAAATGAAAAATTTGCCGGCAACGACAACATCTCTCTCTCTCGTCGCGAGATAATCTCTTTCTGCGCATGCTAAGCACTGGACTACGACAAACATTCTAAAACCAAAATCAGCTAAATCGGCCCAGCCGTTTTCGAGTTTTAGCGAGACAAACGAGCAGCAATTGATTTTTATATAATATATACCAACCATATATATATATAACCAAAACATTAAAAAAAAAATTGGAATAGAAGTGGTTAGCGAAGCACTACTTCTATTCCAAAATCTCTGACATGTCTGAAAGAAAGAGGGATTGCAAGTAAAGAAAAATAAAATCATTTATTTGAAAATAGTGGTCACTCGCAGAATCATATGAGTGGGATAATGTCCATTGTAACCCTGAATAGGATTACTATCTGAGCTCCTGTGTCGATTCAGTTGCACCTAAGCGAACGAATACGGTACAATGATCTTGTACCGATCTTCCGATACCTTATATGGACGCTATTTGATCTAAGCACACTTTAAATAGCTTTTACAGTTACTGGCATTAAAATCACCTTTAGATTTTAACTAGATGATACCCACGACTCCGTACGCGTGGATTAAGTATTTTCTAATCCCCCATAAAAAGTTTATGTCCTTCCCCGCATCCTACTACCTACGTTTGTATGAATATTTCATCAAAATCAGTTGAAAAGATGGGCCGTCAAAGCGTAGCAGACAGATAAACAGATACTTTCGCATTTATAACATTAGTATGGATATGGATCTACTTATATCCCATACATATACCGTCAAAACTATTTTACCTCATCGCTTGAACCGCATGTGATGCAATAAAATTTGGAAGTTGCAACTATGTTTAAAGAATATTTTTTGTAGGTATGAAATATTAACAAATAACTGAATGAGATTATTATATTTTTAAGTGCTAAGTACTGAAAAATTTCGAAACATATACCTACCAGGCAAAACTTAAAGCACAACTGTAGGTATCATTTATTCGGTCTACGAAATGTTAATTAATACATTAATGGACTACCGCTTACGATGTGTTCATGCAATTTCAATCAGTGGGTGTATTGTTAAAATACCGATAATTAACAATTGTTTCCGAGCAGCGCAGTTAAGGACAAGAAAGTTTAATGACGCACTCAGAAACCTGGTAACTAAATTTATTTACGGAATCGTTACGTGCCTGGCTGCGTCAAGTGGTACCGCATCATTTGCTGTTCAGTCAACGCGGTCTGACTCCCTTAATTGGAATGAATTTGGCTGCAGGTGCAATACTCGAGTTGGCTCAAGATTAGAAGCGGACCATTGCGAGCATATTCCGAGCAATTCCGTCTGAAATATTTGATGTGCAACGCGCGACTTGCGGCCCGATACCGCTTTGCTCCATTCAGCTTCACTCCACTACGCTGCCATCGTCACCCACGTGTGCGCTAAGACTTAAATTAAGAAGTAGAAAAATATTTACCCTCTATAGCTGTGATATATGATATTGCACATGGAAGCCGAGGTAATATTTAGAGACGACTTATGTATCCACATTATTAGAATGAGCTGGAATATTAAGCTATTATTTGTTCGCGAGCATGTCGGTCACGCGAGCATTTCACGATCACGCGAATCTACATTTTTACCCCATACCAAAAAGTGCATAACGTGCATAAAGAAGTTTTCACTTCAAAAAATAAGTTTTGAGTAACTAGCCAGTCTACTTTGATATTGACTGCTATATCTGTTTGTTCAGTGGTCCATTGAATAGGATATTTTCAAATATAAATGCAAGTTGATGATGTAAGTTTTTTTAATTGCTACAGCGTTTCATTTAATAAAGAAATATGCAAACAAACTGCGACACGATCGGAAAACACTTGACACAGATTGTTTATAAAGTAGGGTTTGTTTTTACGCCCGCGGAGACATGCCGTAATGAAGCCTCACTGGGGAGGCTCTACAAACGTCATTACTGGGCCACGCATAAATATGCAAGGCAGGTAACGCACATTTTCATGAGACGTCGCAAGAATTTTATCGCTCGCTTAATTCCGTGTGAAAAAAGTGGACAAGATTGAGTCAGGTGGATTTGTGGGTGTTCCGTCTCTTGCATAAATTATTTCGAAACATTAAACCGTATTGTATATTCCTGTAGAGCATTTTGTAAAACAAGCTCAAAGGCTCAAGCAATATATATGTCACCGTAAGATTGAAAAAACCGTTAGATTATAATCTAACTCGCGAAATTCTAAACTGTCGAAAGATTAGAATTTAACGCATTATTTTCCGGTAGATTGTAATCTGATAGGTATTTAAACCCGATAAAACCTAAGTTCCCGGCCTGCGGCCGGGCACTACTTGATTATTTATGTCGAACCCCAACCTAACCTACAAGAAAGAGACAAGAAAACGTAAGTAAAATGAATATTTCAAAAATTGGCACTCAGAACATTGAACAGTTTACAATCTTTCGACAGTTTAGAATTTCGCGAGTTAGATTATAATCTAACGGTTTTTACAATCTTACGGTGACATATATATTGGAAACGGGTATTAAAATAGTAATAAGATACGAAGTGGACATTACGTGGGTACCGACACACTACCTCACTTGGGACTAAACTCACACCTAAGTGAAGCCAAAGAAAGTTTCCATTTCGATTGGATGGTATTAAATATTACCTAGATACACCTATACCTATGTATTTGGTTTTCTTAGTAGTGTTTCAATGTAATCTATCTATATAAAAGCGAAAGGTCACTCACTGATTCATCACGATATCTCAGGAACTTAAATTTGGTAGGTAGGTTTCTTCTATGGTGTAGAAGTCAACTAAGAAACGGTTTTGAGAAAATTCACCCCTAAGGGGTTGAAATAAGGGTTGGAAATTTGTATGAAAGTCCTTTGTTTTTGAAGTTAGAGACATGAAAATTTGGCAATTAAGTTAGTCAAAGTCAAAGTCAAAGATTTTATTCAAAATAGGTACAAGTTGTACACTTATTGAACGTTATAAAAAATTATTACATTAAATACATTTAAAAAACAAACATAATACACTATAAAAATCTGAATATCAAATGTCAAGCAAAAATAAAATAAAATAATTAAAAAAAGATCTTCAACAATAGCAAAAAATATAAATATCAAAATTAACAATTAGTAGGTAATTTATTGTACATATATATGTATTCATAATACTTTAGAGATTGTCCATGCGTCTTTGTCCAAAATATAATCGTCTAAATTGTAGTATCTTTTCTTACACAGACTTTTTTTAATGTGACGTTTAAATCTCCCTTCTGGTAAACTTAGAACTTCTGCCGGGATTTTGTTGTAATAACGGACACCACTGCCCAGAAATGATGTACTAACTTTTTTTAATCTGAACCTCTGGGTTGCCTATTTGTTTTTGTTACGTGTGTTAATATTGTGGCATTCATAATTAGTTTTAAAGTCAGCTATATTTTTGCGAACAAACATTATATTTTCATATATATTTTGGCTCGCTACTGTCATTATATTACTTACTTTAAATACTTCTCTAAGTGATTCACGTGGACCTAAATTATATAAGGCATGAACTGCACGTTTTTGCAATAAAAACATGGTCTTAATATCCGCTGCACGGCCCCAAAGCAAGATACCATAGGACATGAGACTATGAAAGTAACTAAAATAAACGATTTTAGCAGTAGGTACATCAGTCAGCTGTCAAATTTTTCGTATAGCATAAGCAGCTGAGCTCAACCTTTTAGAAAGCTTGCGAATGTGACTTCCCCACTGAAGTTTACTATCAATACCAATTCTAAGAAAAACTGTTTCTTCCACTAATGTTAACTGGTCTTGGCTTAAAAGAATTTCGGTATCCACCTGCCGTACGTTAGGGAGAGTGAATTTAACACATTTGGTTTTCTTGGAATTTAAAAGCAAGTTATTTGTTGTGAACCAGTTTAAAACCTGGGACAGAGCAATATTTACCTCGTCCATGCTATTTTGCTGTCTTTCTATTTTAAAGATAAGTGAAGTATCATCCGCAAACATTACTATATCTGATAAGTTCTGAACCATATGGGGGCAAATCATTTACGTACACTAAGAACAAAAATGGGCCTAAAATGGAGCCCTGTGGTACTCCAATTTTGACCAGAGATCCCTCTGACACGATACCACCTATGTCTACTTTCTGTGATCTGTTGAGAAGATATGACTATATTAGATCTTGGGCCTTGTTTTTGACCCCGTAATACTGGAGTTTACGCAAGAGAATCTGATGATCGACACAATCAAATGCTTTGGAGAGGTCACAAAAGACGCCCATTGCATCTTGAGACCTCTCCCATGCCTTGAATATATTATGTTTAATTAGAGAAATGCCAGCATGAATAGTGGATTTTCCTTTAGTGAATCCAAGTTGTTGACTATGTAAGATGTTGTTATTTTTAAAATATAAAAGCATCTGATTAAACATAATCTTTTCAAACACCTTACTCAGCACCGGTAAGGCAGACACTGGCCTAAAGCAAGAGGGATCTTCTCTATCACCGGACTTAAATAATGGTACTAAACGACTAATCTTCATCCAATCCGGAAAAATACCTTCGTCTACGCATTTATTATATAAGATTGTTAGATGTGATGCATGCAGCACTGAATTAATAACGTGTACGGACATGCCTGATATGTCTTGCGTTTTTTTAACATTCAACGATCTAAAAGTTTTAATTATGGTATGAGCATGCGAGAATTCAAAATGATCTGCACAGGCGTAAACACTAGAGCTCAATAACTCAAGAGCCAATTCAGTGGAAGATTGTAAGTGAGCCGTCGTTTCTAATGGTATATTCGTTAAATAATTCTCAAATATACTAGCTACTTCATTTTTATTGTGAACTAAATTGTTATCTATTTTTAAAATGAAATCTTTTTTTTATGCTTTGATTTACCAGTTTTAGTATTCACAATATCCCAAACTGTTTTAGACTTATTAGATGATGATTTTATTTTTTCACGAATTAAATTTGTCTTTGCGTCCTGACATGCTTTTTTAAAAGATTTTGAGAATATTCTTACACGCTCTACAAAATCATCAGCCAAATTCCAAGTCTTTTCCTCATATAGACCATATAGAATATCTCTATTTCTGCGGATTTCAGTAGTAGCCCATTCATTGAATCCATATTTTTTATTACAACTTACAATTTTTACTGGAAATGCTATATTAAACTCATCTTGGATAATACTGAAAAGATTATAACACCAATCATTGGAATTCTATACCATGTTAATGGTGAGACAAGATGCAAGATTGTGCTTGAACCTCTCTACTTGCTTTTGTGTTATAGGCCTGCATAAAATTTTTTCTTTTGTCTTCTTTTCTTCAGCGACTAAAGTAATTAATTGACCACTATGATCCGATTTGAGGCAATTTATTATAGCCTCGTTGCGATATTCACAATCGTAATAAATATTGTCGAGGCAAGTGGCAGAACTTGAAGTTCTTCGCGTTGGTAAATTAAAAACATTAGTTAAATTGAAGCAGCTAAGTAAATTAATCAATCTATCTTTAAGAACGCTCTCAACTACTACTATATTTATATTAAAATCTCCATATATTATAATATTTTTAGATCCCCGTGACGCCAACCTAAGAGTATCCTCCAAAGCCATTTCAAAAATACCACCATATATGTCACCAGAGGGAGGACGATAAACACAAATTATTAAATGTTTGCTTTGTTCAACGCTGGACAACTCCACGTGTCTCTCCACAGAAAGATTTTCAATATCTCTTCTCGTTTTAAATTTAATGCCATTTTTTAACAGTATCATCGAGCCACCACGCATTGCAATCTTTCTGATGAAATGACTTCATATCTGGTAATTATTAACATTAAAACATAATTCCGATTCTTTCAACCAGTGAAATAACTCTGTTTCTAGTATTTTGCAGGAAAAGCTTTGAATATTTTGGTGTATTGAATTTATACAATTATGCTTTTCCTTTGTCTCCTTAGTAAGTTTCACACGATAAGTTAATAATATTATTACTATTCGATGTTGGCTTATTAACAATTTTACTTGCTACTAAGCTAGTTATTTTATAGATTGATTTTTTTGGCACATACAATTTGTACTTTGTCAATCTGCAGCCGTCCACAAATTCATTTAAGTCAACCAGTGCTATTGGCTTGCAACAGAAGCGTGACAATTTGTAAATGTAATTATTTAAATAGTGGATGTCATTATTTTGTTTGTTACTCAATAAATCTGAGTACGGCAGCGTACATTATGATCCATTTATTTACATCACTTTTACTTATTGTTTCAAATAGACGAGATATTTCATGCTTGTTAACCGCTAAGCTTTTACCAAACAAGATCACGATAGAATTTTGTTTATGTAATGTCATTCGATCAATACTATTTACCAGATCTGAAAGCAATGCATTTGGTATACAATAATTTGTCACTGTTTGGGGTAGCTTTTCATTTAAGAGAGCACCAAACTCTTGGCCTAATTTGTCCGATAGAATAATAGTACTTGGTTTTTCATTGCTTTTAGAGCTGCTTAAGTATGATTCTGGTTTGGAATTATTATCATTATGGGGATTTATCTTCTCAGTAGAAGTCACGCCGCAGTCACCGGAGCACTGCCTAGCACTCAAAGGTTCTAGCCTTACCATGTTATAGTTTGATAACTCAATGATATTGTCCGCGGCTATAATGTGCTCTTGTAGTTGGATTTGTGATTCCTCATACATTTGTTCAACGAGTTTAGGCAGTCATTTAGGTTATTTACTTCAGTTGTTAAAGTTTCTGTATCAGTCTTGTATTTGTTTTCTAACTCCTGTAGTGTCTCCATATAGTGGTTCACCTCTGATTTAAGTACAATATTTTGCTTTTTTATGTCAATTATTTTGTGACGCACGTGCCCTTTTTTAACAAGTCTCTGAATTCTACGTATAAATTTATTAATCCTTACATATTTCTTAACGTTATTGTGACTAAGCCTATTTATTGGTTTGACATTTTTAGAAAGCTGGGAGTCATCCTTTGTGAGATCAATGAATTCGTAAGGCGGTATTAAAGATTTTGAATCTATAAGTTCAGAGAATAAAGTGTCGGTATTTTTTATCTGACTAACTTGAAGTTGTGATTGAAGATAAGATATTTGCTGTTGAGCATAATGAAATTTGCCTTCCAAATCTTTGACCTTGGCAACCTCAGCTTCGTATGTATCACTACGCCGATGAATGAATTAGAACTTCTTCAAGTTGTTGTTTCTGTTCTAACGTCTCTGTATAAGTTGTGTGTAGGTCGGCCAATTCAGTTTTTAGTTGAGAGTTTTTTGTAACAATTTCTTGTATCTCTATCTCACTGTCTTCTCTCTCTTGAAGTAATTGACCACATAGTTATTTACTTTCCATAAGCTCCAGTAAAGCTAAATTCAGTTTTTTTTGTTCTTCAAGAGCGTACACTTTACGAGTTAACATTTTTTTAGGTTTTTTTTTTTTTTTTACAGAATAATATTTGTATAATTATATAAATGTATTTCCGATTTTCGTATAAATTCGTTTGACCGCGGTTTGAACCCACCTAGGTACAGATTGAGTCGAGTGTATACTCCAAAAAAGTCCATCGGCGTTATTTAGTTAGTTTAGTTAATAGTTATAAATAATAAAAATTTATACAAGCAATTTTACGAAAACGCCCCAATAGGGGTGAAATGGGGGTTGGAAGCTTACATAAGGGCAACCAAGTTTTTTAAGTTAGAGACTAGAAAATCGGGATTTAGGTTATTAGTTTTAAGTTTTAATAAACTTTATAAACAATTTTAGGAAAATCTACCCCACAGAGGGTGAAATGGGGGTTATAACTTTGTATGAAAGTCCTGTGTTTTTGAAGTTAGAGACTTGAAAATCGGGATTTAGGTTATTCGATTTAAATAATAATAACCTGTATGAGCAATTTTACGAAAATTCACCCCAAAGGGGGCGAAATGGGGGTTGGAAGCTTACATGAGGGTTCTAAGTTTTTGAAGTTAGATACTTGAAAATCGGCATAAAGGTTATTAGTTTTAAGTAATAATAAACTGCATAAGCAATTTTACGAAAATCTACCCCACAGAGGGTGAAATGAGGATTGAAAATTTGTATGCAAGTCCTATGATTTGTAGTTAGAGACTTGAAAATCTGGATTTAGGTTATTAGTTTTAAGTAATAATAAACTGCATAAGCAATTTTACGATTATCCACCACAAAGGGCGTAAAATAGGGGCTGAAAGCTTGCATGAAGGTTATAATTTTAGAACTCAGCATTAAGGACTCATTAGTCTTAAATAATAAAAACCTACCGGTGCTATATAGCTACTATAAGTAGGCATTTTGCAGCGAGAAAA
The DNA here is from genome assembly GCA_964035005.1 of Erebia palarica. NCBI lineage: Eukaryota > Metazoa > Arthropoda > Insecta > Lepidoptera > Nymphalidae > Erebia > Erebia palarica. The sequence goes on from OZ035983.1 coordinate 47,434,951, forward strand.
TCTCATAGGAAATCAGAAATTGTACGCGAACGAAGTCGCGGGCGACCGCTAGTAATATATAGTCCCATGTGAAAAAGATTTAGTTCTTAATGTTCTTATTGGAAGCTTAAAGAAAACAAAAACGTACAAAAAAATAAGGGCGTACGCTAAAACTCGTGCGGGTACCGGCCAGTGATCAGTGAGGTCGCGTATGTGCGCCCGTCTCATGCAGCGTATCATAATATCTAGTATTTTGGTGTGTTCATAATATCTAGATAATTTATCATTTGGTTAATTTCAAACCAGGCGTCATGATAGGAATCTCTATCTTTGTGTAGTTCGTACGCCATTTCCCGCACACACGTAATGAACCCACACGAATTTTAGCATACGCCCTCAATTAAATATTTGATCAGTATACACTTTATTTAAACCCTGTATTTCAGCTAGAAACACTAAATTATACTACAAAGCCATACAAAGCCGGCAGTCTTGTGAGGCATAGCTTTATGTGATCGATTAACCAAGGTGCCGTAGCAGTGTACGTCGAGCAAAATAAAGCCACACATGAGAATCACCCTTGCTATTCATGATAAATTGACGCGCGTAACGCCAAAACTGAGATTCTTGTTTAAGGTAACGTGAGAAGGACGGCCGCGTGAGAACCGACACGCTGCCCCGATTGGGCCTACGCTCACCACCTAAGTGCAGCTGAACAAAATTTCCCTTCCTCGAAAGGGAAAGAAGAAGCGTAATTGTGTATAATTAAATTCCCTGCAGGGTACTGTATCGCTTAACAAATGCTATTATTATTTTCTTTTACCATTGGCACTGCTAGTATTACAAATGCACTGAAAGAATTACCTTTAATTCAATTCCTTTATTTGTATTATTTGTGCTAGACAGAATATTACATTCTTATTAATTTTACCATGAACGTTAATGTTTATTAATTTTAAGGCATTGTTTCTAGCAGACAATATCCTTACCTTACTTTATTCTAATACATAAACATTGATCCTAAATCACATGACGTAAATACAATTACCTATTTTTATGCATTTGAAAATCAAAGAAGATAATTTGAGACCAACTCTAAACTAAAATGACAGCTATTCATATGATGTATCTTTATGCCGATGTAACATTATTTTATGACTACCCTATCATAAAATATACACCCTATACATTCAGTCTACTAAAATATGCAATGATAGGTGTAGTAATGTGTGAACACACACAAATTATGAAAGGAATGTACTGTTAACTCATTGAAACTGAATATAACAGGAATGTTTTTTTTTATCCACTACAAGTTAGCCCTTGACTACGATCTCACCCGATGGTAAGTGATGATGCAGTCTAAGATGGTAACCAGCAAACCTGTTAGGGGCATGGCAGTTATATTAAACCCATACCCCTATTCGGTTTCTACACGGCATCGTACCGGAACGCTAAATCGCTTGGCAGCACGTCTTTGCTGGTAGGGTGGTAACTAGCCACGGCCGAAGCCTCCCACCAGGCCAGACCAGGGAAAATTGAGAAATTATAAATTCCCAAATTGACCCTGCCTGGGATCGAACCCGGGACCTCCGCATGTTAAGACAACAGCGTTACACAGTGCGCCACGGAGGAGGTGGAAATGTTTAAGATATATCCCTTTCGGTGATGCTGTTATCAGCTGCACCAGCAATGACAGTCTGCAGCAAGTCATCTCTTGAGGCAAAGATTACCCACTATTTGTTCTGCGTCCGAGATCTAGACTAAGTTTATAAAACAAGTAAGTACAAAGTACTGGAAATGGACTGCGTTCTACTTACCAGCTTATCTATATAATATATAAAATTGAAAGTCCTGACTGACTGACTGACTGAATTATATATTATCAACGCACAGCCTAAACCACTGGGGTTAGAAACATAAAATTTTGACAGTAGGTTCCTTTTGTGACGTAGGCGCTCACTAAGGAAGGATTTTTCAAAATTCCAACCCTAAGGGTTGAAATGTGGTTAAGGGGTGAATGGGATGAAAGTTTGTATGAAAGTCCGTCATTTCTCAAGTTATTCCGATTAAACTTGGTATAGAAACACGTGTTTATACATTTTGAAAATTCGACCCCAAAGGAGAATAAATAAGATCATGTCTCGCAGTTTTTCAAAATTCCACCCCCAGAGGGTTGAAAGTTTTTATGAAAGTTCTTCATTTTTTAAGTTAGCCATGAAACTCAGCACTTGGACTTCCAGTTAAAAATGAAGAAGTACGTAATTCATCATTTTAAAAAATTCGACTCCCAGAGGGGTGAATTAAGGGATGAAAGTTTATATGGAAGTCCATTTCTCACGATATTTTTCAAGTTATATTAACGAAACTTGGTATTATGCTTTCGGTAAAAATAGAAAAGTGCGTGTACACAGTTTTTCACAATTTCAAAAGAAAACGTAAAATAGGGGTTGAAACTTTACATGAAAGTCATTCATTTTTCAAGTGAAAGCCATGAATTTTGGAAGGAGTGCCTATGGGGAAAAAAACTTAAACCACGCGGACGAAGTCGCGGGGCATAAGCTAGTAATAATAACAGCCAAATTTTAAAATTTAATTTAATTTAAATTTGATATGCATAATTTCTGACTAGATGATGCTTTATCATCGTGATTAGTGAAATAGGGTCACGACCCTCAGCAATGAGGAATACGACGCAAAAAGAGAGATAATATTTATAACATTAGAATTTTATGTTTGACCACTAGTAGTAGTAGTAGTTCAACAACTATTGTATTATTCATCCAAGCGTATTTATGCATTAAATCTCTAACAAATTACTAAGTTAGCCCAACTTATCCAGCAAGTATTCCTGATCCGTGCCCAGAAGTACGGGCAGACATCCGGCGCAGATATTTGCAGTCAAAACAGACTTAGGGCCCTTCGTGATGCACTCTGCGCATGTCACTCCGTTTCTGTATTATTTATTAACTCCAACGAGCTTCCGATGCTACTTTATTCCATTGTGCAACTGTATCCACGCCGGTTTCTGATGTCCGAGTCCGGGAAGTTTGCGCCGACTGAAACGACTACGGGAAACTTTTCGTGCATAGAATGAATACGACCGGCAGTGAAATGTAAACATGGGAGCCTTGATAAATATTCCACAATTCGTAAAATCTCCAAAGCTTTTTAAACCGTTTAAATCAACTTAAAATATGCAATAAGTTACCACAGAACTTCTGCAAACTTTCTGAAATTCTCCTACAAATGCACTTGATATTAAATGTAAGACCAGCACAAACTAAATTTGTCTACGTTTGCGAGGTCGGAGATGTTATTGGGAGACCCCGTAGTAGTAAAGGACTCTATATTAAGCATTCCTGTCCCCCAATCTCTTCAGGTGGGCGCGGGACGTACACTCAACTTGAACTTATTATATTGGGGTCGCATGCAAAGCGTTTGTTTTCCTGCTATGCTCACTAATTTACATATATTTCATCCTTTTATTAAATTTCATACATGGTTGTTGTTTTTTTCACTCGTCAAATGATGTGTAATAGAAAATTCATGTGACTTTTTTGGGGTATTTTTTTTACAGTAAAACAAATGTTACTTTGGACCGCGGATTATAGCGAATTAAACTTCTAGTTGCTTCATTATCATGGCCTTTAGCAAAATAACGCCTGCTTATATCCGAATAATGTCATGATTTGTGTAACATATCAGTTTTTGTACAATATAAAGCTTTATCTTACTTAGCTAATATAATTAAGAAACTCAAAGCTCATAAAAAAGTACATAGAGGTTTTAATAGTTAAAAGTTATTTCCTGATTCCTGCAGTTTCAGTAATTTCAGCTCTTTTATGATGGTAAATAGTCAATCAATGAGACTTCTTTTTAAATCTTTTTTACAAATTTTGCAAGATAAACCAACGTAGTTGAATGCAAACGTCGAGTTATCTCAGCGCTGTATAAGAGCTCATTTTAAGCCTGGCTTTGAATCGTCCATCATTAATGAACTCGTTATAACGTTAATTGTAGCCACAATTGGGCGAGGCGTGGCATTAAAACGACATTAAAAATGTACGTATAGCATTTAAAGATTCCCATTTCGCGGTAGTCGCGTGCGGCTGATTTACTAAAGCTACTGGCCCCGTGCCCGTTAAAGCAGATTACGGTCGAAAAAAAATAAACAGCTCTTGGCGTTATGAGTTAATTTTGGAAGAATAACGCGGGCGCCGGTTAGTGTTTCCCTTTATTTGGCGTTCCGGCCACTCGGTTTGTTTGAACGGATAATCCAGCGCAAAAACACGTCGAGTCTATGTTATATAGTGTCACCACAAATGTGTATTTGCTATGTTGCCGGGACGTAATTGTCAGGCGATAAAAATCACTTACTGTTTTCATAGTAACCTCTAGAGTTTACCACTAAGTGGAGAAAGTAACTAAGTAAGCATCAGATTAGATTCGCCCCACTGATTGTAATTGGAGTCATAACCCACATGCATGCAAATAATGTTTATTTGGCAACTTCAAATGCCCGCTGTGAATGATAATATTTTGGTCAATATATTCGAAAGTGCTTGCTTTGTTGAAAATATGTTATTGCATATTATTTTATCATGTTATTTTGCTTGCAAGTTAGTTCACCATTACATCCATATCACACTAATATTAATATAAAAGCCGAAAGTTTGTATATGTGTATATGTTTGTTACTCGTTCACGCAAAAGTTGCTGGACGGATTTGGTTGAAATTTGGAATGGAGATAGATTATATCCTGGATTAACACATAAATTTATCCCAAAAATTAAATAGTTCTCATGGGAACCAAAAATCCACACGACAATACGAATTCGAGGGCATTATCTAGTTACATAATAACTTTAAGTTTAAACCTAATAATGTTTACGTTACCATCAGTAAAAGTTATTTATTACAGTGTAGCTGAAGCACGAAATACTACGTACAGAAGTATAAAGTAAAGATTGCTATTTATAAACGAAAAAGGGAGACGAACGATTTTATTTGTTTTCCGCCTTTTAAAAATATTATGTAAATTCCAACAGTCCGATGCTTATGAAAATTAAATATTTACACGTACGTGCGTGATTAAAAACAGCGGCATTGGGCAGTCAAGTGTAAAAAACGCTTAATTAAATTCCGATGCGTATTCCGCCGAATCACGTTCGACTTTAACGCATTTAATTTGCAGAGATCATAAATTCATATTACATACCTAACACATTCCGCTCACACTGAATTTGAAAACATGAGCTAGGTAGTCGCCGTCTTGCATGAAAATAAAATGCTTTTCAATGCAGCCATTGAAGTATGTTACCGTGCAGCTGCATACATTTGCTGTACTATGTTACTTATTTGAACTATTATTACTTGTAAACATTCCTGGGATCAGGCGTTAGCTACGCAGACACCTTAATTTTTTGCAATTAACAAATTCATTGAAAATTTTATTTTGATCAGAGTTAAGCTTTCTCAAGTCTTTAGTAATAACGGATACAATTTTTGTATATTAATTGTTAAGTCGAATCTGAATTTGGTAACAGCCGGATCGTCTGTAAAGTATAAAGCCACATTTTTAAACACTGCCAGTATGAAACCACGTAAAATATTGAAAGTTTCCAGCGTAAGGGAAAATTTTAATTTTTCGGGTATTTCCGTCGCTACATATTTTAAAAGTCGACATGATTTATTAATATCGGGTCGTAAATACCATTTAGCTGTATGATGGTAAAGTATTTATGTCATATGCAGGACACGTCAATGCTCCTTTGTCGTCTTATCCAATATCGTTTTCTATTACGCTATCGCTCTAGGATGATAAAATAAACGTAAATATAAACTCACTAGATAATGCCCGCGACTACGTTTACGTGGATTTAGGTTCTGAAAATCTCGGGGTACTCATTGATAGTCCGGTATAAAAATAAAACTTCAAAATCGTACACAATATAATATTATAATGCGCAAGTGTGTTCGTTTTATATACCTAAGTCCACGCGGTAAATTATAATATTAGAACGAATTTTGATTCGAAACTATATTTTACCTTAACGGTACGTTTAACGGTACCTATATTTTTCTTGGCAGTTTTGTATTGCCTAAACGCCAAAAATAGATCATGGAAGATATGGATAACTGATAGATGTCGTTGCACTAGCGCAAAATACTAAACAATTAAGCAGAAATTGCTATAGAGAAAACTTAAGCTGACTAGAAAAATGCAATTATTAAATTAAGCAACTTAGAAATAGTTCAGAATTCATTCATAGCTAATAGTTAGAGTAAATAAAAGTTCTTATACGATAACTTAGGTGTAGTCGCTTGGAGCGATTTCCAGTCGATATGTGTTTGGAACAAAGTTGATAGGAAAACTGAAGTTTCAGTATTTCTTAATAAAATATAAATGGGAAAAGTTCTTATTTAAAGGGTGGATTATTTCGAGGAAACGATAAAGCAGGTACGCTTCAAATATTAAAGTAATATCGTTCAATAATATTATTCCATTAAGTACCTTATTACAACTTAGTCTGCACAGATAATCTCCGATATTGTCTTAATATCCTATACCTATCCTTTGTAGTAATTGCGTTTTTACAGCTAAAGCTTCGGTCTAAGAGTTGTTGAAAATGTATTAACTAGGTGAGTTTTGCGCGTAACGTCGCTTTAATTCAAAAAAAATATTGGCAGTCATAGGGACTGCCAATAGAAGTGAAACGATATTTTTTTTATTAAAATTATTATTATCAAAATATAAAGGCTAACTACACTACACTAAGGCATTAAAGTTAAATTTCGAAGTATATTTATATGTTCGCGAGAATGTCGCGTGTCATGTCGGTCACGGTCACGCGAATCTACATTTTTACCCCCTACCAAAAAGTGCTCAACGCGCCTAAAGGTGTTTTCACTAAAAAATATTTATAATATTTTTAGAAAACAAATCCACATATTTTAACAGATTTCTGAACTAGAAACTGGCCGAAGGCCTATAATAGGTATTATTTGTTTTTTATAATAATATTTTTTAATATGATTCAAATTAAATAAGTATTACAAAGGAACAGCATCGACTGCGCACTATTTACCAGGTTCGTTTTATGTAAATTGAGTAAATGCTCTCCTCGCTCGATTTGCGAGGCTTCAGCTAATCTTCCACCAGTCGACTACAATTTAATCAAAGTAAACAACGACAGCGTTGTAATTTGTCTAGATTACTTCGCGGCGAGCTATAGAGATCGCCTTTTTTATCCATCTGTACCTACATACAATATACGAGACTTTATTATAGACGAGAGCTCGTAATGTGTCTCGGATTTCGAGATAAAGATGATTGTTTTCTACATAAATGACTAGACATTTGACAAATAACGATGTCTTTTTGATTTATTCATAAGTACTAGCATGCTAGTGTAAGGGACAATCCAGAAGTATGTATTAATAAACACTTTTAATAATATATTTGTCCTCTTATTTGAAACTTGCACGAATAAATGGTTAAACGTGTAGAGGTTTTACGAGAGATTTACTTTAATTAGATAAAAGTTGGCTATACATTAAAACAATATTCATTTGATCCGGCCACGATTGCTATCGTTAAGCTCTAAACCAAATTGCGATCTAAACACAAAAGTACTCAATAATCGCTGAATCTGCCGGCAGGAGACTGAATTAACATCGTCAAAACACTCGAATTTATACTAACTATTTTCAATATGGCGTCGGTATCCGCAGATTAAATCGAATGACATGAAACGAGTCAAATTGACTGATATTATACTTCCTGTTTCATGAGATATAATGATGAACAGTAATAATGCTAACACTAGGTTAGTAAGCTGATTATTTCCTAAAAACACAAAAAAATAAAAATACATTTATTCACCGAGGGCGAAGGATCTATCTTCACTTGATTTCGACACTTATGAATCGCAGTGAATATCAGAATTATATTATTTTAGATTATCGATGATTTAAAAAATTCAACGCATTATTAAAGTGGATTTTATGTAGAGACAACCGAAATATAGATAATAAAGGAAATCATGAAAGTCACTCAGCATTGAGCGAAATAGTAGTTTTATAGACGTACAACTGTGCAATTCAAATTTTTTTATATCTGTTGTATGCTATTTTTGAAAGAGAAAAAAATTCAGGGTTGCTTGCTTTCATGCTGTTTCAATATTTTTTATATTTATAGGAAAAAAGGCACATTTCATGCGATAGCATTATTTTTTAGCTCATAGAAATAACTGTTTCGTCCAATAATAAAACACTTGCAACAGTTGACCTATTCGTCGGTTTTCATGCGACATTTGAAACTAAGATAAATGGACAATGAATTCAATAAAATAAAGCATCAGCCTGGACAATAAATTGACCATTTAAATTGCTCTTGATTAATTTTTTGCACGAAATAGAGGTGAAACTACCTACATGGATTTAAATTTTGATTGGAGACAAACCTTACGTATATTAATAGTTATACTATGCATAATAGGTATTGTATAGTTTACATAAATATTATAAGCATGTTATTGAATAATTTACAAAAACTGTTAAAAAAACTTATCAGACAATGGTACTATGGTAAATATATGATAGATAAGGTAGTAGAAAGAAAAAACTAGTAGAAAACAGATTACTAATTTCTGTTATATAAACCTGTATAATATCAATATCATTTCCAGTTTATGTAATAATTTAATATAAGCTTTACCCACTTACTATAAAATCTTACGTAATATCCTACGTATACATTCTAAAATCTTGATAGAAAAACATAAGGCAGCCGTGATTTTACGCTTTATGATAGCTGCAGAGGCCATTTGCCCGGGGACACAGAATTTATGACATTCTGAATGTGACAATAAACTCTCAAGAAATCACGAACTTATTCCCTGCAGTCATAACGCTTAGAAATTGAGACATGCCTTTGAGATGTTTAATTTTATATGACATGTGCACAATTATATTATACGACTCGTAGTATGCAATCTATATATTTAAAAGCGAAAGGTCACTCACTGATTCATCACGAGATCTCAGGAACTATAAAGCATACAGACTTGAAATTTGGAAGATATGAAAATCTTGAAATTTATAATGGGGGTTGTAAGTTTATATGAAAGTCCTATGTGTTTGAAGTTAGAGACCTGAAATCGGCATTTAGGTTATTAAATTTAAATGAATAATAACTTGCATAAGCAATTTTACGAAAATCTACCCCAATAGGGGTGCAATAGGGGTTTGAAGCTCACATGAGGGTTATAAGTTTTTGATGTTAGAGACTTGAAAATCGGGATTTAGGTTATGAGTTTTAAATTATAATAACCTGTATAATCAATTTTACGAAAATTCAACCCAAAGAGGGTGAAATGGGGGCTGTAAGTTTGCATGAAAGTCCTTTGTGTTTGAAGTTAGAGGCTTGAAAATCGGGACGTAGTTATAAATAATTATAACCTGTGTAAGCAATTTTACGGGTAACCCTACCCACCCTAGGGTATAAAATTGGGGTTGGAAGCTTGCATGTAGGTTATAAGTTTTTAAAATCGGCATTAAGGTTATTACTTTTTAGTTTTAGCCGCTATATGTACCTAGGCTTTTTGCACCGAGAAAATTTCATAGGAAATCAGAAATTGTACGCGGACGAAGTCGCGGGTGACCTCTAGTAATATATATCGTTAGGTTTGTGGTATTGTATATTTCAGCATACTGTAGTTTTATCTTCTTATTTTATCATGCCAAAAAAGATAAAAATAAAACTTAACAAGTCTCATCATACGTCGTAAACATATTTCTTAAAATAATTAAAAGAGAAATTAGAATAAAGTATTTCGTTTCGCCTTTAACTTATGGCGAAACGTTATACTTTATACCCTAAGGCTGAAATAAAAATGATTAAGTAATATTCTTGATAAGGACCTGATTTTTATAATACGAGTAATATTGATGATAATAATAATAATATTAAATATTACTTTTGACTTGGCATAAGATTTTGTGTTAAGCAAATCAAAATATGAAAAGTTCGTACCTTTTTACCGTCTAATTCGTGTGTTGCTTGCGCTAAAACTTTGTCTACGCTGGCTGAGTCGCTGAATGTGATGAACCCGAAGCCCCTGTAAAAAAAATAATTTTAATCACAAATTATAGAAAGTACAATGTTTAGGTAGATAAGACGTACTTATCATTTACTATATATTTTAGATATTAATCTAATCATAGCATAGCACGGATTAATAAATGAAAAATTATGTAACCCGTTAATGATAAAGTGACCCAAACAAAGCATTTTATGTTATAAAGTTTTCATTATAACTCAAACATTTCTCTGCCAGTATTCCTAAGTTTTGTCTTTGACATTGCGTTGAATGCGTGTTTTTGAAAAAATATTTGTAATCGTCTCTCCAATCACTTTCGATCCACGTTTTCCTTAATTTATACCTAAAAGCACACATGTGCCTTTAAATATATAGAACATAATTTTTTATTATCTACCAATTTTCTTTAAGGAGAGATTACGTATACTACATAAAAGCTATAGTCCTATTATTTATAATAATATAAAACAAACATTAAACAGAGGAATAAAGTAAAGAAAATGTATTTCCCAAAAACTAGAGTTTTAATTTTATAAACTTTTTCACTCGATACAAAAGACGTGGAAGGTCTTTATAGGCTTAAAAAATGAAAACTGGCATCAAAGTAAAAACTTTAAACAAGTAAATTGAATAATAACAGCGATTTTCAGTAAGTCGACGCCGGCCACGAGCGCTCAGGCGATAAATAATAAAAAGCCTTCTCCACTTTAGGACTTGCAAAAATCGCAATTTATAGAGCATTTTAATTTCACTTAGCCGATCCATATTTTACATGTGGCAGCGCTCCCGACCGGGCCCCGGACTCGAATTAATACTAAATTGAAATTGTAAAAATGGAAATACAATTTTCTCCTTATACCTCACCCTCGCTACCTTGCCGCGAGTGCCGTTGCTGTTGCCAGATACGTGTTATAATAACACCATCTTCCATTGTACATTTTACGCAATGTGAGATAAAAATGTAATAAACTATTCCTAGTGGTTTTTATCACAAATAAATTTGCTAATCTTTATGAAAACAATAACTCATTCAACACAATTTTGTATTTTATTATGCATACTATTTGCCAGCAAAATTAACTGATGCTGTAAAAATTAGTATTTAATAAAATGTACTCGAGCCTCTAAAAGATTCATAGCCATAATACACCCTCATACTCGTAGACGACAACGAACGTACTATAGTAAGGGCGCTTGTATATGGAAATTGAAAATAACGAGGACCTCCGTTCACACATCGAGCTGACTGTGTATAACACGACCACTAATAATCGACCCACCGCATCCTTGTGTTAACCCCTATTTCTACCAATCTTTTGCCGATATAAGAGACGTGGCAGGTCTCTCCAACTTGGTAGCACTACATTGGCGTGGAGTTGAGAGGCCTTTTGCCGAATGGAGTTACGTCCTACTTATCTTTAAGAAGACGACGCCTTATTTTCTTCCTCCAAGAAACAACTAAGTTTTCTAACAAAGCATGTGGAAATACCATGTAAATGTCAAAGCTATTTGTGTAAAAAATAAAATTATATGAATGATTTTAAGAATGACAATATTATAACTATTCATTTTCTAATAATAATACCTTCTTTATTTTAAAGAGAAAATACTGAAAGTATCATAAAAACCGACCCACGTATCTCAGCTTGTCTGGATTGTGTATGATGTGTACGATATTTGGGGAAACTAATGGCATTCCTAAATATATACTCCCAACTCTTTCGTCCTGTCGACTCTATCCATGATTTTCACGTATGGATTTGTCATAGGAGTAAATTTAAATAAATACCCAAACACGTAAGTATAATGAACATCAAACACATTACTACTTTTTCATTATACGGTCTGGTAAAATTGCTCTATTAAATCTCTGAACTAAACTATCTACAGCAAATCAAACCTTAAATGCAAACCTCCTGAATGTTCAAGTTTAACAAGGAATAAAACTAAAAGCACTCCAAATTTTGCAACCCATTTAGTCTCCTCGAGAATCAATAAAAGTTCCAAATAAAATATAAAGTTCATACTTTCAAACGTAACTCAAGTTGCATTTCACGTCAAAGATCTCTAAATGTGGACATTATGCCTACATCTTGGCTCCGGACCAGTGAATTTAACGTGTTAGAATTTGTACGTGAAAGTATTCCGCTTACAACGGCTACTTTATATGAAGTTGGATAACTTGACGTAATTTTGTTACAAAGTTCTAAAGTTGTATAACTCGGCAGTTCGAGATGACTTTTTCTGAACAAGGACCGACATTAATTGGCTGTATGCAAGTACAGTGTTATTTGGTAACACAGTTTCAAAATTCAATATTGTTTTCCTGTGGTAACATTTGTCGTCTTGACGACCTTCCTGGCGCAGTGTTGAGCGCTGTGGTTTTTTAAGTGGATTCAATCCCCGGCATGGTCAATTCGGGAATTTATAATTTCTGAATTTTCTCTGGTCGGCCGTGGTGGAAGGCTTTGGCCGTGGCTAGTTACCACCCTACAGTAAAGACGTACCGCCAAGCGATTCAACGTTCCAGTATGATACCGTGTAGAAACCGATTGGGGATATGGGTTTTATATCACTGCCATGAACAGTTTAGCCCGCTACCTTAGACTGCATCATCACTTACCATTAGGTGAGATTTCAGTCTGTCTAAACGTGTCTGCAGTACTAAATTCGCTCTAAGTTTATTTAACTGAGCGAATCAAGGAAAATACGTACTAGGGACCGGACAGGACTAAGCGTCGGAGGGGAAATGCGATTTATTCTGTCGCGTTAGTCTGTGCGTTGTGCAACTTCATATAAAACTAAGTTATTTGTACAATCCTACTTATCTATACAATCAATACACCTACAAAATCTTATTTTCATTGGTCGTCAGAATATGGGATACCATTTACACAGATTTGTTCAAGTGTGGAAGTCCTCTAAAACGATTTCTATTTTGGTGACATAGTCGCTACGCCTATACGCAATAGTCGCGCGTTGAGGGTATCCATATAAAAAGCTATTTAAGTATAGATCGAGTTTTCGGGCGGCTTATAACACTAATCGTTATCCCACTTGCAGAAAGTCCCCAGATTCTATGGATTGTCTGAGTTATCGACCATTAAAAATACGGTTTAAGGCTGATATTGAAAACTAAAGTGTTCATTTTACCGACAAATATAATGTTTAATTTTCCTATATCATACAGAAATAATATTCACGTCAATTTAGCCCTACCAGATAGTACATAGTAATAGTTAATATTCCGTAGTTCTACAATCGCTTAGTCGCCAAAAAGCGTTATCGCGTACACACTTAATACTATTGGAACGGTCCTGATAATCCACTTGGCTATTGTGCTTGGACAAAACTCGTAGAAAATAAATATAGGACGGGGTCGAGGTAAAACCCTAAACCGCAAAGTCAGGAACAAATAGCGGTAACTCCCGTATTCATGGCTCATGGCTGCAGCCCGGGGTGGAAACCGATCGCAATTACTGGCGGAATTAATATCACGCCCCAAATGTTGCTCACACATTTATACGTATCGAGTGCAATATTGTCTCCTTTATTAGTTGCCGAGACAAATGCTGCCACCGTCGTAATTTCATCCTCATTTCGTTCTTCGATTGCCATCTTTCTTATTTCATTGTGATAATTAATTAATATTTCTTATTGCCGCTGCGTAGCTGATGGATTGCACCCCTATTTGTTATGTTTGCCTTCGATTACCCGGGGGCATATCTAACAATATAATTATTGTAGGTGACAAATCCATACTAATATATTAAATGCGAAAGTATGTCTGTCTGCTACGCTTTCACGGGCCATCAATTTGATGATATTTGCTAAACCCAAAGATAAATTGCATCTTGGGGAAGGACATAGACTACTTTTTATCCTGGAAAATTTCCTACGAAAAGTTCATGCGGGAATCAAAAAAATTAACCCACACGGACGAAGTCGCAGGCGACATCTAGTATAATTTAATGGTACAAGCTAGGTACATATCTATATACTTATTCCATATGAATTTATGCTGCAAGAAACACAAAGAAATAACACACAAAATCTACGTTAAAGACGTTGATAAAAAAATTATAAACATTTGCATAATATGAAACCATGACTGATGTTATTTTTAAAATAATACACTCATTTAATTTAATTGTTGTAACGTGATAACTTAATACATAATTCACAATGAAATTAAGTAATCCCATAATTAATCTAAATGGACCGTACAGCTGAATGGTTCAAAACAATCAGCCCAGCCGCAAAATACGCGCATTAAATGAAGTGAATGGCCGCCTCGGGGGAACCCTGATAAATTAAATTGATTAGGATCCCGTTCGATGCTGGCCGTCGATGTAGCTCCACGTAAAAATAAAGCCAAGTGAAAAATAACGCGTCTAGCTGATTTCTGTAACCAAGTCCAAGTATTGTTTCCTCTCATTTCTTTTCCATTATAACCGATATTTCAGAATTTGCTTGGCTAATCTTCTGAATAATTTTGCCACTTACGCCCACAAATTCTCCGATATTAGTAGAATTGCGTTTGTCCTAAAAATATGGGAGTTCAAATACGGGTCTCTCCTAATCATGATATTCAATTTTTGAATTAAAATACCTAATTATTTATAATTTAATGACTGAACAAGTGAACTTAATTTAACGAATTAAAAAATACGACTGCCCTGCCATATTATTTTTGGAGTTTACCTCCATAAGAAGCGATTTGCATATATAGCCTTTGGAATCTTATTCACATTTTTATTAAATGATATTTTTTTGTGAATCACTGGATATTGAACTATAGTGATAAATATTTTTGGAATCTACTCATTTCCTAGATGATGATTATATAGATAATCTTATTTACGAATTTTTTTTTCAACTTTAGTCTTTATTGCGAGACCATGGTCATCCCATCAATTTCTTTAAAAAATTTCCTAGCCTATGTCACCCGGAATAAGCTAGGGATTCTAATGATACCTCATTTATCAAAATCGGTTCAGGCGTATAGAAGTTATGGTCGAATATACAAACTCACATACATACATACATACATACATACATACATAAATACATACATACATACATACATACATACATTCATGAACCCTGAAAACAATATACTATTTTTTCAGGCAATCGTATAAAAAACATTTTAATTTCAATATCAATATTTTTCTCTTGCATTCGCAACTTATTCTTGATATATTAAAAAGTCATTATCGTTAATGCAAGCTATTCGCGTATGGTTTACATAATAAACCGTTCCGTAATTAAGCCCTGGCGCGCAAGTAAGAAACTACTGCCAAAATATGCTTCGTAAAGCAGCGATTCAGTGCCTCCGTTAGGTGAGCCTTAAACAGCGATTAAAATTTAAGCCCGAATTTAGACGGCCTAATCTCATCGTTGCCCCGACTCACTGCATTTTGTGACCTGACGTAAATAAAAGACAATGAGCAAGTATAATAGGTTAAAGGGGTTACATTATCTGTCATGGTTGAAGAAGCTGATGTATCAGAATGATGTAGAGCTTTTGATATTTCTATAGAACTCTATATAGAAATGACGATGAACGATGAAACATAGACAATATAGATTTTTATTTTTTATTTTATTTATTATGTACACTAACAATTTACACATATGACAAACACAAGAACGTTCACATTTTTGACAATAAAATGAGGTGTAAAAACGTACATACTAGGTATAAAAACTTACATAGCTTAGTTATTACTTATAACAGATTTTAGGGACAAGTTTAATTTTAACGAAGAGAACCAAAAAAGAACAAGGGCAGCCAAAATAATAGCTCAACGAATTGCGATTCAATTACGCCTAACAGGTAAAGTTTACCTATAGAAGACCTGGATAGTGGCATGCTGCTATTCATCCCGGAAAATCAATGAGTTCCCCTTTTAAAACCTAAATCAATACGGACATTAATCACGTGCACCATCTAGTTTAGTAGGTATACGCAATATGGTATTATTTGCCATCGCCATATAATTTTTGGTGCCTTAATTCCATTGTCACGATTATAAACATTACGCTCTATAGGTTAATATAAACTCGTGACAATGGATTTCAAGACAATAATACTGGGTGAACATGAGCAGTAGTGCCAAACTTAGCGACGCAAATACAAGACAAGGTTTCTATATAGGTTGGTAATAAACAAACACGGCGTGTGTCACAGCCGATAAGCCTGTCGGTCGGTACATGCAACTACAGTTAAATCTCCGTCTCTCATACCGTGTTCCAATAATGTACCATAGATATTGTACAGAAGACAGTTCAAGGCGGATTGTGGTTTTGTTGGCATGAAACAAATTTCGTTTCAAATTATTGGTTACCTAGTGGTTGTGTCCTACTTCTTAAAAAATCCTATACGATAAATACATGAAAAGCATCATGTTTAACATCAACTCTACCAGGCAGAAGTGAGGTGCGCTTTAAAATAGTATTTTTATTAGAGGCTTAAAAAATCCATACAATTGACTAATATCGACTACCTATGCTTGCAATAAAACTCGCAAATTAGTTTACGTAACCTAAAGAAAATGACTATGTAAATACGTTTGTGTTTCAGGAACTTACACTGATAAGTTTCACTTAAATTATGTATGTGCCATGTGCTCGTACTATCACAATTTCTATTAAATTATTTTTTTCTATGGTACGTACTTTTATACCACTTGATTTTTTGGGTAATAATAATGCGTCATTACATATCGTAATGCGTAACTATAACACAATAGTTATTGTACTTAGCTCAATAACTCATCGTATTATTTGTTTAGTTTGCATTGTTTACCAAATGAGTACAAGGATTCTGCGTTAGATAGAGGTCAGTGTATACTTAGTTAATAATTACATAGTCAGTGTCCATATTTCGTAGGTATTATTGACAATTAATAATTTGTGTTTACAGTCATTGGGTTTATTAGCTTTAGAAGATGAAATCTGAATGTCAATTTTGTGATAGTAGTTTCTGTATTCATTTGCGAGATATCAAACTGAATCTTATGTTTACTCAACTGACTTTGAATAAAAATTTCTTTTACAATATTTTAATTTATACTGCGTATATAATAATGTGTAAAAAAACAATACAATAAATCCATATCCATACTAATATTATAATTGCGAAAGTGTGTATGCCTGTATATCTGTCTGTCTGTCTGTTACGCTTTCCCGACCCATCTTTTTGACCGATTTTGCTGAAATTTGGTATGGGAATAGGTTGTATCTCGGGGAAGGACATAGGCTATATTTTATCCCGGAAAATTAAGGAGTTCCGCGGGAATCAAAAAAAATTAATCCACGCGGACGAAGTCGCGGGCATCGTCTAGTAGTTAATAACTATAAGGTGGACCACGAGCTCACTAGACCCCGAGCTCACTAGACCGTAACCTAATGAAGGTAGCGTAAAATGACACGTGTAGGATACAAGATCAAACATGGGGAGGTCTTAAGAATAAATCTTGTTTATTACGTTTGGTCTATTTATTACCAAGTATGTGGTTTTGGCTTTGATCCAAACTTTACATTGACCGTGAATTGGTTTCATTCTTTATCGGATTGATCTTCACCGTTCCATCACCTGGAGATCTGATATATATCCACGAGATATTAAGTAAGTTTGCTGCCAATATGCAAACTTATTTTGGAATCTACTTCGCGGATTTAACTTGAATAAAATGTTTGCATATTCGTAGAGTTGCTAAGTTGCACATGACATAATTTTATCTACGTTCTGCGGTTTCTTCTTTTATCTAGCTACTGTTAAATTGCAATAGTTTATATATTAATTTATATATTTAGTTTTTTTATTTATCAGTCGCTAAAACACGCAAACAGTTAAAATATCTTTCATGATAGCTTCAGCGCGGGCATCAGCTAGTCTTCTTTCAAAGTAGACTAGCTGATGCCCGCGACTTCGTCCGCGTGGTTTAAGTTTTTTTCATTCCCGCGGGAACTCCTTAATTTTCCGGGATAAAAAGTCGCCTATTCCACTCTCCAGGTCCTCAACTAACAACAACTCATGCCAAAAATCACAATCCATCCGTTGCTCTGTTGGGGAGTGATTGAAGGACCAACCAACAAACAAACACGCTTTAGCATTTATAATGAGTTTGATTTTATAATTAGTATGATGCCCGCGTTTTCATGCGCGTGGATAAAAGTAGCCTATATCCTTCCCCGGGATACAATCTATCCCTTTACCAAATTTCAGCAAAATCGGTCGAAAAGATGGGTCGGGAAAGCGTAACAGACAGACAGGCAGATAGACAGACAGACACACTTTCACATTTATAATATTAGTATGGATTGGGTGTATGTCGCAAATAGCACGTCATTAGCTGTAAAATTGAGCGAATTAAACGGCGATTTTACAAAATATAATCTAACCTATTAAATTCCATTAACTTTGTTACGCTTGTGCATAGTGTTAAATGTGATCGATTCTGAGATTTTTTCTAACGGTTGACTCATCGCTTTCTGGAATAATACGGAGATACAAATTAGATTCATAAATTTCTGCCCATCTAATTGTGCCATTATTCTCTGTTTGCTATTACCTATTTAGCTTATTACTATCAGACAGTTTGTTATCAGTAACTCTGTTATAATTTTAACCACAAAACAAATACTCCCAGCGTGAATGGCAAATGTTATTAATTGAAATACCCTCATTGCATTGCCTATTCAATATTTATGTAACTCTACATAATTATTTCGTGACGCTCTACTCTGACAAATAATTTTCCAAACGTACTATTCCGATTTGAGTGTGTTACAAATTGTTGTCGTCTATTCGCTAACATTAATTTTTGTTTTGTTTTGAATACAGCGAAATCATGCCGTCGAAACAATTGTTTGCAATTTATTATAATGCACCGTTAATAATAAATTATAAAATAAACAATGCAGTGTTTTGTGTTCCATTTAATAAATTGTCTAATTGTCATGTTAGTTAATGATTGATGTTGACCTTTTATTATGAATAATTATTTCGCTTTTGGGTTTCAATTTCTCTTTAACACTTTATTAGTCTATTTTCAGGTAATAAATTACATGTACAATTTTTTTCATAAATTTCCCATACCCACTTGAAAACTTCGTCTCAATTTTAGGAGCCTGTCAAGTATCATTCGCGTTGTGGGCTGTGGCCGTTGTTCTAACCGAGACACACAAAGTTACAAAGTAGATTAAGGCTCCTTTACAACATAACTTTTAAACTCATGTCTATTAAAATGAAAGTTAAAATGTCAGATGATTAATTTGAAGATTTGATAATATTGTGTGATAAAAAAATACATTTAAAGCAAAAAATATGGTAAAAATTACGCATTTAAAATATAGCACTTGCATTTGATAACAACACTAACAAGATATTTTTATTTACTATTATTATAATGTTTTGGTAGAATGGGTGGATGTGAGTGGCATGGATTTGACTTGTCCCTTAAATTCGCAGGAGTGTAGCTAATTGAGTACACGATATCCATACTAATACTAATACTAATTAATATTATAAATGCGAAAGTGTACCTGTCTCTCTGTCTGTCCGTCTGTCTGTCTATCTATCTGCTACGCTTTCACAGTACATCTATTCAACCGATTTTGATGAAATTTGTATAGCGTTATTTTACATCCCGGAGAGGGACATAGGCTACTTTTTATCCAGGAAAATTAAAACTGCCTCGTTGGTCTAGTGGTTAGCATGCTTGACTGTGGCCGACGAGGTCCCGGGTTCGAGTCCCGGGTCGGGCCATAATTAAGTATCGGGTTTTTCGGATTATTAATTCCCAGTACTAGCCCGGAGTTAGGAAGTTGGCGGTGTTTCACCCCCGTGCCTCGGAGAGCACGTTAAGCCGTCGGTCCCGGTTATTATCACGAACATGATAATAGTCGTTAAAGCCCGCCAACCCGCATTGGAGCAGCGTGGTGGGTCTAAGCTCTAATTCCCTCTCTCCCATGAGAGTGGAGGCCTGTGCCCAGCAGTGGGACGTTAATGGGCTGTAGTGATGATAGTGATGAACCGCCGAGTCTCTCATTGAACTTCTTTTCAGTAGGGAGGCCATTCCTTATCGATTTATATAATTTGTATATCAATTAAATAATATATCAAACTAAATATTGTTTTACTTACAATTTACAGATTTAACGCGTGGTTTAAGTTTTTTTCATTCCCGCGGGAACTCCTTAATTTTCCGGGATAAAATGTAGCCTTTGTCATTCTCCAGGACCTTTACTATGCCAAAAATCACGTTGATCCGTTGCTCTGTTGCTGCGTGATTAAAGGACAAACCAACAACAAATAAACCAACAAACAAACACACTTTCGCATTTTTAATATTAGTATGATAAAAGATCGCTGGTATGGATTTATGGCAGCTCAGATTATGGTATTTCAGTATAAATTTGGACAGCTTTACTACATTTTTCAGTGTGTTTTACTAAAAAATGTTGATGCATTACATTGTCTCGTAGTCTACTCTATAATGTAATTAATTTGTGGTCAGTACCTGAAAGCTCTTCCGTAGTAGATTAATGGTTTGTGTATTGCAAACGCATGCCGCACTCAATTGGTCTATTTAATTTAATCACTAGCTTTGCTCGCGGTTTTGTACGTCTAATTTAGGTAATATTTAATCAGGTTGTGTATAATTTCCTATGGTCTGTACGCGGAAAAACAATTTGGCATTCATATACTTACAATCATGTGCTTGGTCATAACTTTCGTTATTTAAAATTTATTTTTTTGTAGTCATGACCACAATTTTTATTTATTTTAGTTTAGTTTTATTTTAGTTTACTTTTATTTCAGATCTCAACTCAAGTGATACTACAACTCTGCGTCGCTGAAGGTAGGAGTTTTCTTGGGATAATAATGCGGTGGGTTCCCACGTTCTTCCACATTCGACTCGACTAATAGGCCTATTACACTGCACTTTAGTAAGGCCCTGTAGTAAGGGTGGGCGTGGCTGGCCGCTAGTTAGAGCGTCGCTTATTACACAGCAAGAGCCCCTTTCTCCCTAAATCTTATTACACTACACTGATTCAAGTGTCCCTTACACTTCCCTGTGAAAAGTGCAGTGTAATAGGCCTATATAAGAATTTAAACTCTTAGGTTTTTATATCGATTAATATCCAATGTTAGTGATAATAGTATATATATAGATTTTAAGTTTTGTTTTAAGGAGTGAGTGCCCGGGTATCATGGAACCAAGGTTGGCTTAAATCTTGATTGGCACCTTGGTTCCATGAGAGCTGTGGTACTCCATGTAATATGTATACATTTTTTACTTGTAATTTTTTTGGCTAAATAAAGGATTATTTATTTATTTATTTATACTAACCGGGACCGAAGGCTTAACGTGCTCTCCGAAGCAGGGAGAAAACGGAAAGGCAAAATTTGATCGTCCAAATTCAGTCACCCATCCAGTTACCGACCAAGGTCAACATTTACAATCGCAATCGACTGATGTGCGTTGTCACAACCAGGCCACTCGTCCCTCAAACCTGGAAGGCATTTTTATTAACTCTTAGATAAGGGTTTATGTGATGAGATCTATATTATGCCCCTAATAAGTTAATACGCAGCGTCGTACTAGAACGCTAAATCACTTGGAATTTGGCGGTACATCTTTGTCAAAAGGGTGGTATCTGCTGAAGTAATTTTTCTATATCCAACAAATCCATTTCATTTACTTAAAAAAAAAACCTAGTATAAATGGCTTTGCAATGAAACTGGTAGTCCGAGCTGAGCTACTGAGCTGAAAATGTTTTCGTGCCTTCTTTACCCATTTAATAAAACATGATACGCTTTAGGCATTTTTCTTTCTAAACATTTGAAATATTAGCCGCTTTATAAAAATAAAATATGAATAATTCCGCGTAACGTTCGCATTTTTATTCAAATTTACATTTCGGTTTTCGGACACCGATGTTATTAATGATAGTGTAATGAGTCGAAAGGTGGGGGACTCTTTATTTAAATATTACAAACGTTAAATACAAGTTTGCGTGGAATTAAGAATGCTAAGCCAATGTTTATTGTAGATTTAGGATTTACATTGTTTTGATTAGATAAGTCGTGATTAAATTAGACTACATTATTGTGAAGCGGATTAAACGCTAGCATTATTTTGAGAGAAACTATTGAATTCACCATCATCATCAACCGCCAGCCTGCTGAGTGCGCATCTCTTATTATAATGAGAAGGGTTTATGCATTAGTCCACCACGCTGACTAAGGTTGGATTGATAGACTTTACACACTTGCGAGAACATTACGAAAAACTCTCGGCTAAGAAAGTTGCCTCACAATGTTTTTACTTTATCTTTTCAGCAAGTGTTAAATTGCTTGAAACGCAAATAACTCTAAAAAGTAAGAGGTGTATACCCGAGGATCGAACCCCCGATTATATGGCCGAAATCTTATCTACTATCACGACTTACACTCTAATCGAATTGGTCTATTACACTACATTTCGACGACCTCCGTGGCGCAGCTTTGAGTGCTGTTGCCATAACGTACGGAGGTCCCGGGCTCGATCCCCGGCAAGGTTTGAAAATTTATAATTTCAGAATTTTCCTGGTCTGGCCTGGTAGGAGGCTTCGGCCGTGGCTAGTTATCACCCTACCAGCAAAGACGTACCGCTAACCGATTTTGCGTTCCGGTACGATGCCGTGAACCTTGACATGACTAGTAAAGTGAATGTTACCTGCGAGTTGGCCATTTGAACTAAGTAAAATATAGCCTCTTTCATCGACTTACGAGTCACACTGGATAGACTGTAAAGATAAGAAATTGGCTAAATAAACAGAATACAGGGTTGGTCTTTAATACGAACTGTGAACCAAGCGCAGTCTAAATCACAACCAGCTTGAAACAGGAAGTGTCGTGAGACAGCAACACCATTCCATTTAGCTAAAATACATTAGGCAATATGGCCATTAGGGATGTTATTAT
The DNA here is from genome assembly GCA_964035005.1 of Erebia palarica. Taxonomy (NCBI): domain Eukaryota; kingdom Metazoa; phylum Arthropoda; class Insecta; order Lepidoptera; family Nymphalidae; genus Erebia; species Erebia palarica. Next base: position 47,458,019 of record OZ035983.1, read on the forward strand.
TTGACTAACCGAAGGTGGCGTGCACGAAGACCGTTTCGCCCCAATGAAATTTACACCAGCACGTTTGCAGCAGACTGGTTTGATATGAAAACGTTTGCAGATTTTGCAGCTGACTGTCTAGAGTATCTTTATGGCATACTATCCATATTAATATTATTAACTAGATGATGCCTGCGAATACGTCCACTTGGATTACGGCTTTTTGATTCCCGCGGGAACTCTTTGATTTCCCGAAACATTACATATAAAATAACATAACATACAAACGAGTATTTCCTTCCCCGTGATACAACCTATCTCTGTACCAAGTTTCATCAAAATCGGTTGAAAATATGGGCCGTTATAGCGTAGCAGAAAGCCTATCTGTTCAACTGACTTTGATGAAATTTGATACAGAGATAGGCGAGCATCTCGGAGAAGGATATACTCGTAGATAATTTCCCCTAGATAATCAAAGAGTTACACGGGATTTTCCTAAAATATTAATACTCCTGGATGAAGTTGTAAGCATCATCTAGTTTAATAACTGTAGGTGTTGTTGACGCCTGCGAATTCGTCCATGAAGGTTTAGGATTTGTTAAAACCCCGTGAAAACTCATTACTTTTGAAGCCTATGTCTCCGGAATGCAAACTATCTTTTCAGCGATAATTCGGTAAAATTGGTGGATAAAGTAAAGGTAAATTGATAGACGTCGACACGGAAATTGGATTCGCTTTCTACGAAATGGTCGGCATGATCGAGTTATAGACTTATTATTTAGAACTAACTAACGTAATCCATCAAAAACGTAGATTAAGAATGGCTTTGTTAGCGATTACGATTCGACTAATATCATTTTCTTTAGCGAAAACACTTTAGACAGTAGATAGAACCGACGGATGTTCCTATTTGACTAACCAAAGGTAGCGTGCATGAAGACCGTTTCACCCCGACGATATTTACACTGGCAGATATAGGTACACCAGACGGTCTGATATTAAAGTGTCTGCAGCTTTTGTGTAGGACTAACTAGAACCGTTTATACAGCTTGCCTCAATGGTAGCGAAGATAAAAGTTTACGGCTCATACATAAAACGATTTTCAAATCATATTTATGGGTCGTCCGAACATCTGCAACGGCTAGTTCGCGGGGAAATTGAAACCGTCGAGTGCATAACGCTTTCACGGACAATTTAAGTTTGTATTGTGTTCAGGACGATGTGCTTTTTGCAATGGTCAGCAGATCCGACCAACTTTATTGTTGTTGTGTGTTCGCGCGGCGCTTTCAACGTCTTTTGTGAGTTTGAAACAATAGACTTGACTAAAGTTTCAACGCTTGGCCATTAGATTAACTATAATTATCTAGATAAGGTTTCCACTTTCCCAAGATAAGGAGAATAGCATTAATTGATACGATTAATATATTTTGATCTGTTTAAGATAAACTATAGCCTATCCTTTTTATTTTAATAGCTCAGGTAAAATAACTACACTAATAGTGATTAAAAACATTAAATTTTTTCAGTCCATTGCTGATTTCATCAATTACGACATACGTACCTAAATTCTCGAATCAATTGAAAAAAGACCATCTCCCCAAAACTATCTATTTAAGTTAAAACTGAATTCTCCTTCTCGTAGGCTACTTAGATCCTAGATTTGAGATGCCAGAACTCTTGTTAAAAAGCGGAAATAAGGTCTGTTGAAGAAGTCAAATACTCAAACAGTAACAGCAACCGACGAGTTGTCTTCGTAACCAAGACAACCAAGCCAAGCCAAGTCAATCTGGTGTGGGCAAGTCAGCGAAACTTGAGTGTAATTTAATTTGCATCCTGGCTAAAACAAAGGTTAAGGCGGGACAATGTCACGGCTGGACGCCTTTAAACTAGAGAGGAAGTAGTAAGGGCGGGCTCTTCTCAGACCAGGGCGCGTTTGGAACCCTCGTAGCTTTAGTTTTAAGATACCGTTACTGATTATCACCATTATATTTTATAAATAACTGGACGTCAATATGTGTAGTATATCTACCTAAATTGAATAAACATTATTTGAGTTTGAATTTGAGTTTGGGACCGAAACAAAACGCCACTTCAGCGACGTTCGATTGCGAAGTAACAAACGCGACTGCTAGTTGCAATGCAAAGTAAGTGCTATGTAAGAATTCAGACAGTGGAAAAACTGTAGGACTACCGTTACGGTCAGTTCTGCGACGTGCTTTATACAGTTTTGGGGAATCCGTGGTAAAATAAGGATCACTTTTAGTTTGGTCCAGTCCAAATGTCCGTCTGTCCGTCAACTTAGTATTTGAACTGTACAATATAAATATTCACTATTTAAAAAATCTTGCTTATTAAATTGGCGAAATAAAATTCAGGGAAGGGTACATCCTGAACATGAGAAACAAGAGCCTCAAAATATGTACCTATATTTTTTACGGTTGGTTTCAGCTCTCTTTGATGGCAATTTGAAATACGGACGCAAGTAAAGCATGTGTTACTTCCATCCGAGAAAAGATCTGTGTTACTCGCAAGTGACGCTTAAAGAAGTTTTTCTTCTTCAAAAGTGAGTATAGCTACTGCATCTAGACTTTAAGTTGAAAGGGACAATATCACGGGTGGACGCGTTTTGCGAGCGTTGCAATGTTTTCTACATTGCAACGCTAAGGATACAACAATAAGCTTGATATGTGCAAGTAGAGGGAACCAAGAGTTTATAATCCTTGAGGAGACAACTTCTAAGGACGGCGTAAGACTGCTTGTGTAATCCAGACCAAAGAATTTAAAATAGCTATAGTAATTAAGCTGTCCTTTATCACACACATATCTATTAAAACATTAATTGTGCACGTTATTATGACATATGACGTATTTGTAATGTGTTACGTTTAATAAAAAATGTTCTCTAGAGATATTGTAGCCTGAAAAAGTATGTATAAGTAGCTATGAACTGGCAACTTACCTACTGCCTCTCCAAGTAAGTAATTATCCAATTGTATTTAGAATAATTCAGTGACTTCAACGATGAATATATTTTTTACTGCTAATACAACAGAATAAGTTATAGTACAGCTGATCTACTACTTCTGATCGCTTCGGAGGCTTAAACACTAGAAATTTTCATTGCTTATCTTTATTAAGATGTATAATATAAAATAATGTTTACATAATAGACTACACATCTGCCTTTAGTAAAAACAGCAACATCTTATTAATTCTCAAATGAACATTTAAACTTCACACATGCGTGACTATTTTGGCAAAATAGAGATTTCGTAAAAACATGAATTTTCTTCCTTTTTCATAACTGTTCAGGTAAGAAATCCCTTTAATAGTAATTTAGAATAAATAATTATATTATTCTGCAACATTAAACACCAAAGAACTGGTGCAAATTGAAATTAAAATAATCAAATCTTCTTCCATTTTAATTATCCATAGCAACATTTTAATTATTTTGAAGATACTCTTATAAGCCGCGTTAACACCAAAGTATATTGTATAAACAAGAATTTCAATTAAGTCAAGACGGGGTATGCAGACAAATAAATGATTTTCCACACACATACTCGCTCGTTACACCTTGATAAGGCGTCCACTTAATTAAAATAAACGTTCAGTACAAAATAAGTAGACACTTAGGCTCTGTGAGCGAGCCACAATCATACTAATATTACCCGTAAAGAGTCATCGTTGAAAATGAGACTCCTTTAATTTTCTCGAAATCGCCCAGCTCGATCTCAGTTTTAATTCGACAAGAAAGAGGCTTGCTATCAAAAGAACTAACTGCGTCCCCAGCGAACCATTTCCATACGCGAGGGAGACTGTATTAGTTCTCTACCGATTACATTCCCCGCTTCGTTGCGAAAGACTTGAGAGGAGAATAAACTTCATTACGATGTAAGTATGGGAAATTATATAAAGGAATTATATTTGAATGTCAGGCACACGTACGCGGCTGTAATGGACCAAGTCTAAGGTAATTCACTTTCTCTAAAGAGCAATAACATATAATACCTTCACTTCAAGATTCGAGCTTAGTTTGAAGCGCAAAAACTTCAGCTTTAAAGACTATTTAACTAGGCAACTTTTACAGTAGTAGCTACTTAATTAGTATTTCTTAGTCACCTAGTTATCTAATTACTAGGAAATGTCCCTCGAATTTTTCTAAGTAGGACTTTGTTAATATAGATTATTTAATTACAAACTTTGGTATAAAATCTTCTTTTTACTGACTTCAATAAAGATATGAATAATTGCCAAACGGTCTTTGAACAAAAAGTAACAGTTTCCAGAGATGACATCACAAATCCTATCCTATACCTAAGGTTTTTTTTTTCAGATAGCCTGAATCGCTGCTAGCATTTTACCGCCCATCCAGGACTTCTAGGAGAGTGGCAAGCGGAGAGCAGCGTGGGAGTCTATTATATGGGCTAGTATTGAGATGCTTGGGGGTTAACGAAGACGTCGACACCCATTCGTCACAAGCTACAAGCTTGCCTCGCCAAGTTGAGCTTCTCCACATAGCAAAAAAGTTGTGAGTCATCCATTTGAGTAAAAATTTAAGCTGAACCATTTGGAATAACCATCGTAGTCAAAGTGAAATCTTTTCGAAAAACTGCAACGGTAGAAAATCTTTGCTGGCGTTGGGTAGGTGAAGTCAGATCTTACATAATGAGCAAAGGATTTAGGTGCACGGACTGGAAGCGGCCCCGTGAGTAAAGTAAATAGTAGCCGTGAAAGGGCCTCGGCAAAGAGTTCTAAATCACTCTTTGTCTCGCATTAAACTCTTTGAGAGATTTTCTATCTTTCAAGAATTTTCAACTTGGATTGTATTGGACGTTGAAATTGTAGACTGCAACATATTTTTAAAATACAACATATTTTTAAAATACAAACTTTTTTATAAAATACTAGCTGATACCCGTGATTTCGCCCGCGTGGGATAAGATTTAATTCCCAGGGGAACTCCTTAATTTTCCAAGATAAAAAATAGCCCGTGACGCTCTCCAGGTGTCATGTCATCCTCTACTATACCCATACAAAAAAATCACGTCGATCCGTCGCGTTGCTCTGTTACAGCGTAATTGAAGGACAAACCAGAAAAATGCGAAAGTGTGTCTCAAACATAATAATTGATGGCGTATCGAGTTTTTGACCCTCAGCTAGCCCGCGTGAATTTTAGAGAAAGCTTTATGTTGGATTTTAGTGTGCCGACTTTTTTTTCCAAAGTCCAAGAAAATAATAAATTCTAACAAAAACCCAATAATATTATATTATGCTTTCGAATTAAAAAAAGTTTTGTTTGATGTGAACACAAAAAATCAGTTGAATGAAAACACAATTCAAATAAACTTAATTACTTGGTAGGTAGATAGTTGTCGTAAACGTAGACGGAAACCTAATTTTGTAATTAATAAGACAGAGTGTATAAGTTTCGTCTCCCCCAGTTCCATGTTAAAATAATCTCGTAGGTATATGTTCCATGAACAATAACTAAGTTTTAGTTTGGATTACGCGTACTAACGCTATTTGCCGACGAAGAGGTGTCGTATCTGGTACAAAATAAGTTTTAATTAATGGATTGGTATTAAGAGACGTGAATATTGCGTAGAGATTTGGGACGTTATTTTGGCATGCTCATGTCATGGAATTAGATAAATGGGAATGTACCACACCATGATTAAATAAAGATTAAATTACACACAATAATATTTAATTGTAATAATCACAATAATAATATCATAGTTTTGCCATTTAGTAGTTATCCTAAACACAAGGTCTAAAAAAATTATCTAGGATAGCCAGTTCTTGATCTTACAACAGTTTATGTAATTTTTTTACTAATGAGCACAATAACTGTTAGCTTCTAATTCGTTTAAGATCAATTACCATGTAACCCTAAATTATAAAAAATAAACGATTTATTAATTATTAAAAGTGCGATTCAGTTCCTAATTCCTACTTGCGATCATCGGATTTGCCACGACAGCAAATTGAAGCCAAAAATGAATTTATTTTTGTCATGTTCAACATTTTTATTCGATAGGTCATTACCGCAATTACGTAATATAAAATTAAGAATTAAATTAATAGATACCTAATATCAAAAAAACAGATAACTCAAAGTTTATTTCGTCAAGGACATACATCTCTCTAATGACATGTCTAACTTTGACTCTAAAGCTTCGTATTCACTACCGGGCATATGCCCTGCGACATGACTCGCTAGAGATGTCGGGCGACGTCACTCGACTTCACTCGATATTGCACGACAAGTCTGGCACCAATAGATAAAAGGTCGCGGGAAAAGATGTCTCGTTCCGTCAGTTGACATCGCCCAACATCGCAGTCTCTAGCGACACGTGTCGAGGGACATATTTTGTCTGCTAGTGGATACGAGATTTAGCACCGGTAAATTAGTTGAACATTTTTATTATACTTAAATAACAGTATGATTAGAGCTTGAACAGATGAAATGGTAAAAGTTTCTAAGTTAATCTCCAGGGTATCGAGATCTTGTATGGACAAAAATCAGAAGGAAAACAATATTATAGCGACATAACTAATAACAAGAAGTCACCTCGTTACTCACAAGTAAATGTTACGTCAACAATCTCGCGCGCCCTCCACTTCTCGACTTAATGAATGAGAATAATTTTGCCAAAATACTTCGGAGAGACGGGACACACGCCCGGGGAATTTTTCAATTTGCATCTGACATAATGTAATAAGAGTTACACCGAGGATGCCGGCGTTGTAATTAATAACCTGTAAAATATTACCTGTTAAAATGAATTTAGAACATAAAAGTTGAGTGATAAATTTAAATAACAAGCCGGCAGTGTATTCTCAAGTCCCCAAAATACTTGGGAATAGTTCGCGGGGTGATAAGTTGATATGTCAGGTCCGGAAGGTTTACGCGAATCGCAACTTTATTCGCATTTAATGAACGCGTGAACACGGAATAACTTTGAGAAAGCTTGAATAATGTATGCCCTAACGAGATGTTTTTCTTGAACGAATCTCATTAACCCACTTTCTGATTGTCTGAATGTAAAGTTTGGGGAAGTTCTTATTCTTGAAAATCGTTTATGCGTATAAATCAAACCATGTCCAATTAAAACTATGTACATCTTAAGATCCGATATTTATAATCACCAAATTCAAAACAAAATAAATTATCTTTTTAATACGGTTGAACTTAAAACAGTTCTTACAATACTGGATTAGGCTTTGTACTAAATTAAACCCGCTATTATACAATCACACACATGCCTGGCTAAAATCGAATACCCTTTATTGCATCCATAAAATAACCGATATTATCTCAAGCGAGCTAACTGTGCCATAAAAGTAATCCTTCTATTTTAATGGCTTTTCAACCTGCGGTATGCAACTATGTCTAATTTACTGGAGTCCTGAAATCCCAAGTGGATTTATAAATTTTTGGTTATTTTGCAAATTCAATACCTGTCTGTAATCCTCTTTGTATATTGATTAAAGTATTGTAAGGGACAATACAGAAGTAGGTATTATTGAGACACTTTTAAAACGTGTTCCACGAGAGATATAATGTAATTAGATAATAAATTAAAAATAATTAATAAATCATTTATTGTCCATAAAAAAAAATTACGATCGCATGGTAGGTTTAGCGTCCGATGCCTAAGATAAGTTTGAAACTCGTGTTATAGGCATCAGTGCTTGCCCCTTACAATCTTTTCATATTATAACAGACATGTGTGTAAACGTGCGTGTGTGTGTGTGCGTGTGTGTGTATGTATGCATGTGTGTGTGTGTGGTTGTGTTTATGTTGTTTTAAAATTACGCTTAGTATAAATAGTTGCCTGACAGTAAGAACTTCAGCTTTAAGTAGCTTTAACAACTTTGTATTAAACGTGATTTTGACGTACCACCCCAAGAATCTATGCACTCTGTTAATAATGATTGGCATAGAGCATAGTAAATTATTTTCATTAAGTTATTAATTATTGTCCGCTATATGGCGAATGTTTTTGAATATAGCTATTAATTTACGAATTCTATTGGTTAAAGTCGTAACATGCGGTTCAAAAGATAACTGATCATTGTGGGCTTTAATAAAATAATTATCTCGTGACGGTTGTGAGGAACGTAAAATGGAGAAAGTAAGGTATTTTGTTTTATCAGCGTTACATATGAAAAGATTATTTCTTAGCCATGATAAGACCGTGTCGAAACCTTTTTGAGCGAAGTGAAATGCGCTTTCCCAAGTTTTGCCCCAGAAAAGGAGAGTAGTATCGTCCGCAAAGGCTACAACCTTTCTATTTTCCAGGTTCATATTACATAACAGATTTTTGTAAACCAAAAAGAGTGTGGGGCCTAATATGCATCCCTGGGGAACACCATAGGTAACAGGAAGAGAGCTACTGATAAAGTGGGTGATTTTGACGCATTGGGTTCTACCCGTTAAGTAGTCCTTAAACAAACTTAATTGCAATCCACGAATACCCAGTTGTTCTAATTTAGTTATGAGCAGTGGAATGGAAACGGTATCAAAGGCTTTAGCCAAATCAAGAAATATAGCTATGCACTTCATACCTAAGTTCTGAACAATACCGTTTGTAAGTTCCAAGACTGCGTCAGTCGTAGACCTTGACTTACGAAAGCCATATTGGTTAGGAGAGAGCAAATTGTTACTTTCAAGATAATTGATAAGTCTACTGTTAATAATACGTTCCAATATTTTAGAAAATGTTGATAGAATAGATATGGGTCTGTAATTACAACCAATTTTCGATCACCATTTTGCTAAAAGTTAGCTAAACTTAAAGTCATTATTCATTTGATCTGGCCAAGATTGCTATCGTTAAGCTCTAAACCAAATTGCGATCTAAACACAAAAGTATTCAATTATCGCTGAGTCTGCCTGCAGGAGATTGAATTACTATCGTCAAAACACTCGTATTTATACCAACTAATTTCAATATGGCGTCCGTACCCGCCGATTAAATCGAATGACATGAAACGAGTCAAATTGACAGATATTATACCTACTTCCTTTTTCATGAGATCTAATGACAAACTATAATAATTATTTAATAATGATTTAAGTGAATATTTTAGCAATATGAATAAGACAATAATATTTTCAATACATCGTTACCAAAATCCCATACTCCTTCACTGAACTAGAACCGATATAGCATTTTAAATATTCACATATAATCCTTCGCCCCGCGTTGTTTAATCGCTGTGTTAAATTCGAGAAAAGTCGAGAACATATCAAATATTAACAGAGGCCGAGCGTTGTTTCGGAAAATTGGATAATATCGCGCTATTGCATCAAATCTAAGCACATTCTCCCCAAGACAGAAATTAACCTACCGAAAAAGGAAACGGCGGCTAATTCGTTTTCTATAGAAAATCGAGCAACCTAAAATCGTTTCTTTTTTTTCGAATCCCCCTCGAATCATCATTAATCAAGTGGAACTGAAGTTTCACGCTACCTCCCGAATCTAATTTCACAAACAAAGAAAGCGAAAACCTGTCTACCTTTATCAATCAAAACTGTTTGAAAATTCTATTCCGTTAGTTCGCACTGCGGAGGCGCGCAACGGGACAATTGGAAAAATGTATCACGAGTAAAAAGTCGTATCGGAATGTAATATCGAGAGGACGTTCGGAATATTCTTGTCATGTGAAAATAAAGGGTCGAAAAATACAGTGACAGTTTGTGAGTGGACGGTGGTCTTATGAAGCGGGCAGAAGTTTCGAATAAATAAACTCCGGGCACAAATAACGGCACCATCCCGCGCGCTGTTTGCCTGTCACCGAAAAGAGCACCCTTATGACATATTCTATGACGCGGATAGTCAGGTATTGTTAATATTTTTGTTTGAGAACACTGTTGTTGGGAAATATTTTCACAAACGATTTATTTGATTTGATTTCATTGGGTAAACGAATAAAAGACGCGTAGCTACGAGTACCGTGTGAGAAGAATTTAAAACGTTTCAGTAATTTAATTTACAGCATTCGCTCGGAATCTATAAAGTATGTATGGAACAAAAGGGTTAAACAAACAAAAAAATACACCTGATTAAGCCAAGTAACGAAGGCCTATACCGTTCTGATAAAGCGCTACCTCAATCAGAGTAAGTTTTGACAAAATCGACTTTATGTAAATTGTATTTTTGCACTTCTAAAACATATCTTTTTAAAGATGTTTAAACTTATATATATATATATATATATATATATATATATATATATGTATTTTTAACCATAACCATACATACTATTAACACACGCAAATTATTCATAAATTGTACTATTATACTTCTTATTTAGCGTGATAATCTGATAAAAATAAAGCTTCAAAAATTTAGATACTGCTATAAGCCTTTATCTGCTCATAGAACGTTTCATGTAACAAAACCTTTATATTTTTAACAACTTTAACTATAACACTTTGCTATCAAATTACAAACTTTCCCAGCTGTCATCATGAATATCAAAATTTGCTTTCAAATAACTAATAGTATAATAATTATACAGAGGTATTCCCAAAAAGAAACTGCGCCATTAAACTATGTTACACAAACCATCAAAGTCAGACTAAAACCACTGAATCCATAACACAAAATTAAACGACGGATTCAGCACATGACACAAGGATTCCAATGACGAAGGTAATTTTTGAGGTCGAACCCTTAAAGGGATTAAGCTGTCGGACGTGCCAACATTAAACTTACAAATGTAATACAAGTGTCTAATTAATTTGACCCATGTTTTATGATTTCTGGAACAAAAAATAGTAAAATTATTTTTCAATTATATCAGTCGATTCATTTAAAAGTTTATGTACCTAAGAAGTGTCTTATTAATAACTTGAAATATAAATCTTCGTATTTAATAGCTTTTTAATTATATTTTACTAGCGATCCGTCCCGGCTTCTATACTATAGTCTATACCCAATATAGCCAGTGGGCAGTGGGCAGATTTTACATTTTAATATTACACTGTAAGGGTACGCCCCGTCCTCATCACAACTGCTACAGCCGCCAGCCCGCCATGAAAAGCACGTAAGCTCTCAAAAGAGACGATTTTTTCCGACTTAATTCACATTATTGCAATTTTAGAAATGATCTCTAATTTTTTTAAAAATAAAATATAGCTTAGTTTACTCGCTGATAATGTAGCTTTCTATAAGTGAAAGAATTTTTTAAATAAAATCGATTGAGTAGTTTTTGAGTTTATCCATTACAAACAAAAAAACAAACAAATCTTTACTCTTTATAATATTAAGTTTAGATTTAAAATTTAGTAATTTTCGATGGTTTTTGAAAAAAAAACCTTAATCGACGTAGTCATAGTCGCGGCCACAGGCTAGATTGGCAGCAAAATAATCTCATAACATCTACATTACAAGAAAGAATGTCATTTTCCGACATAGCGACAAAACATTTTTACAAATTCAACGAATCCCAACGCAGCATCCCGGTCCCATTCCATCACATTTGACTAGGCAAACATTCAGACCCCACTATCTACCATTGACTTAAATTCATTGACTTCCCGTACTGAGAAAAAAGCAATTTCACCTCTCCCTTCACTGCGGTCGGCATATTAAGGAAGCAATATTATGCAGATTGAATAGTGACTTAGGTATTAGCTTTAGATTTTATTTTTTTAAATCCAAAGATAACGGACGAAAACTGGCAGTTCAATTTAACTTCTTTCTTATGTAAATAGCTTTCTTCTTTTCCAAAAAGAAAAAGTTAGAAGATAAAGGGTTTCGATTTTACTCGAGAAAACTTTAACGATTCAAGCATTTATATTAAACTCTATGTACAAATAACTGCGAGTTAAAATGCAAGTTTTATAGTGCTTAGGACACTTTTCTTATAATAAAATTGGTGTCGGAAATGAAACAAAGGTGGTTCATGTCATACGAACGAAAGCAACGTTTTTACTATTATATTTCATCGGGTGCCATCTTCAAATTGAAGTTTGGCGGTCAGCAGGTGAAATGCCTTCCGATTTTGACCTATCTTCTTTAAATCTGCGTAATTATGACGGGTCCACTAATTTACGTCATCCATCCACTTCGTCCTCTGTCTTCCAGATGCACTTTTCCCGGGAACCTTGCCTTCCAGGATCAACCTGGAGAACTCTTTGAAGGTGCCCGAAAATTGCCACCTTTCTCTGCACGACAGTAGTCATTAGAGCTCGGTTACAATATTCTCGTTTAAATATCTCAGCATTTGAGACGAACTGGTTCCATGATATCTTCAGCATCCTTCTCAGTGACCACATCTTAAATGCTTGTAACCGACGACAGCTTTCTTTCTTTAAAACCCACGTTTCGCAGCCATACAAAAGAGTGGAACAGACATAACACTTGAGAACGCGATTTCTTATAGGAAAAGGGATTTTGGCGTCGCACAATGCTTTTGACATATTATAAAAAGCGGCTTTTGCTTGTCCAATTCTACACTTAATTTCTTCCATATGATCTAGAGATCCGTTATAAAGAATCGGCCTAAATACTTAAATTTATCTACAGTTGCGATATCAGCACCGCGAGGTTTTATTTTAGGAGGTGGCATCTGGGTTTTGGCTATAACCATTGCTTTGGTTTTATTAATGTTAATGTTTAGTTCCATCACGTCTCCAGCAACTGCCACATCTTCTAATAGTCTCTCTAGCCCACTTTCCGAGTCTGTTATAAGTGTCAGTCAGCGTATCTGATGTTATTGACACGTAGTCCATTAACACTTATTCCTATATTTCGGCTATGAAATATCTTTCTTTCAAAAAAAGAAAAAGTGCTATCCAAAAAATGCATTAAAATACGGAAGCCATTCAATTTCACATAAAATTTTGCAACGAGGATAGGATAAAATTCTACACAGTATGATACAGTACAAATGTTAAGGAAGCAATATATGCAAATCCGAGCGTGGCTGCCGCAAATATAAAAAGCTCTCGTTCACCTCTCACTTTGCATCTCAAGGCAGAGCATGCATCTGACTGATAACGGGATGCCCCTAGAGAAAAAATGAAAAGGCTATTTGTAATTCTATGCCGTTTAGTAATATTTGCGTAAGCCTCGTCTACACTTACATCCTTTCACTCAGAAAAAGTAACTACAGAAATTTATTATTTTAGCCTTTATGCGGAGTCATTTGGCAGTCTAAATTCAAAATGGTACGCGAAACCAAGTAAAATGCTATTTTTGCGAGCTCCTTTATACAAAAACTAGATGATATCCGCGGCTTCATCCACGAAGATTTAGTTCTTTTTAATCCCGCAGGAACTCCTTAATTTTCCGGGGAAAAGTAAAAGTAAAAGATAGATTGTATCCCGGGAAAGGACATAGGCTATGGCCCCGGGATACAATCTACCTCTATACCAAATTTCATCAAAATCGGTATAAAAACACACTTTCGCCTTTATAATATTAGTAAGTATGGATTTATACCTTACCTTCCTCGATCCTTCCTTCCTACCTTGTCAATCAAATGTTTTTCAAATGGCCTGTTACATAAGAAAAGTGCAATAGTGAGGTATGCAATAATGTTGCTGAATTTCAGGAGCTTGTCAACGACGAAGAAAATGGTGTCAGCAAGATTCCTGCCCAATCGTCTTCGTTACACAATTTGTCACGAATTAACAAGGAATATCACGATAACTGCGAAGAAGAAGTGATGATAAAACTCACTTTGGTTGCACGGAAGATGATACCAAAACAAAAATACCATCTGAATGACGCTTTAATTTTCAAATGGTGTTTTAGTATCATCATTTTATAGTAAAAAATTGTGACGAATTACCAATCCGGACTACAGTCAAGATACGCTGAATCGATGTTGTTTAAATCAGAGGCAGATATCAGAAGAAGTCTCGGACAAACATTAGCCGTCTTTAAAAGAAAAGACTTACGTAAAAAAAATATAGATATTGCGAAAAATTCCTTTCAGGACGTAGGTTGTTTTTATAAAATCTCTCGGTTTTAATTATATCTGAAAATTTTTTCGTTGGTCATTCTTACCCGTTGTACTTCATCTTTGTGTCTTGTATAATATAAGTCCATGTTATTATAGTAGCAGCATTTTAGGAAACGGAAGTCTAGCTTCGTTGGATGTTAAACTGATAGCAAAACCGATGTCGCTCGTCAACGTCGCTCGCTTTGTCTAGCACGGTAGCTGCCAAACCAAACTTGGATATTTACTCAATGGCTCGAATTTCATTCATACCTTCTATACATAGGTACGATGCCTGAACGCAAACTAGTTCATATTAAAATAGATGCAAAACTCTGGTTTAGGGCAAGCATACAAGCATATACCAATTTTACTTTAAATTATAAACTACATAGTAATTTGAACAAACAGCTTAAACCTATAATACTAAACATCATGTGGGTAGTTATTTAGAGTAAACCTAACACCACTCAATGGAAGACATGAAATCGGAATAGAGGTGTAGAAATTCTTATCTTGTATCAGTATTGATAAGGTAGTTCAACCTACCAAAACCGTAAAGTTGTAACAAGCTTCAGCCAGAGTTACGAGTTAACCATGGACGGAGTTAACCAAACCACACAACAGTATCAAATTGTGAGACTTTATTATTTACTAGAATGAAACAAGTTAATCTCCATTTCATTTAGGATTTATAAAAATGTTCATTATGTTTCCACATTTTAACTTTAAACACAGTCTGTAAAAAAATCATTGCTTCTGCGATATTTCCTGCCACGTATAACTTAGGTGCCTTCAAGACAAGAGTGAATGAATAGGCATCTTCTAGGCAAGCGCGTTCCAACCTAGACAATATAGCCAGTGGGTATTAGGCAGGTTTTACATTTTAATATTAAATTGTAAGAATACGCCCCGCCCTCACTACACCTGGAACTGTCACCAGGCCTCAGATTATAGGTATTTAATCTAAGCGCCGCCGGCCGCAGACGCGCTGTTTTCCCGTGCATGTTACATTAAATGAAATGATAAATGATTTATATATTTCACATAGGACAACTACTGTCACTTACGAAACGTTAAGACTCTACCACCGGTTCGAAAAACTGAATCTACTGAGATGAGCAGGCAAGAAACTCAGCAGTTGCTCTTTTCTTCAAAAAATAAAGAAGTTATAATAATAATTAACCAATACAACACATACGTTACGGTACAAGTATTACACTGACTTGTGGGTCACTGGATGCGAGGCGGGTTGCTTCCATGCAACTTTGTCATTATTTCTATGATATCTCATAAGATATTCATATAAATTAAATGGGGCAATTTTTATCCTTATTAAATACTTGTGATGACAAACATATTTATTTTGATAAGGATTAATACTATGTCGGTAAAGACACCTTCGCAAGTAAAGTATTGGTTTTAAAGATTTATGCTGCTGCGGACTTTTTTTGGAACTTTTTGATAGGAACAATTCCACCATACATTGTGTTCGTGTAACTTTAACTATTTACGCAGCGCACGCCACGTAAGCTCTCAAAAGAGACGATTTGTTCCGACTTAGTTCACATTATTGCAATTTTAGTAAGTATCTCTAATTTTTTTGAAAATAAATTTAGTCTGTTACTCGCTGATAATGTAGCTATAGGTGAATGAGTTTTTAAAATCGGTTGAGTAGTTTTTATGTTTATCTACTACAAACAAACAAATCTTTCCTCTTTATAATATTAGTTTAGATATAACTTTTTCAAATCGTCTATCATAGATGTTATAATAGATTTAATTTAATTTTAAAGAGGACTAGGCCTCTCTATTAGCCACTCGACCTATCTGATTTTCGAAAACCAGCCAGCTTCGGGTCAATATAACCATTTACATTTTTGCCAAAGGAAACAAATTACAATACCATTTGATAACAATTACAGGGGATTTTTAAAGTCTCGTCATTGAACGTTTTGCTTATAGGGTCGTGTTTATGTTCCAAAATTTTGTGCTAAAATTTTATGGCGTACCCTCTTCATTTCCAAAACATATCTAGTTATAATAAAAGAATACAGGAAAACTAAAGGGCTATTCACCATGATTAAAAGAGATGATATTTAAACAGGGCGGCAACAACTTCTTATTTAAAGGATTTTTTTATGAAGACCAATTTATTCTTCAAAGAATATAATATTTTCACAAAACAACAACCGACAAAAAGAGAGCCACAAAAATGAATTCTGACTATGAGTTACATTTCTCCGAGAAAGCGTAATCTGCTAGACCAGGAAATCTTCAGCCTCCCTCTTTCCATAATTAGCAGAATATTTCAAAGAAAAAGAAGCAACAGGAAGCAATGCAAAGAATGATAAAAGGAAGGCTTGTGACCGTTAGCGCTGCGTAATAAGTCCACATTATCTATAAGCGAATGAAACCTTCCATTTGAGAGATTAACTTTGATTATAATATGATTGATACTGGGTTTATCGTTCTGTGGCTATTTCTATGGCATCGTTTATCATCCGGTAAAAACTTTTGATGCATTGCTTACAAGTTTTTCGTAGCATAATTAAAAAGATAGATATTTTTAGTTTATTGTCTGTGTTGTTTTAAATAACAATAGCTAGACAGATAAGATCAGGTGCTTCTTTTTTTCCTATAAGTAGGTATGTGATCAGTTGACTACATTTTATTTAAATAAAGCTAACGAAAACGTTATTCAGTCACACACCCAAAAAGTAGCAACTTGATTTGCGACTAAAGCGCCTTGCTTTGGCATTTAAGTCAACCGTAAAAGCATCGAATAAATTGTAGGTCAGAAGGGACAGATAAAGAAAGCTTCAGCATTTTCTGTAAGGTTTTTCAGTACAGTATTGACTTTATTTTAATTTAAATGTACGGAAAATGTTGGAGTTAAAACAAAATGTAGGCTCATTTATCTTTAATAGTCTGAAGATCTTACCGGACTTGCTTATTTATAGCTAGTATTTAGTAGGTAGTGTAGGTCTATATTAAGACAACACTTTTCAAACAGAAATTTTGTATTTTAGTATATTTATTAAAAGTTCAATTTTATCTCAAGTTTTGCATGTGCATTTACACATTCACACGAAAGGGTATGTCGTGGGGCGAGCCTACATGAATTTCCGTAGTCTCGTCTCGTGATCGAACAGTGGTGACATAATAGTTATACGCGACATTTCGATTTGTATCATTTTCGAAAATCTAAAATTTTCGAAAAATTTTCAGTGCCAATACGGGCCGCAATGGTGAATATGTAAATATAACAAAACAAAGTAGCATTGGTGCTAAGTGCTTAACCTAGGGCCTACCCGTAAAGTATCTATGCTGCGGAAAGTGACAGGAAGACGAAGACGCAACGAGCTGCGAAAACGAAATGTGGAGAAAACGTAACGTTTTCTGGTTTAATATTATTAAATGCACGAGTTTTATTTAAGTGTCTTTTTTACCTGATATTCTTAATAAAATTTAAAAGAATTAAAACTGTCATTTATGAAAATAAAGTTAAAGCTATTAAAAACGGCAATAATTTATCGCGAGCTGTCAAAGTGGGCAAGCGCATAATTCTTTTCAGGCCAGGTTTTATTTTGAAATGTCACTTGTCATTAGCCTGTAGAGCTCCCACGCTATAAAAATATCTCTAGATATCAGGCTTTGCGTTACGAATATATTTTATTTTATAATTTTAAAATTAAAAACAAAAAAGTAACTTCGAGTTTTGTGTTACTAAAATTCGTAAAATGCCGCTTTTATGTGTTATTTTAGTAGGTATGATGAATAAGTTAGTATGTAAATTTTTACTAGGAGTGTTTAATGATTTAACTGTATGTTTCACTATCATATGATTATCATGCTTTTGAAACATACAAATTTCATAAAATTTTAACTCACTCCAAGTTTAACATTTGTAATTTTTGTAATTCTTCGACTATTTTTATGCATAGAGACACATGTTGTATGTTGTTGTAGACATGTGTTGTGTACCGACCCAACATAACGTGGGAAAAGGGCAAGAAGAAGAAGAAGAGGCGTCAATATTGACTTCAAAGATGCATTATACGCAAGCAAGACGGATTTAACTAAGGGTTGATTCACATTGGCAGCAAATCATTTACATTTTTACACAGCATAAATATATCTCTAGCAAAGCACAAATAAATTCACCTCTGCGCGAATTTTGTTTTCTAGATGACATATGAGTCAATTTTGCACTAAGCAATGCAAAATTTTTGAAATTCGCATCGACTCACTACCAATATGAAAAGAGCCTAATTCATACAGCTTTGAAACTCAGTGATTTGATCTAAAAAATAATATTTCAGTCAGTCATTAATTCTCTTTAATATAGAATATGATATATCTCGATTTATCTCAATTTAGCTTGGTTAAACTATGAAGCGAATCTATTTTCTCGAGACAAGCATACTTGTTATATTATTATACTAAAGAGCAAAATTGCAAAATTCCGGGTTCGTAGTAATTAATTTCGCTTGCTTTAAAGGCGATTAAGACTTCATTGTGGAAGCTTATAATCCAATATTTAGGAGCACGCAATTTTTTTGTATTTTATTGTTTACTTTTATATGACTCCGGGTCGCTTGACTTAAACCATTGGTTATGTAAAAAAATTTAAGGAATGTTAACAAGCTTGTTTATTTGGACGTATAATTACTCTTTCACGCCACAACCTCTGAAATAATTTGGCTACAATTTGGAGGATGCCCTGGATTAACAAATAAGCATTTTGACCCGGAAAATGAAAGCATTCCAGGAGTCAACAATCTAAGCAGATGAAGTCTCGGGAATTATCTGGTGTTCTCTCAGAACTCTCATCACTCTGTCCCTGTACCAAGGAAAAAATATCTCGAGGACCTAGCGTATCCCCTATCAAAGAGATAATTTTATTATAACATCACAAATTATTATAAGAACAGTGAAACATAAAACTCGAACGATAAAATTTCAAATTAGCCCATAAATCTGGTGCAATTGAAGAATCGCGACCCGCGACAAAGACATCAGAACTTCATCCTCAAAATGAGTATCGGAAATTTACATCAACTCGTAATACCGAACCGGCTGAGCCTTTATTGTAAACGTCGTAATTTGAATTTTGTCTTTGATATTCAAATGAACCTCTACTTGAGACACTGCCTTAGTTATTTGAGTTTTTGTAAAGCAATCAAGTTTGTTTACAGGATCTCATGTAATTGTAAATCGCGCTCTTGTGGTCTTAATTGATCCATCAAATCACTCAAAAATAATTTTGGGTAAGACCCTTTTAATTTATTACAAAAAAAGCTAATGTCCGCAACTCGAATACATTGCAATTCGAGACGCGCGCCACCTGTTCTAAAGTTACGATTGAATTGGTTGCGACAATGTGCGATGGTATAGACAATGAACAGATTGACAATCAATTATTTTTAGGGTTCCGTACCCAAAGGGTGCCAACGGGACCCTTAATAAGGTTCCACTGTCCGTCCGTCCGTTTGTCCGTTACGAGTCCGACTCACCTTAGCCGGTTTTTATATTAAATCGCGAGTCACAAAAAATATCAAATTTTGATTTGACTTTTATGAGTTCTATGAAGGAACTTTATAAAGGCGTTATAAATATATACTAAATATTAAACAAAATTTCAATTAAAATTTTAACGCGCGATTGAACTGCGTTTCTACAGTAACTCTATAGAATTTAATTCGTTTTATTAGTCTTAGTATCTTTCTATGGCTATCTATCTATATCTTCTTTATATATATTATAATACTACTGTACGTGTGTATGTCACTGAAATCCTCTTAGACGGCTGGACCGATTTGAATGAATTTTTGTGTATGAGTTCGGATGGCACCCTGGATAGTTTAAATTCACAAATCAGCCCGGCAGATGGCGCTGCAGTCGGTATCATGCAGGGCAACGTCTATCGGGTCCGCTAGTTTTAGTATATTTTTATAATCTAGATTAGCTAAATTCGCCCCAAATAAATAAAATAAAACTTAATCTCAATATTATTTTTTATTCAATTAAAACATTTTAGTGGCGTTTGAATGACTTTAAACGCAGCAAGCAATGCAGTTAGTCCTGTTGTGCAGCTACGGTCACTTGAGCCTGCCGTCTCGCTTTATACATGTTGCAGCTTAAAGTGACATACATATAATTTTAAAAAATCGCGTGATCCAAGTGTATAAATAGAACGAATATATATCGGAATATAGATGAGAAAGTGTGTCTGTCTATCCTTCAACCTGCTTTCCATAAGACTTTCTTGTATATTTAACGCTATATCTATGCCCCAGCAGATTTAGCAGGTTTAAATTTTTCTTATTCTGAAAATTATTATTATAACCTACCTTTAACACAATACTGTACTAATTTAATTACCTACTAAATTAAAACGTTAATATCCTCCATGTTCTGTAACAACTTTGCCACAATGGCATAAACAGACAACAGACAGCTTACTAATTGAAAATCTATAATTACACACTATAATTCCTCCCTTCTATTCCCTATTATAGTCCAAAATTTCCATACAGGATCGCGTGCGTGCAATGCCTTCCGTGCGGAAACTTTTCACCCGTCTGGGATATAATCGATATCGGAACGGAATTGACAAGTCACGAATTTAACTGCGACGTATACCCTTGCCTTTTGGAGAACGTCTAATGGCCGATCGTTTAGCTTAGCCTATTAGTTCAGGATTATAAAACCAGTTTAACGGTAGTTTTCTTTTGGCTGTATTTTCTATTCTAGTATGCAAATACTTCCATCGCTCAAAGCCGTATTGTTTTGATATTGTTGACGATCATGTTTTAGAATAAATTATAATCCTTATTTTAGGGACGTCAAGGTACGTGACATAATGTCATTTTGAAATAATACTACTTTAAACGATTATATTAACTCCCTGTACCTATATAAAGTGATAAATAATAATATAACACAATGCTGGCTGGACATAACAAGTCTTATGTTTTCGGTTGACATATTATAAATTATTATATATTTGTTCAACATATTATTATTAAGGACACAGTTGTCGTTTATCGAATCATCATCACCATCCCAGCCTAACACCAACCCACAGCACTACTATGGTATCTATACTATCACATGGTAGCTCTTATTTCATTTATAAAAAAATTCTGTTTCAAATTACATATCAATAAAATTCCTTACTAAAGCATTAACAATATGAACGCGCCCTATGATTTCAAACGGGTCGCAAGCGCTCCTGGGCGGAGCTAGACAGTTTTCTGTCTTTATCAATTTGTATGCAAATGTGGGACAGAGAAAGCGCTTTGCTTGGTTCACTCCGTGAATAGACTATAGGCACGGGTTTCCTCTCAGAATTAGAAGTGTATATTTTGACCTTAGTTCACCACGCTGACCAAATCTAGATTTGCACACTGCATAATATACTGTTGATAATATATTGGAGATCTCTGAGACATGCAAACTTCCTCACGCTATTTTCTTTGGTGGAAAAGCTAGAGAATCTTCCATAATATATGAGAGGGAGGGAGAACGCCTATATCTGGTGTTAACTATAGGTGCAATACATAATATGTTTTGTAAAGTATTTTTATAATAGGACTATTTTCCACATATACCTTACATTAAGTGCTAACCGCTCATTAGTAGCTTCAATAGCACAGGTCAGTAGTAATTATACCTAAAATTCTCAAAGATAAAATAACCATTTTCTATTACTGCTTCCCAAAAATAGAACTTTTGTTGGTACAATAAAAATAACGAATTTAAATTTCAAGCTCCAATGGGTCAACGGTAACAGGATCACAATTTGAAAGGTCGTGCACCCTTGGCATTTTGATGATTAACTTTAAAAACAAAAAAAAATAGTTATTCCGAAAAGTTGGTAGAATCATAATATTGTACTAGTATTAATTTCAAAATTGTAGGTTTAAGTAAGTACAGCCTGCTTCGGCTTGTTGAATAATTATAATAGAACTAGCGAATGCCCGCGACTTCGTCCGCGTGGATGGACGTTTTTTGGTTCCCGCGGGAACTCTTTAATTTTCCGGCATAAAATATGCTGTGTTATTCCAGACTATAATCTACCCCTGTGCCAAATTTCATCCAGATCCGTTTAGCCGTTGGTGCGTGATTGAGTAACAAACATCCATCCACACATCCCTACATCCATATATCCATCCAAACTTTCGTATTTATAATATAAGTATAGATAAATAATTATAATTGAATTGATTGATTGGTCTGTCTTATTGTCTTTTCACCAGAAGTATAAAGACAGACTTTATTTAAGGATTCACAAGATGTCTATTGGAGAAGATCAAATATCTAATTTAGTGTTAAACCAGGTGTAAGACAGCTGGTTGATATGAACGACGCATGCTCAGTTACCAGTTATAATACCAACCATAAGTCGGGGCTAGTCGAGTTGTATGATGGAGTTTTTACTCCATAATACTATTACGATTGCAAAAGTGCGTGTACTTATCTATTTTATTTTTACGGCATTTCCCCATGCCCGATTTTGACCCAATTTTCAACAGAGATTGCATCACAGAAATACTGTTTTTATCCCAAAAAGTTAAATTCCACAGCATTCTTAACTTTTGTGTGTGAAACACAAACCTATTTTTGAAGTCGATTGTTTTTGAAATTAAGACCAAGCAACCCTTATAATAACGTTAACAAAAAATAAAGCTGTATATTAATCCATTCAGTTAAAAGCTATAAATATTCGAAACCATCAGCTCCATCTATAAATAAGGTTTAAATTTTAAACGCGCCGTGCCAGTAATTACAAGCGAAGCGAAAATATTGCAAGCCCGACAACGTGTCGACAAGGCGTCGCGTTAGCACGTTAGCGTGCATTCTTTCCCTGCGTTCATTACCATAACAAGTAGTTTCGTTAATCAAATGTACGAAATTAATAGCGCAGTTTAGTCGACGTTCCGCCTGGCAATCAGACGGTCATTACAAATTGCTAGCAATTACTGCGACACTCACCCTACCCGCTCATGACTGCTTTTTTTTCATACAAGGTAAATATTGCATAATGGTGTACGTACGGCGCGTCGTAAATAAGCATTAATGGTGTGGAACTTAATTTTACCCCTATTTTGCGTATATGAAATTTTCATTCATGTTACATATTTCTATTAAGATCAAACTTCAAGGCGATATTTTATTATAGTAGAGACAGCACTAGGTATACAAAAAAGCAGATAGTATTAATTAATTTGTTACTGAATGCAAAGAAATGCAAGTGCTTAGAGCAGTGGTCGGCAAACTTATTAGCCAAAGAGCCAAATCTGCTTATTTTGTAAACTTTTATAACACAAAATAAGTAGTACACTAAATAAATCTTAATTTCATATTTAATAAATATTTATTAATGCGAACAATGTGCTTGCATCTCCTTGGAAAGTTTGAGTAAGTCAGGTTTGTATGCTGTTGTTTTTAATTTTAGGTATGATTCTAAGTTCTCATCAATAAGACGACTTATCAGTTTACTCTTGATAATGTTCATGCTAGAAAAATAATTGTTCGCATATATATGTAGAACCGAAAAAGGAAAGAACAGCAAACGCTGCACTTAAGGTGCCAAAGAGCCACATGCGGCTCTGGAGCCGCACTTTGCCGACTACTGGCTTAGAGTATGTTTAACCTAATGTAAAGAATATCGATAAATCAATAATTTTAAATGGGGAATCAATAAAAACGGAGAACTCCACAGTTTTCTTGAGGGTGACCTTAGATAATAAGCAACAGCTTCAATAGAGGCACTTAGAGAGCGGGAAAACTTAGCTCGGCTGCTTTTGCTCAGAAAAATTAGAGAGTTTACCGATATTGAAACGGCTAGGCTTGTCTACTTTGCCTACTTCCACAGTGTCATATCGTACGGCATTTTATAGTGGGGCAGTGCAGCTGATATCCAAACAATATTTATATCACAGAAAAGAGCCATCCGTTCTATTTATAAACTCGAACTGAATTTAACGACTCTGATATACAGCATCTGTTAAGTCGAGGTTATTAGACTATCGATGATTTTCTGAATGACAAAGTTGCATGGAAGCAACCGGCGTCGCATCCAGTGACCCACAGGTTAGTATAATTAATATTTATGGTATTTCAAAACAAAACTACAGGGTTTATTTCCACTGTTTATTAACAATATTATTAGTTAGTAGTATTTTGTTAGATATAAGTAATAAAATTTACAAAAAATAGTAATCTTAATCTAAATAATTATTTACTTTATTGTTTTGTGAAATGCATTCAGGCCGATAATCGTGCAATATGAAAAGATATTTATTTTATCAACTCAAATGTGAATAAAGCTCTCAATTCCTCATTCTTTGAATGATCTTATAGCGATTTCTCAAATGTTTCACTCTTTCCGTATAAATCCTTTATATTTGACTTTAGCTTTGGCTACCGTGCATAAATATTCTTTTGTATTGAGATGAGTATTTCCAAATATTTCAATGCAAATTTTCTTTATGCTAAAATTTTCATATCTTTGACGTAGTCAAATAATAAATTGTTCTATGTACCTATAAAAACTTTATCCAATCCCAAAAGAAAATTAATTTTCCTGAGCCAATTTTATGATAATGTTATAATTTTTTAGTCCTACTTAAGAACGCTCTTCCCTCGTATTAAACTGAAAATTCATAGTATCAACAACTCTGAAAAAGTGACAAGAAGTTAATTTTAATTAAACTTTCCACAATCGTTATCAGATAACATTATTCATTAATTTTAACAGCCCCAAGTCGAAGTCCGATAATTTTTTCGCGAAGAATAGAAACGACGTCGAATTTATCACTAAATCGTTGAAATCGTTTTAAATTTA
Organism: Erebia palarica; assembly: GCA_964035005.1. Taxonomy (NCBI): domain Eukaryota; kingdom Metazoa; phylum Arthropoda; class Insecta; order Lepidoptera; family Nymphalidae; genus Erebia; species Erebia palarica. Next base: position 47,482,827 of record OZ035983.1, read on the forward strand.
CATAATGAGATATGCAAATCTTACAGATTTATTATTTTCTTAACGATAATTATTTTTTTGGAAAAGAATAAAATTAATACAAATAACTATCACTATCATATTATAATAAAGGAAATATTTATTTACGATAAAAAGTAGTGCTGCACTTAGATCTCGATAAAAACTTATTTGCATCCATATTCATATTTTATAATGCGTTTGTCTTTTTGTCTGCTACGCTTTCACGGCTCAGCTATTCAACCAATTTTGACCAGATTTAGTACAGAGGTAGGTAGGATAAACTGAGAATAGATGATATTTAAAAACCATAACCTATCAATTGTGAGTTTATAACATCGCTAAATACTTATTTATGAACAGATCCCTTTCAAATAATATTATGTGAACGATAAGAAATGAAGAAAACTTCTTCAATATCGCAGTGACCTTCCTTTATAAAATGCCTTGTAAAGTTTTTCATTAATAGAGGATTAGCGAGGGCTGAGGAATAGCTCCCGAAGTATTTATTGAAGAAAGGGGCCGGCTATAACCCGAAAGGAATATAACGCATTCAAATATCAACGAAATTTATCAACCTTCGAGCACTGGGCCCAATACGTTTGGGTCGTTTATGGCATATTACAGTCGGAGACTCGTCAGCCGGAAAAGTCAATTTGACGCAGATTACGGAGCGACTGAACGAAATCTTACTAAAATGCGAACATTTTCAGAGGACTCGAAAGATATGAACAAAATATGTAATTTCAGGTTGAACTTAGATTTCATAAATCTGTCGCATATTTCGTTCGTATTAGATTTTCATAGAATTTATGTTCGGTTAAGATCTTCGTCGATACATACCAAACAAAATTTGTTTGCCTCAATAGATAACTAGTTTGCGAATCTTTTCTCATGGTTTCAACCTTCATAAAACTAGTTAAATAACATCGGTTTTTGAATCAGGATAGTGTTAATTAAAACATTATAAATGTAATTGCCAGAATTAACGATATTTATACTCTGACTAGCTTTTGCCCGCGACTTCGTCCGCGTGAAAATAGGGATTTGTGTGGTGTTGTGGCACATATCGCAAGATAAGTGCAAGCTACACAAATTTGTCTATTTTGGCCGATTATAGCGAATTAAGATTCTTGTTGCTTCATAGGTATCATTTCCAGAAATTAAACCAAGGATTTTCTGTAAACCTAAGCTAATAAAAGAGTTACTTATCAATGACACCATTAGGGATAAAGGGACTGTGCTCAGCATACACATTACCAATCCTAGAAAAGGCAATCGTTTGAACTAAAAGGGCTATCATACATAAAGTGATACAAAGTGTATCTAAGCGTCCACTGAGTGGATAGTGTAACTCTATATGGACGCGTTTCGCGACGATGTTCTATTACAAAAGGGAATTGGATCTTGATTCATTGGTTCGGAAAATCGGCAGCGTACCTTGATAATTTCATTTCTGTACAATTTGACCGCGACCGTGGTCAGACGATTCTTGGGGGTCTCCGCGGACCGAACACAATACAGGCACTCCCCTAAGGATCTCACACACAATACTAAGCTTTTATTGCCTCTTTTTACAATCTCCCATTACCTCCAAGGCTTCAGCGCTACTGGGAATCAGATTCGTTACAGTTTTTTATTTTTATTTTTTCTCTTTGAACGATTTCTATGTCACTCGAGTTGCGCTAGTAATGAACTGTATTTTATTTCGCAACAAGAAATTAGATTCCATTTTACGGAAAGAAACGTAGTAAACATATGTGCTATAGACGAGCTCTGTGTTTGGTCGTGGAATCTAAAAGCGTGTATTGTGTAAAGCAATAACGGCTAGTGGGGGAGCAGTTGCATCAAAAATATCGTATTAGAGGCCACCTCTATTGGCGGTCGCTGCAGGGACGACTACGTTCAGCTTTTACACAGATTGTATTGGAGCAAGTACGATGCAATATTGTAAATTCTCTTCCCGGAGGAACCAATTGAAAAATCGGTGAAATTCATGAATATATTTAATTATAAGTTTTTTGTGGCCGTGAATGGGGGACATAAATTTTGCAAAATGCTCCTACTTGCACTTCATTGATCAATGCACGGTTTGATACGAGTTCGATCACTATTTGTTCGATCAATTCTATACACGCTGCTGAGATTTAAAATCTCCCTGCAGAAGACATAATTAATAAGCCCTTAGAAGTATTAATATAAAATAGATACGAAAGTGGAAACAAAATAAACCTGTTTAAAAACGCCAGCTAATAACATGTTCTACGTTAACATTCTAAATTGATAATAAATCAGACTTAATAGAAGGAAAAGACATCAAACATCGCATCGTGGTCCCGCACAGAGACGGAATCTTACTTTAACTTGCAACAAACTCGAAACAAAAATAGCGTCGTCGACGTTCCGAGCAGCCAACTAAACTCCTGACGTAAGAGCGAACGTTGTCAACTTGAAATTACAGGGCACAGGAACAGAGTAGGTACGAAGAACCCGTACGTACCTTTTATACAAAGCTTTGTAAGTCTGCGGGCTGTTTTTCAGCTTAACTTGCACTCTTTGTTCGTGCGATAGTCGAATAGGATAAAAACGAACAATCGCATCTACTCGATCCAACCGCAAAGCATTTACGATTTTTCGTGTTTTATGCACGACTATAGATCGGTCCCTATTTGTGTGTATGCACTTTATAGTTTCACGTACTTTACTCTTTGTATCGCACTGGTAATGTCCGTTACATACATAATAATAATATAAACCCGCACCACTAACAAAGATAAGGAATCGAAACGAAAAATCTGCGTTGGAGCACCTGGAACCTCAGGTAAAATAATATGAAAGGTTTCATATCTGAGAGGCTCAAAATCCAAATAAAAGCTACCTATGGTGTTATTACCTATTGTTACACTGATGTACACCGACCGCACCAACGTTCTTTGCAAATATGTATTTTAGACTCAACATCTCTGAAAGTTGAGGGTGTCGGAGTGAAACATACATTGAGGTGCGTGTTACTTGATTACTTTCTCTGCATGTTCAAAAGCGGGAGAACAGGCGATTCAAATCACATAGTGCACCTTGTCCCACACAGATTAGTGTGTTTTGGCAGAATATAGGCTAATGTTAGACTTACTTTATCGACTTACTTTTTTTTTATTCACTACAAGTTAGCCTTTGAATGCGATCTCACCTGATGGTAAGTAAAGTAAGCGCTTAAAGTAACGCCTGCTTCTATTCAACACAATACCATAATTATTTATTTTCTATTGCTGTGAAATAAATGTTTTACCAACTTTTGAAGATAATTAAGAATCAGGGAAAAGACTGTCAGAACAGGCATACCCATCTCAGCAAAACTAGTATTTCCTTAGTAATGAGAAATTCGCAATAAGAAAAGTTGGAGGCGTTTGTAACAGCTAACATAAAAGGTGGCTTTGCAGCGAACGTTGTCAACACGAAATTACAGGACAGGAATCGTGTTCATAGGAGCCGCACCTATGCATCTATTCAATGCTTTATGAATCTGTGGGCTGCTTTCAACTTAACTCACAGTCTTTGTAAGCGACATAACAAAAAAGGATAAACCCTATTGCACAAAACGTACGAAGGTAGCCGCACGGTAGTGTCAAACTGCCGAATAAAATGCCAACGGCATTAAATAAATATTATACAATTTATTTTGTATTACATTCAAACATTGCATATCACAAGAGGTTAAAAAGGGAATGATTTTCACGAAAATCCGTCGTTTTTCAAGTTATATAGATGCAAATGATTATGAAAAGAAATAGGTACGTGTTTCAAATTGTTTGGAAATTCCACCCCCAAAGGAAATTCAGAAATCGCACCTGATACACTTATGCTTTAAAATACACAATCGTATTTATTCGAATCTACTCATATCACTAGTTTAAAATTTGGCGTGTTACATATATTAAATATCAAAAAATTTCTCTATTCTTACCTAGGTCCTTTAATTTGAAATGAAATATGTATTATGTAGATAATATACTCGGTAGCTATCCAACTAAGAGCCGCCGAACGGATCTTGTTAAAACTTTGTGCTAGAAGGATTTAGGTCTGGAACATACATTGAGGTGAATTTTATTAAGATAATAGTAGATTTCCTTGAATTCGTTTGTATAAAGAAGTTCTAGAAACTGACTCTAAATTATTTGAATAAAAATATATTTGAAATTTTGTGTTAGCATCGTTATGGTTGAATAATTGTGAATATTTAACTTTTCACCACAATATTTATAGTCTTAACTAACCCTGCCCTGTTTAATTTAAATGGGGTTTAAGAATGAAATAGAAATAAATCTTCAAACAATTTCCGTGCACATAAAATAAAGAAACACGTTTACAAATTTTTTTCTAACAAAAAATTTATAAAGTGGCTAGCTAACAAAACGTTTAAAATAATTTACACTGAAGGGTTGCTGCATTTACATAAATATTAGGTAGCGATAGTCTAAAACATAAACATTACACGCGATAACGTTAATTTATGAAAATGACATGTAGGTATTTGTATTTCATAATTTAAAAATGAAAATACTGTTATTAAGTACGAAAGTCTATATCCACGCGGTCGCGTTGCAAAGGTAGAATTGCAACATGGCATTCAGACTATGAGTATTAACAGATATTTGCATATTTGGTTAAAATTATTCTCCATAATTATTCTTGTAATTACTTAACTAAGCATGCAAGCTGCTCTATAAATATTTCAATCGTTATAAGATTCTTGAAACTTTAAACTAATTTCTGATTACTAAGGTTTATTTAGGGATAATTATCCATATAGGATTCTTATAAACATTGCACGCAGTTTACTTACTGTTACTTACAATCGTATTAAGTAACATCGAATTTGCATCTCAACTTGCACCAGTAACTTTCAAGTGTAGAATACAATATTAAAATCATTTTCTCATAGCTGATATATGAAAATATTAATTATTTTCACATATTATTACATTATTATAGCTGATACATGAAAATATTAATTGAAAAATTTGCTTATAATAATTATAAGCAAATTATTTAAACTAATTAATTAACTTACTAAGTTTCAAGAATTTGAAGAGTAATTCCGTTGACGGATGCATAGCATACCTACTTTGGTCTAGCAAGTCTCATTAGGACCTCTTAGACTTCAATTCATTATTAAATTACTCAATTTATTATTTCATTCTTTAAGCTTGGTACTAAGTAGAGCTGAGATGTGATTTATTTTATAGTGTAACTAGAAGTCACCCGCGACTTTGTCCGCGTACAATTTCTGATTTCCTATGAGATTTTACCGCTGCAAAAACCCAGGTACATATAGCGGCTAAAACTAATAAGTAATAAACTTAATGCCAATTTTAAAAACGTATAACCTACATGCAAGCTTCCAACCCCAATTTCACACCCTTTAGGATGAATTTTCGTAAAATTGATTATACAGGTTATTATAATTTAAAACGAATAACCTAAATGCCGATTTTCAAGTCTCTAACATCAAAAATTTAAAACCCTCACGTAAGCTTTCAACCCATATTGCAATCCCTATTGGGGTAGATTTTCGTAAAATTGCTTATGCAGTTTATTATTTATTTAAATTTAATGACCTAAATGCCGATTTTCAGGTCTCTAACTTCAAATACATAAGACTTTCATACAAACTTACAACCCCCATCACACCCTCTTTGGGGTGAATTTTCGTAAAATTTCTTATACAGGTTTTAATTATTTATAAGTATTAACTTAATTGCCAATTTTCATGTCTCTAACTTCAAAAACAAAGGACTTTCATACAAACTTTCAACCCCCATTTCTATCTCTGAATTTTCTCAAAACCGTTTCTTAGCTGACGTCTACACCATAGAAGGTCTTCCAAATTCTAAGTCCATCTTCTAAATTTCAAGTCTGTGTGCTTTTTAGTTCCTGAGATATTGTGATGAATCAGTGATTAACTTTTCGCTTTTTTTTTACATATGTTACCGTAAGATTGTAAAGACCGTTAGATTATAACCGTTAGTTTAGGCCAGTGCCTAAACTAACGGTTATAATCTAACGGTCTTAAAAATTGAAAATTTTTAAGGTTAGGTTAAGGTTCGACATATGCAATCAGGCAGTCCTGATTGTATATGTCGAACCTTAACCTAACCTTAAAAATTTACACTCAAAACATTGAACGGTTCACAATCTGTCGACAGTTTACAATTTCGCGAGTTAGATTATAATCTAACGGTTTTTACAATCTTACAGTGACATATGTATAGATTAGTGATGGTAAGATTTGACACAACAATTACTGTAACATTCACAGGGCATTAAAAGCACATTGTGCTATTGCTAACAAAGATTTACACAAGGGCTTTTATGCTACACTCTCCATTTTCCAGAAAACAACTCTATCCCAGCACGTTCCGTCAATAATTTTCTTTGAACATCACAGATCTCGCCCAAGAACAAATCGAGGTGCAGTAAACATCGAATAAAGGGGCTTGTCTATAAAATATCATTTCTAGCTCAAGTTTTTTTTGGTTTTTCCATTGGATCCCGTTCTACAAGTGGGCAATAATTGAAAACGAAACTCTTTTGCGCAAAGGCGAGATGGCGGGACACAAAATAAAGGCGTTCGAAATAGATTGAACGTATAAAATTTTCAGTTGAAATTCGCACGAAGCGTCGCGGTGGTTGGTACTCTGTACTTTGTAACCTTACTTTTTATTCCATTAGCGCTCATGTGAGGCCCCTGTAGCCAAATATCGTGGAATAATAAAAGCTATTTAGTAATGATAATACGGAACGCAGCTCACACCACACTAGCCTAACTGAAGTAAACTTGTGCACCATGAATTTTGTGTTTATGCTTATTGCCGTAGCAAATTAGTTTGCCAACTAACGCACACTTTTCATGGAATTCATGTAAACCGCGACGCTACGTACTTTCTTCGCGAAATGGAATTATGAATGCAAAGTTAAGTTTAAACGCTTAAGATGAATGCGAGTTCATCGAGGAGAACTTTTACAATAGCCGGCTGCTTGCTGCAAAAAACTTGGTCACATTTTAACTCTGGGAAAATCCGGAAGCGTTTCAAATTGTGATCCTCTTTGGAGCTTTCTCTTTACTTTATATGCGCAATGTACAACGCTATTGCTCTAACACAAAACTTTTTATTTTCGTTTATACCGAGTCAATCGTCCGCGAACATTTTTCAGGCAAAGTTTAACAGTGGAGGCAATCGCTCCTGAAATTCGAAAATGAAATCGTTCCGAGCGTCGCCAAGATTTATCGATGGATGTTTGAATTTACTTTCAAACTTTCGGGGCATAAACTTATGACACGCAATCGTATATTATACTCAAGATTTTTTTCTGTATTCAGAATATTATAAATTTATCTTTTGTTTCAAAGTAACTTGTGGCATAACTTGTCTGCAATTGTGTGGGTAGAGCTAATATTTCATATTGGTGTCATAATAAGAAGTACGTCAAGTCAATTCTAAGCAAACCCAATCCAGTGGACTGACCGTCTATATAAAATAAGACAGGTCTAGTATAACTTTAAACATTTTTAATGTCAATGAATACCTAATTGCTAGATGTAACAACGTAGTAAGGACGTGATGGTGACAATAATTTACTAATGTTCTTAAAACTAAAGTTACGAAGGTTCCAAACGCGCCCTTGTCTAAGAAGAATACCTATAATTTAATAATCTACATTCTAGAAAAAAGTTATAGCGAAGATAAAATTAGATAGCAACTGTTTTCCCTTGTAGACGTGTACTTTGAAATTTTATTAATGTGCTCGTAAAGCTAGTTGGGCACGTATCACCGTGATGACGGCCGTTGATGTATTCGCGAAAAATTTTCACCTGTAATAGTACGTAATTGAAATCTACCACCGTTTTCTTTCCATTTCGCGTATAATATTCAAAACAGCTTTGAGCAACTACAACATCCAACCTATCTAGCAAAACTACTTACTTTCGGTTGGATTTGTTCAATAATGAAAAGTTGTTATTGTATGTTATGGGTAAACTAGCTGATATCCGCAACTTCATCCACGTGGAATAACGGATTTTTAATTTCCACGGGAACCCCTCAATTTTCCGAGATAAAAAGTAGCCTATGTCACTCTCCAGGTCCTCAACTATACCCATGCAAAAAATCAGGTCGACCCGTTGCTCTGTTGCAGCGTGATCGAAGGACAAGCCAACAAACAAACACACTTTCGCATTTATAGTATAAGTATGATTGCTGAAGCGAAGTATTACGGATGTTTTTGAGGAGAACTTAGAGCGAAAACACACCACGGACCGGATAGGACACAAAAAAGTACGCGTGATTCACTCTTATGCGAAGCGGGCACACCAGATATAACCGGAAGAAACGTCATTTCCCTTTCGACGTAGATTCTTCGCACGGATTTTTTGACCCGGTTTACCGTTTCGCAAAAAATTAAATGAACATATACGGTAATAAAACGCACCGCATAGGCCAGAAAGCCAATGTAAGCGAGACAAGGTATAGGATCTTACATACAAAGTGTAGAAAGCTTTGCTTTTATCGAGTATACCCGACACCTCACGGCATTTTTAAAACAGTGATATTGCAAATGAATTTTTCTTTCCACCAACTCAAGAACAATGAAAAATACTTACTTTTTTTTCATATTTTCTCTTGACAACAATTCCTCAACATAACAGAAACGAATATTCAATCAAAGAATTCATTTTATTCTTCGTTTATTTTACACTTTTCCACGGCTTTTTCCATTGCTGAAATGCGCGTTTGCGATGTTCTTAGACTGTTATTTACAAAAAACGCCGATCGCTTCATATACAATGTTCACATAAGTATACAACAATAAACAAGCTTCAATAGAATACCACACGTCATCGCAGGGCATATTCAAGGGATGCGCCTTGAAATTTCCAATAAAAATCTGAAAACCAGTTTGTATTGAGTCGATATTTCATTTCATCTCATTCACACTGCGTCTAGACTTCGAATAGTATGATTGCTTATATACACTCCAATACATAATACATGAGCTGGAAATATAAGTCATAGCTTTCATTTTGTACGAGCCACTAGTGAAATTAACAAGTTTTTATTGGCATTACTCCAATCGAATAAGATTTTAACAATAAAATGATGAAATCGTATGTACACTTAATAATATTGCAAAATCAGGAAGAATTCTACAAATTTAAATAATTAATATATTTTTCCATAAAAACACAATCTAGTCAACATAAATGTTTCGTACAAAATTGAGAACTGGAAAAGTTGGAAGCAAGGGCGTCCTTATCACTCAAAGCGGTGTTTACTTTTTATAAAACGGTAAACAATAATAATGGCATAATTATGGGCAAAAACACATTAGGGTGGGGACAAAGCAACACGCCCGTGTGAAACGTCTCCGTCGGTGAAGAAATACGATTTGTTCTATCGCACCCGTCTAGCGCGCTTCGCAGGTCCATAAAAAAGTAAGTTACGCGTGTAGTTTTGTCCGCCAGACAAAATATTACCTACAGGTATATATTCTGTAGTGTTTTTTCGCTCTAAGATATCCGTAATCTTTTACATCGAAATTTAAAAAACATTGACTTAACATACAAAAACGACAGCAATAGTTATCAATTTTAATCACTTTGTGAGCCTTCAAAGTTTTTTTTATAGTAATTTATACAGTTTATTAATTTATTTTAATATAATGCCATTCCATTATACAAAGAAAATTTTGTTTAGATAGGAATATAAATTATAAATGATATTATATGCCAATTTTTTTATCTATACCTACCACTAAATAAGAATCAGTAATCTAAATTATATTTTATATTAAAAAAAAAATATTTATACAATATCTACAACTTTCTTTTTCTACCTTATTATTCTGCCTTTACAGGTTTTGTGCCAAACAGTTTATATTATATTCTACTATGCGAGTGACGCTCTCAAAAGGCGGCCAATGAAAATAAGGCTAAAGGCGGACACAGCGTCGGTGCACCGGGTACATCAGATTTGCGCTATTATAGTGGTTTCGCGTCTGAGAGGCCCGGAGTCCCAACACAGACTGAGTGACTTACCTGTTTGTTGCACTGCTGTACAATACAGTTGATTTTGTATGTGTTTAGTTTAAGTTTATTTCTGTGCAGTGCCTCAAATAAAGATTTTTCTTTCTTTCTTTTCGTTAGAAAAACCTATATTTCTTTAACATCTAAGTAAAATGCAAGTAAGTAAGTAAAAACACTTTATTACACACAAACAAATAACAGAACACAGGTAACACGAATCGTGACAAAATTTGCAACTTGTTACGGTGTAAAGGCGGCCTTTTTACTACGAGTAATCTCTTCCAGCAATCTTTGTGAAAGGAGGTTACATGGTGAAATTAATAGTAAATTAAATTTATAAGTAGCATATCATCATAAAAACGTCAACGAAGTATTTCCACAATACATTTCCACCACTTCATTTCTCACATAGATAATGCCAACTCTATCTCTTAAACAGCTAAGCTGAATTCACATTGTTACGACAGTCAGTGACAAGTAGAAGCCGGAATCGCGCGTTTTGACGCTAAAATCTATCAGGCACTGATGTGTAATAGTGCCTATTTGTTCGCGTCCAGAATTGCAGCGGTTAATCCTTGGCACGCCGCGGACGGCATATCCGCATAAAATAATCCATGATAGAAAGCCCCTTGCATGCACGCACACGACTGTCGTATCGCTTCTTGGCTTGTACTTTTTGTTCCATTTTAGTTTTGTGACTTTTTATCGATGATAGCATAGCGCTTGACCGCAATCTTATCTAACAATAAATTATGGCGTAGATGAAACGCGATGAAAACGTGAATCTGTAAGCAGTGTCGCAGTTTCATAAAATAACGTTCATCCACTTATCTTTTCCTATAAATAAAATTCAAGGCATTACGATCGTGATCGACGACATCGGATCGGTGTCCACGCATTATATTTGTCTACACAATGGACATTGGAATTTTTTAACTCTATGGCAAATCAACGTTACTCCGGTATCCTGAAGCTAGCTAGAAAAATTAAAACAAAGGCTCTTATAATTTAAGCCCAAACATATTTTATTGAGCTGACTATTCCATTAATTAGAACACAGAACCTTATCACAAAGTAAAAACGCTTAAAAAAAATACCAAATTCCTAGTACAGGAATTACGGCTTGCATTTTAGGCTTTAAATGACATATTATTGAAGCATTTTAATGTGATAGTATTCGATGGACTGCAAAATTATGTGAAATTATATCGAATATTAGATGCAAGTACAAGAGTGCAGTAGAAGCTGTATAGCGCCATATATAGTAAAATTGGTAGAACGCTAACGACCCACTTACGCCACTAGATTCGGTGGTAAATTCAACCAAATAGGCAATAAGAGTGAGTAGCGGACTGCAGCAACGTACTGTACACGGTCTTGTTACCGACTCAATCTGGTACAGTAAGCTTGTGAACACACTGGCACCGAACAGTTTTTTATGACTAGTTGATGCCCTTGACTTCATCCGCTTGGAATAAGGTTTTTCCCGAATTCCCACGGGAACTCCTCAATTCGCCTCACTCTCCAGGTCCTCAACTATACCCGTGCGACAAAAATCACATCGATCCGTTGCTTCGTTGCAGCGTGATTGAAGGACTAACCAACAAACCAATAAAGCAACAAACAAACACACTTTCGCGTTTATAATATTAAGTATGATACCAAAATTACCTCTTGGACACAGTATCTGTCCATTTGTCAAAGACGTTATATTATTCAGCAAATAAGATAAAGGCTGAAAATTCGTCGAGCTAAAAAAAGACCCATTACATACAAACTAAAATATAAATTCCAATGATGAATTCAAATGAACATACAAATATTGATACGTTTACGCGCAGTTGAAGTACAAATAACGGTGAATTTTTGATTTCTTTTTATGAGTCGGATTTTGGTAGCTAGGTTTTTTTATTATAATATCCAAAATGTAACGTTTTTAATCTAAAGCACTATACTACTTGGTATCAAATAAAAGAGTGTAGTATTTCGTTCATGAATATTTATATTTTAATATATGTGATGCCGATTTTGGCCACGTGGAATGTCTTTGAAGTGAAAACTTCTTTAGCCGCGTTGAGCACTTTTTGTTAGGGGTTAAAAATGTGGATTCGCTTAACTGACATGCTCGCGTGACCGACACGCTCGCGAACAGTGACATACTCGCCTTGTTACGAAGACAAAAGGTCTTAAATATAAATATACCACATTCGAAATTAAACTTTAGTGCCTTTGTGTTAAGGTTTATATATTATTATTTTTTTAATAAAAAATAAATTAAATAAATTAAATAATAATATTCCTTCATTTTCAAAAAAATAAAAAGTAGCCTACTCCCTAGGTTCTCAATTAAACCCATGATAAAATCAAGTCGATCGGTTGCTCTGTTGCGGCGTGATTGAAGGACAAACCAACAAACAAACACACTTTCGCATTTGTTATATTAAAGTATGATGAGCACCGTTTATATTTCTTTATGCACTAACCACTTAGTACTACACATCGAAAAAAGATGTTGACAACAAAACAGCTTGGATTCGGTTTGGTGGCCATTTTCAGGGAAAGTGACGTTTGGACTCTCGGACTTCTACTCAGAAAAGGACCGATTACCGATACTATTATTTAGATTATTAGTCGCAAATGAAGTATAATTTCAATTTTTCTTGTGTATTGAAAAAAATCAAATCTCTTCGCTCGGTTAATATTATTAGTATCGAGTTTAAAACCAATCTAGACGTATCTTTCTATCGGTATAAGCAGTGATGCATAAGCAATAGCATTGTTAGCTCGTTCGCCTCGTGTCCTGATCGCTCCAACAAGTTTAGCACTCATGAAGATTGCTCTCCCATCGCTGTAACTCGATCCACTGTATTCCACACCGAAAATACTCGTATGTCTGACGTAATGCTGTTGTTCAGCTGAGGGAATTGTGGTCTCCGCATGCAACAGTGTATATCAAATGTTTATGAAAAACGATTTTCATTTTAAAGTTCCTAACCTAACGGTCAATTTAAATTGGTCATTATTATTCGTGGTAACATAATATTACCACTGTTATTTACTACATTCCCATTCTTAAGCATAGCCACGCTAAAAACTCCAAAAGGCTATAACTTATTTATTAATCATAGTAATAAAAATGTGAAAGTGTGTTCGTTCGTCTTTTAATCACGTCGCAACAGAGCAACGGATTGACAGGATTTTTGCGTGGGTATAGTTGAGGACATAAGCTACTTTTACCCCTAAAATTAGGGAGATTCCGCACCATAAAACGAAAGCTATGATGGTTCCAACACGCCCTACTCTGTTATATTGAACGTTGTGCAATATAACTGAGTCATGTAGATTATGTTTGAATAATAGTCTCAAATTCTCCTCCCTGATAACAAGGACATTTACAAATTCAGTGCACTGATAACGTGAACATTTACAAATTTAGAAGCAGCTTGAAAGATTGCGTTTAGCGTCCGTCCGGCGCGATATGACACGTACGGGCGCGGCCTACCGTCGTATCATAATAACGGGGGATAGCTTCATACGATGGCCGATTAATGAAGCTGGCGTGCTCCACAGAACGTTGCCGTAATAGTTTTACGACTAACCCCTATCCCCCCAGAACCCCACGGCTCAGCCCGGCTCGACTACTTGATTATGCATCGCACACTTCCAACCGATTATTGAACTACTAATGAACATACCAAATTTAGAAACTTTAACATACCTACCAACCTACTGCGATTTCACTAATTTTTATCCTTAATATTTTCAACTGCGATTTTCTCCCTTATTAGCATTAAGTTCCGAGTATTTGAACTTCCGACTATTTTTGACGACTATATTGCTAGCATTATTACTGTTTGTCATTATATCTCATGAAACAGGAAGTAAAATATCAGTCAATTCGGATCGTTTCATGTCATTCGATTTAACCTGCGGATACCGACGTCATATTGAAAATAGTTAGTATAAATACGAGTGTTTTAACGATGGTAATTCAGACTGAATTACCATCGTCAAAACACGCAAGCAGACTCAGCGATTATTGAATACTTTTGTGTTTAGATCGCAATTTTGTTTAGAGCTTAACGATAGCAATCGTGGCCAGACCAATTGAATATTGTCTTTAAGTTTTCGTTGTGACCATTCGCTCGTGTAAGTTCCAAATGAGAGTACAAATATATTGTGTTTATACATACCTACTTCTGGATTGTCCCTTAATAATTTTAGACCATGTTTCCAGTTGATATCGTACTGAGCAGCTTCATGATATCTCTTTAACGAATGATTCCAAAAAGCACAACAAACCCACCACAGTCGCAATGCAACTGTGCAATCAGCTAGAATAACGTGCAGTTACGCTCTGCAGAGGTATTATAGCTGCACGCTTGACCGAATATTGGAGCCTACTGGTGCATAATTAAAAGCTCAGTTCGAAGATTATTATCGGCAGAGTAATCCAATGTAAAAGAAGCTATGCAAAAATGCAAAATCCTCTGCACTCGACAGAATGAATGCAAATTCTATCCAGATAAAAGTCCTCGTAGACGGTGCTCAATAGCGATTTTATTAAATTTCATATGATATGCTACGAACACGTCGATCCAATTCAACTATAGCTCGTCGAGTCGTGAGTCCTCTCGAGCATGAATTAAGCACTTTAGCCGGTCGCGCATCTGTTAAGATATGGCGGCGTGGAGCGGCGACGTCTGCGAGGGCGGGGAACGCGCGGAATCCCTCTCATTTACCACCACTCGCTTCTCTGTAGATGTTTGCCGAAGCGATTGCGTCGAAGGATCCTTCCTTTATGGTGCTACTTAGAGTATCATAGTGATTCGCGGTTTTATTTCGGACGGCTCATGTAATGGGGCGAACATTTTTCGCGAATAGCGGTCCCGGTAATCTTTGCATTTATATCGTGATCCTTTATTGATTTTAGATTTTTAGCGAAAAGTGAAACGAATGAAACGAGCATGAATGGAGACGCGCTCCCTGTAAGCCGATGTAAGCCCCGACGATGATATAAACTTCCATTCAGCCGGGCGCATATCAGAAACCCTAAAGTTACACACACATTTGTATGAAATAAACTCGTTGTGTACATAATCTGCTAATGTTCGTGTGCATTACGCCGAAGTTCTATAAACGAATTAGAAATATTTCCACAATATATAAATCATGCCATTAGCTCTTCCCTCCAACAGGAAAGGGGTATCTTAAGTTTTAAAACTTGAGCCATTAAATTATGATAAAGGGTTTTATTTTTACGAGTAAAATAATTTACCCAAAGTCACGTTTAAACACTTAACGCCTATGAAATCAGGAATAATAATGTTTTTGCAGAAAATTGCCGTCGAGGAAATGTTGTTATAACGCGAAATGCTCAAATTAATTAAGAAAGTAATTTCAGTGAGCAATCAAAGCGAAACTAATTTGTCTTGTTTTCGGCAGTGTATAAATTCATCATTTATAAAGATACATCCGAATTTAACACATTTTCTGGTGGCGACCCTTCATTCCCTTTAAGCCTAAAAGAAAAGAAACAAAAGGAATGGGACCTACCATTAAAATAAATAAAAGGAAATAAAGCACCGACCGCAAATTATTTCACTTACCTACTTTCTTTTTATAAAAATGCGAACGACGCATTAAATTTTGGGGAGAAAGGAAACTCCCTTGTAAGCAATATCGAGCAGGCAAATTTTTCAGATATTGCCTTCAGGTAGCGCACATTTATTATGTACCCGAATATATTACTCTTGATTCATTGGCTTTAGATATTGATTTACTTTGCTTGCATAAACTGTAGTTGGGTGAAAGTCCACGGGTAAACTACCGGGCTTTGACTTGAAGAATTAAGGGTAAAGTTCGTGTCGTGCGTGCGGACACTTTGGGAGCTGAACTTTGCTAACTAAGGACACCTTGCACATCTGGGAGTGTTAGTAGTTTGTTACAAGTATGACAATTGACTAATATCAAACCTAATTAAAACATTTTAAATATCTTTTGTAACAAATCGAATGAAAAAAATATATCTGCGAAATCTGGAAAATTCTGGGTGTACAAAAATAATAGAAAATACATGTAACTTTATGCGAGTGTTTAATTCAAACAGTTGAAAATTCTTGCCCGAAAATGAAAATGCTGACTGTACGAGAAATTATACAACCAAGTAAAGTAGGCAGGCTGTCACTTAATATCGTTGTTTACGACGGTAACTTCTAAACTGTTATCACTTTCAGGACACCGACTGTACATCTTGGCCTTTGCCGATGTCCACTTGATTTACGGTTACGATAAGGTGTCGACCTAAAAAGTTTCGTACTGCCCCAAGACGAGGAATATTGTCTCGGAAGATTTAAAACCGAAAAACAACAAAACATTATATCTCCTTTTTTTGTTTCCACGAAATATCTCTCGGTCTACCGACTATTCGCTATCAGTTAGGGTCGGTACGTGAATTATGTTGCTTACATTTATTTCGGAGCCCTGAATCCCAAGAACTATTGCTTGTTATAAATTGCGATGCGGATATTGATATAAAAAATAATAAGGTTTTGTATAGTTTGATAAGTTTGGCAAGTAATTTATTATTTTTCACATCCATTTCCACTGAATGGACAAATACAAACCCTGAGAGCTTTATCTTTATGCGTAAAATAAGGTTTCAAAATTCCTATTATCGTTATGGTGAATTAAGACATTCGCAAAAGAGGTGACGAAAAGTGGCGATTTGGGATGCAAGCTCACATTTTATTTCAAAGTTCGCCTGCACCGCGATCTATCGCGTTCATATTAATTAGCAAGCGAGGTGAGCTATTTATTTACTTATGTATATATAAGCCTGTACTTGGTATTATTTAATTTGATACGTATTTTTTAATTACGATGAGGTAAATATCATCCCATTGCTGGGCAAGGGCCTCACCCTTCTTCTTCCACTCCTTATTTTGGGCTGTGCGGAACCAAAGTTTTCCACCAAATGCTCTATCTCGTCTCTTCATCTGGTAACAGGTCTTCCTTTTTTATACGAGCTATCAACATACCAGAGTGTAAAATAAGTTTTCACACACAATTTTCAATTTAGCTCAAAGGCAAAGCACGTAAGGGTCTTTGGTCACTATATAGGAACGTGCGAACTATTTATATGGGGGATGGCGTAATCTTTATCAAAATCTAATTTTGTTAGGTATATTTGTTCTATATTTGTCATATTATACAATTAAACTATCCCGGCTGCGTTCGTGTGGAATATAATACCTAAATCCTTTCTTCAGCAAAAGCCTAGGTAAAGTAATGATATAAAACCTAAATACAAAACATTTTGACCCACCAGTTTGGGATGATTCGTTAATAATATACCAGTCAGTCAGTCAGTCACCATGCACTTTAATATGTATAGAGAAGAGATAACATAAAAAGTCTACTTTTGTAGTACTTTCAGTCAATGAATTTCACAAAATGGTGGATATATTTTGTGACAGAGACAGCTTATAGCCCGCAGGCAAGTTTAGGCAATTTTTAGATATATTAGATCTTTGAAACCACTAAATCTATTTAAACGAACTCGTGGCTCTAACCTCTAGTAACTTTTAAATTTGTAGGGCTAGATTACATTAAAATATCATTTTATGTAGTATAGTTGTATGCAATGAGTGAAGTCTTTTACCTGTAGCAGGTTGCAGGCTACAATCACATTCCCAACCGATCGGCTTCAATATCGAAGGCAGGGATATTATTTCAGAGTGGCACGGTTAATATTGAGTTGTGAAACCTACGATTTACCTAAGAGAGTCGCTGTTAACGGAACAACTTTACCCTGACACTTTGACAACTTATTTCTTGTCTCGGGACTTGCTAAATCTCTCCGTTTGTTTATATAGTGGTTTGATTGCTATTCGGATAGTGATTGTTAGTAAACCTTGGATTTAGATATCGAGAACTGTTCTACATGTTCAACTTTAGCCTGTTTAATAGTTTATGGCGTATTTTATATTAAACTGGCTGCTTATAGATATTCCTACTAATAACTTCGTTTGGATTATGTAATTATTGTAAAATAAGTAAAACTGAACTATTGAAATCTAGGTGAGATAGAAACTGTTGAGTTCTGTGCGCCGAAATTCATCGAGATTGCTCCCCAAAACTTTAAAGATGCCACAGGTACCTATATGAAAAGCATTAAAATCACCATGGTATCAAAATATAGCTGTTATATTCCACCTAAATGAAGATCTATTCTACGATGATCCAGTCTCTGCAGACTCGGCAGTAGATTACGGATCAAATTATTTGAGCGATGCGCAAACCAACACAGCTATTAAAGGAATTTAGTTTCGCAACCTGTAAAGTTGATACCGAAATCTCCACTCATTCAACTCGCCCAAATGCTTAATTCAGTTGAAATAATACCTAGTTCCATTGTTAAGTTACTAAATTTGAAGCCCGACATTTAACTGCTTACAATTCAAAGGTAACCGCAAATTTCTAAACGAGTATGCTTCTATAGAATGAAACTTATTTGCAAACTAATAACTTTTAGCTGTAGTTGGTCAGTTCACGCCGGCGTGGCCTGAGCAACCACGGTCGGCAAACTATGTGTAAAAGCATTCGTTTTCAGGTTTTGTTAATGTAAAACATCCCATATTGGGATGGATCATTGCTTGTTCAAAACTTTTGATCAAACAACATAATAAGCCCTTAAACATTTCAGATACCCTTCATCCGTTCCTAATTAAAATCAATACTGTTGAGTGAATTGTGCTCTTTTGAGTTTATATCAAAATACGTAAATTGCGATGAAAGGCCTTTCATTACTTCATTCAACTTTACCCAGCGGAAAGAATATTCTGAACAAGTACGCACCTACATGTATTTAAACTCTACATACAATTTAGTGATTTATGCCATTCTTATCTTATTTTAAAATAAATAATCACAACTCGCTAAAAACTTTTTTCCTAAATAATATACAAAGTATGATGGATTGCTAAAATGACGTACCTCGACCGCCTCGTCGTGGGATCTTTCATAACCATAACCTCTGTGATTTCGCCAAATTTATTAAAGTAGTCTCGAAGGCTTTCTGTAACAAAGAGAAAAATGTGTAAGTGTACATGATAATTTAGAAAAGAAAAGGGTCATGAAAAGAAGAGTGTGTGTCACTGAGAGAGTCTTAGTGAACGAGCTTTTCTACTGGGTTTATTCAGAAATCATGGTTACTCCGCAGAATAGTATAAAGGCTTGGACAGAGACAACTCGCAACAGAAGTAATTGCTGAAAATTAAAATGAAATGAGTCTTAATACCTTCAAGATCTCTATGAACGCGAAATGCTGCGAGGCGTGTGATAGATTATTGGAAAATAAAAGAACTCTATTTTGTGATTCATGAGGAATAATTAAATATTTCAGTGGGTAAACACTGAATTTTGTATAAGGTAAACATTATTTGTCATTAAAGTGTGGCAACACTTGTATTCTCACTTAATATGTTGGTAATGATCCTTAGGTTATATTTGTGAAACTAAATATTTAAGTTTTTTCAGCAAAAAAGTGTAGCCGCAGTTAGGAACAACCAACCCCAAAAGTCATATTTTGCTAAACATCTTCTAGATAGTGGGCACAAATTATCTTCCGATCATTCATATTACATCTTACACACTTGCAATAAAGGCATAAGACTGAGCATGTTGGAACAATTAGAAATAATAAAACATAATAATAATAATCAATTTAAATTACTTAACGAACAAGTTAACGTTTCAAATTCACCACTGCTTCGTTAATATTAATGGGCGGGACAATAGTGGTGGGGGTTTAAAAGCGGTATATAACAACGCGCATTTGACACGAACGTCTCTAGACAATCTTGCATTGTAAAGTCTACATCTCCTGAAGATGCTCCGGTGTCGGGGCGAAACGTGTGTCGAGATTAGTATAAAAGTCTTGTGTGGTGGTGCATGTGAGTGGTGGTGGCATTGATTGCTTGGGAACTTGGCTTTCTTGCTTGGTTGGGAAGGTAAACGGTGCTTCGCTTGTAACTGCATGCTTGACCATACAGAATTTTTTCTGTTGGCGGATTATAGCAAAATAATTGTAATCTTTTCTTGCTAAATCATGAACTTCCGCAAAGTAACGCCTGATTCTATCCAATAAATAGTTACTTAATTAAATTATAATTCTGTTTTAAATGTAGCGAACTATTTGATAAATAATATTGTTATAAATGATTAGTCATAACTGTATTTTGAGTAATGATTTACTGTAATTAAGAATTTATGTATATCAATTGATACTTCCTTTTGATTCTTAGATTGGACTTTGGTGTAATTCTAGCCTTAACTAAATGGTGTATTAACTTAAAAATGCTTTTAATAATGAAGAGATACGTATATTAATCAGTGATTGGAAATATATATTCGTTGTTAATTCCGTTACACAGTTTGTTATAAACAAAATGCTGTTACGTTGTCAAACTTGGAATAGGAAAGAGGTGTGGGTATATGGGGGGAATCTTATCCTATAAAACCCACTGTTCTTATGAGATAAGGGAGTTTTTTGTATACGAGCCACCTAGAGTAAAGATAAGTTTTCTTGCTGTAACTCTTTATATTTAATTTTTGTATTTATTGGTATATGTATACTAATTTCTGTGTGAAAATATATTCTAAATTGTGTAAATATTTTGTATTCATTTTGAACTGATGCTTTGAATCTTTCAATAATATAAAAAGTGTTAAATTTTGTATTTCGTTTAATTTCTTTTCCGTTACTAGTTTTGCTTTGAAATAGGTGAATTACTTACTCTTGAATATCATACCATAATGCTAAATTTCTAGTATAGAGTTTTATTTCTTTTGCTTAAAAAGTTGTGCTTTTAATTAGGAAGGGACTCTATAAAATCAGTTTCCTATCTACTTACATTTTTGTTTAAAAACGTATAAAGGTATACAAAACAAAGTACATAGAATTATAATTTCTGCATATTAACAGATAGCTACTTGTTAAATTCAAGCTCTACCCTCAATAATTTAATACGTGCGTAGAAGTTAATCTGTACCTGTTACATATTGTTATCATGCTACGCAGTCTGAAACGGTTCGAGTGATATCGTTTTGATGTCACAACACACCATGCTGCATCTAGCACACCATCCTATGTATAATTTACAACGCGCAATCTCGCGATTTATTCATACAAACTTAGAAGGACGATTGCTTCATTGTATGATATTGTATGCCCAAAAATAATTATGATAACCTGTCTCGTCATTATCTAGGCTTATGGCGATATTAATGGCAAACCAATTCATAGTCCAAAGATGAAAGATCCAAATGTAGTATCAATACTACAAATGTGTATCTTACTCGTAAACTCCTGTCCAATACGAATTAAAACAAAAGACTCTTTGTATAATACTTGTAAACATCTGAAAGTAAATTAGATTTCCTTGTTTCAAAAAAATTCGATAGCTATTTTCCAAAGCGTGATGCTACGTATCGGCATGGGACAAAGAAAGTTCATGGTACATTCTCTGAACACTTACACAATGGAAGGGACGCGTTTTGTAACGAAACCTTTTCGATTCCCAGTTCATAAAAGTAAGACGATAAGAGTCGTACCCTCTGAATGACTTAAGAAGCCGTCATCCAAAATGTTTCGGCGTGTACCCTGAATAGGAATACACTTCTTGTGTTACAACAGATTTTCTGTGATACGACATATTATATCATAATATTTTTGTATTCTATTACGAAGTTCTGTTATTTTTAAAATTCTTTGATTAGCTCACAATATTGGCATCTTTCAATCCGTGCGGATGTAATATGCGGTCCAGGCTGGCTGTCCGCACATTTCTACAGCCTTTCATATTATATTTTTTATGACTTATAAATTAATGATGATAATGGTATGTGTGGGAGATTTAGTAGACTGTAGGACTGGGTGATTGGTGAGGTTATAAAACACGATTTTGTGGCACAATTATTAATTTTAATTTTTTGATACAGAGCGAAACACATCTATGGCTTGTGGCAGATTTGAGGTAATAAAACTATCGTTCTTTAGTACATAATATGTGACAGGGTGAATGAACCATGAATGAAATGTACATAGACTTTAAAATGTAATTGATGTTGTGTTTCTAACAGTGTGAGTGTTGCAGCGATAACGAATTCCTACGTGTAAATCATGAACATGAATAATCTAGTAGGATCATTCACACAAGCCCTTCTTACACCTTGGCATGTTGGCCTGTTTTTATAGAAGGATTGAAACGGATCACGCTCTCAACAGACAGAAAATACAGCGTCGACCCGTGGGTAAAATTTAGTCTCTAAAAATTATTAGCAAAACACATAAAAATTAAATGTACGAAATACTTCTTTGAAGGTTCAAATCGAGTTTGACCATGTTTTTGCATTCATATTGGTTTGTTAAAGCATCTCAAATGTCTGCCTCAAACATATGCAAGAAGCTTCAAGTTTGGATTTGCTGCGGCGGTCGTATTACTCACTAATGGATGGGGTGCAAAGGCTCCCTTTAAAATGAATATGCTGATTTCCCACGTTCATGTTTTTAGGCTTATTTTACATAATTTCCGGTCAGTAACTGGTGCATTATTTTGATTGATATGTTCGATATACATGCTTAAAAATAAATAAACTTTAAAATATGATAATTTAAAATATTGTGGCATCCCGATGGTTTTGTCCATTTACGTGATTGAAAATGTTGTTTTTTTTATGTACTTATATATGTATTTTTATTTCAGATACGAAATGATTTTGTCGAAAATGAACGCGATACTTGCTTGCTTGGAATTGATTATATTATTACTTGCCATGAATGTTAATCGGAATTCGGAAACTATTATTTAATTATTGTCTGAACTATTTTTATAAAATATGCTACAAGAATTCCGTAAATATTTTAAACCTTTTGTATGTTACAATTATTATAAGTTACCCTATTATTTTTGGGTCAGAATAATTACCATCATGTTACCCACAAAATTTTGAGTCTAGTCTAGTAGTTATACACCTGACTCTATTTCCAATAGGTACATTTACGTAAAGAAGTCGGTTAGAAATTATGGCAATTATTTAAATTTAGTTTAGCTGATACTTTCACTACAATATTGCCTCTACTCTATGAGGGGTTTCGATTAATACTAATTAAGAACAAACAGGCCAATCACAAGAGGCTTACTGTAGGATACATTCCAATTTAAACTTGCCTTCAATTCGAAAGTGCGGCGCTTCTAAAACCAAATGTTGGGCCATGCTTTTAAAGTCGATTTTCGACTTGTTTCGGACTGAACTTTTCTAATCCGACCAGACTCCGGTTTCAGTACCGCACTTCGAAACATTAATGAAAAGTAACGATTGCATGTCCACTTCGCCATTAATCAGCTGTACCATGTATGAAGCAACCGGCTCCTAAGCTTTTATTTATTTCTAAGGGAGCAGTTAATTTTTTATCTGTGTAAATTTACTTTAGAAAGCTTTCAATCCATAATTTTGGTTCAAATTGTAAAAAAAACTCACTAGGAACTACAATCATGTTCAGTAACGACGTATGCATTAGTACCCGGCTGTTATTTATTACTTTGATTCAGAAGCGTTTAATATTTTAATATTAACTAGCTGATGCCCGCTTCTTCGTCTCCGTGGATTGAGGTTTTTGGTTCCCGCGGTCCGTTCAGCCGTTCAAGCATGATTGAGTAACAAACATCCATCCATACATACATCCGCCCATCTAAACTTTCACATTTATAATATTAGTTTAAAGATATAGGAGCCTACTTTGCTTAAGCTCAAGTCACATTGGCGTACAGTCAAAAACACTGCCCCGCCTTCTCGCATTATATAAGGCCTTATTTTCGGCCACCCTAAACCTATCTATTTTACTTTAAACAAATAGAACAAGAATGATCCAAAAAAAGGAACACATGCTATCGAATTTTCTAGTGTCACGTTAGATTTTGCGTACAAGGCAATGCTGCGAAGGACCACTGGGGGTGGATTCGGCCAGTTGTTTAACGACCATAAAATTAGCATTTGGCTACCGAGTGGTAGTTTCAATGTGCACGAGTATTAGGTACCTGAATTATTAAAGTTTTCCAAAAAAAAGTAAAGCTTTGTTACAATGTTTGAGAAATGAGGTTCAAATATCATAGAGTTTGGTAAGAAAGTTTTGAGTTCAGTATATTAGTTAATGTATTGTTTAAAATAATTGTAATTAATTGTTTTGTCACCAAGAAAAATGTATTAAAATAAAATTAGTTTTTTACAGTTTGTTTTTTGATAGCATAGTTTAAGAGATAATTTAAAATATCAAATACGCGAGAATATATTTTATAAATGTTCGGCCAACGCGACCGCGTCGGTCGCTGTACCAACTCAGTACCAATGGAACCACACTCATAATTTCATCACAAGTAAAAATGTTTACCGCCCAACGAAGTGGGCACGGGTCAGCAAGTTTTGGAATAATATTGCATTATAAAATTAGAATTAGTGTTTATTTTATGTAGAAAAACTTGTGCCACTCAAGATATGTAAGGACTCTACCATGGGTTTGGAAAACTGATTCTATTGGGAATAAATTACAACTTTAGTTATTGAGTTTTAAGTTACAATTTTATTCTGAGGTATATGCTACCTCCTTATTTTAATTCAGAATATTTGATTCAGTTCATCGATATTCAATACTAGGTACTTAATCGATTGAATGTGCATCTAAATCTTAGTTTGTTTCAAGTTTAACGTTATATTTGTAAGAAAAAATTAATTTCTTGCAATGAACTTTTAAGAAACATTGACCCTAACGAAAACGTAGTAGTACTAACTAAATCAGATTTTATTTTTATTTAGGCTTCGATATTGAATCTGTACTGGTTTTGAATTACGCCTACAAAGCAATAAGCCTACGAAAAAGCTGTAAGTACCAAAATAATGGCTCAACTTGATCAGAAGCAGAAGCGTAATCGAGCGTTTCTGTCATATAAAAATCTACCCAAAAATAGTATCCTTCCCGCACACTGAAGTAATAACACGTAGAATAATAAGGTCGCTATGATGAAGCTACGCTACCTTGAAATGTAAATCAATACATCAACATAATACATATTATATAGATACACAAACAAATAGATATAGATATATTATATTATCGCATATTTGCACTGTCACAGTGGCGTGCACGACATAGAGACACCAAAGCATCAAAGCATTTTACTCTTAAAAAAGCTCAATGCTTTATAAATAACTAGATTATGTCCGCGACTTCAGCCGCGTGAATTAAGTTTTTGATTCCCGGGGGAACTCCTTAATTTTTCGGTATAAAAAGTATGCATCCCGCCTATGTTCTTCCCCGGGTTGTAACCTACCGCTATACCTTTCATCAAAATCGGTTGAACAGATGGGCCGTGAAAGCGTAG
This sequence comes from Erebia palarica, assembly GCA_964035005.1. NCBI lineage: Eukaryota > Metazoa > Arthropoda > Insecta > Lepidoptera > Nymphalidae > Erebia > Erebia palarica. Next base: position 47,508,342 of record OZ035983.1, read on the forward strand.
CAGACAGACAGACAGACACAGTTAACAGTCTACCTAACCAATGCCTGGCTCGGAATACTGTGCACGCTACTGCGCATTGATCACTTGATCAGTCTCACAAGCAGAATCATCTGGCCCAATAAAGCCGGTCCCGTTCTATAGGACGATTGCGCCAGTCTACGCTGTAGCGGACAGTGTGGGTGAGTTCGGCACACTTGTTCAACCACCATAAAATTAGCGTTTGGCTAGCGAGTAACATTTTCAAGCAAATACATATAGGTACCTGAATTATTTGGCCACTCTTCTCACTAATCGGGAATTGCTTCTAGTAGCTGATAATAATAGCTACATAAACTTGCTTAACTTTTTTTAAAAGCCTTATAACTTTTTAAATGTAGGTATAGAAAGGCATGTTAGTATACATAATATTGTACAGCCAGTATATTAATAACATGAACTATAGAGACAAATGTATTCGCCGATCCTCAGAGCTCCGCCCACTCGGCAAGTAAGTAAGCAGTGAAGTACTTGAAAATCCTACTGAGCCCTGAGAGCTTGGGGTACTGTAACAAAGCAGTGAAACAAAAGACTAAATGATATATTATCATTACTATTGTAACCTGTATTTAGATTCCATTACGAAAATACCTAAATTCCCTTTTTTTGTACCTACTACTAAAAAAACAGTCATCATCATCATCATCAACTGACAGACATCCACTGCTGGTCATAGGCCTCTCGCAAGGATTTCCACACGCCGCGGTCTTGCACCGCCTGGATCCAGCGGCACTCTGCGACTTGCCTGATGTCATCCATCCATCGAGTAGGGGATCTGCCAGCGCTGCGCTTCCCAGTGCGAGGTCGCCATTCCAGCACATTGGGACCCCAACGTCGGTTCTTCGAACTATGTGACCCGCCATTTGTCGGTCGCCAGAGCCTCGTTTGTAAACCAGCAGGGGGTACCACGGGCAGGCGAGGTTGGCTGTTGGAGCGCTAGATGGTGGCCCTTAACCCCCAACTACTTACCCCCCCAAAAAAACAGTACAATCTGCGTTATCTGTGTTTTAATTTATAATAATTATTATTATCAAGTCGATGTTTACGAGAAAAGTTCTTAATAATTATTACAATGAAGTCAGAATAGGTATATATGTATAGGTTGATTTAGCTAGTTTTCTTTTAAAAAATGACTTGTTTAATAAATGATGTGAAAGTATTTAAATCACAATGTATAACATCTCCATTTTCCATTTAAAAGTATACGTAAGAGAAATTTTAATTATGCATTTTGACTCTGTTAATTATGTCTGTAATGGACATGTGTTTTCAGCATGTAAAGTTCCCCGAACTAAAGTAGTAGTTTGGATATCCAGCAAAAGTATATTATGTAAGTGTGATTGCGTATAAATTTCAGTTGCAATTGGCTCAGGAAGCGGCAAGGTTCAATTTAATGGTGGTTGCGCATGACAAAATATGCTGCGTCGCCTCTTCTTCGATGATAACGTATTATTACAGGGTTGACACACTATCCATTAAGATACTGTATAATATGCATTCAAAGAATCGTATTACTTGGAAAATTAACTGCATTTTATGTCTTACTCGTTGACTGCCTCGTTGGTCTAGCGGTTAATATAGTCGACCGCAGATCACGAGGTCGACGCGGGTTCGATTCCCGGTTTTTCAGTTAAGAAATTCTCAGTGCCAGCCCGGATCTGGAAGTTGGCGGTGTTTCACCCCCGTGCCACGGAGAGCACGTTAAGCCGTCAGTCCCGGTTATTATCACTAACATGATAATAGTCGTTAGTGATTATTAGCACTATATATATGCTCATTGGAGCATCGTGGTGGGTTTAAGCTCTAATTCCGTCCCTCCTATGAGAGTGGAGGCATGTGCCCAGCAGTGGGACGTTAATGGGCTGTAGTGGTGGTGGTATGTCTTACTTTCTACCCTTCACACACGTTTAGTTATTATAAACTAGCTGATGATCGCGAATTTGTCATTGCATGGACTTGGGTTTCCTAAAATCACATGGGAATTCATTGATTTTTTGGGATAAAAAGCAGCCATTCTCATTTTGCGACTGAAGTCTTTATGTATGTTAATAGAGTGATAAAGGCTAAATATATGCTTTTGGTATGGGGTAAAAAAGTGGAACCGACACCTTTCTTCTTAAGACAAAAGGTATTAAGTATAATATAGAACATTCGTAATTAAACTTTAATGCCTTAGTTTTAAGGTTTACATTTTAATTATTTTAAAATTGCTGTGTAACCGTGACCCACACAACGCGTTGTTATTTTTAATATTTGTTATCACTTCTATCGGCAATCCCTATGAATGCCAATTTTTTAAAAATTAAAAATGATTCTTACGGGATAACATCAATCCACGCTGAGAATTTCAGGTAAAACCCAGAATTCAGTATTTCTTTAAGCATAAGGTGTGCTAAGCACCTCAATTAATTGAATTATGTTACAATGAAAAATAAATTAGGTATATTTTTTCTGTCTTACCTACCTTTGTACTTAACAAAATTTTAAAATAAATTCGACAAGGGCTTTGAGACAATTTCTGTAAGATATTTTATACGAAACTAATAAAATATTATTGGTGCCTACTATATGAAGCTAAAAGCCTAGTGCTATTCACTTGAATAAATAATTTTGACTTTAAATGCGTTTTGACTAACGAATAAAGAAATAACAAAATCTTAAATTTAACAAATCATATAATACAAACGTTTCCTCGCCAAAAGTAAAATCAATTATAGTGAGTGGCTGGATACTGAAAATATTTAATTATTATTTTTGGCTCGTATTCAAAATAATAACCTCTCAGACACGATCTCCTACGTCTGACTTCATTTGCACACAAAAAGTATATAGATTATGTAATATCTTTATTGAACTATCTGTATCTACTCAAGATTTAAGATATATACCTCCTATATATATACATACCTCCTATAGATATATACCTCCTATATGCCAAGGAGGCTTGGCAATAGTTCCTGAGTTAAGATGATTTGTGAGCTGTTGATAATTTAAAAAAAACCCGGCTGAGTTTATTGTGGGCTCTTCTCAAACCACCTGATACCATAACTAATTATCACCATCATGTTTTATATTATGTAAGTAATGGACGTCATTATATGTACCTATAGTGTACCTAAATTGAATACATGATTCATTGATTTATTTCTATTTAATAAGTTTGTTTGCGCTTAGATGAAATGAAAAGCTAAATACTGTTATACTTATATTATGCGATTAATTTAGTTTTACAAATTGCGAATTTCGAATGACATGGCGAATAATAGATGACGGTTTTGAAATTGGCATATGAAAATTTGATACGTGGACCAATCAGGGCCCACGTCTGTTTAGGCGCTTTTTACACGCTCCAACATGCCCCCGGCCTTGGAACATTCAGTTTCCAAGATTTGCTTCTTCAGGGTCGACTAATGGGCAGATCTTCGTATAGGTTCGCCTTATAAGCCCGGACGACGTTTGTATTTCAGCCACTCTTGATACACCGTCCTTCCCAGGTATGTTTCTGACGACACGTCCGAGATGCCACCGTAACGGGGGAAGTTGTCTTCTTTGATGATGACCAAAGTGTTAGGTTTGAGGTCTTGCGTGTTCTGCCTCCATTTCGTCCGCGTTTGCAGCTCAGAAATATATTCTTTCGACCAGCGATTCCAAAAATGTTGTCGAATCTTCTCCACCCTCTGGTACCGATCTAGTCTGTGCGTGGGCGTATCCACCAGGTTGTCGTAGGCAGGCGCTGTGAGCGTACGGCCAACCAGGAAGTGAGCAGGACTGAGAGGAAGGAAATCGTTAGGATCGGATGACATCGGGCTGAGAGGTCGGGAGTTAAGGACGGCCTCAACTTGGGTTAATACTGTGCTGAACTCTTCGTAGGTGAGATGCGCGTTACCCACCACGCGGCGAAGGTGAAATTTACAGGAGCGGACTCCCGATTCCCACAGGCCCCCTTGGTGACTACCGTAAGGGACCATGAACTTAAACTTGATGTTTTGTTGGTTAGCGTAATCTATTATCTCAGAGCTGCAGCGTTCTAAAAATTGCGCGAATTCGTTTTTAAGGCCTACAAAATTCCGGCCATTATCGGACCAAATTTCCGCCGGTTTCGCCCTGCGCGACAGGAATCGATTCAATGTGAGACGGTAAGCATCAGTGGTAAGGTCACTAACCAGCTCTAAGTGGACAGCGCGCGTAACTAGACATATAAATATACAAATATACGCCTTAGTAGTTTTAGCACCCCTACCTTTTCTATTTAAAATGAGCACTGGGCCAGCATAGTCAACGCCGCACCGATAGAACGGAAAGGTAGGTGTAATCCTCTCGCTGGGGAGATTTCCCATAAGAGGGGTTAGTGTTTGACCTCGCAGGCGCTTGCACTTAACGCAGTCGTGAACTATTTTTCTAGCGAGATTTCTGCCTGAAAGTGGCCACCAAGTCTCACGAAGGTGAAAGAGAAGTGCCTGCGGAGCAGCATGTAGCAAGGTTTTGTGTTCGTGCCGGAAAAGCAGTACCGTGAAATAATGTTTGCCTGAAAGTAGTATCGGATGTTTTTTATTGTAGTCAAACTCTGAAGAATAGTCTAACCTGCCACCGACTCGCAGTAGTTTATCGTTATCAATAAACAAATTTAATTTACTTAAATTATGTTTACTGTTTAGCGCGCGATTGTTGACTATGGACTTGTACTCAACTGGAAATGATTCCAGTTGAGAAAGCCTAATCAACAACTTGTCGGCTTCTCCCAGTTCATCGACGGTAAGAACACCCGAACGCTTATTTAATTTATTGCGCGTATTGTATAAAAACCGTAAAACGTATGCAGTTGAGCGTCTTAGCCGGCTGAACTGAGAGAATCGTTCGAATTTGATAATAGACCCATCTTCAGACTTGGATCCATCCTGGGCAACTAGCGCGGTTACGTCACTACCTTTCGTTTCAGGTAAGTCAATTGACTGACCTTGTTGCGTATAAGAGGTAGGTACGTTTTCACAATCAAATGTGCGGTCGCGAAGGAAGGCTGGGCCTTCCCACCATAAATCGGAAGAAGAGAGCTCCTCGAGGTTCACAACCCCACGCGAAACGAGGTCAGCTGGGTTCTCTTTCCCGCTTACATGTCGCCACGGAAGCTCCTTCGTCAATTCATGAATTTCTATTGTTCTATTTTGAACGAACGTTTTTAATAATCTTGGTTGCATGCGCAGCCAACCTAAGACTATCGTGGAGTCTGTCCAAAATATTATGTGATCAAAATTACAACGAAGCGAATTTCGAACTTTATCATATAGTCTAGCGCCAATTAAGGCACCTAAAAGTTCTAACCTAGGGATACTAACAGTTTTTAGCGGCGCGACCTTCCCTTTAGAACATAGCAATCGAACCTTGGCTGTATAATTATTAGCGTTAATAGTTCGAATATAAACGCACGCGCCGTACGCGGCTTGCGAGGCATCAGTAAAAATATGCATCTCTGTAGATATAGAATTAGTATCCATAACATAGCGAGGAACGCGTATTGTTTTCAGGACGGCTAGCGAAGCGAGAAACCGGTTCCACTGACGTGCGATGTCAGTAGGTACGGCGTCGTCCCAATCTAATTTTAATAACCACAGCTGTTGTAATAACATTTTTGCAGTTAAAATGTATGGACTTAAAATTCCCAATGGATCGAAAATTTGAGATGCGTATGATAGTATTATGCGTTTAGTTATAGGTTGACTAATATCAGAATTAAATTCCGTGTTAAAATAGAATTCATCACTGTCATTATGCCAACCTATACCTAATGTTTTATGATTCGCGTTCTCGCCGACTAATTGCTTAGAAGCGCACGTCAATGACGTCACCAAGGGTTCGCATGTAAAATTGAAAATCCACTTGCGCAGTGGGAAACAACCAGCTTGCAATGCATTAGTTGTTTCTTCGCATAAGTTTAACAAAACTTCTTTATTGTCGGAACCCGTGATCATGTCGTCAACGTAGAAATCTTCATTAATTATACGAGATACCTCGGCATTCGGAGCTTCTATTGCGAGTTGTTTTAAACAACGACAACTTAGAAACGGTGCGGACGCGGTTCCGTAGGTGACCGTGTTAAGGCGATAGACACTGAGTGGCTGCGTGGGTTCATCTCGCCAGAGAATCAGCTGAAGATCACGCTGCTGTTCATTGATGAGGCATTGTCGGTACATCTTCTCGATGTCTGCGCAAGCGACATACCGATGCTGCCTAAAGCGTAAAATAATTGATATGAGGTCGCTTTGAATCGGCGCACCTACCAGCTGTAGATCATTATAGCTGACCCCCGAGCTCGTAACAGCCCCAGCATCGTAAACGACCCTAAGCTTCGTTGTCGAACTGCTTTCGCGGAATACGCCGTGATGCGGCATAAAATAATGCGGGGTTTCGTAGGTCGAAACGCGAGTCATATGACCTAAATTCTCGTATTCATGAAGGAAGTCGGCGTATAATTTTTTATAGGCGGGTGTGCGCTCTAACCGGTTTTCCAGCGCTAGGAAGCGTCGTTCAGCCTGTGAAAATGATTCACCCAGAAGGTCGGGTGATGCCTTAAGGGGTATGGTCACGATGAACCGTCCCTCGTCGTTGCGTGTCGTAGTACGAGTGAACAGCTCCTCGCAAGCCCGCTCAGCATCCGTGCGTGTATCCCGATCCCTAGGGAGCTCTTCGACTTCCCAGAACTGACGAAGTTGCGTATCGATAGATTGAGTAAAATTACACTGGATAATGCTATCGTTGCGCGGATTAAATACGATAGATCCCGATATTATCCAGCCTAAATGCGTATTTTGTAAATAAGGCCCGTTAGGTAACCTTAAATTACCATCGTGTATTAATTCCCAAAATGTATCTGCACCAATTAAAATATCGATATTTCGGGAATCAAGAAACTGCGGATCTGCCAGCTGTATACTATTAGGTATACGAAACTTAGCGCGTTCATAATGTACAGCAGGCAACGTAGAAGAAATTTGCGGCAATACAAAACAATGCAGTTTAGTAGTGTAAGTAGATATGCGCGATTTTATCTCGATGTCGCATGATTTAGTACATTGCGTCACTGAGTTACCTACACCTCTAATCTCGTGAGTAGATTGCATGAATTCTATCCCTAGTTTCTTACTAAAGGGTTCGCTTATAAAGCTGCGTTCACTGCCATTATCCAAGAGCGCATTAGCAAGTAGGTAAACATTACGTCGATTCCGTACCTCGATTAGCGCAGTGGACAATAGAACAGGTTGCAAAGAACGATGTGTGCGTTTATCGTTTGAGTGTGCATTATTTGCATAGAGGCTTATCGCATCAGCGGGGGAAAGGGGCGGCGGTGCTGATACCAATGCATCGAGACCTGCGCGCGCGTCCTTCATTAGTAACCGATTATCTAATGACGAGTGCAACGTTAGGGAACCGCTAGTGCTACCTATTGTTTTTATATCATCCACGGGATGATTTAAATCGTTTTTAGGGCAGATTAGGGAATTATGCTTCTTAAAACACCGGCGGCAAGCACCAAATTTGCAAACTTCGGCTGTGTGATTAATGCTTTTCATGCAATTTTCGCATAATTTCCTATCGCGAATAAATTTTAGTTTCGATTCCAAATCAGAGTTAATGAATTTTGAACAAGCGTATAGTTGATGGTCTCCGTTGCACTTAATGCACTTTTTAGGTGTGAAGTTACGTTCGTGCGGTTTAGTGGTGGAAACATTGCATTTTGTGGATGACTTCGCGTTGATCTTCGCTTCTTTGGATTCTTTACTATGTTGTGTATTATTATGTGAACCCTGCAATGTTTCCAGCATGTCCGCTCGATTCTTGAGGAAGTTAATTAAATCATCAACCTTTAACTTTGATTTCGAATCATCATTGCTTGTTATCAAAGTGCCTTTATACTGCTCCCATTCGCGTTCAGTGATTTTATCGAGTTTAGACACAATGATATAAACAATTAACGTATCCCACGAGTCTACAGGTTCCCCTAGGATCTTTAATGCGCGTAAATTCTTAAGAATAGTGTCAATTAATGTTCTTATTGAAGCAGGGGACTCTTTACTCAACGCTTGAATGTTAAATATAGTTTTGACGTGATTATGCACTAATAATCTGCTGTTATTATAGCGATTGAGTAAAAGGTCCCACGCAACAGAATAATTATCAGACGTGAACTCTAATGCATCGATGACTAGCTCGGCACTACCCTTCAGCGAAGATTTTAGGTAGTGGAATTTCTGGATACTGGTTATTTCGTCTGAATCGTGTACCAGTGATTGAAATGTATCCCGAAATTCCAGCCAGTGCTCGTATGCTCCATTGAAGGATGGCAATGTTATGGTAGGTAGTTTTACAGAGCGTAACTGACTACTTGCGCATGTATTTGAACAAGATGAGACCTTACTACTACTGCTACCACTGCTATTTAATAATAACTCTGCCTGCGACAAGGTACTGTAGTAACAGTCCTCAAACTGCTCCCTTTGCGTCAACTGATCGTCGAGATCAGCTTCGTTGACACATTCTTCGATCCTTGACTGAATGTTGTTAAATTCGCGATATAGATTCGTGACACCCTCAATGCGTAGCTTCAAATCGATTTTGTTTTGCGCTGTAGCTACTTTTATATCGAAATTATTTATGTAAGTGCCGAATTTTGTTAGTCGACCTTTGAGGGTGCCGCGTTTTTTGGTGAGTTCGCGTACTAATAACTCTAATTTATCGTCACTTAACCCTAGTTGCGGGGATTTATCGCGACTGGCCATTCTGTATCGTGGGAGTGCAAATTACGTTATATGTTTTTTAAGCACAGCACAGTATTAAGTGAGATAAGGGTGGGTGATTCGTGGATAGGTTGACCGTACCTACCTTGCGCGTCTCGGAGTCGGTAGTCTTCCAGATCCAAACCACGTCGCGCCCTTGTATTCGATGGATGTATTCCACAGATCGCTGTGTTCCGTGCGTATATTTGGCGAAGAAGGACCACGAAGTTATGTTTGCGCTTAGATGAAATGAAAAGCTAAATACTGTTATACTTATATTATGCGATTAATTTAGTTTTACAAATTGCGAATTTCGAATGACATGGCGAATAATAGATGACGGTTTTGAAATTGGCATATGAAAATTTGATACGTGGACCAATCAGGGCCCACGTCTGTTTAGGCGCTTTTTACACGCTCCAACAAAGTTTATCAAATCCATATTAATGTTTTAAATGAGAAAATGTGTCTGTCTATCGGTCTGTGTGCTACGCTTTACCGGTCCATCTTATCAACCGATGAAATTTGGTATAGATGTAGGTTACATCTCGGGAAAGGCTACTTTATATCTCGGAAAATTATCTAAGGAGTTCCCCCGGGAATTTAAAAAGAATTATCTACATGGACAAAGTCGCAGGCATCATCTAGTTATGAATATTTATGTTGACTATCAATTTTCAGGGTACTTTTTTGCAATCATTTGCAATCATAGGTTTTTTGATGAGGAATTCCAATGAATCATTTCAAACCTATCAATTTACTAATCAAATGTACAAAACATTTCCGATGACAATGAATTACTCTAAAATTTTCCTTCTCGTAATTCCAGTAATTGTTAATCGAAGTATAATCACGGGAATTCTGAAACAGCTTGGACTTCAATGGCTCCCTAATTGGCAGTTTTAATCTACTAACTTTTGTGCGGAATTCAGCAAGAGTAGGCACCCAACTAGTCGTGGTTGGTGGTAAAATGAATCAAAACCATCTAACTGTGAATTTATGATTGTATTTCTGCAAATTATTGAGGATCGTACCCAATGGTTATTTTAACGAATTCGTATTTGGGTGAGCTAATCGTACGAATATTATAAACTAGCTAATGCCCGCGACTTCGTCCGCGTGGATTGAGGATTTTCAGTTCCCGCGGGAACTCTTTAATTTTCCTATGTGTTATTCCAGACTATAATCTATCTCTGTGCCAAATTTCCTCCAGATCCGTTGAGCCGACGGGGCGTGATTGAGTAACAAACATCCATCAATACATCCATTCATCGAAACTTTTGCATTTATAATATTATAATTATAATTATAAATAAATGCGAAAGTGTGTTTGTTTGTCCTTCAATCATGCTGCTACAGAGCAACGAATCGACGTGATTTATTACTTTGCTATAGTTAAGAGCCTGGCGAGTGACATAGGCTTCTTTTTATCCCGGATAATTATGGAGTTCAAGCGGGAAATTTAAAAAACTCATTAAACGCGAACGAAGATGCGAGTATCAGCTAGTGTACCATAAATATGTAAACAAGTGTCATTTTATCTTTCAAAAAATTTTTACTTTCTGTACCTACTTCAAATATTGTAACATACATACTTACTGAATACTTAAACCAAAACTATATATTCTTACTGAAAATTTAAAAGCTTCCTCATGGTTATTGCCTAAGTTATTTTCGTGAACATTGAAGGCTGACCGATTGCCGCGGGCTGCAACTCTCTAAAAGTCTTCCAAGTATAGATTTTGTATACTATAATACATATTATTATATACTCGTAGGCTGTCGAACAGAGCCCTTTGCTACGGCAGTTGCTCAACCACCATAAAATTGGAAGCTAGTGAACTGAGCCCTTTTGGAATAACCTGTAGTATCATTAAAAAACACTAACGGTCCCAAATATAAGATATTTGAATAAAAATTTGACCAGGCTTCACAGCTAGTTTTGAATCTTGACGTTGCACATATTGATGGTAATCATATTAAAGCTTTACGGAAGGAATCGGTTTCCAGTAACACACTAGTCTATTAAATATACATTTTATTCGTATTTCTACAAAATATAACATTTTGCATTTGAGAAAAGATTTTATTTTTTCGAATTGGTGGTACACAAAATCAAAAAAGCCAAGTAATTACGAATTCCTGCCTTCGGAATAAATGCCTCGTTGATCTAGTGGTTCGCATGTTCGACTGCGGCCGAAGAGGTCCCGGGTTCGAGTCCCGGGTCGGGCCATAATTAAGTGTTGGGTTTTTCTGACTAGAAATTCTCAGTACTAGCCCGGAGTTAGGAAGTTGGCGGTGTTCAACCCCCGTGCCTCGGAGAGCACGTTAAGCCATCGGTCCCGGTTATTATCACTAACATGATAATAGTCGTTAAAACTAGCCAGCAAATGTAAGCAAAATTTCATCGTGATTCTGGATTATAGCATGCAACTGAAACTCAAGTCATATTTTTGTTCATTGTTTTCGCAATTTTTGCATTACAAACAATTGATATTGCAAATTATTTTGCAGACATCATTAAATTAAATTGCAACGCAGCTCCAACATAAGTCACTTGTGACTGCCATTATAAATGGTGCTTGAAAACTTGTTTATTGAATTTTACAAGCATTTTGTTTTTATGATAAACTAGCGATCCGCCCGGCTTCGCACGGGTAGCACTAATAATTATAATAGTCTATACCCAACGTAGCCAGTGGGCAGTGGGCAGTGGGCAGGTGTTAAATTTTAATATTACACTACAAGAGTACGCCCCGCCCTCACTACACCTGCTACTGCCACCAGCCAGCGGATTAGGTATTTAATCTGAGCGTCGACCGCAGTCGCGCTTTTTTCCCTTGCACGTTACATTATTTCTATGGTATTTATGAAGATGATCTATGTAGATGAATATCTAAATGAAATGGTGTAAGACAATTTTTATCTTAATTAAATACTTGAGATAAACATATTTATTTTGATAAGGATTTAATACTATATCGGTAAAAACACCTTTGCAAGTAAAGCATTGGTGTAGACCAAATTTGATAATCACAAAAATGGTTATTGTGAGTCAAACTTAAAAGGTAGATAATATATGCTATCGGGGACTTTTTTAGAACTTTTTGAGAGGAACAATCCCACAATACATTATTTTCGTGTAACTTTAACCATTTACGCACCGCACGCCACGTAAGCTCTCAGAAGAGATGATTTTTTCCGACTTAATTCACATTATTGCAATTTTTGTAAGGACCTTTAATTTTTTTGAAAATAAAATAATATCGCCTTTGTTACTCGCTGATAATGTAGCTTTAAATAGGTGAAAGAATTTTTAAAACAAACAAACAAATCTTTCCTTCTTATAATATTAGTACCTTTGTAAATGAAAATTATTTTAATGAATAGTGTTTTTTGTTACTCGTAATTTTTTTATGTACGGTCTGTACTTTTAGTGATATTTCAGGTTTTTTTTTTGTATATCAACATGTTTACGTTGTTTCGTACAATTTAATCAATAATGATATATATTTTATCGAATCGGAATGAAATCAGATCTATGTAAATGGTCATAAATTAAACTCTTTTAAAATATAGTTACTTGTTGCAGCCAAATTTTATACTCCCTGAGTAATTAAGGTGGTAATTTGTTAAATTATGTAAGCACTTCGTTGTGGCCCACCAATATAACTCGTGTTATCCTTTCACTGATACTCAAAAATTGGGTACAGTCCACCAAAATAAAACGAGAAAAAGTACTGACTTAATGATACTTTTAACGTTTTTATACACTACTTTAAAATGGTGTCCTGCGTATAAAATCGGGCCATTAAATGTGTATTGTGGCTGGCGGGGCGCCAGCCACGTACTGCCGCGCGTCCGAATCTCTTAGTCTCTACATTCGTTTTAGATGATTTCGACGTAACAACACTGAATCAACAACAACGAAAAATTTACAACAATAGACATAAACTTAGACTTTATATCATATTTAAGTCACAATATGAATTTGTATAAGAATCTCAAAAGTTTTTTTTAACGATGAATATTGCAATGTCCAGGCAAGTCGACGAGCACAAGACAAGCGTCTAGAAACCAATTATTATGTTATACTTTTAGTATTTTTATAAAAATATAGTGTGTATTAAATGCAAACCATTTTGTATGCTTTGCTTATTTAGCCCATTGCGTTTGCACTCGGCTTTGAAGTACCATAAAAGTAGGGTCATGTGATAGTATCACCAATTTGAAGATAGATTCAAGCTTAAAGAAAGTTAAAGCGTTTTCGAATTAAAAAAATCAATAAATATTTTTAACTAGAGTTCAAAGCTGGCCACAAGAAAATCGATACCTTCGTTTCATAACCTCTGTCGACACTGAGCACAATCATTATTTGAATGATTAAAAACAGGTAATTGTCTTGATCTCTGTCAACAACTGCCGCTGTCTTTTTTGAGATACGACCTGGCAGCGGTGCGTTGCTAATTTTGCAGCATCCATTCATTTAGACATCGCGAACCTGGCTTCTGAATGGGAGCAGACAATATTAGGAGGAGGCCCAATAATGTAGCGCATAAATTATTCTATAAATTGCATTTGGAAATAGAACGGCGATTAACCGCGAATATAAATTACGTCTCTCATTATCTGTCCCTATTCATCCTGTTGGAATTTTTAAATGTAACGGCAAAGTGAATTGATTGTGGCCTATGTACATCGAAACCTATAAAAAATTGTACGTACGTTTCATTTTAATTACTATATGACTAAATATATTAAAGCGAAGCGAATGCATGTTGACCAGTATTTGTAATAAAAAAAAACTGTTTGCTGTATATTCAATTTACACTCAAAAATGCCCAAATTTAGTCTAGTAATGAATAAGTCAGAAATAATGATTAAAAACATATTTTTAACTCGCTAATTGCTTGCGTGAATTGATATGTATGAAAATATATGGCGTAAGGGTGCATAATAATATTATAGACTTTTTTTAGATACTTATATTTTATATAATATTTATTTATTTTGGTGTTATTAACAATAACCTATGTTTCATTAATTTATTGATAGATATTTATTCCTATTATTATTATTATTTGTATATATATAGCGAGCAAACGAGTAGGCGGATCACCTGATGGTAAGTGATTGCCACCGCCCATGAACATTTGAGCACCAGAGGAGCAGCCAATTCGTTGCTGCCTTTTGAGATATTTGTTTATCCGCCCCTTGAAGAGCCCCATATTATAATCATGAGGGAACATGGGAAGATGGGAGCTGGTTCCATAATTTATAGGTACGTGGCATAAATGACCATCATTAACATTGTCTGAAGATTAAATTTTAACGTATGAGTATCAACAGATAGCTTTTATGACCAAAATAAGTACGTGATCCAAATATCGTACTACAGTAAAAAATTGACACCCAATAAACCCTTGACATATCGCCAAATAAAAATCATAAACCAAAACGATAATATTCATCCATGTAACTATGTGGTGGTAATATGGAACACACCATACAGTATTTGGAGATGCTTAAAGATTCATAAACCTAAGCTTTCCACCTCAGCGGCAGTCGTAAACTTGAGTGTTATGTTCGTGAGTGTAATATTACATACGTGTTATATTGTAACTTGAAGTACAGGCGGACTTTCTACACCTGATGACGTCATGAATAAATCGTGCTTCTCTATTGTGTTTATTACGATACATTTGAAAGAAATATGAGGTAATATTACAAGAAGGGAATAGTTTTGTGGAATAAAACACTAGCCTTTCCACGTGCTTGAAGTAAATTAATGTCCTTGACGTTATGGCAGATATTAACTATAATATGTCATGCATAACAATTCACTAGATTTTTATTTATTACTAGCGAATACCCGCGATTTCGTCTGCGTGTTTTGAGGGTTTTTGGTTCCCGCGGGAACTCTTTAATTTTCCGGGATAAAAAGTAGCCTATGTGCTATTCAAGACTATAATCTCTGTGTAAATTTCAGTCAGATCCATTCAGCATACGTTTGGGCGTGATTGAGCAACAAACATCCATACATCCATCCAAACTTTCGCATTTAAAATATTAGTAAGATTCTACTAGATGAAGCTCCCGATGTTCTCTAAGTGGATAAAGGTTTTTTGATTCCCATGGGAACTCTTTAAAAGTAGCCTAAGGTATGTCCCCGGGATAAAACCTAATAAATCTCTGTACTAATTTCGTAAATTTCGGTTGATGAAATGGGCCGTGAAGCGTAGCAGACAGTCAGACAAACAGACAAACACACTTTTGCAGTTATAATATTAGTATAGATGGCGATGCTCTGAAAACTATGGCGCTTACTCAGTATTTATGATAAAATTTTCACGTGTCTTTATATCAACATACTGGCAGACTTGCCCGCGACTTTGTCCGCGTGAGATAAGTTTTTAAATTCCCACGGGAACTCCCTAATTTTTTGGGATAATATGTAGCATATGACACTCAAAAATAATGTGGCTTTCTATTGGTACCAGAATTTTTAAAATCGGTTTAGTAGATCCAGAGACTACCCCCTCTTGTTTGTGCTTGTGAGTTTGTGACGTTGTCAAAACTCACAAACTTTACCTCTTTATTTATATAGATTAAATCACTACTTAAAAATAAATAGTTTTTCTAATAAGGTTTAAAATAATTAAACTAAACAAAAATATGATCTTCCAATACCTGAAGGAACCCATTGAAAATGGACTAAGTCACAGATATTTCCTTGATTTGTAACAAATAAGAGAGCGGTGGCTGAAATGTAATCAACTAAATGAAAATCTTACACAAATTATTAATATTCCACGTCGGAGTTTTCAGCGAAATATTAAAAGACAGTTTTATGTAAAGCAACAAGTTAAACTCTTGGTTGTTGAAAATAATTATTTTGCATTACAAACAATGAAACGCTTTGACTTTTGTCGCTTTGATCTGTAGCATTTGGAAATTTAACAGAGTGAATAGAAATGGAATATAATGCGAGGCACGTGATTAATATTTAATAATTGATAATTGATTATGATCGGAAAACTTCTGTAGATACTCCACTTCAGTTATGATTGGCGTACAAAAGTCATTTTCATTTCTGTTTTGTATGAAAACTTAACCAAATAAAAAAAAACTTCATCATTAATATTGAGATTGTGTATTATATTTATGCGTATCTTACTAATATTATAAATGCGTAAGTTTGGATGGATGTATTGATGTAATCAATCACGCCCCAAAGTCTGAACGGATCTGGCTGAAATTTGGCACAGAGATAGATTATAGTCTGGAATAGCACATAGGCTATCCCGGAAAATTAAAGAGTTCCCACGGGAAGAAAAAACCTCAAACCATGCAGACAAAGTCGCGGGCATTCGCTATTATACAGGATAAATTCAGTGGTACAAAAATATCACCACTGTAATGTGGGGGAAATATGGAGCTATAAAGTGCTTATTTTTATTAGAGCTTAGTTGTCTTAAAATTTCAAATTCAAGGTACCACATTAACCTAAACACCAATACTTACCAGGACAAAAAGTTTTCACCAACTTCAACGGTAGAAAATAGTACATTACTGTCCAGGCCGGGCATAAAGCAATTAATTCACGGCTGAGTAATATTGGAACGACGAGGTAAGGCCAAGGACTTGCCAGGTGATTTTAAAATAACGAGGCGCCCGCGGAGGTCTTTTTAAGTAAGCGAGGCCATAAAGTGCTATATTTCGGCTGAGACTTGTACAATACTTTTGCCTAATTTGCGAGGAAACAAGCTTTCCTACATTGTTAAACACAACATTCTAAACTCACGCTTAAAACTAAAGTGTTGCATGGCAATTAAATGATTTCCTATATGAGTATTAATTGTAAGAAAAGAGCGCATTTTTTTCTAATAAATAAAATAATTTCCGAGCAATTAGGAGAAAATTATATTTAACTGATCTATCTGTCGGCAATCAGATCAGAGAAGTATCTTTGTCAGGTCATTTCGCACAGGAGATAGCGGTAATTGTTGACAGAGACCTGGACAATTAGGTGCCCCATATTACCTTATAATAAATTAAGCGTTCTATCGACGTAATCATCGAACGTGACATTAAATGGAATGGACATAGCATTAATATAAACGCTATAAAATTACTTTGTTGATATGAAGTATGTATAATATTCAGCACAATAAGATTATATTACTAGATGATGCCCGCGACTTCGTCGCTTAATTAATTAGATTTATTGCCGCGGGAACTTCTTAATTTTCCGGAATAAAAATAGCTTCTGTCTTTCCCCGGGATACAATCTCTATACTAAATTTCATCAAAAGTATGGGTCATTATAGCGTAGTAGACAGCCGGACGGATCGGCGTGATTTTTTACATGGGTATAGTTTAATACCTGGAGAGTGACATAGGCTACCTTATATCCCGCGTGGGAATTTTAAAAAGGTTTTCCACGCGGGCGAAGTCGCTGGTATTAGCGTTATATTATATTTTTCGACATCAAAGTTCAGATTTCTCTTTTGAAGTCGATAACAGTTATTAATTTTAATACAAAAAAAAATATGTAGTACATTGTCTTCATACCAAGTTTAGACGTCACTTATTTAATAATATTGGGGAAGATATACAGAAATTTGTGTCGTCGACCATGCCTCGGTGCTGGCGCGGGCGGTTAGAAGATTAGTTGACAATGTCAGGAGGAACAAAGTTCTCCAAAGTTCATCTCGGGTAGAACTTCCGGCGCTGTGTGCCCTTAAATTGAAACTGTACAACATCTGCACTGCTTTGATAGTTATTGAGAATAAATTACCCATCATCTTCTGTGGCGAGGAATATATTTTGAAAGTTTGGCGCACGTTAATTTCTTGTCACATCACCTATCTTTATGACATAATGATAACAAAGTAAAACTAGTCTCCGGAGAAACATTAATTCATCTCAAGAATATTTACTTAACTATAACCAAAGAATTTTATTCTAAACTAAAAATTATTATATGATAAAATGACATAAGCATGATAAATAATTCAACATCGGAAATAATTTATTATTTAAACTCCCAAAAAAACAAACAAGAATTTCGCACCGGAAAAAAATCGTAAAAAAACAATATATTACGAACGCGCACATTATGGGCGAATCTGAATGTGTCAGTGCGTAATTTATCGCGGAACGTGTTTTTTGTGGAGGCTCTCTTGACCTCGTAAAAAACAGCTGGGTTTGGGGCCGAAATCAGAGGACCACTCGAAAGACTCCGCTCGCGCCTATCAAAAGTGGGAAAAACAAGCGATCGCCACTCGATTCAGGCTGGAGGACGACACTTGACACTCCGTCGTGATTTTTACAATGTTTCCTCCACCACGCTTTTTGCAATCGCTTTGATGTGTGGCCTACTTTTTAGCTATTGCGCGTCAAGATATAACAGTACTTTCATTGTTTTTAAAGTGCTCCCTTTGGGGGGAAAGAGCTTTTGACTTTCTGAATTCTATTTATCTGAATCTTCAATTTTTTCCAGAATTTTTATGAGAAATACTTTATTTCTTGTCAAGCATTCGTACACTCTAATGACGTAAGTCCTCGCGTCTACTGGTTTGTATTTTTATCCACGCTTTTCCATTTTCCAATATACACCTAATCACATCACATATCTGCTTGTGCCGGGTGTTTTTTTTATCCACTAAAAATTAGCCCTTAACTGCGATCACACTTGATGGTAAGTGATGATGCAGTCTTAGTCGGTTTCTACACGGCATCGTACCGGAACGCTAAATCGCTTGGCGGTACGTCTTTGCCGGTAGGATTGTAACTAGCCACGGCCAAAGCTTCCCACCAGGCCAGACCAGGGAAATTCAAAAATTATAAATTTCCAAACCCTGCCGGGGATCGAACGCGGGACCTCCGCACGTTAAGGCAACAGCGCTCAACACTGCGCCACGGAGGTCGTCAATGTATGTAAAAGGAGATGTATATCACGACAAAAAATAAAATCAGACCATACTATAAAGTACAGTAAACTTGGTAAAAATTACATTGTAACCATTTGGTGCAGCCGACTGTGACTGTTATCTTTTTCATAGAACTTTTATTCGCTGACAGCGACAAAAATTTGAGTCCGGCTAAGTGCCAAATTTATAACATTGGTCTACATTGCTAAAGGTTTTTCGCTAATTGGTTTGGTTAGGCAAGGATTGTTAAAAGATAAAATATGCGTTGCGGAATGTTTTATATTCTGATCGATTGCTTCATTACAACTGCGAACCCGATTGAGATGGATCGATGTGTTCTGTCAGCGTTTATTTAGGTTTGACGAATATAAAGACCGTATTCAAAAAACATCTTTACTAACATATGAATGTTAAGTGTATCGTTTAATGTAATACAACCCTGGCAACTTATAGTATGTCAGGCAAGTACAATGTATTAGAAACAATCATTAGATACCTGAATTATGATTATTTTAATGTAATTTTAAAACGGGTGCCAACTATAATAATTATTAATGTTCCATCATATCTAAAATTTGAACCACTATTTAATACACAGTAATTACCACATCAATGAAAGCCAATATGATACGTAACAAAATAGGTATCTAATTAGTTAAATGTATCTAGATGGTTATTACCATTTTATAGTGTAGTACTTAAAGGATTCTATACTATAAAAGTAAAATAGAACTTATTATGTGAAATACCGAAACTAAAATAAAAGGAAATCCTAACTAATATTATAACTGCGAATGTGAGTTTGTTTGTTTATTGCGGTTTCAAAGCTATTAATCGTACCAACGTATTAAATTTGGTGCAGACATAGGTTGCATCCCTGGAAAGGGCAAAGGATAGGCTTTTTATCCCAGAAAATTAACGAGTTCCCGCGTAAATTAAAAAAACTTATACTACTTGGATAACGTCGCGGGCATCAGCTAGTAACTATAATCGAAATCATGTATCGAACTTTCGTTTCCGTAAGTATTTATGCTGTCATTTCAAGAAAATTTAGATTGATAAATATGCTAAGTACCACTTCTACAGCCCATTAATGTCCCACTGCTGGGCACAAGCCTCCACTCTCGTAGGAGATAGGAAATTAGAGCTTAGACCCACCACGCTGCTTTAATGCGGGTTGGCGGTCTTAAACGACTATTATCATGTTAGTGATAATAACCGGGACCGACAGCTTAACGTTCTTTCCGAGGCCCAGGGGTGAAACACCGCCAACTTCCTAACCTCGGGCTAGTATTGAGAATTAATTGCTAGTCAGAAAGACCCAACACTTAATTATGGCCCGACTCGGGACTCGAACCCGGGACCTCTTCGGCCGCAGTCGACCGTGGTAACCACTAGACCAACGAGATATGCTAAGTACTTAATAATAATTACTAGACTAAGTTCAGACGGTGCAGTCCCTAACGTAGCACTAGGCACTATAGTAGTCGGAATATCTGTTCATTGCACAGTTCTCGAGTCAACTAGTCTGAGTGACTTTAATTCATCGAATGCGATGCCATCTGGGATTACTTGAGGCTGCCTCGGTTAAGACTACTGGATGTTTGTTTGTCCTTAGTTGAAGTCCTTAATAGCTAGGAAATACCTACTTATTTACACAACACAAACAATTTTTTTATACTGTTTATTTTCCAATTGAGCTACGCAGAGGTACCTACTTGGAAGTATTCAAAATGTTCGATTTTAACTAAAATCTCTCTCCATTCCTCATATTTTAGGTAGAGATTAAGTGTTTTACGCTTTTTTAAACGTACGATTTATCCAGGCCTCGCTTTTCTTCATATCAAATAGATCTATGTTCTAAGAAAAAGTAGGTATATAGGAAAACGTACACTAGCAAGTATAGTCTTCGCAACAGTTACGACATAAAGTTTAACAAACTTTGTGCTTAAAGTGTGCACACGTGATGCTACGATACCTCAGTGATTCGACGCAACCATTTTTTCAATATTTGTAGTTGCTCGAAAATGCTCTAACAAAGGCAGTAAACAGGCCTTATACGTTAAATTTATAGCACTTCTGCTACTTTCTGCAGATTATTTAGAAAATTTTTATGGCAGGATAAAACACGGCGCCTAGACTGGAAAAAGACGTGAAAAGCTTAAGCGTGTGACTCTCTCCCTTAAGTAAGTATAGATGGAAAAAAAAAACCTATTCGTTCTTAATTATTTTAGTTAGTGTTGAAAGTCTTGAATGATTAGGAGTCGCGGTGGCAAATTTTTTGAGAAGCAAGATGTTGCATGTTCGATTCCCACTCATGTTTTTTTTTGTTAAATGAAATAGCGAAACTATAAGCAAAAAAACTTACGTTCATAAGGGGTGTCCGATTGGTCACTCTTATGGGTACATACTAATGAAAGCTGCTTCGCTACGTGAGGATTTCGCAAAAATCGATCTCAAAATTATTTTTTTGTACAATTAAAACGGATGGGCTCTTTCAGAACTCTTCTGTTTATAATAATTATGTAGAAAATACCAAATATCAGTATTATTGCCGCACTCAGAGTCACTTAATAATTACTTAAGGAATACAAAATCTTTAATGCTTAGATTACTAAACGACTTTAGTGTCGCTGATTCTGTATTTATTATTTAATTTTTTGTATCCTTGAAAATACGTACAAGTAATTTTATGTGATAATCAGTTTTATAAATTATTTGTAAATGTAATTAATATAATGTTTCCTGTTGGAGAAACGTGCGGCTTACCGAACGTTACATACAAGAACATGAAACATAATTAATTGTGAGAATGTTTTGAAAACATCAAGTTGGTGCAAGTATGTCTTACAGATTCAATAGACATCGCGGAAGACAGAGTTTCTCGTGAACTTCACTGAAGTTGGAATAAGTTTCTATGCATACCCTTAAATTGAAATGGATACGAAACACTATGGTGGTTTGCTTGGTAGGTATTAGTTTTTATTCTAGCATGATGAAAGCACTCGGCTTTGCTCCCCTCTACATGATAAAGGTATCCTCTGAGCGAAATGTCAACTTTCTAGCACTAGGGTTTCGGCTGGGCGTTGTTAAATCTGTCAGTGAATGAGTGAGTCAGGGGGTTACTACCAGAGCTTTAAGCATTATTATTTTAAAATGACAGTTTTATGTAACGTACCTTGCTTGACATTCCTTAAATAAGGATTATAATTCTAAAACACGAACGTAACAATATTAAAACTATACGGCTAGCGATTGTAGTATGCCCCCCGAACTCTTTCTCTTTATACATCATATGTTTTTTTTGTTTACGTGGTGGAAATCTTCCTAAAATATCCAACATCCTGGGGTGGAAGTCGGGTTAAGTGAGATTTTTTTCTCACTTATACTCCCTCAGTGGCATCATAAGCGCCTTTAATATGTATTACATATTGGGATGCTTATTGATCTAATATGAACGCAATCGGAGCCTGGCTTGCGCGACGTTATATTTTGGGCTCGTCCCTAAGCACGCGGTCCTTCGACTTCACGTGCCGTCCGACTTCCCAGGGCCATTTTTAGCTTTGTTTAGCCACTAGCCTCGCACGGTCGGTAGTAGGTATCTTCAAAAAATTAGAATCAGTTGCTTCAATAAATCTCTATAAATAAATAAATAATAACGAATAAAGTAATTTAAGATTTATATAAGTGCTTTGCGAACGCAAGTAGGTACATATAATATTTTATAGAGTCGCCTCACGCGCTGTCTTCAACGGTCCCTGATTGCAGTCCGATCGAAATTATATTTCTACCATCGAACATTCAACCCCGCCGGCATCATAAAACTTGTTAAATATTTGATTTTGTATAATATTATCTTGTAATATTGTCTTATGTTATAGAACTATTATAAAATTCAGAGCGCGTGATTCTATTTGAATTTCTTGGAGTGTTTATTTGCTTATGTATTTTTCCATCAAAGAAAATGGAAATTATTTTTTTTTTGTTTTATTATTCCTTAAATAATTCGATTTGCAAGATTTAAGTCTAGAAACTTACTAATCCGCGCTTCAATTATTGTCAAAAGTACCTTTAATTTTATACAATGAAAGTAGTAATGTAGATATTATTTACATTATAAACATAAAAGTATTTTCCATAATAAAGAAGGGACGAAAAAAGTCTTGTATATCTCATAAATATTACAAGTTCAGAAGTATATTATTATAAAGTGTATATTAAACCCTTCTGAAATGTTTAGAATTTCTATGCGCTTTTTATACGATGCATTAGATTCCTCAGTGCCTGAAGACGAAAGAGTAATGACTTACGGCTCCGAAACATGGTCGCTTACTATGGGCTGAAAACAAGCGGCTCAAGACCGTACTCTGTGGCGATCCATGCAGGGGACTTTCGTCCAGCAGTGGACGTCTATAGGTTGAGACGAAGACGACGACATACACTAACGCGAGTTGGTGTTAAAATATTCAGAGATTAATAAATAGGTTTTGGTAAGTTTGTAACTTATTATTTTGTAGGCCCAGAGATTATGTGTCCCTGTAACATTTATCTCTTTGATCCCAATCTGTAATACTTTAATATTCGATTTTCCGTAATATCACCGCGTAATATTATTCGAAAGACTCTTGCTATAAGCCTCAGCCCACAGGAAATTTTCATGATACCTAACAATATATTTATTTTATGGATTAGTACCTCCTTTTCTATTTGATTTTATAAAGATTTATGATTACGAATTAGGTAAGTATAAAAATTATTATATTTTGATAATTTTTCAACAAGCAGCATTTTGAGCAGAGCACTTACCGTATAAATAAACAGTCTTTTAATATAATAAATATTAATATAAAAGTACAAATAAAATGTGACATGTTTATTGTAGCTACGAGCTCGTACTACCCACATTAGCTTCTTTACTCGGAATAAAAAATTAAATAATATCACTGCGCCTCAGCCCGTCTGAGGTATTTGTTAATTCTGCCTCCATTATATAGAATTCAGTTTTCTTAAACCAACGAGGGTTGGTTCCTCAACTGACGTAGAGCTTGTCAGGCTAACAATGGAAAATTTGCACATACGAAACTCGGCATTTTATTCTATGCTTGCGTTGAAGTATTCTGTAAATATTAAAATAAGCTTTGTTATAGTATTAAATCAGTTTTTCGGTGGTTTGAATTAACTTGTTAAAGTCACTTTATTTGCTTTAGTTCTGCATAATTTTTGGAGTTTACCTCCTTTAGAATCGATTTTATATATAAGCCCGGGGTATGAAAATTTTTGAGGAGTAATATCAAGATTTCTCCGTTACGTTAGTGACTTTATGTTTCCATGACTATGTAATGTATTTTGATGAATATAAATTATATAATGATTATAAATAAATGTATCAAGCATGCTTTCAGTAATATAAAAAATGCATTAATTTACCCTCATTTACTAATCTATATATTTTATAATCATTCGAAAAGAGTAAACTCCAGTCTTGCGTCGAAGCTGACACACACAATTTTATTTTCTTTGTCCTTTGGAACAATTGGAAAATAATATCTATGTAGCCGGTAGATACATGTATTTTTTAAAACCTATTTGAAATAAATGTGATCAACAACTAGATATGACCATTACCTTGATTAACTGCTACTTAGCAAAGTAAGATATTTTTTCCTTAATATTTTTTAAATAGAAGAAACTTTAAAATCACTTACTTGACGATTCTAATTAAAATAATATTACTAACTACAGTAGTGGAAGCTCTATAGCTAAAAAAATAACACTTACGCTTTATATTTGACTGTAACATAAATATTAAAGTCATTGCATAATAAGGGATCTCAAAAAACTCCTCGAGTGTAAATGCAAGTATTTAACAAGACTATAATAAAATACGGTGAAAATTGAATATTCACGCTTGCAAGCCGAGGTTGATGAACTTTGAGGATCTTGTGAATATTAATACATGCCGAAGGACCTGGAAGCCTGACCCTGAATAATGGAGGACTTTCTTGAAAAAAAACGAAGGGCTCTAGAAAATAAGTAACAATGAACGCTTGAGAATAGGTAGATTAAAATATATTGTGTGAACAAGGAGAAATATTAAATTTCATGCTTAAAAGTTTCTGCTACCTCGGAAGTTGTGTGTATTCAATTAAAAATAAAAATTTTAACATTTAATATATTTAAATTGATCAGAAACTGTTATAAGAACTGTACAAAAAGGAATAGCTATAGGACAGAATAATACCTTTTGATACCAATTAGTTAAGTATATCCATAGTAAGTACCTATATGTTACATAGTAGGAACTAGTTTATTGGTTTTAGGGCTCCTAATGTAACTGAGAAAAAAAAAACAATAAAAATTAAAACAAAAAGAATTGTGTGTGTCAGCTCCGACGCAAGACTGGAGTTTACTTACGAACGAAAAGTGTTTCCATGGAAACATAAACATAACGTAACGTAACGGAGAAAGTTTGATTTTACTCCCCATAAATTGTCATATCCCAAGCTTATATATGAAAATCGATCCTTTAGGAGTAAACTCCACAATACTATTATAATAATTTAATCTGTGGTATGCCCTGGCTGATCCTGGCTGTAGGTACTTCATCGGACGTAAGTTGACTGATTACCTGAAACAAACAAAGATTAATTTAGTTATTTAAGGAATGAAATAGATACATATAAAAATTCATACAAATATCGTTAGGTATATTTTATTCTATGCTAATAATATTATTAATGTGAAAGTGTGTAGTAGTGTGTAGTACGTCTGCCTGTCTATCTGCTACGTTATAAGGGCCTGTCTGTTCCACCAATTTTGACGACATTTGGCACATATCGCTTGCATTCTAGCGAAGCGAGGCTTATTTTATCCCGGAAAATCAAAAGTACTCTTATGTCAGGACTAATGACCCTAAATTCACGTGGACGAAATCGCGGGCATCATTTAGGAAATTGTAATAATTTCCTCTATGTTGTAATAATTTTTATTTTAATACTATGATAAAAAGTATTCAATTTATTCTTGGAAATTCTGTTAAGAAAATAATGGAATAGAAAAAAGACAGGAAACTATAAAAATAAGTATGATTATGTATTATTCAACACACAAAAAAAAAAAATAGCTAAAAATAATACATGGTATTAAATGCAGAATAGTCTTATATTAAGTTGAGCTTATTGATAGATAAAATCTTAGTAAGTGAGGTGTATCATTGAAGCGGCGAAATAGATCACTCCCTGTAGGGAAACGTCAATCGGCTACTGATTTATAGAGGGTTCGTTGGAGTCGCCGTCAGCAACGTCTACTAAACTGTCCCCTGTACTATAACCGTTTTGCTCGTGCTCTACCGGGCCACCGGCAAACAAGTCACTCACATGCCGTCTCTCCCTCATCCAAAATGCGAACCCTAGGAAATGCCTTTATAAACGAATCCATTTTAAATTCTGAATAGTCTACCAAAACACGGACGGAACTTTCAGACATGACATGCGTGTTAACGAAATGTTGGCGCTTGGTCAATTTCAACGGAAATTTTATAGAGTTTACATTGAATTTCGTAACAAATTAAATCGTACCTCCCCTAATGGATCCGTTCACCGAAGTTCGATGCTTTCAAATCGAACATTTCTAGTTTTCTTTTAATTAGAGAAAGTCGGAAATACATAAAACAAAAATCCCTAACAAGGAAAATTGTTAATTTGCAAGGGGTCTTTTATGCAAACTTTCAACGCTAACTTGACCTAAGAATTCAATCAGGACTCGGTTGGCAATAATTGCACGATCCGAGAGCGCACTATTGCGAAACTTTACATCCCCTTGTTGGTGTTCTATTGAAAACATCTTACCGTTATTCGTGCTGCTTGGCTGGTAATAAATTGCTACTAGACGGGCTACTCATCATATAAAGTTATTTAATCTGCAAATGCAAATCCAAATTATGACTTCCGCTGCTTTGGGGAAAAATGTGTTTTTGAAGCAGTTCTGCGTCACCGCGACTGAAAGATCTGTTTTAGGAATATAATTATGCCAAGAGCATTTAAAGAAAAATAATAAGGGAGACATCTTTTGCGGAACATATCTGAATAGAATTGAAACATTTTAGGAGCGTTGAAGAAGTTTTTAGTTCAATTTAACGGCAATCAGGACGGCCGTTGAAGACGGGGCGTGAGAGGAATACCTAAATTATTAAACGTGCCGGAATGATGGGATGCGGCGGGACAGCGGCCCACTAATTTGATATTTGCGTTGTACATCAAAATGGATCATATTTCAGGAGTATCTCTGTTATATTATTTACTTAAATACCGCTATTGTTACTTTGTTACGTAATATAAATTCACAGGTTTGTACCATTGCAAAATAGTAGGTAGCCGAACTTTATAAGGCATGCTTTCACAAGTGTGACAAGGAACATAAACATGCGTAAAATAGTGCCGCTGAAAGCCATTAGCGTTCCACGAATTTGAGTGAAAGAGAAAACACACTACAAAACGGGCACGACAAAACGTCGGTGCGAAAAATCCAAGAGTATATTAATTTTAATTATTTTTTTGCTAGCAAGCCCGTCCACACCAACGTTAACATTTCGTATTCACAAGTTTTGTCTTTAAAATCAATGTAACTAGAATATTTAAACGCTATTACTATTTACTATCTGCATTTTCAATTTTTTGTGTATTCCAATCAAACAATGTATTTACGCCGCCGCGTTGTTCGGTCGAAATGTAGGGACATCATCAATATGTGAAAATCTCATTCGGGATTTAACATCGGGAATGGTGAAACATTTATGATACGAACACAAGCAGAAACCAAACAATTTCACGAATGAACGTGCCCTAGCATACAATAACGTTGATTTTTAAGGTCATACTCGTTTTAATTGCTCTGTAGGAACGGGGCGCTTGACTTTTAAAATTTTTTTTAAATGGATTTCTTTACGAACGCTTTTTTTTGTATAAAATTTAATATACTTCACTTCAAATGTATATAATTTTAAACGTTACATTTTCAAGTGAACCGACGTTTCATGAGGATAATCTTTCATAGAAACAGTACGTAGACTAAACTACGTACTGTCTATATCGCATCTCAATGAGAATGCAAAAAAACCGTAAGGTCAATTGTTTTACTTAGATTGAGAATTACTTACATTCAGATTACTTACGTTCAAAATTCCTAACACTCAGAGTTAGGTATTTATAGATACTTGAAAATTGTCGAAAAGCATCTATGTAACCATAATTGTTAAATGGGTAATACCTATGAACTGAGGCGTAATAAATGCTTGCATATTGGAAAACATTTGTACGAATTCCTAAAAATTAGCATTAGCTGTTTGACAAATCCTACCATAAGTTTTACGCGCTCAAACTACCTACTTATTATGTAAGATTCTCTTACACAATCGGGCCTCTGGTTTTGACGTATTATCTATGTTGTCACTAAAGGTCCTTGACAGAGTGCACCTATCTGCAACAAAATCTGCTAACATAATACCGGTCACGAGCTGCCGATGGGCCTAAATAGATGAACTATAAATTCATTGTCTAAGTTTGCTAGGACAGCGCTCTCTGGACTCAGAAGATTAATTTTCTCAGTTCAGATTGTTTCGTAACCCATTGTGCCAGTGATAATTGGATTTTCTCCACTATCGATGATTTAGGTGCTTAAACTTAACTTTTAGGGGGAACTTAAGCTGAATGCTCGGCATGTTTGAGTTAATTACCTCATTATTCTTATCTCATTTTTCCTTTTTCTGTGAGGCTGTTCGCTGCGACTCGCATAATGTCATCCGTTTACCTAGTGGGGATCTGCACATACGACGCTGCAGTTCTTCCAGTGTGAAAGCGCGATTCCAGCACCTTGGAACCCAACGTCTATCAGTCTCCCTTGGACGACTTTGAACTCGTCTCCCCTAGCGCTGTGCTGAGCGATGTGGTCTTATTGTGGGAGGTCCCGGGTTTGATCATCTGTACTGTCAGTTTGGAAATGTATAATTTGGGGTATTGGATTACTAAAATTAATAGGGGTACCCCTAACAAGCTAGCCCGCTACCATCTTAGACTGCATCATCAGTTACTATCTGAGATTGCAGTCAAGGGCCAACTTGTAGTTGAATAAAAAAATAGTCATCTGTGGTCAACCAAAAACATCAGTTTTATTGTACTTTTTGATATCACAGGGCTTCCTTTGAATACAAACAGTTATAAAAGTGTAGCTGGTGTACGATTTACTAGGAAAACATAGCATGCTACACAGGAATGTTGCGCCACGCCCTCTGCGTGCTCACACCTCTAAAATACCAATTATTATGCTTGTCTATTATTTTTATTAATGTAGTATATTTTTTTATTGCCTCTTGTATAGCTTGCGGTAGCACTCTTCATCATACGAATGTGTATAAAGTATGTACACCGTTGATACTATTACGAGTATCACTGTTTTTTATAATATACAAGATAATGTTGGAACGAATCCAAAACAAATTTTTAAGGTTTATGTTCTAAAGTTATATGGGGTGTATCCGGGATATCGTGTGCTACATCCCACTTTGTTTGTTATGAGCATGGTGGGGTATAGCAAACTTGAACTGAGGAGAGAAGTGTCGCTGGCAACTTATTTATTTAAGGTCTTGAGGGGGTAGGTGCACAACCCTGCTACCTTGCAGGAGTTACGGTTGTGGGTGCCGACTGATAGTGTCTCACGCAGACGTAGGCCACCGCCACGTGCTTGCTGCAGAGGGCGCCACTGGTATGCGCGACTCGTACGCTCAACGCATTGGCTGAACAGAGGGACCTCTTCGGCAGCTCACTGAGCACGTTCATAAAAACGGTATGTATTAAGTTAGTTTCAAAGTGTAGGTATGTTTTTGGTTGTTAATTAAGTCTATTTAATTGTAAATATTTTTTGTAATATATAGGTATATGTTTTTTGTCTTAGTCTATCGCATTAGGTTATACCTGTAAAGATAGATTTAAGCTGGAAAATAAATAAATAAATAAAAAGCAAAATAAATAAATAAATAAAACTTAAGCATTACTTTAAATTTCTTATATTTTATTTTTCCATTGTTTACAAAATTACACCCTGTAATTATTGTCCTGAACATTGCCTGTCCTTTCAAGTATCAGCAGTCAAACTTTTTTCACTGCAAGCAAATATGGTTATGCGCCGGATACACCACGACCTTCACCAATCTGTTAACCAGATAAAACATTTTTATTTAATAATATACAAATACGCCTAAAATAGCTTGCCTATCAAATCCTGACCAGGCTATTTTTTTTATGACAGGTTTATTGTAGGCATATTTAGTGTTTACATTATTAGTGTTTACATTATATGCTTACATAGTAAGTACCTATTCTGTGCACCGGGTCATTCGTAAAATAAGTACGCTCCTTTATGCTCAGCCTTCCGCACTCACCAAAACCTACCAAAAGCCTAAAATTACGTGTAGGTATCCTTTGTGTTTCTTTTTTAAAGCGTAATAAATGCTTTAAAAGTCACGAATCCCGCGAAAACCTACATTATGCTGCCATATTATACGATGTCTATGCTTCCATACTAATATTATAAATGCGAAAGTGTGTCTGTATGTCCGTCTGTCTGTCTGTCTGTCTGTCTGTCTGTCTGTCTGTCTGTCTGTCTGTCTGTCTGTCTGTCCGTCTGTCTGTCTGTCTGCTACGCTTTTGATGAAATTGATTGGCTCAACTGATTTTGATGAAATTTGGTACATGGGTAGATTGTATCCTAGGGAAGGAAAACATAGGCTAATTTTTATCCCGGAAAATTAAAGAGTTCCCGCGGGAGTTAAAAAATCTTAATCCACGCGGACAAAGTCGCGGAATGATCTAGTCTAAAATAAATACAATTACGTGCGTTTTAATTGTGAACTAAAATCTGAACCAGCGCGCAGGAGAATGATGACTTTCCCTCCGAACATAATATCAACGATCGGTGCAGGTAAGTATTATTTAGTATGGCTACAATATTATCATCATTACCTTATAGCGTCGGCACAGGGACATACATTTTGATAAACATTTTCACACAGTTTTCACTTCGTTCTGGCAATTTTTTTGTATTTTTTTATCTTCCAGCTTAAATCTATCTTTACAGGTATAACCTTATGCGATACCAAAAAACGAACTAATAAAAAGTTAAAAATCTAAATTAATCTAGTAAAATAGAATCTTATTCACATTTTTATTGAATGATATTTTATCACTGGATATTGAACTATAGTGTTATATATTTTTGGAATCTACTCATCATTTTATAGATGATGATTATATAGTTAATCTTATTTTCGTTTTTTTTTCAACTTTAGTCTTTAATGCGGGACCATGATCACCCGATCATTTTTTTTTTAAATTTTACTAGCCTATGTCACCCGGAATAAGCTAGGGATTTTAACGATACCTCATTTATCAAAATCTATAAGTTATGGTGGAATATACAAACTCACATACATACATACATACATGAATCCTGAAAACAATATACTCCTTTTTTCAGGCAGTCGTATAAAAATATATACCTATACTTAAAAAAAAATATTTACAATAAAATAGACTTAATTAACAACAAGAAACATACCTATCCTATGAAACTAATTTAATACAATTGTAACCGTTTTTATAAACTCACTCAGTGAGCATTATTATCTAATAATAATGCTCACTGAGCGATTAGATCATATTAGATAAGCTATCACATCGCCCATCGACTTAAACCAGGTTACAGTACTAACTTACCACCACTACAGCCTACCAACGTCCCACTGCTGAACACAGGCCTCCACTCTCATAGGAGAGAGGGAATCAGAGCTTAGACCCACCACGCTGCTCCAATGCGGGTTGACGGGCTTTAACGACTATTATCTTGTTAGTGATAATAACCGGGACCGACTGTTTAACGTGCTCTCCGAGGCACGGGAGTGAAACACCGCCAACTTCCTAACTCCGGGCTAGTACTGAGGATTTCTAGTCAGAAAAACCCAGCATTTAATTATGGCCTGACCTGGAACTCGAACCCAGGACCTCGTCGGCTGCAGTCGAACATGCGAACCACTAGACCAACGAGCAGACTAACTTACAGTGTCTATGAATCACTGTGGTGATAAATGATTGGGATTGTGATAGTTGTAAAGACTCCAGCGTAACAATTGTTCCAGTCATGGTTGACTGTGCGCAAAACTGTGTTTATTGGTTCCATTTAAAGTAAAGTAAATCTACCATTCAGCATAGATGGATGGGAAAGTTACGGGAAAACTTTGTGTGTGCGGACGACCTTACGTGCGGAGATCCCGGGTTCAATCCCCGGCAGGGTCAATTTGGTAATTTATTATTTCTGAATTTTCTCTAGCCTGGTGGGAGGCTTCGGCCGGTTGGCTGGTGACCACCCTACCGGCAAATACGTGCCGCTAAGCGATTAAGCGTTCCGGTACGATGCCGTGTAGAAACCGAATAAGGGTATGGGTTTAATAAAACTGCCATGCCCCCAACAGATTAGCTTGCTAAAATCTTAGACTGAATCATCACTTACCATCAGGTAAGATCGCAGTCACAGGCTATCTTGTAGTGGATACAAAAAACAAATATTAATCCATACAATATTGGCTTACGCACAAAGCTCACGTTAATTTGATACGTTAAGTTACACAGTCAGAGCTCGAGTGTGGATCCACCTTAACGTGTCACACATCCGAGCAAATCGGACTTGCAGACGACTTTAGTAGGGGTCTTTTCACACTTTTTGTGATGAGTAATCCAACTTTGTAGAGATTCGATGTTCCCGCAATCTTCCGGGTCAGGTAGATGGCGGCAATAAAAGTGATGTGTTTTATGAGCGTCGTCGTCAAACCAAACATAATCCAATGCCTTGTGATTGTCCAGCAATGTATTTTTAAGTGAAACCACGTTGGAGATTGTTCACTGAATTTTACATGAGAATTTGTTTTCTTGCAGCTTTTTTGTAAGTTTTATACATTGCTGAAAAAATCTTACTTATACTAATATTATTGTCAGTGCCTCAGTGCCTGAAGACAAAAGTCTTCGAATAGTGCGTATTGCCAGTGATGACTTACGGCTTCGAAACTAGGTCGCTAACTATGGGCTTATAAGAAGGCTCAGGTTCACTTAGCGGGCGATGGCGAGAGCTATGCTCGGAGTATCCCTGCGTGATCAAATCAGGAATGAGGAGATCTGTAGGCGAACCAGAGTAACCGACATAGCTCGAAGAGTCGCCAAGCTCAAGTGGCAATGGGCGAGGTACATAGTTCGTAGAACAGATAGGCATTGGGGTTCCAAAGTGCTTGAATGACGGCCTCCCGCCAGGAAGCGCAGCGTTGGACGACCCCCCACTAGGCGGACGGACGATATCAAACGTGCAGCTGGGAGCCGCTGGAAACAAGTGGCACTAGACCGTGCTCTGTGGCGATCCATGCAAGAGGTCTTCGTCCAGCTGTGGACATCTATAGGTTGAGCCGACGACGACGATACTAATATTATAAATGCGATAGTTTGAATGGATGGATGGATCGATGTTCGTTACTCAATCACGCCAGATCGGCTGAACGGATCTGGATGAAATTTAGTACAGAGATAGATATAGTCTGGAATAACACATACACAACAAATAAATATAACATATTTACTTTTTACCCCTGAAAATTAAAGATTTCCCGCGGGAACCCAAAAAACCTTAAACCACGCGGACGAAGTCGCGGGCATCAGCAGGCTATAAAAAGGCTTAAATTAAAATGTTTTTTAGAAGTAATTATTATATTATATTGTTAAAAATTGAGAAATTTTCTACAGATCTATCCATGTAGGTACATGTACAGTTTACCAAGTACCATACAAACGCGAAAGTTTGTCTGTCTGTGCGCTACGCTTTAACGGCCCATCAGTTCAATAGAGCGACAGGTTGTTTCCCGAGGAAGGACGTAGGATCTTAAATCTCGGACTTTTTAAAAATCTTTAAAAAACACACGGACGAAGTCGCGGTACCTCTTGTACTAAACTAACCTATACCCCTGTTAGCATTATTACTGTTTGTCATTATATCTCATGAAACAGAAAGTATAATAACTGTCAATTTGACTCGTTTCATGTCATCCGATTTATAGGCCTATTACACTGCACTTTTTACAGGGACCCTTTCCCTTGAATCAGTGTAGTGTAATAAGATTTAGGGAGTAAGGGTCTCTAAATTGGTCCTTATTGCTGTGTAATAAACGACGCCCTATCTAGCGGCCACGCCCACCCTTACCACAGGGCCCTGTAAAAAGTGCAATGTAATAGGCCTATTAATCTGTGGATACGGACGCCATATTGAAAATTATTAGTATAAATCAGTGTGTTTAGATGATGGTAATTCAGTCTCCTGCCGGCAGACTTAGCGATTATTGAATACTTTTGTGTTTAGATCGCAATTTGATTTAGAGCTTAACGATAGCAATCGTGGCCGGATCAAATGAATATTGTTTTTAAGTTTAACCAACTTTTATCTAATTATATTAAATCTCTCGTGGAACCTCTACACGTTTAACCATTTACTCGTGCAAGTTTCAAATCAGAGGGCAAATATATTAAAAGTATTTTATTAACACCTACTTCTGGATTGTCGCTTACACCTTTATGTTTAAGTCAAGCAATTTATAAAAATAACTACTCCAACAATAGATAATCTTGGGACCATATCCTGTCAGTCACACACAATTATTATAAGCCATAGGTGCAGTGGCATAGTTTCACAATAATTACAGCCGACGTTCCTTAACCTCGGTTGGTATACCGACTTTTAAATAAATGAGGCGACTGTTATTGATCTTTTCTAATTGTGTTAGAGCTTCACTGTCGATCGACGGCCCTCTCATTAAATATTGGTTAAAAGTGGCCGTGAGTAACTTGTTTGTTAGAATGGACAACCTTTATTGGCTTCGTCTTTTTACGAACTCGTAAAGTCGGTGCCAAGTTGTACTAAAGGCGGGCGGAGGGAGCTTTCCTCAATTGAGATTGAAGAAATCATTGATTCCTGTTTCATCAAAACCTTGGGGCTGCACGAATCAAATTAGAATAGACATTAGTAGGTAATAGAATTAATTTACCTTTAGCTTTAATTATTGATGTACAATATATCTATGCATAGATAGTCCTAATAAAATTTATTACTATTTAGGACTGTCTATGCAATATATATGACACCGTAAAATTTCAATAACCGTCAGATTGCAATCTAACGCTTTTTTTCTCAATAGATTGTAAGCTGTCGACAGATTGTGAATCGTTCAATATTCTGAATGTCAATTTTTGAAATAGCCATCGTATTTCCGTTTTCTTGTCTCTTTGTTTGTAGGTTAGGTTACGGCTAGACATAAATAATCAAGTAAAGCACTTAGTTTCTATCGGGTTCATATACTTACAAGATTACAATGTACCGAAAAATAATGCATTCAATTGTAATCTTTAGACAGTTTACAATTCCGCTAGATAGATTACAATCTAACGGTGACATAAACGTTATACATTATACATTATATATATATGTATATATCAAACCAAGTGAATAAATCCTTAGCAGTCGAATTATAACATTCGGAATTTTATACCGCGGTTTAACGTTTAGCTGAAATGTCATAGTCTAAATACGGCGGCCCACGTTTAAACACACTGTAATCGAGTTGCATTTCTTAGCAGGTTAAACACTGATGCTTGCTAGCTTACTGCTAATCCCATCTGAACACTAGCGACCGCTCGTGGCTTCAATCTTGTGAGAATTTAAAAAAAATCTGGCGATATTTATAATGGGAAACTCGGTGCTATCAGCTTTCTGGGTTCAAGAGTTTGGGCTGGACGTTAATAAATCAATCAGTGAGTGGATGAGTCAGAACTTCACTTTTTACTGAATGCAATTATTGAAAATGCATGTTTTGCAAGTGATGATTTACAGCTGTGAAACGTGGTCGCTTACTGTAGGCCTAGTGGGAAATTTTCTTCCCATTCGATCGCGACAACGTTAGCTACGATTTGTATGGAATTGTCAAACGCTTGACAGCTGGCGCTTGATCTATATCCAAGTGCATATAAATGGTAGGTAACATTATCGCTATCGAATACGTAAAGAAACTCCCACTCCGTATACTGATAAAGAGCCTCAGAGTCACTCAGCGGGCGACGGAAAGGAGTAGAGGATGCTAGGGACGTTTATCGGTTGAGGCGACGATGGCGATTAAAAATGCGTAAACTTCATCACTACGATCACACCCAGGAATAAATTCTGCTCAGGCATTTTAAGGACCTACCCTTTACTACCTAAGCTACACTTCAGACGTCATATCGGTAATAGCAAATAATGCATTGCGAACGCCAGCTTTAATTAGCGGCTCTTTGATGGTGTCTCATGGTTTACGGTTATCTGTTTGAAAATTAGCAATGAATTAGAACATATCTGCCGCAAATCTCGATTCTGGAAGCGCATTTGTCACTAAATATGTTTGCACTCCACATTATTTATCCGTCACTAATCACTCGAGCACACGCAATTATCGGGTTAGGTGGAATGACACTGTAGTGTTGATTAGACACATTTCAAGCTCGTCGGCTAACTGGATACACACGTCATTTTGGATTTTGTTTGCTAATTGATTAGCTCCAAGTCTCTTTTTGTGGCGTTTCTATAAGTCTCTCTTATCATCCCATTGTCGGTTCACTGCAATGAGTTGAGCACGAATCTCCACTAGGAATGAGAAGGGTTTGGCCTTAGTCCACTATACTAGCCAGGTGCAGACTTTAAACACCTTGAAGAACATTATGAAAAACTTTTGGGTTTGCAGATTCCTCACGATTTTTTCCTTCACCGTTTAAAGCAAGTGATGTTTAATTTCATAAAACGCACACAACTTAGAAAAGTTGAAAGTGCTTGCCCGGGGTTCGAACCGGCAACCCCGTACAGGAGTTTGGGTATTTTAACGACTAGGGTATCACTGCTTCAAGTTTTCTATAAGTAATCTTTTGGAAAAAGTATTTTTTGCAGATATAATGCTGACTAACTTCAAACCTTAATACCCGTTGTACCTGTTTTTTGGGAACTCCTAAACCCAACTGTCCTAAGACATAGCCATGGCTTAATAACACCTAATTGGACTCGGGTGGTCCTTAGGTTAGTATATTATTATTTATGCAGTATTTAAAAAAATTGTGAAAGCATCTTATTCTGAATGAATGCGCTACTAAAGGATTTTTTTCATTCTTCATCATCGTTGCCGTAGCCTTAACCGATGGACATCCAGTGCTGCACAGTCTCTTGTATAGACCTACACAGTCGACGCTCTCTTCACACTCGTTTAATGTCACCTGTCCACCATTCAAGACCTAACACTACGCTCTCCGGTGCGTGATCGCCATTCGAGTAGGTACCTCTAGACCCGAAAATTTGTATGTCAAATGAACTTGAATTTTATTAACAGTAGTACAGTTAGACGCACATGGAAATTATATTCGTCTAATTTCCATTTTCCATAAATTAGTCATAAGGATCATATTGTGCCAGATGCACATCGGAACACACATTTGTCAGTTAATGTGTCTACAGTCCACACTATATATCTGTCAGTAATCGCTCGAGCACACACAATTATCACCCCCTGTATTGCGAAACTCATCAATGCAATAATCGCGATCCTATTGCTAAACGAATCTGTATCTCTTATTGACTACAAATTCACAGTTCAAGCAAGAGTAGGTACCATGAATTCAACCAATGGAAACGATTGTGGCGGTCTCAATGTATCAATGGAGTTTCGTAATACGTTCACATGTTACGTAAAATGTCACTGCCGTTGAATAGACAAGTTTCGCGCGAATCGGCTAACTGGGCGCATACATTAGCAACCCGGGGGTGTATTAGCGAAGTACTGGTGGTAATGTAATGTCGATAATTAGACATCTAAAAACGGTGCTAATTATCTGCAAGTCGAGAGATTCTGATAGACTCTCTTGAGAAACGTTGCAAATGCTACACAGTAAAGTCGGTATTAACTGTCAGCTGTTGATAAAACACATTTCAATTAGTCCCGCCAACTATCTGACCCGGTGGCCAAAATTGAAACTAATTTTATGCCTGATTAGCTTTTGTTTCTATTTTATTTTTCGTATCTACTAGCGACGCTGTCACCGGGTCAGATAAGTTCGTGGGACTATACCTATATTGATAACGACAAAATCGAGGTTCTATAAGATATATGCATGACGTAACCGCTTACGTCGGCTATCGGATTCACCCAACTAACAACCTCACCCGCTGCTCCACTGAACTTTACAGATAAAAGAATAGAAATGCCTACTTAGGTCCTACACACTGTTTGTTCGAATCTTGTAGTTTTTTTCCTATCCAGAGACTATCCAAACATAATAAAATTGTGTTGTCGGTTGAAAAGAATCCCTGTAATCTTTTCATGTTATTTTTACCAACTTTATCAAAAAATACCTTTATATTTTATCTTTTTATTTGCATCTTGCGTTCATGTTTTTAAGAGGAAAAATAACATATTCTAGTTTATTAAAAATACTAAGAGTCAACGGCGAGCAGTCACGGCAACCATTAAAGTTACAAAAGGCTGTCTCTTTAAACAATACAATGAAAATAAAATAATTTATACAGGAAAGCTTAACTTCAAAAGAGTCTTTCACTCAAAAATAAAGCGTGTTGTAGTACCTAAACAAGGTGGAACATTGTTTTGCATAACAAAGAGAAAAAAAAACCTAAAGGAAAACATAAAGCCACACTTTATTCTCAGAATACTTATTCAAATGAGGCTGTCCCTTCTAAGTTTGTTTTCAATCAAAAACTCGCACAGCTTTGTGTCGCTAAACTTTATAAATGAGACGATTATCCACGCCGCGGCTCGCGTGAGATAGCGAATGTACGCGGCGAGAGTCGGCTACAGCGCCATCTACTCCATCCCAAACCTGTGGTCTGCATTACCCCGATAAGCAGCTACAGCGCTGGTCACCTGCGCTGCATGAATTGCACCGCTTTTTAACTCTCAGCCCCCTCATGCTAACTTCATCCGGCTAAAGCGCTCGCACTTTATTTATGACTTCGAACTTGACAACAACGCGGACAGCTCTGTAAAGTTTTCCCGCAGAAAAAGTAAATTTAATAACGAGTACGAACGACTAAGCTTATAATTTATTATAACGTTCTATTAGAGTTATGGCTTTAAATATTTTTCTGAAACGAAGCATTAAAACTCACCTTTCTAAGTCTAAAACCTTAGTAGGTAAATGCTATCAAAGTATGGTATTCTTATGTTTTCATTTACCTTGATTAACTACTTTTTATCTCATTTGTTTAGGTACGCAGTAATATAAAAACGTTCTTTATATTATAAACTAGTAAATACTTATTTTGATAATATTTTAGGGACACTATATGCAAGTAAAGTAGGTAATAACTATCATCAAACGATAAACTCACTAACTAACTGACAATAATATCAAACCACCGAGTCTAAAAAGTTAATATCCTATCCAAGAAACCTATGCGTCGTAGGGAAAACACGCTTTCTCTTCAAAAAACAAAAAAAAATATCCGCAGTGTTTTATGACATTATAAAAATTAAAGAAAAACCTAAATCAACCCGTACAGGGTCGCAGAAAAAGCTAGCTAGACAAGACTTATTTTGATCATATTGTAAGATAAAATAATATCATTGTAAAGATGCATAAATAAAAACATAAAAATGAATCTTAAATTACTACGTAGATAATAATAACGGTCTGAAAAGAGCACAATAATACATACACAGCAGTCTAGGAATAGTACATCAAGATTAGCTCGAGGCTGCAGTCTGATTACTTCCCACGTAAAGAGAGCTCGGTGCCTCCTGCGATTCTAAGATGAACATTTTGTAAATCCATTTTTAAAGAGGCTAACTCCTTCCAAGCTCATAAATCCGACGACTTCAATTACTTGCAAATAAGGTTTCAGTGGAAAATAAGAAGGGACTTAGCTTTTCACCCAAACACTTACACACTTTCACGCAAATACTTTCACTTAAACACGGTATACCTACTTCTCTACATAAAAATGTAGTGCATAAATACAATATACTTACCCTGAAATATTATTTTTAATCAACTAGATGATGCCCGTGCTAATGAGTGGATGGGTCGTGTGATAACAGATAGACAGACCGGCACACAAAAGTGTTTATGATATTAGTGGAAGTCCAACTGTAGTAAAAATCCAAACTTATAATAGACTTACTGATGCCCGCGACTTCGTCTACGTAGTTTTTGAAACACCGCGGGATTTTTTTTAATTTTCGGGGATAAAAGTAGGCTATGTCCTTCCTTGAGACGTAACCTACGTCTGTATCTTGCATCAAACAAACAAACATAAGAATGTTTTGGCCCTAACAGAATAATAGCTTTGTAGTTACATTTTGTACCCACAACATTAAGCTGAGTTAGGACCCATTGGTTGGCACGACAGATTCTATACGGTAATCAAGTTAAGTTAGATTTTAAGTTACTTTTTGTATTTTATGTTTACTATGTATTGGTTCAGCAAATAAAACATATCCTATTCTATTCTATAAGGGCCCACACAAAGACGTCATCTAATAATAATATGTGTTATGATTTTCGTTCTATTTTCTTTTAAATTTTGAATCTAGGTCTACCTATTAGATTAAACAATTTTAAAACTTAGTTTGTCTGTCTATAGATTAAGACATTATTCAACGCAGGTGCGACCTTTAAAATACCCGACAAACAGATTTTTCACACGTTCACATCCCATTATTGTGTGTTAAAGTTAATTTAAATCACGTTATATTAATCAAGTATTATAATTTATATAGTTATTTAATTCTTTTGTCACCTTGAAATTCGAACCTTGAATTCGAACCAATTAAATTATTTCGATGGAATCGCATAGGTATTTTTTTCAATTAAATTGTTCTCTGAAGGCTCGCAATATATCGTGTTAGTATCTATCGAATGAAAATAAATGGACTAAAAGTGGCCAAACGCCTGTACAGAATGAATTGCAAACAATATTACCTTTTGGAAACAATCTACGTTAAACCAAAATGAACCGAGAGTCCGTCGCAAATTTATATGAGGTACAATTTTTCTATCTAAGAAATAATTAATTATTATTTTCAAATACTCATTCAACCACTCAAAAACAAAACGAAAAGATTTTCGACTCTCACTTTTCAGGTCACCATGTTTTTTATTTTTTCGTAATTAAATAAAATGATTCTGTGTAGCGGTAGCAGGCTTTTAAACCTATGCTTGTCTTTACAACTCTTTTGCTACTACACCACATCAGCTTTCAGTTATCATCAAACATCTTTTTAAAATTGCCTACAGGATCTTGGGCCAAAAGGGAATGATGTGGCAACTCTTTATATTGCAATTTTTGTGTCCAAACAAAACGAATTTGCTGCGCAATCAAAGCGGGAATCCGATTGATGACATGGCGAAATAATTGTTTCATGAAATTGAAAATATAGCGGCTTGTGTTTGTGTAACTCCTTTAAAATAAATTCACGGCTCGTTTCCATGATCAAAACTCCAAAATCGAAAAGACTCCACGTGGATGAAGTTGCCTAACCGTAAATCAGCAGACTAAAATCCAAGAGTTAATAGTTGCAAACCCTACCCGTTCCATTATTATCATACCTAAAACAAGATATGGTGCTTAGTTGGTAGGAAATGGCAGTAACAAATATCTATAATAATTACAGTAGACATAGATCGAGTTGAAAGAGTGAAAAGCGTAGATTTAGATCTATATAGACTTAGGATTGGTCTGCGACCAAACATTTAGTGAGAAGTTAGTCGCTTCAGAATAAACTCATCAAACATTTTGCTCACTAATTGATAAGTAACTATTCATCTTTATTATTTTGTATGAATAACTTTTATCTATAATCCAATTAAGTAGATTATATCAAAGCAATGCAGACCTGCCCCATCACACCTGTGACATATCCTATAAAACTTTACCAATATGCCATATTTCACAGTCAACTTCAATCTCAAATAGCGCTATATCATGAAGCGATTTCGTACATAGGTATAAGTTAAGGAATTGGAGGAAACTTATCGGGGTAGCTCCTCGCATATTCATTCTCTTGGATGTGAAGCCTGTGGTACGTAGGGTTGCCTCAATTTTTTTAAACATAGGTACATAAGTGTACAAAACCTTTCTCTAGCATACCTATTTTCGAATTGTAAGTACGCATATTAATTTGATGTAATTGGATTTTATAAGTTTAATACGACCTGCCTGGCGCAGTTTTATGCGCTGTGGTCTTTTAATGTGATGTGGTGTGATTGAATTTTTTCTAGTCTGGCCTGGTGGGAGACTTTGGCCGCGGCTAGTTAACACCCTACCGGTAAAGCGTACTGACAAGCGATTTTGTTTTGCGTTCCGGTACGATTCCGTGTACAAACCGATAAGAGGTATGGGTTTAATATAACCATACCCTTAACAGGTTAGCCCGCTACCATCTTAGACCATTGATTATAATTACTATCTCAAGTTTATTTAACTTTCTGAGATTGCGCGAGAAATAAGCTTTTTTATTGAAATGAGGATTGGGTATAGCACCCATATTTTGTTCGTCTTTATTAAACGGGATAGCAATAAAACACTTGTCATTTTGTTTACTTTGAGTACTCTGCTATACTAACTGAGCGTTATAAATTATTGTTCTTGCAGAAATATAATGTACAAAAAATACTTTGCGATATTATAAGGAATTTTCACATATCATAGGGACGGCCCTGTGATAAATGGTTATATTTTCCAAGATGTATGTGCATTCCTATTATATGTGTAGACTAAAAACTTGGTTCTTATCATAAAGCGCTTTATGAAAGAAAATCCAGTGAATCTTTTTGTCACAAGCTGGATATCACCGAGAGAAGGTTACTTACGTTACACTGATAACATCTTTAGCGCATGTCAAGGTTATGTGTTAGCCATATTTTGCTCATAATAATATTCAGTAGTCTAAAATCTTCATATATATATATTTGAGAATATAACTAAACAGACAAAACTATTGGATATATAACTAGTGGTTCGCCGCGAGCTTAGACCTCGCGTTATCCATTAAATAGTTTTAACTATATAATTGTAAAATACTTAACTTTTAACATTAGACGCAAAAGAGCTAAAGAGTTATTCGAGAAACGAATAAACTTTTACAGAGCGCCATCTATAGACATCATTGTGAAGTTCTGTTAAAAATACTGAAGCTCATTAAAAATTAAATCATTTGGTTTCCTTATAATATTTATCTTATTTTGGTATTTGTTGTTCAAATACAGAATATAATTCAAATAATTGATCAAGTATCAGGCTCAGCCTATCAGAAAATTGAGAGTTATGAGGTCAACTTTGGACGTTAGAAAATCTCCACTTGGAAAGCCCCCTATTTTGTCAATTTTAGGGGAAAAATTAAAAAATAAATATATTTGTACTCTATTCCTAAATATCTTAAAAATTATATACCGCAACCCTATGTAACGCTATAAAAAATATTTTACTTCGCATTCGCTTCTATGAGAGCCCCCCTGAAATAAAGATATTTTTAACTTTTTAAGCCACATTCGGCTAGAGGCCATTGGCTTACATATTATATTTAAATTTGAAGTAATTAAGTTCAGTAATTCAGAAGTTATAAGGCTCTGACAGATGGTCGGCCGGACGGACGGACAGACGGACGGACGAACGGACGGACGAACGGACGAACGGACGAACGGACGGACAAGTGCAAATTCACTCAAGTAGACTCAGAGACCTTCGATGCGCTCGGACAATAATATTATAGATTTGATCTAATCAACTCTCATATCAACTCTGGTTTCATCTTAAAATATTGTTTTCTTCGTCCTTAAATGAGATGGACATTCTACGGAATTTTGAATTATTTATGTTTAACCTAACATTTAAAAAATTAACCTCTTTTTGACTTCTCATTTACTTACCTGCCTACGAGCTACGACTTACCAAGCTAGTGCCTTACTATTATAACTTATGCGATTTCTTACAATACATGAATTGATTAGTAAGGATTTTTTAACAATAAAAGCAAAATACTTATTGTTTAGTGACGGAAGACCAAATTCACTTAATTAGCAAGTAGATATCCGCTTGGTCCGTTTGGATTAAGGTTTTTATAAATATAATAGAAACTCTTTGATTTTCCGGAATTATAATATTTACTACCGGGTGCATAGAAGCTGATGTCACTCTCCAACTCTTAGACCCAAGCATAAGTCAAGTCGATAATGATTCTATCGAAATCCTAATTAATTTTCCACAACACAGATAATTACATCACATGTAATAGTTATGTAATAAGAGCCCTTATTCAATTAATATTCGTTATAAGTTTCCAGACCATATTTGTCGCGCGGTTGTCTCATCTCGGTTGTAGATTAGTATGTGCTGTCACG
The DNA here is from genome assembly GCA_964035005.1 of Erebia palarica. Taxonomy (NCBI): domain Eukaryota; kingdom Metazoa; phylum Arthropoda; class Insecta; order Lepidoptera; family Nymphalidae; genus Erebia; species Erebia palarica. The sequence goes on from OZ035983.1 coordinate 47,552,577, forward strand.
ATCTCGGCTCACCTCAAAACTAAGGATCACATACTCGGGAAGCAACTAGTTTTCATACCACTTGTGAATAGCGGAAGTTTATACTCAAAATTTAAACTTGCATTTTATTCAGTAGGAAGCAAATAGTTTTATTACCATAATCCACGTTTTATTACCAAATGGTACTTAATTAATATTTTAATGTTATTTAATAATTGACGACCTCCCTGGTGCTGAGTGATAAGTGCTGTGGTCTTCAAATGTTGTGTGGTGTGGTCGATCCCCGGCAGGATCAATTCAGGTATTAATTCAATTCAGTTCAATTTATTTATTTCAGGTAATGTGAACCCATATTAAAATACAATGTCAACATTTTAGAAAGATACAAAATGTCATTATTAAATTAAATTATACAAAAATATTATAATTACCTTATTAATTATTAATTATAAAATTATGAATTTTTATTTAGTTAGTTTATGAAATCCATATTTAGACGTTAATATATTAAATTATACTTAAATACGGTTAAATGCACTAAATGCACTAAATTAAATTAAATATACAGCTTAATCCCCTCTACGAAGATGATTGCGGCCAGTCTCTAGTACCTTCTCTCCGGCATTCGTACTGCAGCATGTCTATCGCAGCAATGCCGAAGGTAAGGACAATCAAGTCTGTCGGCAACCATCCTCAAAACTATGTTGGAGCTGCCCCGCACTCTGCGCACCAAAGACGCGCACCGCTTGCGTATAGTAGTGTTAAAACAGTCGGTGCGCGCGTCCGCAAACATGCCTGAGGCGCTGCAGAATTGGGGCAACCCCAACAACATGCGGAAAGCATTATTGTAGAGGACGCGGAGGTCACTGTACTTTTTCTTTGTATAATTAGCCCACAGGCTGCATGTGTACAAGGATGTACAGTACGCTTTGAAAAGTGTAACCTTGACACTCACTGAGCAACGTGCAAATCTGCGGGCTATCATGTTTGCTCTAATCAAGAGGGACCTCCGCTCCCGTTCAATATCAGCATCATCCTTGAGGTCCGCGGTGATTACATGCCCTAGGTATCTGAACTCCTCCACCATGTCTAGAGGAACCCCAGACAGCAAAACAGGTGGCACATTCTGAGGACTTTTTGTACCAGGGACCTCAAAAATCATGCATTGACTTTTCGCCACATTGTATTTCAAGCCATGACGACCTGCGTATTCCTCACAAGTTTGAACAAGGCTTCTCATTCCACAAATCGAAGCGCTCAGCAGCACCATGTCATCTGCGTAACTCAAGTTATTGACGCAAACGCCATCAACATGGCAACCCACATGCTGGCTACTGAGCGCGACGATCAACTCATTAATGTACAAGTTGAATAGAGTTGGCGACCTTAACCCACCTTGTCTTACGCCACACTCGAGCTGATATGAATCCGACATTGCCCCCGCCCATGGAACACTGTTGGATTGGTGCGCATACCAATACTGGAACATACTGACGAGTTCCTGAGGCAGATTTACGCGCTTAAGTTTTTTCCATAGAATCATCATCACCATCATAAGCCACGAGATCAAATGCCTTGGATAAGTCGCATACATAGGTGTCTTGCGATCTGTATAGTACTTGACGGTATGCTTAAGACACAGTATAGCACTTTCAGTAGACAGCTGAGAACGAAACCCGAACTGATTGTCGTGCAATTGTACATATTTATTTAACTGTGCATTAAGCAAACCGTCAAAAACTTTAGCCGTAATAGTGGCAAGAGAGATGGGCCTGTAGTTACTTTTATCGGCCAAATCACCAGTTTTATTTTTAACTACAGGCACTACCACTGTTTTCATAAGATCGTCCGGCAAGTAGGAGTGGCTCACGCACAGCGAATAGAATATAGCTAAGACTCTACAGATATGAGACCCGGCATGCTGAAAGTGCTCGATGCTGAGTCCATCGTGGCCCGGGGACTTGCCTTTGGATATTTGTTTTATTGCTTTATGTACATCTTTCGCAAGGAAAGAAGTCCCTACCAATAGTCCGCTCAAGTCAGCCTCGAGCACCCCCCTCGCCGGTCCCAGCGGCGACTTTACAAAAAAATGAGTCTTAAAAGCATTCGCTATATCCTATTAATCATTTCAGTTTTTTTTCTAGACTGGCCTGGTGGGAGGCTTCGGCCTTGGCTAGTCACCACCCTACCGGCAAAGATGTACTGCCAAACGATTTTGCGTTCCGATACGATGCCGTGTAGAAACCGATAAGAGTTGGGTTGGTAATATGGGTTTAATATAACTGTCATACCCCTAACAGGGTACCATCATAATTAACATCCCTTATACCATCAGGTGAGATTGCAGTCAATGGCCCACATGTAGCGGCGTAAATAAAATTGTGTGTGTCAGCTCCGACGCACAACTGGAGTTTACTCTTTACGAACGATTATAAAATATATAGATTAGTAAATTAGGGTAATTAAACGCATTTTTATAGTACCTACTGAAAGCATGCTTGATACATTTATTTATATAATTTATATTCATCAACATACATTACATAGTCATGGAAACATAAACAAGTGTTACTATGTAAACATAAAGTAAATAACGTAACGGAGAAAGTTTGATTTTAATCGACATAAATTTTCAAACCACGGGCTTATACGAGTATAAGAAAATCTATTCAACTCCAAAAAATCTAAACCCTGATAAAATGATGAATCAAAAGATCACAGTTTTTTACGTAATATGTACTACTTTCATATCTCCAATTTATAGAGCGATAATAATATTTCTATATTATTAATTCTAAATCATTTTAAGAGGTGGTGATGATATAATCTTTACTATTCTAACTTTCACTGATATACGTACAGGGAATAATATCCAATGAATATACTTCCAACGCAGGGCTATCAAATTTGACATTTATATGCATAAAGTTCGTTTATATGAAAATTCGGTGCTAAAATAATACTGTTTTTACCATGAACCTCATATAAATACGTAAATTGAATAAACTAGCCCCTTCCTACGGGTTAACGATTACGTTTTTTCATGAATATTATATTCATAGACTTTAGAAACCAGAATGGACAATGTATTTAAAATTAAATTACGTCTATGTCTTGGAAAGTCTGAGGATAAGTCGAAAAAGAGTGAACTCAATTAATAAAATTCCAGTGATTATTATTATGAATAAAGCTAGGTAATGTTGTAGTTTACTTAAAGTAAAATTCATACTTAATATTATTATTAATGAGAAAGTGTGTCTGTCTGCTAGGCTTTCACGATTCAACTTTTTAAACCAATTTTGACGAAATATGGTGTAGGTTACATCCTGGGGAAGGTCAAAGGCTACTTTTTATTTGGGAAAATTAAGGAGTTCTTGCGACAGAAAAATAAAAACTTAATTCACGCGGACGAAGTCGGTGGACATCATCTATTAAAAGAATAGTTTGGTATACAGAAACAGTGATCTCGCTCTATGACAATGTACGGCTGAAGCACACAATTCTATTATTATACCTGGCAAAATTGTGTAAAAAAGATTACTTTTAGATCTACTCTCGGTGAAAATTGCGCAGAAGTAACAAAATTTTCCAGTTAATACCTAAAATAAAATTGGGTATAGGTAATTGAATATATAGGGGCTTAATCATAATTTACCCCAATTTACCGATACATAGTAAGGTAAGCTAGGATTAGCAGAGGAAATAATGATATAATACACCGAATCTTCGATGATGAAGGTTGAAAATTAATTTAGCATTTTTTATCAGCCCCTTATAAGTGCGTAATGAAGCGCACGGATACCAGGAGAGCAGTGTAAGGAGGCAGTGATGCGATCGCTCTCGGACCGCATCAGGAATCAATTAGGAACGGCTGACGGCCACGACTTGCCTCCCGCATGAATTATTGACGACGTTGCCGGCCGCGTGAGCCACCCCTAACACATGATTTCGATCTACAACTGATTTTAAAATGAGATGTTCGTTAAGAACTAGTTTTACCACTGAAAATGGTTATCGCCTGAGGCGTATTTTTTATACGACTGCCTGAAAAGAGGAGTATTATACGACTGCCTGGAAAAAGGAGTATATTGCTTTCAGGGTTCATGTATGTATGTATGTGAGTTTGTATATTCCACCATAACTTCTATACGCCTTAACCAATTTTGATTAATGAGGTATCGTTAGAATCCCTAGCTTATTCCGGGTGACATAGGCTAGTAAATTTTTTAAAAAAAGATGGGGTGACCATGGCCCCGCATTAAAGACTAAAGTTGAAAAAAAAATCGCCAATAAGATTAACTATAATTATCATCTAGAAAATGGTGAGTAGATTCCAAAAATATATAACACTATAGTTCAATATCTAGTGATTCACAAAAAAAATATAATTTAATAAAAATGTGAATAAGATTCTAATTTAACTAGATTAATTTAGATTTTAACTTTTTAGTTTGATTTTGGCAGGGCAGTCGTGTTTAATTTTTTAATTATGACTTGTTGCTCCATAGCTCCGAGGATTTTGGGAAGATCGAAATGGGAATAGTACCAAGAGTTGAGAAATTTATCGAGACACGAGTGAGCTTTTGAATTTAGAAAATCGGCTGTTAACTTTTTTGGAATTTTGAAAAACGTAAAAAAGTCGGGTATTTCTTTACTTAGATGTAAAAAAACCGACTTAAGAAAAATGGGAAAAAGTGTCTTAAAGTATTAGATTAACTACAAAATGGCGAAAAAATTTTGAAAAACGGGTAATAATTGTGACCTACACGTGGTCCCTTTAGATTTGGAATTGTAGAAAAATGGGTATTTACCTATATAAAAAGGTGATGTAGCTTCTATGATTATTGACCGATCGTGATGATAATGGTGTTAAAAGATGCGGATGCATGCGCATGGATCCGAATGCGAGAAATGCATTCGAGTTGGAATTTTGAAAATCGGTAACTAAATTTTTGAATAATTTTGAAGAGATTTTATTTTTTTTAACCTTTTTTATTTCCTAAATTTTTGAATTCATTTTCGATGCTCCGATTCTTGCGGGAACTATGAAATCTGTGAATTTTTATCTACGAGTAATAAATACGTACATACAAAGTTGATCACACATTGGCGCAATAGCTGAAAGAGCCTCTTATTATTCTCACAGCATTCTCAGTAATGCAAAGTAAAGCCAGTTTTTTTCTAGTGTTCTGTATTTGCGATAATAATATAATTATAATAAACAATTCTGTAAAAATAATGTAGACTTGTGAAACTGTTGAACCCGTAGTTGGGACACCGACATGCTACTTGCCAACAAAATTCCATCGGTCTAATATCGTATGGTTAAACAATAGGTACGGCTCGATTACTGGAAAACTCGATTTTCTTTCAGATAATCCTGTCCGTCATGCAGCTAGCTGAAAGTGACGGCTACATTTTAAGTTTAAGTTTTGGTAGTTCGTTACAATTAATTTCTCGATCCATCCATCCATCCATAATATTCTAAATGCAAACTGTGTTTGTCTGTCTGCTACGCTTTCACGGTCCCATCAATATTCAACCGATTTTGACGTAGGTAAGATCTCTAAAAAAAAAATAGAGTGAATTCTACAAAGGATTAAATCTCCAATTACAGTAAATGAAAAGTCAAGAAAAAGATTCGAGAGTTAGAAAAGTATGTCAACAGTTGGTATTTAAAATTCTTTTGAAGTAAAATTATATTAATGACATTTAAATATTTTCCTGGTAAAGTTGTCCGGCAACTAAAGTGTCAAGAAAGAGCGGGCGCTGTATGTATTTGGTAGCATCGCCTGGTCTGCTTTAGAGTGAAATGTACGTTTCATTATTATAATAATGCACTCAAGTCGGTTGGGTTTGTGAGAGAAAAGGCATGAGACTCCAAAGTTACCATTTTAATTTGTAAATGCGAGAGCGTTCGCTTTATTTTGAAACAGCGGTGTATGTGTGACTGACAAAATTTACACTTCGCGGAGTTAAAGGGATTTTAAAGTTTCTCCTCCACTGTAGATAAGCGTGTTTGGCCTTTCAGAATTGTATTGTCTGTGCAAGATACACACCGTAATACGAGTAATGAAGCCTCGCTGAAACGGTTAGACAACTTGTGATGCCTATTTATTCCAGCTTCTGTCAACTTGAGACATCCTTTGAATTGCGTACGCACTACGTGGTGGTGTTTTCAAGAACACGCAATATCTACTATAAATGCTAAATAATTCTCCCCTTTATTCAGTGTATTTGGGAGACTTTCACACGTAAAAGTAATTACAAATACTCATACAAAAGTTAATTATGTGAACAAACAGCGTGAATTAAGGTTTTTTGATAATCTCGCAAGAACTTTTTAATAATCTGGGATAATATACATAGCTTATTTGCTAATTCATGTTATAAACTATTTCCATTCGAAATTTTCAGTCGAATCAATTCAGTCATTGTGGTGTGAAGGAGTAACAAATGTCCAAACTTAAATAAACTCACAAACATCCAAACTTTCGATAAAAAAAATATGCGAACGTCTAAGTAAGTACTTTAAACCCTTTTTTTACCCTAAGTACTTTAAATTATTATATTTATAATTAAATAATAGCAGTAAAATTAAGATAATTAACTTGCTCCTGTATCATGTAATCTTACTAATATTATAAATGTGAAAGTTGGGATGGATGTATGGATGTATGGATGTTTGTTACTCAATCACGGCTCAACGGCAGAACGGATCTGGTTGAAATTTGACACAGAGATAGATTATAGTCTGGAAAGCCCCTTTTTTATCCCGGAAAATTAAAGAAATCACGCGGGAACCAAAAAACCTCAAACCACGCAGGGGAAGTCGCGGGCATTCGCTAGTCGTTTGACATACGATGTCGTAACACTGCACCTGATTAGCTTCTACGCTGCAAGCATCAAGTGCAGTTCAACGAGTGTGCAATAACGTCTTACTCGTAAGAACAGCTTTTCCATGGATTACCAGTTATAAGATTAAAAATAATTTCCTTCTTTTAAATATCCACACACAGTAAGGCTTTTCAGAATTATCCATACTAATATTATAAATGCGAAAGTGTCTGTCTGTCTGCTACGCTTTCGCGACCCAGCAGTTGGTTTTGATGAAATTTGGTACAGGGAAAGGTTGTATCCCGGGAAAGGATATAGGCTACTTTTGTCCCGGAAAATTCAAGGGCTCCCGGGGGAATCAAAAATCTTTATCCACGCGGACGAAGTCGCGGGCATCATCTACTTCCTAATAAAAACATGATTCCACTTAATTTTGTGCAGGTGTAAAAGAGCTTTTTATTCAATAAATATAGGAGAATGTTTTAGTGTTATGTATGTACTAGCTGATGCCCGCGTCTACGTCCGCGTGGATTGAGGTTAGTTGGTTACCGTGGGAACTCTTTAAATTTTTCGGGAAAAAATGTAGCAGTGTTATTCCAGACTATAATCTTTCACTGTGCCAAATTTCATCCAGATCCATTCAGCATGGCGTGATTGAGTAACAAACATCCATCCAAACTTTCTCATTTAAAATATTAGTATAATTATGTTAGTATACATTGATGAAGCTTTTCAGTGCTGTTTAAAAACCACGTTTCCATATCCATTGTAAAAATAAAACTAATCAAAGAGTTCAGGAACTAGAAATTTTGCATCATGTTACAGGTTCTATAATTAATTTACCCCTTCATTTATTTTTAAATCTATGTTATAAATACCTGTATATTATTTACAAATCTTAGCTAAGGGAAAAGTAAACTCAAAAATTTTATCTTAAAATATTAAGGGTTCCCTTAGCACTTTAGACTGCACGTTCACTAAGTGCATAAGGCATGAGTGACGTAAAACGTAACTCAATGGGTATAAGTTACCATAATAGGGAGGCACTACCTATAAACTTACACACTTCATATTGTGACGTCAGTACGGAGTCCCCCGGCGTTCCACCGTGAGTGACATTAATGAGATGCGCGAGCAATTTGTCTATGCACGCTTGCATACATATTCAACCGATGCTTCATACCATTATTCACATACGATAATAAACTGAGCCGCTGAAAAAAAGAGCGAATTCGCCTTTTCATTGGATTAAGCCATGATTTAGCCGGTACAATGACGTGTAGAAACCGATTATTGGGGGTTATTATAAATGCTACATCCGAAACACATTAGACCACTACAGCCTATTAACGTCCCACTGCTGGACACAGGCCTCCACTCTCATAGGAGAGAGGGAATTAGAGCTTAGACCCACCACGCTGCTTAAATGCAATGGGTTGGCGGGCTTTAACGACTATTATCATGTTAGTGATAATAACCGGGACCGACGGCTTAACGTGCTCTCCGAGGCACGGGGGTGAAACACCGCCAACTTCCAACTCCGGGCTGGCACTGAGAATTTCTTAATTGAAAAACCTAATACCTAACTATTTTTATGCCCGACCGGGAATCGAACCCAGGACCTCGTGATCCGCAGTCGACTACGCTAACCGCTAGACCAACGAGGCAGTTGAGTGACATTAGACCGCTGCCATCATATTTTGATTGTATCAGATTACCACCAGATAAAATCGCATTCAAGGAATAACTTGTAGTAGAATAAAACAACAATAACTTATCTATATTTTAAAAAAATGATAATAAATGAATGGATAAGATAAATATTAAATGCGAAAGTGTACGCTACAATTCATAACAGTAAGAATCGATATTTAGAAATTTCACTCAGGTGAAAATCGACAATTATAAATATTTCACTAGGCAGGTAACAAAACCAGTACCTATTATACCTATAATGGTCGTAATTGAATCGCGATTGAAATTTAGTTTTTTTAAAGCAAGCTTAATTTTGCGTTAGTTACCAGCCCTATTAAAAATTATGATTTTCAATATACGATGTACAGTAAAAATGATACCATCGACCGCTTTGTAAATAGCTGCTATCAGTAGCGCTAGGACACTAATTAACTGGTAAAGGCTGATTGTTAACATGGTTGACATTTATTTTGATTTAGCTTTACGAGTATGGCGCAATGCTATTCGATGGGTATTTTAGATTACATTTTTAACATCCTTTAACAATGTTTTGTTTTGTTTTAACTGCAGAGTTGTTCGTTATCAAATAATGCTTATGGAGAAATATAAAGATAAAATTTACTTACAAAAGTCAGTAAAATACTAAACCTACTATCTAAATATACTCGAAATATATTATTTAATTTGAATTCATACCCCATGTGTTTATTTGTTTAACCATACTAGTATTGAAAATGCGAAAGTGTGTCTGTCTTTTTAGCCAATTTTGACAAAATTAGGTAGGTACTAAGATAGGATGCATCCTGGGGAAGGACATAGACTACTTTTTATCTGGGATAATTAGGAATTTCTCGCGGAAATCAGCAAAACTTAACTCAAGTGAATGAACTCACGGTTTATCTAGTAGAACCGTGACTAGTTCATCTAGTACAGTAGATATAGTCACATGACAAAAATATGCGTCTGCCCCGATAATGGCACAGACTTACTTACTTTAAAAACACAAGTTTCCTTAATAGGCTATTATAGACATTCTAAACTAACCTATGACCATGCTTCCTAAAAACATATACTTGTTTAAAGTTTCAAAGACTTAAAGTAATTCAGGACATCATAATGAGCGTGGAATAAAATATTTAAAACGATGAATAATGAATATTTCATAAAAATCCGGGCGAAGTTTCGAGCTAAATCTATTTGTTTTACCGTTACCGTGCCACTGGTTCATGAAATTGAATTCAAAACTGCGTTTTGTATCCCTCTAAAATGGGTTCGACGTTGCGTAATCTTTTGATTAGTTCACACTTACGCGATCTCATTGCGTTTTCCAGTCGCATCAATAATCTGAACAGAATACTCAAACCTAAGAGAAGAAAAAAAAAACTTTAACTTGTAATAAAGTCTAATATTATGTAAAATTTATGTATGGTTTTGTACCAGAATGTACGGTGCTGCTTTTTTCTATGATACTGTGTCCAAAGACTGTTTAGATTGTTAAAAACAGATAAAATCTCGCACCTCTGCTCAAAGCAAGGTGTTAAGTTCAGTAAATTGCCATGGTAAACGCACCTTTGCTACGACTCACCTTTTCTATTCGTAATAATTTGTAGCCCTCGCACCTATAACCAATTTTCATGCGTGTAACATGTTTATAAGTCCTTACCAGGTAAGAGCACATGTCAGAACCAGTTGACTATCATAAACAGCATGTTCTGCTTATACCTTAGAAACTAAACTTGATAATTAAATTACGAACTACGAAGTTCGTGTTCCATCCATTGCGTTCAAAGCGCTTTAAATATTATGTTTTTAACAATAATATTTTGCTATCGCTAATTTTACCGTAAACTAGCGTGGGTGGGAGTAATTATGGCATTTTGAAACAGTTCTAACCCCAATTTTAATACTAATTAGGCCAGGCTAAGAATTTTCTAAAAGAAATGTCATCATCATCGTCAACAATTTATCACCGGTGCCGCAACTGAGGATGAGGCTCTCAGAATGATAAGGGATGGCCATAGTGCACAACGCTGGCCAAGTGGGGCTTGGCAGCCTTCACAAACCTTGAGAACATTATGGAAAACTAACAGGCATGCAAGGTTTCATCACGGTTATTTCCTATCTCTAGCGATTTAATTTCTTAAAAACACTTAAAATCGAGTTAGCCCATGCGAAATACCACCACCACCACCACTACAGCCCATTAACGTCCCACTGCTGGGCACAGGCTTCCACTCTCTTGGAGAGTGGGAATTAGAGCTGAGGCCACGCTGCTCCAATGCGGGTTTTGTGGGCATTAACGACTATTATCATGTTAGTGATATTATCCGGGACCAACGCCTAAAATGCGAAATACAGAATATATAGGGTATTCATAAAATTATTTATTCGACCATTGCCAGGGAGTAATAATCGAAATAATTAGGTATATCCAATTGAAATAAATCCATCTATGTCCTTTGCCTCGCCTAACTGCCTCGCTGGTCCAGTGGTTGACATGTTCGACTGCGGCCGACGAGGTCCCGGGTTCGAGTCCCCGGTCGGGTCATAATTAAGTATTGGATTTTTCTGACTAGAAATTCTCAGTACTAGCTCGGAGTTAGGAAGTTGGCGGTGTTTCACCCCCGTGCCTCGGAGAGCACGTTAAGCCGTCGGTCCCGGTTATTACCACTAAAATGATAATATTCGTTAAAGTCCGCCAACCCGCATTGGAAGAGCGTGGTGGGTTTAAGCTCTAATTCCCTGTCTCCTATGAGAGTAGAGGCCTGTGCCCAGCAGTGGGATGTTATTGGGCTGTAGGGGTGGTGGTGGATGTTCTTTGCCTGTTTAAAACAAGCCAATTCAATTTACTGAAATCTCATCTCAAATGAATTAATGCAGGAAACTATTAAACAAAGCGTACCATTATTTAAAAAAACAGGGGAATTAAATACATTGTATTTAAAGCAATCAAACTTTAACGAGAAAACTGATTGGCTATCCGACAAGCCAACAATACAATTTAAAACATGTCCATTGTCCGTATTTATCGACGTTTGCGATATAAAAGTCGTGATCTTGTACGTCGCACACAATAAATGCCCATCGCAAAATCCAGTTACGTTACGAGCCTCGACAATTGATAGAGAAACTGTGTGCAACGATGAAATTTAAAAAGTCATTTATTTCGAAATGCTTTTTCTCGGGTCGCCCGCGGCGGAGCGGTATCAATTTTATTTTCCGTCGCGGCTTCCTGGCTCGGGACATTCGTTTGTAAATACTTAGGTATATACGTTGGGATGGATTAACTAGGGATGATAGAAAATTCTAGAAATCAGAAGGCTATATTGCCATAATATTCATCCACATTTAAACTACTATGTGAGTTCTACGTAATTTTTTCAATAAACTAAATTTGGAATTCTGGGCACGTAGCTATAATGCGAATCAAGGAGACACAAGGTCGAGTTGTTTACTTCTGGGTTCGATCTCATATTTCATTCCTGAATTTTAAGCTATGGTAATGAATCGCTGCCAACCGTCGCGTGTTCTTGAACAGATTATTTTTAATAATTTTTTTTTTACTGTAGACCAATACAAAAAATCCAGTGTGCAAAATGTCGCATCACAAAACGTCTAAAAACTATATATTACTGACAGATTAATTTAAAATAACTGTATATTGTATAAAATAAAATAAACTTCTGTAATACACTGACTGAGTAAACCCCAGTATCATAACAATATCAAAGAGACTACGTTTTTTATAACCTCACGCATCCACGAGTAAAACCTCTATCAAAACTTTAGTAAAGGCAAAAATGTTTTCCAGTAGCTCAGGACCGTGCCCGAGTACCAACTCCCCTCGAGGAAAAAGTGACGAAAAGTTAAAGCACAAAAATAAAAATGTTAACAAAATGACTTTGTAATCCTATCAAACACTTTACGTTTTCCTCGTTATACTTTAAATTAAGTTACGTAACGATTTCTGAATCAAATAAATTAAAAGATTACATCTCCTCTTCATGGTAGGAAAACATTTTCCCACTCGTTCAACCGTCTTGTTTGCTACAATAACCTCATCGCCGCATTATATTCGAGAAACAATCTCCTTTGCGAATTTGAGAGTAGCTCAAACAAAAAATAATTTATATTGCTCTTATAAAATGATCACGAAAGATGAGCCGTGCTCTATGACATATTACCGAAAATTTGCGTAATGCTCACCCCGTGGAGGCCCGGGGCGTCTATTGCGATATGAAAAGTAAAACGTTTATAATACGGGTGAAAATGAAGTATGGATGGTGGAGTTAGAAAGAGAAAAGATAAGAAAATAATGCGCCCCCATATATCATCACAATCGCTAGAATTCGCCAGTCGGCCGGGCTGGCCACCGACCCTTCTTAGCCGCGTGAAAATGCCTCTAACATTTACTTAGCTGAGCAGAAATCATTTTATACACCAATAAGGTGGCGAATATTTTTTATTTCTACGAATTATTATAAAACAACATTGTCAATCCTATAAGATTTTCGAAACAGTTTGTTTATGAAAACCTTACACCTAATATAACAATAATTTTCATAAATCAGAGAAATAAATAAGCTCTAGTTTTTTAGAAAAGAAAAATCCATGTTTTTAAATTTGATAGAGGCAGTGTCCAATTTTGTAGCAGTAATATTTACTACGAGAAATGGAAAAATCTAATATTCCGTGTAAGTCATAGGTCAGATGAAAATATCATTCCTAACATACGTATTTTGCTTGTTATATTAAGTACTTATGCATGTTTGATCTAGAGCATATTATAAAAGTATTTCAATAATATTACTATCCCGTATCTACTGCCTACAATTTATCGCCAAGTAGCAAATAAAAATATCATTGTATGACGGTTGAAATTACAATCTGCAATTCTTGTTGTAGAAGTTGTATGGTTGCATCGTCGTCGAAGTTTCAACCAGTCTTGATTCCAGAAGTTCACAACTGGACGTGATCGCTTTGAATGGTGAGTGGTGTTGAGGTGGTTGCCTCCACTGGCTCATAGTTACTCGCTTGAGATCATCCGTTCATGGGGTGTCCCAAGCTGTCAAAGTCTCTCACGGACCTGAGATAAAATATCAGGTTTAACCAATTCAGCTTCGCAGCTCATCGAGCTATTTCAATTACTCACATTTTTCGTTGGATTTTCTCGAGGGCCCATTCAACTCTAGGGCAATATATTATTATAGGCTTCCAGTTAAAGCACGCCTAATGACGTGCCCGCATTTACCTCAAGTTAGTATCATACCCATAACTTTGCTTTATAGCAAAACTTCATAATCCTTAAATAATTTATTTCCTTACAAAACTTGTAAATCCCTAATAGAGTGTTCTTGGACGAAAAAAAATGTCATCCAGGTGTGTAATAAAACTTTTTTAAGCATTTTATAATAATTTATTACGCTCTCTACGGCAGGATAAATTATTGTCCGAAGAAAATGATGTTCGAAGGAAATAATGTTTCCTAACGTAAACGCACTATTTTTTCTTATTAAAAGTAGTTCATTTTCGTGACTTTTTGGAAAATAAACCAGTATTGTAAAATTAGAAAATCTAGAACCATAATTTTAACCGTGTTGTAGCAGTGTGAAGTATATTTCTTGTTATCTCCTCCGTATTCGTTGCATTGGTAAGTTATTCACGATTGATTGGTAATAACTCTCAAAAGTTATTTTATGGATGAGTCCGCACAATAAGATTAAGCTCAACGCTTACAACCGCAGTAAAGTCGCATCGAGGAAGCATAAGGAACTTAAATCCAGCCTGAAATTCTTGTCAACATAGACTTACATTAGCCATTAGCCGCACTACGTACTGCAGGGCGGCAGTGAGTAGAGACTCACTGCCGCTCACCACACCTCCGCTCCACTCGCCGTCACTCGCCGCACTCGCTATGATCTTGTATATCGCTAATGTCAATACAATCGTACTTTTATTTCTACTGAGACTACTTATAATATTGTTAAGGAAATGTCTGTGTCCCCTATAGTCTTATTATAATTACTTACAGCTGTTATTGCTGTTACAATATACAGATTGACGTCTGATTTTGTTAGGTGTGATATTATTATTATACCGCTTTAAATTTAGTTGGGTACTGACTACTGTGATCAAAAAGCAAATACTATTTTATTATAGTAGAAAGTTTACACAACACACAATAAAATTTTTTTATTTAGCAAAAACATACATTTACATAAGTCGTTACAGTGTCAAAGAGTGGTTGTTTCGTTTAGCAGAAGGAATGCAAAATTAAAAATCATTACAGTTACTATACTACTCAGATATTTAGGATCATTACAATTATAATAATACGTAGCCTTGGTACAACTCTACTGTTTAAATTATAGTATCCCCAAACGTCTCCATCTATACTTATAAAAATACTTGTCTGACTGATCTAGCAGGGCTTACCCTAAATAAATATAATTGATGTAACACTTCTAGTTTACAAACTTTATGCTTACTGCTAACAGACAAGATAACAAGCGATCGTAGAAATTGTCATCTCCTCAAAAATACTGCAATGTGAATACCGCAATTGTTTAATATTATCAAGGAGCAATCTCCAGACCAGCAAACCACATGTAAGATTTATTGCTTTAAAATAGCACGAGCTCAACTAGAGTTCAACTAGACGTCAACCGGCGGGTAAATTAGTTCCCAGACGGTTGGCCCGTTTCATTTGCTCACACATTCGGCAAACTAGACAAATTATAGTGAACTGTGCTTCACATTCTTGGGATTAGTTTACTGGCCCGCTTCAAACGGGCATCAGTCATTTAGCCATTGGTTAGTCACTTTACGTCTTGTTAAGAATTTCAAATTCGTAGAGGCAATAATTCTCTTTTCTTCTCACAAATCGGCGTGAACTATGAATGGTTTATGTATTAGTATGTAGGCATTTGTCTGTATGTTTATATTAATGCACCACCCGCAGGTTAATCTCCTCGGTTTCGGCGACCTCGCTGTCGCAGTGTTGAGCGCTGCTGTCTTAACGTGCGGAGGTCCCGGCTTCGATTCCCGGGAGGATAAATTTGGGAATTTTCCCTGGTTTGGTCTGGTGGCTTCCGTGGCTAGTTTCCAGCCTACCGGCAAAGACGTGCCGCCAAGCGAGTTAGCGTTCCGGTACCATGCCGTGTAGAAACTAATTAGGGTTATGGGTTTATTATAACTGCCATGCCCATAACAGGTTAGCCCGCTACCATCTCAGACTGTATCATCACTTACCATCAGGTAAGACCGCAGTCAAAGGCTAACTTGTAGTGGACTAAAAAAACATTTTATCCAGCTAGTTTAGGTTCATTTAGCAACCCTTCTTATACGGTTGCAACCTTTCATCTCATACAGTGATCGTGACCTGTCGCAACTCGCTACATCATATTCAGCTTTATATTGACCAGCCGCTACACTAGCGTTCAGGTAAATAAATCCAGTAAATCCAGGCTTTCCACCTGGTTGGAACTTGCAATCTTTCATCTCATAATCTCACACAGAGTTCGCGAATTGCAATCTGTTGTAATCATAATTAATTACTAATATTATAAATGTGAAAATGGGTCTGTTTGTCCGGCAATTACGCCGCAACAGATCAACGTGATTTTTTGCATGGGTATAGTTATGGACCTGGAGAGTGACATAGGCTATTTATCCTGGAAAATTAAGGAGTTCCCGGGTGGAAATTAAAAAATAACTTATTCCAAGCGGACAAAGTCGCGGGGATCAGCTACTCTAATTATCATAATTATTCAGATTTGTATTGACCGTTGGGCGAATATTGCTTAAAAAAATTTTTATAATAAAAGTGACAATAGAGTTTTCCTAAAAACACCACTATATAACATAATTCAACCACAAATTTCACCCAATAACCCATTATTCTTTGTCTCGACTCCTGATGTATTCCGTGTAAACTATTATTAGTTTGGTAGCACAGAATATATAATAGTTAGTTGTAGATTGTAGATCGGTCAGTTTTAGTTGTGTAAAATTATTAATGTGTGGGAATAACGATCGTGCCATAAATTAGACAAGCGGCCTGCTAATCAATCAGTCTTCGTGTTAAGTTTAGTATTTGCACATAAATAGCTACTGTTGACGTCTGTTTTGACTAAAGCTAGTCGTAGCTGGTCGCAAATAACAGTTAAATTACGTTAACAATATGATTCTGGTTATAAAATATATAGATTGCGATATTTCATATACTTAATGACGTTACTTGATTTATTACTGTCTAGTAACTAGCATGTTCGGCTCCAGATTATTGGGTCCTACATTTGAGTCCTAGTTCAGGCTTGAAATAAATTAATAATGATGCCTAAAAATACTCTATCGCAGCACAGATAAGTTTTTTTAAAATGGTAGTGTTCTCATACGGTATCTCGAAAAGCCTATCGTTTCTTGTAAACTTATTTTATTTATTTATTTTTATTATAATAGGAAAATCAACAGCGATTCTAATAAACAATAATACTTAAACACTATAGAAAATAGGATTAATAGGGCCAATTACAGATTTTCTCAAATATAAATTACAATTAGTGAGAATGAGATAAAGAAATTTTAAGAAACTAAGTGTAACATTCTTACATGTTGAATGATTGTTATAAAGTTTAATGTATTAGTTTGTGACTGTATGTATGTATGTGTGCGTGTGTAGATGTTTGCTTGTATGCATTCAAATATGTGTGTGTATGTGTGTGTGTGTGTGAGCGCGTGTGTTTGTGTGTTTGTGTAACTGGTATGTATAAATTGGTGGAGTGTTTTGTGTGTCGCTTAAAGGTATTTTTAGAGTGGCAGAAGAGGTCAATTTCCGAGTACATTTTAGTATAGGTACGAGTCATTCTAATTATTGCGGAATTTTGGCAGTAGTTTTTCCTTTTAAATGCCACGTGGAGGAGTGAAGTATGTCAAGTCGCGCCGAATTGATCAAGTTTCAGGCTCAACCTTTCAGAAAATTGAGAGAAAGCCCCCATTTCGTCAATTTTAGAGGAAAAATAAAAAAAAAATATTTTTGGACTCTATTCCTAATTATCTTTAAAATGTTATACCGCAACCTTATGTAACGCTACAAAAAATATTTTACTTCGCATTCGATTCTATGAGAGCCCCCTTGAAATAAATATTTTTATAAATTTTTAAGCCATATTCGGCTGGAGGCCATCGGCTTACATATTATATTTAAATTTGAAGTAATTAGGTTCAGTAATTCAGAAGTTGTAATAAGGCTCTGACAGATGGACGGACAAGTGCAAACTCACTCAAGTAGACTCAGAGACCTTCGCTTCGCTCGGTCAAAAAATAGGAGCCATCAATTATTTTGACGAATGTTATTTTAACGTCATTTGTTTCTGAAAATAAACAAAAATTAATGCATAACGCGAGTCATAAACATTATTTTCATGTCAGCAGAATGACTAAGGTAAATAAAAACCGGGCAATATAACATGAAGAGGCCACTTAATAAAATTACATAAACGAATGACAGCGCGATATCGTAATGGCATAGATAAATAACGGAATTAATAAAATGATTGATAGTTACTGTACAAAATAGGGTGGTTATAAAATGAAGGCGCGGCTATCGATATTACCAAGCGTTTATTGAACGCGCTCGAAAGCTTAACGCCATATTTTTTTGGGGAAATATTTTTAATTTGGAAGAAAATGGAGTTAGATGTAACTACTCTCATATCTTACCCTTATTTGGTAAGAAAGAAGTAAGAAAGAATAATCTTTATTTGAGGCAACTTGTGCACCGAAATAAATGCGAATGTTTGGATGGATGGATGAATGGATGTTTGTTACTTAATCACGCCTGAACGGCTGAACGGACCTGACTGAAATTTGGCACAGAGATTGATAACACAGTCTGAAATAACACATAGGCTACTTTATGTCCCGGAAATTTAACGAGTTCCCTCGGGAACCAAAAAAAACCTCGTAGCACGCGGACGAAGTCACAGGCAACAGCTGGTTTTGTATATAAAGTTAGTTTCAATAGCTTTTGAATTTTGTTTTTATTAATAATAAGAGGCTATTCTGGCCTGAAATATTGTAACAGGAGAGATCGAGGTCTTCCATAGCGCAACTAGTTGCCGGAGTAATTTCTTCGGATCCCAGCAGCAAGTGCGCTCGGGTGTTCGCAGTTAATAGTGAACGGTATCAATTAAAACTGTCCCGTCTGATTTATTTTATTGATTCGGCAATTGATTACATTACGCCAAATTGACCGCAATAAATGGCAGTCTCACGACGACGCTCGCGCCGCAATGCGTTCGAAAATGATATGATTTTGGTGACCGTTGCAATCTGCATCCAACCGATATAATGTAAAATTATTGACAGAAAATACTTATAATGGAATAATATTTGTTTTTTTTTTAATTTATTTATTTCAAATGGATACAACATTTTTTTAAAAAATATAAATCTCGCCAAACTGGTGGCCAGTTTGTTGGCGAGTTGGCGCTCTAAGCATAATATTTAAGTTTCCATTTTCTTGTGACAAATTTTACATGTGCCACGTATTTGTCAGCGTTGATTTAGTTTAGAATGACAAAAAGTAAGGCTCCAACTTTATCCATGCAAAAAATCGCATCGCAACGTGCATGTACTTAAATAACTATACTTACTCATTAATGATAGCTAATGCCTTGAAAAACTGTCTACAAAGTTAAACTAAATTGAGAACCTGTCTACAAATAAACAAAGAGGTTACAGTTATGGAAGAAATAACACTTAAGGCGGAATTTAAAACCTAGCTGAACTCAGGCTTTTATTTAATCTGTGACTCTATTTCGTTAGCTGTGGGATCCACATTGCGTATTAACAACGATGATAAAATAACTTGTGAGATAAGACATAATTTTTATTTTAAAAATAGATAGTAGTAATAGTAGATAAATTAAAATGTAATGTGTTAGAGTTACTGAAATTGTTAATTTATGATTGTTTAATTGTTAGCTATAATACTAATCATTATACAAATTGCAATGCCCTGACGGGGCCTCATGTCATTATAATTAATTAAATATATTATATTTTATGTACATGAATGCAATGAAATGAGCAATTTTAATTCGCTATAATCCGCCATAGAAGGCAACTCTATGTGGTACAGTGCGTATTGTAGTCTTTACAATCGTGCAATGTAGTCAACATCTCCTGAAGATGCTCCGGTATCGAAGTACGTTGAGGGTTTATGACAAGGTTTGGTGTATAACATAGATTTGCCATCTGTGGCGGATTATAGCGAATTAAAATTCTACTTTTTTCATTGTCTTGGACTTCCGCAAAGTAACGCCTGCTTCTATCCAATATTTGATGAGCAATTTGAAATAATGATATTATTACACCAAACTTCAAATACTATACCGGTATCGATAAGCTAGACGATCTTCAAAGATATAGTTCGTGGATGAGGATGGAGGAGAAAAGGGTGTGATAGCGCTATTTCAAAGTCAATGTCTATGTTGCTTAAGGGTTGATGCTTGAATTAATAAATAGATTATTACTTAATAACGTATACTTCCATACTAATTATAAATGCGAAAGTGTGTTTGCCTCTCTGTCTATCTGTTACGCTTTTACGGTCCATCTGTTCAACTGATTTTGATAAAATTTGGTACAGGGATAGGTTGTATGTCGGGGAAGGACATACTTTTTATCTCGGAAAATTAAAAAGTTCCCGCGGGAACCAAAAACTGGGAAACCCATGCGGACGAAGTCGCGGGCATCATCTAGTTATGTTATTGTTTTATTATTATATTTAAGCTGATATTACTTACGTGTCAGTAATAATGTCCCCGTATAACAACGTATCTTGATAAGCTGGTAACACATGCTGAAGCCTGCGATAAAAATGTATCGCATGATCAATCTAAACGCCCACTCGTTCGCCGCAATTAATGGCATATTTTTTTTCTAAACGGCCGCAAAATTTATAATTTATCGTCTCGAAAAAGAGATTCAAATACCTACAGGAGGGGCATTATTTTTACAAATTGCTCCTGAAACGTGTCAGAAATGTATCATAACGCTTTCCACGTAGAAATATTGATTAACTAGAAATCGGAATATATGTTGGCGTTTATTTCTATTTGATGGATTTGGATGTGAATATTCTTCACAGGTAAATGTAGGTAAAACAGCGGTTATAGCTTATCAATAATATCGTCGAGTGGTGTTTTTGCAATTTACCTACATATCTGAAAGTAAGCCTTTTGAATATTGATGGATCACTTACATTGATTTAAATATTTTTGCACGTTCTCGGGTTTTATATTAGGTATATTTTTATTCCTTATTTTCTAATGTAAAACAGCGGTAGTTACTTATGTATGTTATTTACACTAAACTAGCTGATGCCTGCGGATTTGTCTGCCTGGAATAAGTATTTTTTAATCTCACGAGTATTCCTTAATTTTGTGGGATAAAAAGTAGCCTCTCCAATTCGTCAACTATACCAATCCAAAAAATCACGTCAATCCGTTGCTCTGTTGCGGCGTGATTGAAGAACAAATAACTGACCAACAAACAAACTTTCGTATGTATGATATTAGTATGATGCCCGTGCCCTATCCCGCGTGGATGTAGGTTTAAAAATATTTTTCAAGTATTTAAAATCTAGACACAACCTTGAAATTCAGTAGTTTCACATAATGCCTTATAACAGACAACCAGGCAAACAATCATATTAAAAAAATACTGTTTTGCTCTCTGTGTAAGCTTAAGCTTACCAAGGCTTTCTTAAAAAAAATTACGTACAGAAATGGTAAAATATGATAAATCATGATAGTCATAAATTTAATTTATCATTACCATCCATACTAATATTATAATTGCGAAAGTGTGAATGTCTGACCGTTTATCTGCCTGTCTGTCTGTCTCCTACGCTTTCGCGACCCATCTGCTCAACCGATTTAATGAAATTTGGTATAGGAGTAGAGTGTATCCCGGAGAAGGACATAAGGCTACTTTTTATGCCGGAAAATTAAAGAGTTCCCGCGGGAATAACAAAATTCTTATCCACAATATTTGAAATATTTGTTTTCTAGTAACCTTAACATTTTAATAGTGGTATAATGTAAGTTCAAACTATACCTACGGCTATGCAAAAACATAGTGTGAGCTAAGTAGGTTATAATAGTTAGGTTAATAACGTAAGTCCGTACTAAATACGTTATAATGATTTACTTATGACGGTCATTATTAAATAGAGGCTGCCAAATATTGTTAATCAAAAACTAAACCAACAATTAGATAGTGCTTTTGTTTGTAAAATTATATTGTAAATCAGGACACCGGATAACCAAACAGTTAATTAAACGAAACTAGATTTAATCAAATTGGGTACAAATTACACGGTAGCAAACAATCAGCAACAATAAAACTGGCCTTTGAGTCCAGGAGTCATTGAATTGATGCTGTTTGTTTATTTACATTTATGGACTCAATTGAACAATTGGCTGGGATTCTTTTTTTATGTAAGAAACTTTATTATAATCCTATGAAAGTAAAATTAAATTTGTATTAGATTTTCAAGCTAGCAGTGAAGTGATGTATAATTAGGGGCAAAAACAGACATACGCATATAACCGCCAGCACCGTAGTCTGTCTGCTCCATAAAGTGGATTTTTTGTCTACTAGTTATTTTTGTCCGTAGTGCGTTTTTGCCCTGAAAGTAATAATCCACTGCATATTTTTGTACAGGCAGTTTATGCTGAAGGATCTTGAAACCCACCAATAAGGTTCGCGCACGAGTTGAATGCAGAGTAAATGTATGTGCCACCGCGGGCGAACTATACCTCTTTAATGGGTACTTACTTATCCCAAAAATCTTTTGTTGTTATGACTATGAGATGGATAGAAAGGGGCCTCAGAAATAAAGTCCACGGCATAATACGACGAAGATAAAAAATAGCCACTATCACAATTTGACGATCAAACGTATTAAAGGAACTCATAAATTGGATATTTAGGACTGCCCGTAAAACGACATCAAAGATTGGAAACATACGAAAAAGTGGGACAATGGGAATGATGCCTATATCAAAAATAAATTATTTCTAACTGATTATTAAATAGAGGGTCTTCCAAAAGACCTAAAATTCACACCCTCGGTTAGTTTTAAGTTTGATAACCATTTTAAAATATAGATTAAAGAAAAAAAGTGCGTTGAAATTTGATGACGTCACTATTGTGAATTTCATACAACTTCCATACTAGAAGAGCGTTTTTAAGTTTGATAAAGAGTTGCTGATTTGATTGAGTTGTCATCATCCCTATTGCTTCTGATTTTCTATTCAAATTGCAAACTTAGAATTTCCACGTTAGCCGATCGCGCGGAAAATTTGAATGAAAACTTCATAAAAGTGTCGACTTTGCACTAGGGGGCGTATAACAATCTTGGTGCTGTAAAAAATACTCATTCGGCCCCGATTATATATTAAGAAGATAGTATCTTAGTATGTTTTTACTGAATTTAGAAATCTGAACTACTAATATTCGAACATAAACAGATCAAACTTTTCCGTCCCTCCATCCGCCCGTCTGTCAGAGCCTTTTATCTTCTGAATTACCTACTGAACGTAATTAGTTCAAATTAAATATAATATGTAAACCGATGGCCTCCAGCCGAATATGGCTTAAAAAGTTATAAAAATCTTTATTTCAGGGGGCCTCTCATAGAATCGAATGTGAAGTAAAATATTTTTATAGCGTTACGTAGGGTTGCGGTATATCATTTTAAAGATAATTAGAAATACAGTCCAAAAATATATATTTTTTTAAATTTTTCCCCTAAAATTGACGAAATGGGTCTTTCAAAGTGGAGATTTTCTAATGTCCAAAGTTGACCTCAGAACTCAATTTTCTGAAAAATTTGATCAATTATTTGAATTATATTCTGTACTTGAACACCAAATACTAAAATTAGATAAATAAAAGAAAACGAAATTATTTAATTTGTTATGAGCTTCAGTATTTTTAACAGAACTTCACAATGATGTCAATAGATGGCGATCTGTAAAAGTTTATTCGTTTCTCCAATAGCTCTTTAGTTAGAAACTTAATGTTAAAGTTAACTATTACAATATATAGTAGAAATTATCTTATGGATACCGCGAGGTCTCATTGCAAAACACTAGTTAAAATGAATCGACTTAAATTATGTAAAATAAGGATACGTATGGCTAAAACGCACTACGGACCAGACAGGACGAAACCTAACTACGTGCGAATCTATCACGTTAGCAGCGAATAACATTTTTGTTTTATGTGCGAATATTTATTTATTTATTTATAGACTAGCGCTTGGCTGCAATCAAACTGACTGGAAGTAGTACTGCAGCCTAAAAAAAGTCCATATAAAAGTTAATGAAACTGTTGTTTTGCGCAGATGTTTTATCCTGTCTATTCTCTAGTCGTTTGCCCATGGTACGCCTTTACATTAGACGAAGGAAGTATTGGAAATTATTTTCGTATCGGGAAATAAGTTCCTCGAAATCTTACGCTATAATTTTGCCGTCGAAAATAAAGTATTATCAACAAAATAATAACAATCCTCTTTGAATATATAAGTTAAGTAGGTACTAGGAAGATACAGAATTTATAAGATAAGTAGGTAGAAACACATCTATAAGTTAATTATGCATTCAAATCGCAACGCATTCAAGCATTTTTTGGGGCAGGAAAAGTAAAAGGGAACTCCATAGCGGCGTTGAGTTAGTGCTCAGAAACATATCGCGTAATGGCCTTTGTCGTTAACAAAAAGCGACTGATCCGGCCCAGATCCGCTTTGTAGCCCGTTTCCTTTAGCCAGTTGACATCATAATTATCGGATGCAGCTATCGAATCGGTCGATATACTCGTATATGAAAAAAGACGGGTATCGCCGATAATACAAATACAATTTTCAATTGGTTATGAAGGCAAAGGTCGTCTAATTTAAAAATGAACGCGCTTCTGAATATGTTTACGCTCACATAATAAATAGTTTTAATGCAAGACACGACAACTGGACGTCGCTTTTGGTCGTTGAGCCACCGGCTATATAGCCGTGAATTGTATGTCTGGATTTGTTACTGAATCTGTTGGTCGACTATAGCATATTGACGAATTCTACCTCATCATTTTTTGGAAACCATACGGACCAAAAAACACAACCTCAGCGCATAATACCGCGTCGGGCAACGACGTTTTGTCCTAACGACAAGTGTGCGCGCTCCATATAAAAGTGAATGTCGCTGACATTTTGTCCACTAGACAATTTTTCTTAATTATTTTTCGCCCTGATTGACACGGCATAATGACGTAAGTTTAATGCCTACATTGGTTATTATGTTATCACAACAAACTCGTTCTGCTTATCCACTTCAGTCTGTGCTTCAGCGTAGACATTTCAATTTCCGTGCCGCCAATGATGCAGTTCGCACTGTTGCAGCTTTGACGAAGTAGATTTCACAGCAAACGCTAGATGGCGCTACTTAATATAACTTAGCTCTGCTATGACGTGATGAAATTTTATTGCGACGCAATTGCTGATAGATGTCACTATTGATAAAAACCATCTTTCATGTATATAATATAGGTACCCTATTGTGGCGTGAAGGAGTAACAAAATGCAAATATACAAACTAGCGATTTTATCAAAATCAGATGCGCCGTGAGAATGAAACTATAATTATATTCTATTCTTACGGCGCATCTGATTTTGATTCACTTTCTCGTACGGTTTATATTTACAAGTATTCAAGTACACTTACATAACCTATTTACTTTCATCTTATGATTTTTAGGTCCTATTCTTGATGAATTTAATAAACAAAAAGTAAGTAGCAAATAAAATGTATAGTGCCTTAGAAAACCCATTTCGTCATATCCACCACCACCACCATTACAGCCCATTAACGTCCCACAGCTGGGCACAGGCCTCCACTCTCATAGGAGAGAGGGAATTAGAGCTTAGACCCACCAGGCTGCTCCAATGCAGGTGTTGGCGGGCTTTGACGACTATTATCATGTTAGTGAAAATAACCGGGACCGACGGCTTAACGTGCTCTCTACTCAACGACTAACGGCACGGGGGTGAAACACCGCCAACTTTCTAACTCCGGGCTAGTACTGATAATTTCTTGTCAGAAAAACCTAACACTTGTAGTTTAACCCAGGACCTCGTCGGCCGCAGTCGAGCATGCAGACCAACTAAGCAGATCATTGTCATTGTTAGTTTACCCCGACAGTATTCTTCGAATTTAGAGTCATAAAACTAACGTTGTCATATTTCATGCATATTTTAAGATTCTTACATAAAAGCTCATCAATTTGTCAATCATCAACCGTCCATACGTCTGTCACTGTTTTGTAAATCTTCACTCTGTCTATTATGTTAATGCTCAAAGACCGAAACGCTCATTGAGCGAAAAAAGAGCTCACAACGTGTTGTGGTCACTGTAAAACATCCACATCACGCAATAGGGATGATGCCTGTCAAAAATTAAATATTTCTTACTATTTTTATTAAATAGAGAGTCTTCAAAAATACCTAAAATTAACATCATGGTATTAGTTTTCAGTCTGATTATCATTTTTAACTATAGATCGAAGAAACAAAATTGATGACGTCACACCTATGTATTTCGTGCAAACTTCCATACAAGAAGTGCGTTTTTAAATATGATAAAGAGTGGTCGATTTTATAGAGTTCTTATGATCGCTATTCACGTTATGACTAAAAGGCCATGGCAATCACAGAAAGGCCATATAACGAAATTCGTATCGTGACTATCATGCTATACCTACGACCACAACGCGTCGAACCAAATGAAGAAAATCCAGAACGCCCTCCCTGGCGCAGTTTTTAGCGCTTTTGCCTTCACGTGAGAGGCCCCAGTTTCGATTCCCGGCATGGTCAATTTGGGAATTTATAATTTCTGAATTGTCTCTGGTCTGGTCTGGTGGGAGGCTTCGGGCGTAGCTAGTTACCACCCTACCGGCAAAGACGTACCGCCAAGCGATTTAGCATTCCGGTACGATGCCGTGTAGAAACCAACTGGGGTATGGGTTTAATATAACTGCCATACCCCTAAAAGGCTAGCTCGCTACCATCTTAGACTGCATCATCACTTATCATCAGGTGAGATCGCAGTCAAGGGCTTAACTTGTAGTGGAATAATAAAATAAAAAAGGGTCAAATTTTTTTCTAAAACCGAACCGAACTACAGGGCACCTCTGTAGTGATTTTTAAAGCGCGAAGCCAGCTGTTCTTTCGCTCAATGAGCGTTTTCGGTCTCATAACCTAAAATATACATCGGAGTTTAATATAATGTGTCTCGCGCAGACTATAGTATATCCGCATAAAATAACGATCACCTTGGGATAAAAAGCAACGGCAGATCATAGGTAAAGAGTACTTTTGTTTATATCGCAGTAACAATTATATGACAACGTGTGTTTTGTGGTTTCTAACATTATGTATAAATATATAATCATCATTTCACCCCTCGTCACCGGCCAACTACGAATCTCCTCTTAGAATGAGAAGAATTTTGCTAAAGTCCACCTCAGTGGCTGTGTGAATTGGCAGACTTCATTGATGAGTTCACCTTTCTTAATTGCTTGTAATATAAAAAAACTCAGAAAAGTGCAGGATCGATTGAACCCACGACAATCTAAATAGGATGTCGACGTCTCACCCACTAGGCTATCACATGTTCAAAGTATTTAATCAATCAATCAATATACATTTATTCAAATAAGGTACACTGTACACTTATTGACGTCCAAATACATAATATGAGTGGTTGAGACGTCAGCCTGGTGATAATCAGTTACGGTATCTTAAAACTAAAGCTATAAGGTTTACAAACGCGCCCTGGTCTGAGAAGAGCCCACAACAAACTCAGCCAGGTTTTTATTTACTTATCATCAACTCAAAAATCATCCTATACTAAGGAACTATCAGACCCATTAGAGCAAATTATTGCCAAGCTTCCTAAAATGACGATATAAGTAGGTAATCCTTTGCATGGTAATAAGATTTTTCAATGAGTGTACGTTTTACATTGACTTTGAACTTGAACTTAACTAATTTAGTTAGGTTTTGCTGGGTACTATGTACCTACTACCTAGACACTACAAATCTGTCTTGACACATTGTAATTTAAAATTCAGATTGCTCAAATGTTCTATTAGTTTAGTTTGTTTGTGGTGTTCTGGCGTAGGATCAAAGGTATTGTCATGGTTTAAGAGTATTCACGTTGTAACTCAGAACACAATTCGATATAAATTACATGTCGTACTGTCCAGGCACCGCAAAAATCCGACATTCACAAATATATCTACTTTAAAGTTTATGCAATTTAGTATATTTGTATGCTTACTATATTTGTTAATCTGTACTCCTAGATGGATAAACTGTCTTCAAAGGAAAAAATTAAGCCACGTCTAGAATCGAGATTTTCCTCGTAGGTTTTTTTCTGTAATATCATATTTACCCTCGTGTAGTTTTTTAGTGAACTAGCTTGTAATTTTCCAAAAAATTACAGTCATAGGGACTGCCGATAGAAGTGGAAACAATTTTTTTTTTATATAAAATCAAATATAAAAATCAAAATATTAACCTTAACACTGAGGCATTCAAGTTTAATTTTGAATGTAGTATATTTATATTCAAGACATTTTGTCTTCGTAACAAGGCGAGCATCTCGGTCACGCGAGCATATCAGTCACGCGAATCCACATTTTTACCCCTACCAAATAGTTCTCAATGCGCCTAAAGAAGTTTTCACTTCAAAAATATAATGAGACATCCCTAAAAATATTTTCATGAATCCAACAGCAAAGTACAAGTAGACGACAAGAAACTAATGACAGAGTTTTTCTAAAAATAGTTCACGTTTTTATGTTCAGTGCGGTCCCAGGGAGAGATTCCCAGTTGTCAGTCCTCTGTTTTTAAGAAAGTTGTGAATTCTCGGATGGGTATTTTATTTTATTATTCTACCTGTTGAATAGCTCAAACTTTTAATTCTAGTGACTTCATAATTTTAATTGTGACAGAATCTGAAGTTTAATTGTTTCGCTTCTGTTACTTTTAAATTACTGTTACTACTTTATGTTCTCATATTTTTACAGTAACTGTCTAGGTATAAGTGTTAAACTGTTCACTCGAGATATGCGTGCCACCAGAGAAATGAGCTACCTAGTAGTTTGACAATAACATGTTGGTCTATTCCGTAAAAACTACCTCAATCATTATTGCAATCTCTATTATTCACTGTAGCAATTATTATACTGTAAGAAGGCCCCTGGCCTCCAGAGGCATTTGATTTAGGGTCCTACCAAACTATCGACGCGGAACCAGCTTGAGTCGGCCAATAAAGCTTTATGTGATCGACGTGATTTTTTTCATGTGTATAGTTGAGGGCCCTGAGAGTAACTTGGGCTTTTTATCCCGGAAAAATAACGAGTTCCCGTGGGATTTAAATAATAATTCCACGCGGACGAAGTGACGGGCTGATGCCCGCGACTTCGTTTTTTGCCAGTTAGACCATATGACAAACAAAACACATTAAAACTCAAATAACTAACAACTAAATAACTTTAACTTTCTTATTTACTCATGCTATAAATTGCTTATAATAAGTGCTTGATTAAATTGCATTTTACTTGTTTAATACGAACTTTTAAAGCATTAGGTAATAAAAATAAGGGTAAATTTAAATTTTCAACTGCAACACAATTCAAGGAGCAGTTGTTTCCGACAACGCACGTGCCTCAAGAAATGACTGCTTTTAAAATTTATGTTATCTTATTCGTTTAGCAGCGCAGTATTCTTTAATTCTCCGTAACATTCTGTAACTCTGAACTGTAACTACTGCACATAAAAAAACACGTAAAAACTTATTTTAACACAAAATAATATATTTTTCATTTCATGCTAGATGACGCCCGCAGCTTTGTTTGGGTGGATTCAGGTTTTAAAATACCAGGGAGCTTTTTGATTTTCTGAGATAACAAGAAACTTATGCTACTCTCCAGATCTTCAACTACACCCATGCAACAGATCAAGGCGATCCGATGTTTTGACGTGATTGAAGGACAATCCAAGAAACAAACACATTTTCACATTATAATATTATTAAGTAGATGAAATTTCTCTATGGTGGACTGAAGTAAAGATTCAAATTAAATTAAACCTATGAAGAATAAGGAATGATTGATTCTCTTAGAGACAATAAAAATATGAGAAGTAGGTATAATGAAAGCCTAAAGAAATCATGACCAGATCTTTTTTTTCATAGAAACTTTGTGAAGTTTCGCAAAAACACTTATCGCGCTCGCCCACGCCCACGTGCAATTGTCAACGCAGTTTCTCTCTAATCTTAATTGAAAATTCAATCATTTATTCATCTGATCGAAGTCGTAAGGGCTTTCTAATGGCTAGCGTGCCTTTTTGCTCCATTTTTACTTCGTATTATAATTATTAGCTAATTTTCTCTTGTAAGGGATCGAAGTGCAAAGTGCCTTAAGTGGTTTTTGTTACAAGTCCCCAATTTATTTCAATCTCTAGAATAACCCACGTTTACGCTGTTAAAGTACTAAGGTACCTAATTAAATTTAACTGCTCCATACTTAATTTTTCTCTGGTCCCTTGTTCTCACTTGTCTCCAGCGGTTCTTTTAGGTATGTATTTGATTGCTACAATGTAATCGCAATCACCTCGGATACCCTCATTCGCTATTTAAATACTTATTGGTATTCAGATAATCAAATTCCATTAATATGAGTACATATATAGTTTAAACAACCTATGCTCACTAATATTAAATGATTGCCTTAGAAAAATGAAAATGAAAATGAAAATATTTATTTCAGCTTAACTGTAAAGTAAATTTATTACAAAGGTAAACTAAATACATTTTTACCGACTTTTACATTTTACAGGTCACAATTTAATGTTTTGCTATCAACTACACTAAGCGCAGCTTGTTTTTGTAGTTGACTGCTTACCCTCTTATCACAATATTTTCTGTATTACTTAACGGTCTTTTGTTTTCGATAGTTAATAAGTTATTTATAAATTGTTCTTATTCTAGTGTTAGTAGGGTTAGTTTATTAGAAGAATATAATACATACCATATACATATAATATAATATATACATCGTAGAAGTGTTTACGTGCATTTGTGCATGTGTGAGTGTGTATGTGTGTTGTGTGTCTATGCGTTCGTGAGTAATGTGTTTGTGTGTGTGTGTGTGATTGAATCTTGATTATTTAAATTATAGTTTTTATAAACTTTTCAGTATCCGTGTAATTTAGATTGGCTAGAAATTTGGAGGTTAATGTCTTAACTTGTTTTTTACTTAAAGAATATATTTAAATTTCTTTGTTCACTTTATTATATAGATAAGGGCCTATGAATTTGGAAAATTTATGAGCAGCGGAGGTGTTACAGCTAGGGATTCTTGCAACACGGTAAAAAGTTCTTTTATTTTTGTAATTATTGTTGAATTCTAACTTGGAATGTTGTTTAATTATAGTTTCTAAAATAAAGAGCTGTCTTACGGTAAGGACTTTGAACTTTTAGTATATATCTGTGGTTAGATGTCGGTATGGTAAACGTAGGCTGACTTTTATAAGTGCTCTTTGTGCTCTTTCCAAAGGTAAAAGGTAGGTCTTAGGTGCGCCGCCCCAAACGTCAATTTCATAGGTAATTAAGGATTGGGCAATTGCATGGTAGACCATACGAAGAGTTCTATAATCTGCTGTATCTCGTAGTCTTTTAAATATATAAATAAGTTTACGGATTCTCTGTGTGAGTAATTTAATGTGTTCTTTAAAATTGAGGTTTTGGTCTATAATTATTCCTAGATATTTCAATTTAGAAGTCTTTTCTAAAATTGGGCAGGAACATAAATTAGATGTGTTATTATAATTGCATCCTATTCCATGCGCCCTGATAATGTAAATATTAGGCGGTTGAGCAGACTCTGTTAGGGTAAAAGTAACCAACTTAGTTTTATCTGCATTTAAGGTAAGCAAGTTGTCTCTTAGCCAACCGTTTATCTGGTTAAAGTTGACTTGGGCAGACTTGAACAGTCCATCCCATGTTTTATTTCGGACTAGTAAAACTGTGTCGTCTGCAAATACAATTATCCTACCATCTACCACAGGCAACTTGCAAAGATCATTTATATAAATGGAAAACAGGGTTGGACCTAGGACACTACCCTGTGGAACTCCATACTGCACAATAAGTGAGCTACTTATGTATTCACCTATCTTGACGCATTGCGTTCTATTATTAAGATCTAAGAGTCTGTCAGGAGTTTATGGGGTAGGCCACGTACACCGATACCATCAAGTTTCCCTAGGAGTATAGGAATAGACACGGTATCGAACGCTTTAGCTAGATCCAGCGATATAGCGAGACATTTGTCACCATTATCCATTGCATCGATAACAAATTGTGTAAATTCTTGTACCGCATCACTTGCTGACCTAGCTTTTCGGAATCCATACTGATTATCCGAGATCAGCTTAAATTTCTCGAGATAGTTAGTTAGTCTTTTATTAATTAGTCTTTCTATGATTTTTGACAAAGCCGGTAATATTGAGATTGGCCTATAATTTGTTAATTGGGTTTTCTCACCATTTTTGTAAATAGGTTGGACTATTGATTTTTTAAAGGTATTGGGAAATATGCCAGATTTAAAACATAGGTTACTTATATGTGTTATTATACTAACCAATATATTTTTATGGTCATTAGACTCATGAAATTTTTTACTGTAACCTAAACTTATAAATTATCTTATATATTATATATCTTATATATTTAAGAAGTAGTCCATAAATGCATCTTAATCTTTCTTTATTTAATCTGAAGACGCTATGTTCTTGTGTTATTTAAGGCAGCACTTACACTACCTGTCAACATAATTGAGAGTGTAAAAATTGCACAGAATAAGGCTTCAGGTCCTATCTAAAGTAATCCATACTTGTTTAAATAGCAACCTCTGTGCTACCATAACTATTCTCTGGCGCTACTCAATTAGTTATGGGTAAGAATTACCATGTTAAAAATCTCATAATCAATAATGCTTTGCTAACCCTTATTTTATTATTTTTCTAAAGAAGCTCACAATAACTTCGTTGTTCGTTTATTCACACAACCTTAAAACATACCTACTACTTGCCCCTCAAAAACAATACAAGGGATTCGTTAATATAATAAATAGATATTACCTTCTCAATATTTATCCAAGCTGGCAATAAAATAAGCAGACAACCAAGCAGGAATATCTCCGCCCGTGGGAATAACGGGAGGTAAAAGAAAAATGCATTTATACCAGGCTTATTGAGTTTCCAATAACGAGTGGTAATGAAGTAGGTTGGCAATATTGTCATGACCCAGGTTCATCTGATATTCATGACGTTATGAGTTATATCATAGCTCCACGTGTTTCACGATGAAATTTGTTTTATTTATTGAAAGGAATTCAATAGGATATCTTGATGAGTTTGTATTGAACTATGATACGCTTGGAGCGTTTTGTGATGGCTTTAACACGGTATTGCGGTGGCAGGTGTTTCCATTACGTAGGGTTTTACGTATACATATTTTATTCGAAACGTTCAATTCCCTTTTTCGATAAACATAAAACGTATATTACTTTTACATTACAAAACCAGAGTAAATAGCAAAAAAACATAAAATACACTATGTAATTAATTTACAATATATTTGTAATTGTAGACGTATAACTTAGTTGAAAGTAGCTTAAGTACCTACTCTGAATCTAAGCTAAAACAAAAGCTGAAATACGAATAAAAAAAGCGAATGATTTGCCTAAACCCTGTATTCCAGTCCAAGGACCCTATTTGCGGTGGACGAAGCAACACGAGAATCATGAGATCGATCTAGGGTTGCCACCTCTAAATCTATAAAACTAGAACTCATGAGTTCTTACCTACTCGTTACACCGCAACTGCAACGTTTTCCATTATGAACATATATACTAACATTATAAATGAGAAAGTTTGAATGAATGGATGTTTGTTACTCAATCACGCCAGTACGGCTGAACGGATCTTGATAAAATTTGGCACAGAGATATATTATAGTCTGGAATAACACATAGACTACTTTTTATTAGCCGGAATGTTAAATAATTCCCGCGGGAACCAAAAACCTCAATTCACGCGTATGAAGTCGGGGGCGTAACCTAGTGCTCCATGAATTTAATCATTCACACATGCTTAAAGTGCCTAAGCTATTTTCCATTTAAAAATATTTAGTAATGTTTCGTTAAAACTTACACAAGCTATTTTCCACTCAATACCTACACTGTTTAGTTAAAAGATAAACATTTAAAAAGTTTTAAATAGTTATAAATAATCGTGTTGTCTATGAATGTTTAGCCACTTTTATCACGTAATAAAGCAGTTTTCACTTTCAAGCTTTCACTTGTTTTAATTCTAAGTTCAATTTTCATTGCTCTACTTAGTGCTCTACTTAGTGCAATGAAAATTGAACTTAGAATTAATGTGAATAGACCCAGACAGGTGGCAACCCTAAATCGATAGTACGAATCGGTCACTGGCCACCGATAAAGTAACGTCGCTTGCCTACGCCATCTGACCGAACGAATAAAAAGACCTATCGACCTAAATCTATTGTTTGCAGTGAAAAAGTTAAGTCAGCTTGTTATTGTTTCAACGTAAAAGGCGAGTTTGAAAAATGAAACGTTTTAAAAACGCGTATTATTTTCAACAAAAACCTATTTATTTTATTTGAATAAAAACATGTATTTGGTTACAATTACGTAATTATTACATAAATTTTACGCATTTACTGTAAGGTTTACAAGGACAACCTAACTGAACATCACTGAACGATGTGAAGAGGTCTGAGAAATTGAGAAACTTCCCTGCACATAATTTACTTTTTCCTTCTAAAATAAATTTTGCTAGATGGACTGATATGACATTGATATATGATGGACTGATGGATATTTGCTAGATGGATATTAATCCTTATTATTTTGTATGGACCCATGGTCCGATGCCCCAACAGTGACGAATTGTGACCAAATGCTGGTCTATTTTGCATACAAAAATGTAGATAAGTTAGATTTACACCAAGTTTGCGCTCGATTTTGACTTTCCCGCTACCATATGAAATAACTGTTACTCCAATAGCTTTCATAAGGCTTCAGTTTCAACATTGTTAGAGGATTGAACCAAAAGAGCGCTTCAAACAGTGAGTGTGTTTACATTCAAACAGCAAAACGGTTTGTAGGTGGTTTGTGATTAATCCCTTAGCATTGAGCCGTTACATTACAAACGTATTATTTCTTAAAGAGATGGTCAAAATACACAGCAAGTTATCTCCCGAATACTCAAACGCGGTACAATAAACGCTATCGCGGTTTTACTGAGCTAAGAGCTCAAACTTTGTGAGAATTTATTTCATTCTTATTGTACTATTATGCCGTTCTCAGCTACACAACATAAATAATAATGCGGGCCGTTATAGGGTCATTACAGTGGGAACGGGCAAGAGTGACGTTACAAGCCCCTTCTATCTCTCACGTACTGTGTACACTACAGCCTGAGTTATACGATGAATTAGTCTTTCGTGATCTAATTTTATATCAGTTGTAAAATCGTGAACAACATCCAGAGATGTTGTTTTATTCGGTTCCTCTTAACATTTAAGGGTGATTTAAAGCCGAACGGTGAAATCTCTATGCGAGTCAGAGATCATTTTTATAGTTATATCGAAGTTGGAAGCAAAATTATTTCTGACGCTTATGACCTTATTTTACGCACACGATATATAAACAGTGGCAATTCGAGAGATGAACGAGATGAAAACTTCCACACAGTTGTACTTTATACCTAGGTATAAATCGCGCGCGAGTTGAATGCAGAGTATGTGTCACCATACATTTTACTCTTCAATAACTCGCGCGCGAACTATAGGTACAATTTTTACACTAAGTCGTCTAGTTGGACACTTCGGACACATTGAAACTTACTGATTTACTAGTTAGGGTCTAACATTGGTATAGGTACTAAGCTAAAATTCAACAAGACTAAAAAGCGAAGAAAAAAGAGAGCATTCTACTTAAAACACGACTTGTAATTGTGGTTCGTTACGTTTTCTCGTTTTTAGTCGCTAACTGCCGATGCTGAAAATATTCTGAGCCTTAATCCACAGAGGTACAAATGCGAAAGTGTGTTTGTTTGTATTTAAATCACGCTGCAACAGAGCAACGTGTCAACGTGATTTTTTACATGGGATAGTTGAGGACCTGGAAAGCGACATAGGCTACTTTTTATCCCGGAAAATTAAGGCGTTCCCGCGGGAATTGTAAAAAGTTTTTCAACGTGTATGAAGTTTACGGGAATAAGCTAGTGCTAGCTAGCTAGTATAGCTAACTTTAATAGTGCATTATAAACATATAAGTTACGATCCATAACGAGTTCCTCGTAAACGTAGACGTATCAATCTTGAGACGGGCTTACGAATACCAGTATCTGAATTCTTTGCGAGCGCCATGCATGCGGAGATGAAAGCAGGGTCATTACACGAAACAAAGCGCGAAAGCCGCTCAAACTGTGCATAAATCGTACCTAGCTGTTTACCTACGCCGAGGCTTCCTAGGACGCCGCCAAAGAAAACACAGCCTAGTTTACTAGGAAACGTACGCTGAAAGAAAACTCTTTTCAGTGTTCCTTAAGAATATTGCCAAAACCAAATGTATATAAATATTAAAAGTAGAAATAAGCACTTCTTTGTGTTTAGTTTTTTTGCAAATTGACACCTTTGTAAGATACACGGACAACGTTTTTGTAAGACCCGACAAGACGTCGTTACTTCCGGACGCGTAGAATTTTCGCGCGGACATTATTTTTCCTGTCTGGATCTTAGTATCTTCTTCTTCTTCTTTGTATCCTGGAATTATTTTCCGCACTTGGACGTAGGCATTCGCTGTGCGTGAAACCGCTGGTGCGACTCCCCACTGGATCACTCCAGCCAGTCGAGCTCACTCCAGAATCCAAGCAATCCACCCAGGTCTGCGAGGACTTCCGGTAGTGTTGCTGGGGAGCCAATGTAGGCTTCTCTTTGGGTGAAAACAGTACGTTCTTAATATGTATTCGCCTTTAATTACAACAGATAAGAAAATGTCCAGACTTTTCTAAATCAGAATTAGAGGTACTAAATATTATAAAATAACTTACTCCGAATACCATGTATACTATTTGAGGACTTATCTCGGAGTGCGCAGATTTTATCTAATACTTAATTAATGTGACGTATGAAACAAGCCACCATTATACAGATGGTTGGGCACACGCCAACGTGTACTTTTTGCTACACAAATGAAATTTAGTTAGATGATAAACACTTATTTATCGATATTTTACTGAAATTTAACATTTTGATGATGTTCATTAAAAAACAAACCTTGTGAGAATGGGAGTTACTATATTTAATAAAGAACTCTAAAATCTTGTAATTTTACTTG
The DNA here is from genome assembly GCA_964035005.1 of Erebia palarica. Taxonomy (NCBI): domain Eukaryota; kingdom Metazoa; phylum Arthropoda; class Insecta; order Lepidoptera; family Nymphalidae; genus Erebia; species Erebia palarica. The sequence continues at coordinate 47,589,651 of OZ035983.1, forward strand.
CCAGAGCCTCTATGGATTGTACGCTTCGGTTTCCGAAGAGAAGAAGAATTGCAGAAGTCAAAGTTTTTTTTTTATATATAGGCCAGCGCTTGGCTGCAATCAAACTTGTATGCAAGTGATGATGCAGCTTAAGGCGAAGTGCGCTTGCCTGATAGATATTCACTCTTGACTTGAAGTTTAAAAAGATGAGAAGAGTTGAAGGTTATAAAGATGTATTCTTTCTTAATACTTTTGTAAAATAATTATTCACTAGTTCTGTTTAAAGGTGGCGTTGGTTATGCCTCATGGCGGTCCAAAGGTGCGGTATTTATATGGAAGCTCTCGGACTAACTGATCGAATATTAATGAAAAAACTTTCGGTTCATTTTATAATCAAGGCGCATCCCGAGAAAAATCAATGAGACACTTTGCAGCTTGAGCAAGTACACATAAACCAAGACATAAGGGTCATCAGGGTAAAACAAATTCTAAAGATATCTGAATTTGAAAACGTTAAGCGTAAGTTCGATATCGATAGATCGATGACTTCACATCACTACAATGTTGTACTTACCGTCTGTCTATGTAGTGAATACTCTAGGAATGAGACACTGAATACGACGGCAACCACAAATCAGTAGCTGCTTTGTTCTTTCACGAACGCAAACAATTCGACGAGAAATCGGCGCTGATCTATTTTAAAGTTAATTGCGTCAACTCTACACGTAATGTTAGATTTCTGTGCGATTATCTTACTCCACTGTTAAGTAAAAGTTGCTAATTATTATGTCCTTCTTTCTCCGTCGAGAAAAGACGATGACGATACAATGAGTGTTTTATATTGTACAAAAAATATGACATGTTTTGTATCACACTAGCTGATGCCTGCGACTTCGTCTGCGTGAATTGAGGTTTTTCGGTTCCCGCAGGAACTCTTTAATTTTCCGGGAATAAAAGTAGCCTATGTCGCTTTCCAGGTCCTCAACTATCCCATGTAAAAAATCACGTCGATACGTTGCTCTATTGCAGCGTGATTTAAATACAAACAAACACACTTTCGCATTTGTACCTCTTTGAATTAAGGCTCAGAATATTTTCAGCATCGGCAGTTTACCGTTCATAGGAGAAGACGATCTCCAACACACTCTTTATAAGTGGCAAGGGCAATTATATAGTCCGCATCAGATAGTGTTAAATAGCCTGATACTACAAAGTACAATTACCTATTCTTTTTTTTTTAATTTATTTAGTACCAAAAAGTTATAAAATAAGAAGAAAAACATATATAGTGGACAAGGAAGCACTTATCTCTACCAGTGACCCTTGGCAGTGAAAAAGGAGGTGATATTCTGTTCAATAGTGCAGACTTGAAAATTTTGTCAATTTTTTCAGCATCCGTATGAAGGAATGACGTATATTATAGGTGCACGTGGGTCAATGTCGCGCTTCTCACGTGCGATTTTCACTCTCCTCCTATGAAGTACCAAACTTACTTAATGTAAAATAGAAGAGCAACTAATTGTGCCAGTTAAACCTTTTGCTCAAGCACTCTATATGTAGTTGAACGAAAGTTGAACTGGGTCATTACCTGTTTTGTTCTGGCTATTCGGGAATGGTTGTTTTGGTTCTAGATCTAATAGTTAGGGATATTGCCGTGCATTGGGACTAGCTACCACTTTATATGGAGGTGTTTGGTAATTAACTTCATGTAAACATGAACGTTGTTTCCGATATGAACTGTTATCAATGAGCAGCAAATATTTGGTGTTGATATTTAAACAACTGCACCTAACAGCAGTAATCGATACAGTAATATTAGAATTGCAGATTAATTGCTCAGGCTTAGGCTGGAGACCCATCTGTTTGCTTCAATATTCTTAGATCGGTGTAAAAATATAACAAGTTACTGAAAAACAGTTGCAATCATAGATTTATTTTGGTTTTCGCTAAATGAAGCGAACAACAAAATAAATCTATGGTTGCAATCTATAATAATACAAATATTATAAATGGAAAGCGAAGGTTTGGATAGATGTTTGTTTGTTACTAAATCGCCCCAGAACGGCTGAACGGATTTGGATGAAATTTGGCACATAGATAGATTATAGCCTGGAATAACACATAGGGTACTTTTTATCCCGGATAATTAAAGATCCCGCGGGAACCAAAAAAACACAATCCACGCGGACGAAGTCGCGGACATCGGCTAGCAATTAGTAATATATAGATACAGTAAAGGCATAAAATATTCGGTTATATTAAATACTAAGGTGCACTTTAGCACTTAATATTTCATGATGAAGAAAGCATCGTGAGGAAACTTGCATGCCTGAGAGTTCTCCATAAGGTCTCAAAGGTATGTGAAGTATGCCAAATCATTAGGAGAGGGGGCTTGTGCTCTCGGGGTATCAAGAGGCCGACGAGGAGTTAATGGTGATGATAATATAATCTATACTAAAATGAGGTAAAGTTTGTGAGTTTGTGAATTGTGAGTTTGTGATGTTGTAGGTGGTATATCTCTGGATCTACTGAACTGATTTTGAAAATTCTGGTACCAATAGAAAGCCACATTATTTGTGAGTGCCATAAACTATATATGATCCCGAAAAATTAGGGAGTTCCCGTGGGAATTTAAAAAACTTAATTCTCGCGGACGAAGTCGCGGGCAAGTCAGCTCGTAGTTTATATAGTAAGACCAATTTGTCACTATGAATCTACATCAATCGGTGATTTTAATTAGAATTCAATATGTATCAATACAATTTTTAACAAAAGTACGCTTGACAATAGAAATCAAACAAGAACTCCAATAAAAAACCTTAAAACAACACGATAACAAAACTCGGACGGCTGTTTTATTAGTATCAATTTCTTGCAAATCTCGACCACTCAAAACGTTACCGAACAAACAACCTCCTGGTTAATTAAAGTATGAAACGTTGGTTGATGAAAATTAAATAGGCTCTAGCAAATTGCGTTTAAACGAGGGTTCTGATCCGCCGCTTTGTGCTAGTGGCGACTTTGTAAGGTTTTGCTTTGCCATGGTCACCTTTATGTTACCAGAAATTGTATTTGCGCAACTCCTGTACTTATCTTGTTTTGCTTCTGGTTTTCAAGGTTGGTTTATTTCGTAATATATTTCAAAGTAAAATAATTAATTACTTACTTGATATACTAATAATTTAATATGTTGAGAACTTTATGGAGTCAGTATTAATGATTTTGCTTTTATTATTGTTAGATGGATTGATATTCTGATAGTTTTAGATTATTAGTTGCCCACTAATTTGTTAACACTAGCATAGCATAGAATCACAGAAACAAATTTGAAAATTGTACCTAACATTTTTTTATTAGGCTATTTATAAGTATCTGTATACTTATAAATAAGGTAGGATTTATTTATCAATTGTATTTCAAACAGAATAATGCATTATTTAGATGCTACTTATTTGATATTATGTTTGTGTAATAAAAATCAGTTTATTTTTAAATTGTTGTTTTGATTTTATCATCTTGAATCACGCCTAATAATAATTAAACCCATCAATTAAAAAACATTATATGGAGGTTTATGATTATTTATCTTCATTTTGAATTTAAAAAGTAATTTTACCAAACCTCGAACAAAATTTTTCCTTTTTTTCCATTTTATCAAGGGAGATACTATTCTTATACAAAATATATCCTTTCTGAGCTATATTTTATGTTGTAGTTTCTAAATTGTGCAATAGGACAGTAATAAAAATCGGTTCTTTTCCGTATAGTTCCTCTGATCGCGGCATTTATTGCATCTCGGAATAATAAAAGTTTCCGTAGAGAGTTCTAAGACTGAGCTCGTTTACAAGTTTTTAAACTTACTAAATTACTTCATTTATTTTAAAACGATATTTATGTTAAAATTATTTTCTCTGCAGTTCTAACTAATCAATGTTATTGCTTATAGTCATTAATAATACTGATTAGATTAATAGTAATTTTATTCAACGACAATTTAATAATCGTCAGCAATCTCACATTCTGCTGGTTAACCTAACAAGATCAATTTAAGGATATTTTAAATCAATTTAACGAACGCTAAATCGGTTGCAGGTGGCGCATTTTTATTTTTACCATTCCTAAAATGACGCTGCAGTGTCCAATCAAACAGCCCTTCTACTTAAAAGTACTCGGTCGTCAAATATTGCGATAGCATGCCTAACTATTAAGATTAGATGCTCTGGTAGGCAATGCGAGAAATATTGTTTAAACGGGTGGATGTAACCAAACGGGATGATGGACAAATAAATTAGCAAATTAGCAGCAACTACAGGCAATTCAACTGATTAATTTGTCTAATCTATGTAATAAAGTTTGAAGCAAATTATAATTTTCAATAATATGAACCTATTTTGTGTAGCTTGTATTAACTAAGCTCATTTGGAGCTATGTGAGGGAAAACATAATACCCGTATCTTAGGAGGATATTTTGTGAAACCCGCCAAGCCACAGCGTTTGTTTATTCGGCAACTTCTATTCTAAAATGCAAATGTCTTACGTAACTGGTGTAGTGTTTTACGTGATAATAGTTAGTACATAGTCATTTATTTAGTTACTTCCGTCACTTGAAACTCTGTCTGCATGCAATTTCTCCATTGAACTTTACTGTTTATTTGGGCAACTTTCTTACGTGCTTAAACATAGAATTTGATAATTCTTAAATCTTTCCTCTGTTCCCTCTTTAACTTTTAGTCCAATGATCTTTCATACATCGTCGTCTCAAAAATAGCACAAATTAGATTTTTATCGGTTTCGATTTGAAATATTATCTACTAGCATAACCAGCAAACGGTGCACGCTATCGACATCGGCGATGTGCGCTCTCTTATAGTTTGAAACAAAACGAGCATGTCGCATACTAGGCGATGGCTCGTTGAAGCAAAATTATATGCACTCAATAAATACAGCCGACTCTGGGAATCGCAACGCCAATTTACCAAATGTTGTGCATTGCATGTACCCCATAAATTTTCATACAACTCTCTTGCCAATAGATAGGCAATAAATGTTGGGAACAAACTCAGATTTAAGCAAATTTATTTGTCATTTTTTTCATATACAAACTATCTTTAATGTTTTCTATTCGAGAATTTTTACGACACCTATTTCTTTACCAGGGCCGCATAAGTCATAATATGGAACGTCTTATGTGCATAGCGAGAAAGCTGTGACGCGTTTCAATTTTAAATAGAAAAATATGAATCGCGAGCTGCTTGGATATTTCGTGTCAATCTGTTGAGTAGTTCTCGAAGAGACAAAAGAAAAACTCGCTAAGATGCAACTTGTAAGACCTACTTCCTATTTATGTAGAATGCACACTCACTTTCACTAAAGCTCGCTAGGTCCATGATTTGCTGTTGTACGAAGATTTGATGTTTCTTTTTTGCTGACAGAGTTCAGAGCGTTGTTTAAAATAGACAAAATATAGCTTTAACTAAGCGATGTGTTACCGACTGTAGAACATGTTTTCTGTAATGATGCACCTGTTCTCTGCTTATTTATATGCTGGAGTTCGACCAACATCACATGCATCTAGTTATTTCATTAGAATGCTTTTCATTTCTGTTGGTATGTAGATTTACGTCTAAACGTCTCGTATGAAATTGCTCATTTTAGTCCCTTGATGAACAATCTGCTATTATGAAATAGGTATTAAACTATTAATAATAATATAATATAGCTAATTAAAGTTTTTATGATCAAACCACAAAGCGGCAGTTGATATTTATGAACTTCGACTTGTACAACTTCTTTGATGCTGTCACTTTTTGATAAATTTATTACGGGGTTAACATGAAAAAGACATATACAGAAAATTTTAATTCATATTACATTACTGCCGAGGCCGCAAATAAAGCAATTCACGGTTGAGTAATATTGGAAGGACCAAAGGCGAAGCCGAGGACTTCCGAAATTTTAAAAGAACGAGGCGCCAGCCAAGACCACGATTGTTTAAAAAGTAAAAAGGCCTCGGCTGACTTTTCACTTATTTGCGGGGAAACAATAAACAGAATTTGTTAAGAAAGCTTTTTTATATCGCCAATAGATGGCGTTGAGCTACACGCTAAAATTTTGTGTTGTATAGAAAATTATCTGATTTCCTTTTTAAGTATGAGCGGTCATCAAAGAGCTAATATGATATGAATATTATTTTTATCTTTAAATAAAGAAGCAATTTCCGAGCAAGTAGGAGAAAACATATTTGACGGCCTTGCGCTAGTGGGCCCTGTGAGATCTATAGAGCGTATACTTTGAACAAGCTCTGACTCAAGACACATTTAAAAACGAGAAAAAGTTTTGTGACTAAAATAAGCCAATTTCGTTTTAATTCTAAGCCTGAGCAAATTCAAAGCACGCTTACGCTGTACATTGAAAGCAAGAATAAATGCGTTCCTTACATTGATGTAGAATTTTAGTAATGGTTCCTAATGATACGTAACTATAGGAAGGTAGACGAAAAATAAAAAGTTTGTTTTTTATTTTAAATAATTACTACTTATTGAAATTGATAATGATTTATTTGCTATTTAAATAACCCTACCAACTGGATGGAGGAGCTTGAACTTAATCCTTGTGTTACCAATACGTTATCACAATAATTTATCAACGTGATAGTCCCGAGACAGTACGGAAATAATTAACCAGAAGCATTTTATCCGAGGGATCGCATTCAGTACGGAATAATGAATGAAACGTCGTCGCTGTGTGACCGGGCAAAGATATTTAATAGAGTGGTGACAGAAAAGACAAAGTGACAGAAATTATCATAAAGGCAAATTCCTCTGGTAAATACCTCAAAAACGAAGAAACAAGGACCTTAACACCCAGAAAATAAATTGGCATCTTTTTCTTAAAAACCTTTTTTCTGTTATTAAATTATGTTTACAGATGTTTAATATTTTTTACATTTAAACTTTATAAAAAAAATTACACCTCATAAATCTAATCAATCCCTTGTAAACTCTAATGCACCTTCTATTCAGTGCCAAAAGTAACTTTATGGTCATCAAAAAATTATAATGAAATTTTGTGGTTTAATGGTGGCCTTCATCTTTCTCTGACTCATATCTGCTGTATCGATAATATTGTTAAAAAGATGCAATTGAGTCATTCGATATTGTTAAATAAAAAATACTTATCATTGCGAATGTTTACTTTACCAATTTAATTTCCTTTTATTTGGTTTTAAAATTTACTCAATGCAGAGTTTGTTACTTTATTTGTTCCAGCGTACATGTTTTTTTAATTTTCACACTAAAAGGTACGTGTACTAGCATCCCCATTGACATATCAATGTCACCTTCGGGAACCATTGTATCCTAAATAAAAAAGTGTAATAAAACTAACCACACAACTAGTACGTGAAAATTACCTAACATTTCGAAATTCATAATAGTTTTTGTTTGCCGTTTTTTGCTGCAATTTTGTTATAACCTAACGATGTTACTTGTGGATTGTTGTGCACTGGGCTAATGTGGATTTGATTCCTGACTGAATTTGGCATTTATAGATTAAGATTGGCTCAAGTCTGGTCTGGAGACTACAGCGGCCGTTGCTTATTACCACCCTACTAACAAAGCCTAGTAGGAATTTAAAGTTTCGCTGTGATGTTGGATTGTTCGAATAGACTTAACGTTAAGGGATACCATAAATGTTCCTTATTAGCCAAGTTCGCTTGCTTGTATCTTGGACTGCATCGTCATTCGCCATAAGGTGGGTTAGTACGAACTTACTCGTAGTGTGGAATAAGATATAAACAGTCTTCTAGCTTTACATAAATAGAGATACTTAGACGGTGAGGTTTTGTAACAATAGACACCTATGAACTGAAACACAATATAACCTACTGATATCTATCTTCAAGACTCTCACCAGGCTCCCGGCTAAGCTCCAAGCGGAAATCGTTCAAGAGTTGAGAGGTCAAGAGAGAGGATGTGGGAGAGTCTATCCAATTATGAAAATAATAAAAGGTCTCATCTCAGAAGTGCCATCTATGCGCCTTTATCAAGACCCGAGAAAAATGTCTCGGCAAGCAAATTTTGTGCAAGTCTTAAAAACTTTTAATACTTTTTAAGGGATCGTAATTATAAAGCGCTCTAGTACCAGCTTTATACCTTATAGCAAGCATTGTAGATTATTTCCGGTTTTTACTGCAGTCTACGTATAACAGCTGTTACATGATTTAAAAAAAAAACTATCCTGTCAGTTTAACAGTATTTTTAGAGTATTAAATTACACAATAATAATATTAGACAACATAATAAAAATAATAATATTTATTTTGAGAGTAGCTTAATAATAGTAGCCTAAAGTTTGTTCATAAAAGTCTTCCGATTAAGGTCTCTAAACAAAAATGTCTCAGTTATGGGAATCCTAATTAAGACGGTGAGAAGTAATGGTGTATGTGTCCAAATTTGTGGGAGTTCGTCGTTGGGCGAATTTTAACGGACCGACTCCGAACTCCAAATACGCGTAACTCCATTACTAATAAAATTTCTAATCAACCTAAACGAAACAAAGAAGCGGAATAATATGATAAACGATTGCAAATACTGTTATGTGCCCGCTTAAATCGGGTGCCTTAAAAGCAAAACAACTCGTCATAAATATTGCCAAACCGCATCATGATAGAATCGAATATGAGGGGAAATAAAAATATTAAAATTTCGCGGTCACAATCCCGGCTATCGCTATCAAAGCACGTCCAATCAAACAGGACGTGACAATGAATCAAAACCTTTCCGATCTGTGAATAGCTAGCTAACTTATTGGCGGTTCTTTATTCGTTGATTGCTGTTTGACATCTCCGTGGGTGGGTATTCGGGCGGTATTTTTATTTAATTAACTTTATACCAGGCGCACGTTTGCGCACCACGTGGGACGGGTGGCAGGGGTGTATTACAATGCTGACTAATTTACGCGCGGTTTCACTTAGTTTTATTTTTTTCCACGAACGCTTTTCCCCGCTTAGGACTTTGTTTAATATTTACGAAATTCATTTTAGAACCGACCAAACGTGATTGTGGACTCACAAGTGTGTAAATATGAACTTTTTTAGAAAAAGTTTAAAATTACTGAAAACATTTTTTTCTTTATACTAACGAATGCCCGCGACTTCGTCTGCGTAGTTTGGGGTTTTTAGTTCCCTCAGGAACTTTTTAATTTTCCGGGTCAAAAATTAGCTTAAGTGCTACTCCAGACTAAAATCTATCTCTGTGCCAAATTTCAGCCAGATCCGTGCAGCCGTTGGGGCGTGATTGAGTAACAAAAATCCATACGAGTACATCCATCCAAACTTTCGCATTTATAATATTACTAGCGGTTACCCGCGACTTCGTCCGCGTACAATTTCTGATTTCCTATAAGATTTTCCCGCTGCAAAAGGCCTACTTATAGCAGCTATATAGCATCGGCAGGTTTTTATTATTTAATACTAATAAGTCCTTTATGCTAACTTCAAAAACTTATAACCTTCATGCAAGCTTTCAACCCCTATTTCACGCCCTTTGGGGTGGATAATCGGAAAGTTGATAATGCAGTTTATTATAACTTAAAACTAATAACCCAAATCCATATTTTCAAGTCTCTAACTACAAAAACATAGGACTTGCATACAAAATTTCAACTCTCATTTCACCCTCTGTGGGGCAGATTTTCGTAAAATTGCTTATGCAGTTTCCCACCACCACCATACCACTACAGCCTATTAACGTCCCACTGCTAGGCACAGGCCTCCACTCTCATAGGAGAGAGCGAAATAGGAGCTTAGACCCACCACGCTGCTCCAATGCGGGTTGGCGGGCTTTAACGACTATTATTATGGGACCGACGGCTTAACGTGCTCTCCGAGGCACGGGGGTGAAACACCGCCAACTTCCAACTCCGGGCTGGCACTGAGAATTTCTTAATTGAAAAACCCAATACCTAACAATTTTTATGCCCGACCGGGAATCGAACCCAGGACCTTGTGATCCGCATTCGACTACGCTAACCGCTAGACTAACGAGGCAGTATGCAGTTTATTATTACTTAAAACTAATAACCTTTAAGCCGATTTTCAAGTATCTAACTTTAAAAACTTAAAAACCTCATGTAAGCTAACTCTCATATCACCCCTTTGGGGTCATTTATCGTAAAATTGCTCATACAGGTTATTATTATTTAAATCGAATAACCTAAATCCCGATTTTCAAGATTTTCAACTTTAAAAACACAGGACTTTCATTCAAAGTTTCAACCCCCATTTCGCCCCCATTTTCACAGACAGACACATTTTCGCATTTTAAATATTAGTATGGATTAGTATAGATAAGTGAAAAGATATTTTCTCGGCAAGTGCGCTTCACTTTAGGCTGCATCAAGCATGCATGCAAGTCGGCCTGAATGCAGCCAAGCGCTAGCCTAAAAGTTAATAAGTCTTAGATCATTATTTAAAAAAAGTTTTTATCTTCCGCTATATTTAATTTATTGTATTGTCATTTTATTTTCCGTATTCTTCTCAGCAAACCATTTTTATTGATAGCCATATCATTGGGGTGAATATAAAAAAACGTGTGCGACACCAGCTAGGAACGAAGTTCCTTATTACATAAATATTAATTTCAAGTTCTAGTCGAGATAAAAACATAAAGGTCTTTTAAATAAATATACTAAATTCGAAATTAAACTTTGATGCTTTAGTGTTAAGGTTTAATTTCGAATAAACTGTACAAAGAAATCCTACTCCACGTAACTCCACGTACCTCCAAGTAACTAAACATAGAAAAACGTCCGTAAAGAAAATTCCGTACGGACGTTTTTGCCGGTACCTCCTCGAATAAACTCATGAGGAGCTTCGTTCCAAAAATAACCAGTCCATCATCTTTGGGAGTCCACCATATTGAAAATAGAATCACGTTACTTAGATAGCCATGCATGATAATGCACGTTTATTTTGGATGATAATCCAAACAAAATTTCGTCGGTAATTTCGTCCAAACAAAAGTTCTCAGTCGGTCGGGGATAACTGTTTTAAAATTCAGTTGCAAGATTTGACCCTAACAAATCCACAAACATTGCAAGATAAATAAAAGCTAAAAATAAATGCTTGCTTATAATATGGGGAAAATGACGGATTTTATTATTTTATCAAAGTGTAGCTGGCGTACTTTATTTTTCGTGTCACTTCTCTCTGTAAGCTCTACCTTATATTTTAAGGTCAACGTAAAAGACTTACATAAGAAAATCTTAGGTCCTCTTTTTCTTTTCGTATTCCTTATTGTTGAAGGTTATGACGCCTCTGATTAACTACAATGTAATGTAACTAACGAAACTAAATTATAGTTAACGATTAACTATAATGTAAGGGTAATGGGCAAAAATCAGAGTTCAGATCGTTTTACATGTAGGATATACCTCAAATACCTCTCTAAACTATTTCTTTTTCTAAAAACTAAAGATTCGTTTGGCAAGTACCAAAAAAGTTCTACAGTATCTCTAATTGAAAGCAACTGCAACGTAAATAGGGGCCAAGTTGAATTCGCTTTGCGAACCTGCGCGGAAGATAAGACGATAATAATTCTTCGCGAAATGTCACAAAAGTTCATAACTGATAAAAGTTTCGTCCCTTTCTTAAATTCTAATAGAGATTTAATTTTCGCGAGTCCTTTCCGGACCCGATAACAGAACTAGCTCTCTCGATGAGGAACTTCATTTTGTACCTACTTCGTACCTGCATTTCTGTGTCACCACACGATAATAGTATAATAGTAGTGTTACCGACCGGCCAAGAGATTGAGGTGATACCAGGATACTGGAATGGCGAACTGGTGAATTGGCACTAGGTGAAGTCCATCAGTGAGCGCCTTAGAGCTGACGATGACACTTGTTGTTACGAGTATTATCTACATATACGTACGTACGTATCTAGATGCTAGTAGGATGACAGGTTGCTTTGTTCCATATCTCTCGGGTGACTGTAATCATAAGAAGAAAAGAGCTAAATCTTTTTTTATTATCCTAATAGCATCCGGATTGGGCTATGCATAGAGGTTTTAATAATACAGTCCAAAAACCAATAATAGCGTAGACCTGCAATATTATCAAGTTCAATAACCCCCACACAAGATAGGTATTATGCGCACGCCACGCAAGTTTGTAATTGAAAAAGTTTCCATTGTTTTTAACGTAAAGCCTTTATTTGCTTTTCAATTTATTTCACCGGTCTCCAGTGTTGTGTAATATCTAGGCTAAGTTTGTTTATTGAAAATTTAAAATTTGGCTTATACACTCGCTTTACGTGCTTCTCTTATTACAAAATTATATGTAAGACTTTACCTACAATACGAATAAAGTTATGTATTTCGTAAGTTTTATCGAGAAATACGAATAAGGAAATAATTAAGGAAATAATGAAACGACATCAAGGTATGTCTTATGTATACTTGTACCTATCAATATTTTTATCCCAAATAACAATTGCATTCCTTTGGGATACAGGGTGAAAGTTTTGGTCGATTTTACCTAAGAATTTCGTCAAACTTAAACCGATTTTGTCAATTCTGTTACATAGCAAAGCTTTTATGCTGTCAGGTTGGTCTCTTATAGAAAAGTAGTTTTTTTTACTATAAGTATGCACAATACGTGCTGTAGTAGTTATACCTTTCTAAATCGGTATAAAATTAATAAGAAAACCGATACTGTTAAAAAATAATACTTAACCACATTTTTGCCGTGGTTTGAATAAAGCAGCAGTTAAAAGTGCATTTAATTTTTAAGTAAGCTCCTAACAGCTCTTTTTAACTGCTGCATAATTCAAGTTTTAATTTGAGTTGCGGCCTAATTTTTTTAACTTTTAACAAAGTAAAATGCTTAGGAAATTGAATAACTTTTCTTGAGTTTAATCGTTTAAAACCTAATATAGGTTATAATGGGTTCCGTGTAATCTTATAGCTTGTAATAGGGAAGTTGCGTAGTTTACATGCAAAAAAAAAACATCATGTCTGAATACTATAGTTAAACTAGATGATACCCGCGACTTAGTCCGCGTGTATTAAGTTTTTTCAATTCCCGCAGGAATTCCTTAATTTTTCGGGATAAAAAGTAGTCCTTTCCTGGGATACAACCCATCCCTGCACCAAATTACATCCAAATCAATTGAACAGGTGGGGTCTCACTGCGAAAGTCAGTGAAGACAGACTTTCAAATTCATAATATTTGTATGGATAGTTTGGATTCATGACTATAGCAGGGACTGTGATCTTATATTTTACAATTATTATTTTAAATTAATTAAGGACATACGCGTCAGGGAGATGTTATCTCTCCGATGCTGTTTACCGCTGCGTTGGAAGACGTCTTTAAGATTCTGGAGTGGAACGGACTCGGCATCAACATCAACGGCGAGTACATCACACACCTGCAGTTTGCCGACAATATAGTCGTTATGGCAGAGACTCTGGAAGACCTTAACACAATGCTCAACGACCAAAGCAGAGTTTCTCAACAGGTGGGCGAAAAAATGAATTTGAGCAAGACGAAGATCATGTCCAATGCACATGTTCAGCCCCACCCAGTGTTAGTTGAGAGCACTGCACTCGAAATTGTTGACGAATACATATACCTAGGACATACAATCCAGTTAGGTAGGTCTAATTTCGAGAAAGAGGTCAACCGCCGAATCCAACTCGGATGGGCAGCGTTCGGGAAACTCCGCGAAATCTTCTCGTCCAAAACCCCTCAGTGTCTGAAGACTAAAGTCTTCGAACAGTGCGTGTTGCGAGTGATGACTTACGGCTCCGAGACATGGTCGCTAACTATGGGCCTGATAAGAAGGCTCAGGGTCACTCAGCGGGCGATAGAGAGAGCTATGCTCGGAATATCCCTGCGTGATCAAATCAGAAATGAGGAGATCCGTAGGCGAACCAGAGTAACCGACATAGCTCGAGACGAGTTGCCATGCTCAAGTGGCAATGGGCGGGGCACATACTCGTAGTTCGTAGATCCGATAGGCGTTGGGGTCCCAAAGTGCTTGAATGGTGGCCTCGCACCGGGAAGCGCAGCGTTGGACGATCCCCCACTAGGTGGACGGACGATCTCAAGCATGCAGCTGGGAGCCGCTGGAAACAAGCGGCACAAGACCGTGCTCTATGGCGATACATGCAGGAGACCTTCGTCCAGCAGTGGACGTCTATAGGTTGAGATGACGAGACTGGTTGAGTCGTCAGACTGGCATAAGACGCTGCCAGTGGCATACTGCAACGGCCCAACGGATCGACGTGATTTTTTGCATGGATATAGTTGAGGATTGGAGGGTGACATAAGCTTTTTATCCCGAAATATTGAGGAATTCCTGCGGGAATTAAAAAAACTTAAACCACGCGGACAAAGTCGCCGGCATCAGCTAGTTTTCTGTATAATTCTTCTACCTATGCTAAGGTTTTTCGATGCAGGTAAACCAGTAGCGAAAACATCTAAAAAGTGGTAATTTGCAATATTTATATGTATAAGTTTGACAAGCCTTTACTCCACGAACGGATACGAGACCGGTATCCTATTGAATGTTTCATGATCTCTAAACTTTTCCCTCTAACATGCAAAACAGATTTTTAAATGTTTTGCAGTAGATATGACCGAGAAATTTGAATCAGACAAATTCTTACCTTCACAGAAATTCTTAGATCACAGAGTCGATTGGAGCTTTAAAAGACTCTGTGATCTCTCGGATAAGTACAGAACTCTCCTCTTAAAAAAACTACGTGTAAAACCGTGAATGATAAGCAAGCCTCGCTGTTTTATAATAGAAAAGAGAGATAGTACCCGACTAAACACACATAGCAAAGGAAATTTTAGGTATTTGAAAACTATAAAAACAATATAACACTATGCATATTTACGACATACTTAATATTATAATTAACGCGAAGTGTGTTTATTTGTTGGTACGTCCTTCTATCACGCAGCAACAGAGCATCGGATCGACGGGATTTTTGTCATGGCTACATAGACTACTTTTATCCCGGAAAATTAAGGAATTCCCGTAGGAATTAAAAAAACTTTTTCCAAGCGGATGAAGTCACGGGAATCAGTTTCTAAAGGAATTTTTAGGAAAACTTAAATTTGTAGGAGGCGTCCGCTGTGGCAAACAATACTACCGGCTAAAGACCGCCAAGCGATTTGGCGTAAGGGCCCCGTATCAAGAGGAGTGTAATCCTTATAATTTAACAAACTAACCACCACCACGAAATATAATATTTAAAAAAAAAAAATACACCTACATACTAACATATCGAAGCTTTATAAAATAAAAAGTTGTAAAACGTATCATATCGGCGTAATGGTAGCTTAAGGCGTGGAAAACATTGTGTAGTACAAATTTGTGATTGTTCATTGATAAGCACGTAATAAAGGGCCCGTGTAATTACAACGTTAGTTTTTATTAGCGGAATGTTGTTAGGGCAATAGCACGCCATTGACAATAAACGCCACGTGGCGTGTGCCCGACATAGGCTTACATGTGACTCTATTAAAGCTCTACTAGGCGGGTATGCGTTTCGGGCGTTTTTCGTGCGACTTAGTGTGACGTGCCTCATATACGCACAAATTTTAGTGATTTTAAGTGTCACAGTGACCCCGGCTTTTCTCGCATGAAATCTATACTATACCTACTAATATTATAAGCGCGAAAGCTTGGATGAATGGATGTTTGATCACGCCAGAACGACTGAACGGATCTGGATGAAATTTGGCACAGATATAGGCTATATCTGCACTAACATGGGCTACTTTTTATCCCGCAAAATTAAAGGATTCCCGCGGGAACCAAAAACCTCAATCCACGTGGACGAAGTCGCGGGCATCAGCTAGTACCTATATAAAATCTACATGAAAAATCTTAAGATTACGACAGATTACCCAGCGGCATAAACCTATGTAAATCAGTTTATAATTTTGCATAAATATATACTCAGACATTTTATTATATTTCTTATATACCTATTGGTAAACAGTAACATTTTATTACTGTACTTTTTATTAAAACTTCTAAAAAATAATCACAAGGAATACATAAGCAGATTCGTAATATTATTAAAGCACTTGCACTGTTTACGTTAAAATATCACTATGCTACCTCGAATTCGCTTCCGTTTATACCGTAATTACGTTTACTGTAGTGTACCACCATTACGCTCGACATCCGCTCGTGTGTTAGGACTCTAATGTATTTGAGCTGCCCTAATCGTGTGTAAATACGACGGGAACTCGTATGCGGCACGTCGTTAGCTTCAATAAGCTACATCCATAAATAGTTTGTTTGATGGAAGCATTCGTCATGCCGGCTGAAGTCTGCCCGTGTAGTGAACCGACGAAAACTAATCGGCTTTTCCCCTAAATCTATGTGAAATAGATACATCAAATACCAACAGGCTAGCAACATTAAGCTCTATATACGCGTATTTAGCTTAGTTTAGACTTTCTCTGAATCGACACTGATATTATAGTTCGATTTTGCAACCTAATTTGGCAATAATGGTTGATAATTTCCAGGGATCTTTTTGATTTTCCAGAATACAGCTGGCCTTTGTCACTCGCCAAGTCCTCAACTGCTGCAGCTACTCAACCCATGCAAAAAAATCACGTCGATCCGTAGCTTTGTTGCGGTGTGATTGAAGGACAAGCAACGATTCAAACACACTTTCGTGTTTATAATATTAACAGGTAGATCCGATAATTTTACCAATAATAACCAATGAACGATGCGACGTTGTTTTCCGATGTTTTTTTTTTTCGTTAATGGAATTGGGTCTAATAAGTAATTAAAATAATTATAGTTAGCTTATTTTTTCATAGCCCTGTTTTGGTTTCAATAGTTAAGTAGTTCTTAAGAAAATCATAATTTATAAATTATGATTCTCTTTAAGAACTACCTACCTACCTACAGAATTGGAGCCATTTTATTTGCCCTTAGAACTAAAAACTACAACAGCATTTTTAAATTTCTTCCTTTCTTCGGCAATCTCTTTATTTAAATGTAACTAAAAGTAAAAAAAATCTCAATTTTTATTTCAAAGTCTATGCGTTTGAATACCAAAGTTGGAAAGCATCTTTAAAATGGCAAACTTTTTCCGCATCACACCTGAATATATCCATTTGCGTGCTTTAAAATTCAATTTCAGATAGGTAGCATGTAAATCGGAGCGTTATCGGGAATCGATATTCATCGTGCATTGACGTGAAAGTAAAGTGTGCAATCCTTCTAACTATCGGGGAAATGGGAAGGTGAAAGGTGGGAATCAGCAAAAGCTTCGTCAGCGGAATCAGTAAAATGCATTGTCCACCGGCCGAGCGGAACGGCGCGGGTTGCGGCCGCACGCCGCGAAATAGCATTCGTTTCCAACCGACCTGCGTTGTCCGCCAAACTTAATTGCTCTATTGTTAATTACGTAACGTTTCAACGTTCACCGCATTTTGCATTGTGACTAATTCGCATGAGACCACTATTAATTATAAGTTTTAATATCGGCACTGGAGCAATTCGAAGCGGTCAAAGTAGTGAAACGCTTTGTGCTTTGTTAGCTCTATTTCAGGGATATTAAACCTTTACATCTAACTTCCAGTTGAACAAAGAAGCGATTAAATTCTGATTCTCAGTAAAATCCTGTCTTTCAAAAGCGCAAGAAATTTCTCTCGTCCAATTTTCTAGAATTATAGGAATATTTTCATATTCATTTTATTAATAACTAGCTGATGCTCACGACTTCGTCCACGTGGTTTAATTTTTATTTTGTTCCCGCGGGAACTCCTTAATTTTCCTGGATAAAAAGTAGCCTATGTCACTCTCCAGGTCCTCAACTATACCCATACCAAAAATCACGTCGATTCGTTCTGTTGCGGCGTGATTGAAGGACAAACCAATAAACCAACCAACCAATTAACCAAAAAATCAATAAACTAACATACTTTCGCATTTATAATATAAGTATGATTAAACACACTCATACATTACATGTTTTATTATTTTATTTTACACCTAAGTACAAGCTTCTTTTCTATGGAGCTTGTTTGATATGTCAAGAATTTAGACTTTTAGGCCCACTTACACAAGGACTCTTAAATAAATTTTGTATTTTTTTAAATGCTTTTTGCTCTTGTTAAAGCGTGACACCATTACAAAATTTTAAATCAATTTAAATGTTATTTTTCAAGCGGCCCTTAATATTAGTTATACCAATTCGAATTAATAAACCAATATAATTTTGTATATTGATTATTTCTAGTCCGCGCCCACTCACCCTATAGTATACGAAATACGACGAGATTTCGTCCGTTACAATTTTATTTTATTATAATATTACTCCGTATTTGATTTTAGTATACCTTATGAGATGAATGTTTTCTTTTCAAAGCACGGAGGAACGAATAGACTAAATTGGGACCTCCAAAGATGACGACCCAGCACCTTCCGCTTAATCCATTATCCAGCGACTTAGGTCGTGGTTGCTAACTAAACACTGAATAGATGACCGAGCGAAGCGAATGTCTCTGAGACTACTAGAGTGAATTTGCACTTGCCCGTCCGTTCATCCGTCCATTCGTCCATCTAAAAAAATCTTTATTTCAGGGGGGCTCTCATAGAAGCGAATGCAAAGTAAAATATTGTTTATAGCGTTACATAGGGTTTGCGGTATATCATTTTAAAGATAATTAGGAATAGAGTCCAACAATATTTTTTTTAATTTTTCCCCTAAAATTGACGAAATGGGGGGCTTTCAAAGTGGAGATTTTGTAACGTCCAAAGTTGACCTCAGAACTCTGAATTTTCTGAAAGGCTGAAACTTGAACAACAAATACTAAAATTAGACAAATTATGAGGAAACGAAATTATTTAATTTTTAATGAGCTTCAGTATTTTTAACAGAACTTCACAGAGATGTCAATGGATGTAAAAGTTTATTCGTTTGTGCTTACAAATTATAGACGTTAGCACCATCTTACGTGGAATAAAAAAATAGTCTACTGATAGTAGGTACTAATGTCTATGAACGTAAGGATGAGCGCGCATCTGAGGAGGAGTACCCAAAAATTCAACCATCTCAAATAACTCTTTAGCTCTTTTGCGTTTAATGTTAAAAGTTAACTATTACAATATATAGTTAAAACTATCTTATAGAGACAGAGAGGTCTCAGTTCGGGGCGAACCAATAGTCTTATTTGAATAGTCTTATTATATAAGATATCTGGCACTAATTACGCGAGACATTATTGAATTAACCACGTCACGACTGTTTAACCATCCCCGCAGCATATATTACACGCTGCAATAATTTGAAGGTAAATATCGTCAGTGGGCATGTCGGAACGAATTCGTCTCAGCCCGTCGTCGATTGAGAAATTACAAATGCAACGATTAGTTTAAAACGAAAGCGAGTCCTCATTTATCTTGGCGAGACAATCCGATTTGGTACAGCCCGTGAGTTCAGCTGAACGATTATTTATAACTAAGTAATTACGTACACCATCCTGCAATAGACTCGGAACATCGTCACAGGTGCGTCATAATCTACGCTACGTCAAACTCGTATGAATTAAATCGTTATGGGACCGCGCATTGCGTCTTCTGCATAATTTGCGGATGTATGCGATTAATAGATAATATTATCAATTTAGACCATCGAAATAGAATTGTATTAATGTAGAAGAAATCCATTTTCTGAACAAGTAGTAGAGTCGCTTAAAATCTTATTACGTCTATAACAAAAATGGTCAGAATATAATTTTAGTCGATGATGTTTGCCTACTTTAAATAAATTTTTTTTTTTGAAAAGGCACCTTCATTAAAAGTACGCTTTAAATTCAATTGAAAGGTTCAAGATGATTATTGCATTAACATGCACGTAAGAACATATTTCTATGCAAATAATGTAGGGATACAGTCCGTACATGGAATATTTCGTATTGATACAAAATAAATCTTAAATCCTTAATCGATCATATACACAGTAGTTACACTACAAAATTCATATCTTATCAATCATTCACTCTAAAATATAAAACAACATAATTTATGAAGCCTCTCTCGTGAGATAAATTTTGAAGTACCTACCTATTTATAGAACGAATTTTATCAAGTAAGTACAGACACAAAAAAGACCATTAAAATGTTGGCTGTTAAAGTTTTAATTTATAAAGTTCTCCAGTAACAGCGGCTGTCCATTTTAGAGTGTGATATTTTTAAACTCCCAAATAGAATATTTAAAACATTTGTTCGCGCTCATATATCATAAGTCCACATTGTCGCAGTATTTGTAACGTTCACTAAGTTGATATGATAAATTGTTCCGTGTGATATGAATCGGAGTTTATTTTTAATGACCTTTCACTGTGGAATTAAACGTTTTATTTTTATCATTGTAGCATATTCGGTGTAATCAAAAAGCAGAAAAATTCATTTATTTTAGCCCAATTTACTTGTTTCTGATTACTTTTTTTATAATTGTCCATCTTTCAAATAATATTTATTGTACGTTCATTTTGTTGATTTCTTGTAAAAATTTTCTTACTATGCTTTTAGCTATGCTATGCTATTAGCTTTAAACTGTTTGCATGTATAAATTAATTAACCTTTTTTATTGACCGAGCGAAGCGAAGGTTTCTGAGTCTACTTGAGTGAATTTGCACTTGTCCGTCCGTCCGTCTATCAGAGCTTTATAACTTCTTAATTACTGAACGTAATTACTTCAAATTTAAATATAATATGTGAAGCAATG
Source organism: Erebia palarica (assembly GCA_964035005.1). NCBI lineage: Eukaryota > Metazoa > Arthropoda > Insecta > Lepidoptera > Nymphalidae > Erebia > Erebia palarica. Next base: position 47,610,413 of record OZ035983.1, read on the forward strand.
GCCTCCAGCCGAATATGGCTTAAACGGTTATAAAAAATATTTATTTCAGGGGGGCTCTCATAGAAGTGAATGCGAAGTAAAATATTTTTTATAACGTTACATAGGGTTGCGGTATATCATTTTAAAGATAATTAGGAATAGAGTCCAAATATATATTTGGAGACTTTCAAAGTGGAGATTTTCTAACGTCCTAAGTTGACCTCAGAACTCTCAATTTTCTGAAAGGTTGAGCCTGAAACTTGATCAATTATTTGAATTATATCCTGTACTTGAACAGCAAATACTAAAATAAGATAAATATTATAAGAAAAAGAAATTATTTAATTTTTAATTAGCTTCAGTATTTTTAACAGAACTTCACAATGGTGTAAGTAGATGGCGCTCTGTAAAAGTTTATTCGTTTGTGCTTACAAATAATAGACGTTAGCACCATCTTACGTGGAACAAAAAATAGTCTACTGATAGTACTGACGTCTATGAACGTAAAGATGCTACGGTTACGTACCATACGATCTCATAATAAATTATTATTACGGGTGTTAACCCGCTCACCGAACGAGCTGCATTTTAGTAAAATACTGTAGGTATACGTATCCCGTCCACGCAAGCGGATGAGGGTTTACGTCATTTAATGCGTACGGTGCAGTGAATGGATACCTCGAGGTCTCAGTTCGGGGCGAACCACTAGTATATTTTACAATTCCACATCAGCTTTTAATTAAAGCCGAACAACAAAATTCGAATTTATACTTATCTCAAAATACAAATCACATTCGTTATTTATTTTATTTCCTCCCTCTGTTTAGTTTATTTTTTTTTTTTGATTTATCATTGTTTTGTTAATAAATATCCTCAGAGAGAGACAGATAGTACCTATCACTGTGACGTTTACAATAAATCAGATATTTGTAAAACAACACACCAAATGATTTCCTTCCACCAAAATTCTCGTTCATCATATTTTGAAGCTCATAACTCATTTGCATGGGTTTGAAGAGAAGATAAATGCGGTCCACTTTTACTTTTTTATAAAAAGAAACACCAAAATGTTACGTATACACTATACATCTTAAATTGGCTGGACAAACGTTTAGAGTATAATATGCAAGTATCTGTGAAGGGGATTCAACAGTTTGCTCACGGCTCAGCGCAAAAAATATTTGTACCAAGAAATAGCTCCCAATATCAACGCGGCAGTAACAAGGTTCAGCAATTATGCTATATCGAGGGAACCTAATTCCTCGCCGAAGTACCTACCATTTGTAGTTATTTATTTACAAAGCGTTGGTGAAATCGATGCGGCTTTATTATTTATTGCGTACACGATATACCAATTTCTTGGTAGATATTGGTAATAGTTCAGAGGGCATTGCTGTTATTTATTTCATGAGGTTGTATTTTCCGAGCATCGTGTCTGCGTTGCCAGACTTTTATTTATTTAGAGGTGGTTCTTTATTTTGTTAGAACTTAAGTTATCAATGTAATAAATGGGTGTTTTTCCTTTTAGTTAAAATTGGCTTGAACTCGTGCTTTATAAAACACGCTACTTTGCCAGAGGTTTGTATTTTTGAACTTGATAACTGCAGTTTTATAACCAGAAGGCACGAAATTTACAACTATTATAGCCTCTTGTTCAGCTTCTACGAATTTTGTGACCTAACGATTATTTGATAGCAAAATATTAAGTTTCTACTTTATTAGCATTACTCGATAGCATCAAAGGATATTATCCGTAACTGACATCTTGACGAAATTTTTTGATATTTTGAACCTATGATGATTTTGTGTAGACACTTACATCAGCTTAGAAAAATAAGTTACTTACTTTACACAAAATAATTTCGCTCATACAAGCTTGTATATCTTGGATTTCTACTAGCTGATACCCGCGACTTGTTCCGCGTAGATTGATGTTTTTCAGTTCCCGCGGTAACTCCTTAATTTTCCGGTATAAAAAAAAGGCTTTGTCGCTCTCCAGGTCCTCAACTATACCCTGCCAAAAATCACGTCGATCCGTGGCTCCGTTGCGGCATGATTGAAGAAAAAACAAACAAATACACTTTCGCATTTATAATATTAGTATGATCTAAGGAAAACCTGTTATACAATATTGTGCAAATAGCCAAATTACAGTATAAGGACTATATCCAACAAGTGGTACTAAATTATAGTCAGGGAACTGAGTTGAAGCAGTCAAAGTGTCACGATCCACAGCCATAAAATCCGTGCCGGCTTCTATGCGTCCCTCCTCGGCAAAACTTACCAACCACCTAAACTGACCCTTCCAAATAAGCATGTCATATTGCGCATAATAATATCACCATCCAAAATAGCTGCTTACTCTAAATGCTTATTTAAGATTGATATAAAAATACAATAATAATTTAATTGTGTTTCTCTCTTTGTAAGGTATCTCTCACTCAGTTATGAGACGGCGATAGGTAATGATGGTGATGATGATTGGGTATTTGACAATTAGTCAAATAAAATAGTTTTTAGTGATGATTACTAAATAGAGGATCTCCCAAATCACGTAATATCCACGTCCCCTGTTAGTTTTATGTTGATGTTTTATGATAATCATTTTAAATGATCGATAGTAAAGTAAAGTAAAAAGTGAGTCGAACTTTGATGACGTCACAATTAAGTATTTCATACAAAATCCCAAGAGCGCGTTTTGACGTTTGAAAAAATGTTACTAATTTGACTATGTTGTCAAATTCCCAATTTCATAGAAAGGCCTAATTTTATTGCGTGCCAGTAATTTATACAGACAAGCAAGGCGTACATCTTTGGTGAGACCTGTATAAATTATGATAAATAATATATACTTACAAATTGATTATAAATGTGCCGTATTATTCGCCAAACGAAGCGAGTTACAAGGCGCGTCACGCTCCACTCTCCAGACTGTGTTTGCGCACACGCGGTTCGAATCAGACGCGTAATATCTTGTTACATTTTCAATGCATAATGAAGCATTTGTGCCAATAAGACGCTGCTCAATTGTAAACATTCATCATACCGACAGTATGTACTAGACGATGTCCGTGACTCAGTCCACGTTGATAGTGCTTAACTTTTCAGGATTTTCAGGACTATCCATTCTCAGGATGCAACCTATCTCTGAATCAAATTTCATCAAAATCTGTGATCCAGATTGACCCTGAAAGCATAGCAGGCATGGCACAGACAAACTTTCGCATTTATAAAAAATATTCGAAACAAATTAATATCAAGCTTTTTATAATCCGATTACGCATTAACATGACATGTAATGGGTAATCGGATTGTGATTGAGTAGGTAGGTACTTCTGACGCTGCAGATATTCTGAGGCGGTAGTACGCTTTAGCATCAGGTAAGGTGATTAATAAAATAAAATTAATGCACAAGAATATAATAAAAATCACAGAGAAAAATGTCACAAGTTTTCGTCTGCCGATCACAAAACAACGTTCTCTTTGGCTGACACAGCCATCTTAAGACTGCACCAAGTCCCCGATATTACAAATACGTGCCCGAGATGCAAAACCACGACCAAAGGCAGACGTATGTCTCTTACGACATACCATCATCATAAATAATGTACTAGCTCCCACCGCACCTGAATTATTCAACGTTGACGGCCACTTTATTAAATTTGTTGTTTTATGAAAATATCTAACGTCTCGCCCTCACAAATTAATAAAAAGACAATATTATCATAAGCGAATTGAAAAATCAAAATGTTAAGCAATTTTCAATGAAACATCTTATCTATGTGGGCAGAGAGCTCACATTAGGTATACTAGAGTAGACGGCCAAATTCAAAGTCAAAATATTTATTTCATAGCTTAGGTACATACCTACATCATACTCTTTTTAAATGTCAGTCGTTTAATTTAATAAGTATATGTTCAGTAAAATTTATAAATGATAACAACTATGTATATGTCAGCTTTGAAATAGAATACTTTTTAGTCTCTATAATTAAACCAAACTTGTATATTCAGTATATTATTAAATTTCATTTTAATTAAAGCGGAAAAGGTCTATTTTATCTTTGGGGATCTTTTTCACACTTTATAAGGTTTGCTACTCCATGGCATAACTCAATGTGAGTGGATAACGTTTTAATACTTTTGAGCGCGGTAATTGGATTTTTAGTAACACAATTTACGGCCATATCTTATCACAGTGGAGCCGCAAAAGCGGCTTTAGTCAACGCCCATTCTTTACGGTCACCCCCTAAATTGCATCACTTGAGACGCTACTTTAGAAATCGCCCGCAGGTAAAGATACTATCATTCTATGATGGACCATAAGCCACTTCAAAGACCTTCAAATACGGCATTCCTTATATCTTAGAGCTCAGCCACGCTATGGACATAAAATGACAGCGTAATTACTCTCTTTAGTTAAAGAGCCAATATCACTAGCGTGACAGGACAGGACGTCCTGTTTTTCCGAGTTCCTTCGATGACACGCACGCAGACGTTTTTTGCTGCCTGGCCCTAGTCTGTCTTAGCTCTTTAGGCGCTCTCAGTTCACGAGATCAAAATCAAATATACTTAATCAATATCAAATATTTGATAGGTACATTAAAATATATACCTACCCTCCGTACTAGTAGTTCTAAAGGATTCCCTATACCTTTATAAGATTCCTCAAAGACGCAGTTAATTATTATCATTTGATCATCTATAGGTAAGTACCTAGTACATGATCTAAAATAAAATTTGCGTCTATAGCTATAATAATTTCTATCTTTTTTACCGATTTCGAAAACGGAGGACTTTATTTATTCAGCTTACATTTACTTTAAAATGTTTCTGTAATATTTTGGGTGACGTGCGATGCCGGGAAAGTCTGTAATTTTATATATAGGACATCGGTTCTCTTGTTTTAATTTAATATTTATTTTAATCTAAAAGGCAAAAAGCAATACAAACTCTACAGCCAATGAATAATAGAGAAAATGATGATAATTTTGGAGCAGAATTGAAGTAAATTTTGATGCTACTTTAATGAATGCATCGCGAACTTTCTCGCTGACTTGCAATTTCAATTTTCATAAAGACTACGTTTCTTGTTTTTCATGAAGCAACCGCAATTTCGACACCGCTTCTAGTTTTCTGAATAGAAAGCGGGTGAGTACCTACACTAAAATAATAGTAAATATGAGTATAAATATGCAATTTGTTCATCATTCACACTCATAAATGTAGGTAAATAATATTATGTCACTTTAATAATTATTTTCCGCCATTGCAAGATAAAAGTTGAATCCGTGAAAAAATATAACAACGCCATCTTTCTGGTCGCCGGTGGAACTACCTAATGCTGGAAAAGTGGAAACTCAAAGGGTGGTTTACATTAAAGATGCGCTACATTGAAAATGCATTTCGCTTTTTGCAGCCTTTATTTAAATGCAAAATCTAATAGTTTTAGGCGTTCTCGGATGTATTGCATTAATTAAATTATTTACATTTAATGTTGCACTAAAACAATTAAGAACCTTATTTTATAATCATAAAGTAGGTATTTATATGATAACCGGTTTTTACAAATCGTACGAATATCTAGGACTTTTCTCTCTCCTTCTATGCATCGTATTTATATACTCAACACTGAAGGTCAAGACAGACACATAGGACTGCACGCATTTGATCCTGTTTAAAATTACTGTCGTATATTTTACGTACTGTCCCATGTCTACATGTTTTTTGTCTTCAGCGAGCAATAAATTCGATAAATTATGCAAAGCTCTTAATAATCATAACTAATTCCTTGAGTTAGTTTGGTATAGTATACCAAATTCTTCTTATTATATACTATATATAGGTATGATGGCAGGTACAGTAGGACTTTCCCCTGCGTCTGGCGTTAGGGTTTGGCATTTTGCTACGACTTTTTCTCGAATAGAAATTAATTAATCTTACTAATATTATAAATGCGAAAGTTTGGATGGATGTGTTACTCAATCACGCCCCAACGGCTGAACGGATCTGGCTGAAATTTGGCACAGAGATAAATTATAGTCTGGAATAGCACATAGGCTTCCCGCGGGAACCAAATAAGCTCAAACCACGCAAACGAAGTCGCGGGCATTCGCTAGTCTATTATATTTCACATGTGAATCATGTCGTAATCTAAACGATCAAAATAATGCATCGCTAAATCGTCAATACTAAAATATTTTTCAATTTCTTATCTTTAAATTAAAAAATAAAACACACCCAGTTTTATTTTTTGGGGTTGGATATCAAAATTATCCTCAACGTCCATTACGTTTACATGCTCTTTAATAACTCATATATAACTAAGATATCTAGTCAAATCTAGTTAGTTTAATTGACCTTGCTATAAAGATAAATTTGTCTGTAACCTAAATATCGTTGTCTTGTTATGATACGTTATGATTGAGCTTTGATTTTTAGGTTTTTAGTAATATTATACGGACTTACATGATTATAACTTTACCCAACATTTTAATTTAGTCATGTCATATTATGATTATAATTAGTGTAAGACACATTCCATAGAAGTGTAAATAAACATAGAACGCATTGATGCCGAAAAAGTAAATGGTATTAACAATGATATTTTATGGGTGTTAATACTTATAGAAGTGGTTTTGTATCACATTATTTTAGGCGTCAACTAAGACGAAAGAAGACGAAGAATGAAAGAAACCTGTAATGCTTCAATTAATTATTCGTTTTAGCATGATATATTTGACACTTAATAAACATCTTAAAACTATTCAACGAAACCACACGCTCGCTTAGTTAGTACCTATTAGCATAAATTGTATTCTCGTCCGTTGCTAACCGCAAAAAGGCTGAGCTAGTTCCTGGGAAGTGTGAGAAATAAACAAGCATAAGACAAAGCAGATTCGAAGTGAGCGAGGCGGGCAGTCTATAGCCAATGTTCTGCAAATGGCTGTCAAAGATTTTTTAAGTGTGTTCGAACGTCGATGGCTGCACGGCCGCCACTTACACACGAAGCCATTCTTGCTGGAGTGCAAAGACTTTTTCCCCCTCTTGTGTTCCGAACCTAAAAGTGTTGAGGTCATACATGGTTGCATACTAGAATGCTAAAATGCCACGTATTACGTTCGTATCCTTTTTAGTTTTAGCAATAAAGCTAGTTGACCCCAAGAATAATTCCTCAGGCGACGAAACTTTATAGTATGATAAAGTATCACGAGTTAAACGTATATTATAAATATCCACCGAAAAATCAGGAAGGAAGTAAGGCTTTTATGCTATACCCAATTGTTAAAGCAGGAAGGTACATTGTCGCATAGCGCAGTTTCGATTTCATCATAAAATCGGTTTAAATATGGATGTTCTGCATGATTATTTGATATTTCGGTTTTGAGTGTAAACCTGCTAATATTTTAAAAAGAAATCGATAAAATATTCAGTCATAAATATTATTAAGTTATTATAAATACCTAACCTCCGGATGATTTTTCGTTGAATATTTTTGTGTAAGTTTTGGATTATCCAAAACTCTGCCAAGTTTCATCGACTGAGGATTTAATGCGGGGGTCTGCATACAACGAACCGCCCGATTGCCTAGACTATTTCTTCTTTACACAATAATGCTGGGTTTATTATAAATATTTATTTCTGAGTACTTACCAGCTTTTATTACTACAAGTTCATAAATAAAAAAAAGTAATTTAAAAAAAACAAAAAACCCGACTGCTTGGACACCAAAAAGTATAAAACAAGATGTGAATTTCATTATTATCAATTTACATAGTATAATACTTTTAATGAAATAATGAACAAAATAATATAGCCAATTCAGTATTCTCACAGCTCACGTTTTATAATAATATTTTTCTCTCTTAATTAATTTTGTAATTATTACGAATTATCAAGGCGCGTCGCACGTTCATTAGCTAATATTAACGTGCGACTGCGCCTTAATAATTTGTAATATTTACAAAATTAATTATGAGAGAAAAATATTATTATAAAACGTGAGCTGTGAGAATACTGAATTGGCTATATTATTTTGTTCATTATTTCATTAAAAGTATTATACTATGTAAATTGATAATAATGAAATTCACATCTTGTTTTATACTTTTTGGTGTCCAAGCAGTCGGGTTTTTTGTTTTTTTTAAATTACTTTTTTATTTTAAACTTTTTGGTTATTTATGTTGTTTATTTACCTACCTGCAAGGTAATCCTAATAATATTATTGCCGTAATGAGAATCATTACTTTTGTATTAATTGTATTTTTTATTTATTTAAACTATTAGATTCCTTAATTTAGATTTACTAACGGTTTATTGACTCTTATTTAGGTAGGTGCCAAAACTATATTAATATAACTATACCTAACTTTAATTTTACAGTAGGTAAATGACAATATTTATTAGGTACCTATTATGTAACAAAATTAATATGTACCAATTAAACAATTTATGAAAACGCGTCAAAATTTCTTAATTTAAGCTTCACAAGCATAGGCTTGCGAAGCTTAAATTTAGAAATTTTGCGTGCGAGCGTCCTGATGATGCTATCATCAGGACGCTCGCACGCAATTGTCGTCAGTCATGCGCGGTGCGGCTGCAGTTCGTTTTACCACAAGCACCCCAGTGATCAGCCCCCCTTCGACCCCAATGACCAAATCACTACCGACAATGCTCCCTACTTAGGGCTACACACAAACACTAACCAAACATAGCGTCTTCGCCGGCGAAGACGAGGACCCCGATATCTACGATATCCACGTCACCCGGACGTGGTCTTAACTCACGGCCTCGAGGGCGTATGGACTAATCTAGTCCAACCGACCTTCCATTCATCCCAACGTCATCCTAAGCCGTGGTCCGAGCCTCACAGGAGGCGCCCTTAGGAGGACGTTGCCCCCCCGATGTCATCGAGCGTTAGGGCTCTTTTCTCGGCGACGCCTAGCGCTCGTCAACCCCCCAGTGCCGCTGTAGCGGCCAGTAGGGCCTATGCACTATATTCAATCCGAAAAAAAAAGATCAGTCCCCACCGCACCGCACCGCACTCCTCGCGGACGCGCTTCTCGCGAGTGATATTTGTAAAAGACGTTTATCCGCCTGAAGTGTTCTGTTGCATCCACCACCACTACAGCCTATGAACGTCCCACTGCTGGGCACAGGCCTCCACTCTCATAGGAGAGAGAGAATTAGGAGCTCAGACCCACCACGCTGCTCCAATGCTTGTTGGCGGGTTTTAATGACTATTATCATGTTAGTGATAATAACCGGGACCGACGGCTTAACGTGCTCTCCGAGGCACGGGGGTGAAACACCGCCAACTTCCAACTCCGGGCTGGCACTGAGAATTGCATAATTGAAAAACCCAATACCTAACAATTTTTATGCCCGACCGGGAATCGAACCCAGGACCTCGTGATCCACAGTCGACTACGCTAACCGCTAGACCAACGAGGCAGTTAATGTTTTGTTGCATGATAAACTTTATTTCTATGATATCTCATAAGATATTCATCTAAATTGAATGGTGTAAAGGACAATTTTTGTCTTAATTAAATACTTAAGATGAGTAAGATATTTTTTTTGATAAGGAATTAACGATTAATAACTATGTTGGTAAAAACACCTTCGCAAGCAAAGCACTGTTTTAGACCAAATTTGAAAGTCATAAAAATGGTTATTGTGAGTCAACCTTAAAAGATAGTTATATGCTATCGCGGACTTCTTTTTAGCACTTTTTGAGAGGAACGTTTCCACCATACATTGTTGTCGTGTAACTTTAACGTTTTAGGCAGCGCACGCCACGTAAGCTCTCAGATGAGATGATTTTTTCCGACTTAACTCACATTATTGCAATTTTCGTAAGGATCTCCAATTTTTGTGGAAATAAAATATAGCCTATTTTACTTGTTAATAATGTAGCTTTATATAAGTGATATAATTGTTAAAATCGGTTGAGTGGTTTTTGAGATAATCCACCTAGTTTGATCGATATAGATGATATGAGTAGGAACTTTAAACATTTCCTTTGAAAGCTCGTAAATCCTAAATTATCATTTAAACGGAAAAATGGTTTATGGAACCTAGGTGTGATTTTAAAAGACCTATCTAACGATACCCCACTTGCCTATAACCTATCGAGTATGGACTTTCATTTATTAATTGGCTTCTAGTGGACGCCATTTTGTTTTTCTCAAATTCGGCTTCCGCTATGACACTCGGAAGATTAAGATAAATCTAGTGGTGCAAGTATTATCAAAATCGGTTCAGCCGTTTTGTCTGTAGTGCGACACGAAGGAATACACTAAAAATGAGCCTTTGATACCTCGTAAATCCTAAATGATCGTTAAAATGAGAAAATGATCAAGGAAACCTAACTATGATTTTGCAAGACCTATTCATCGATACCCCACTTGCCATATTCTATCGACTTTTATTTTTTAATTTGTTACATTATGGCTCCTAGAGGCAGCCATTTTGTTTTTTCTCAAATTCGGCTTCCGTTATGACACTCGGAAGATTAAGATAAAGCTAGTGGTACAAGTATTATCAAAATCGGTTCAGCCGTTTTGTCTGTAGTGCGACACGAAGGAATACACTAAAAATGAGCCTTTGAAACCTCGTAAATCCTAAATGATCGTTAAAATGAGAAAATGATCAAGCAAACCTAACTATGATTTTGCAAGACCTATTCATCGATACCCCACTTGCCATATTCTATCGACTTTTATTTTTTAATTTGTTACATTATGGCTCCTAGAGGCAGCCATTTTGTTTTTTCTCAAATTCGGCTTCCGTTATGACACTCGGAAAATTAAGATAAAGCTAGTGGTACAAGTATTATCAAAATCGGTTCAGCCGTTTTGTCTGTAGTGCGACACGAAGGAATACACTAAAAATGAGCCTTTGAAACCTCGTAAATCCTAAATGATCGTTAAAATGAGAAAATGATCAAGGAAACCTAACTATGATTTTGCAAGACCTATTCATCGATACCCCACTTGCCATATTTTATCGACTTTTATTTTTTAATTTGTTACATTATGGCTCCTAGAGGCAGCCATTTTGTTTTTTCTCAAATTCGGCTTCCGTTATGACACTCGGAAGATTAAGATAAAGCTAGTGGTACAAGTATTATCAAAATCGGTTCAGCCGTTTTGTCTGTAGTGCGACACGAAGGAATACACTAAAAATGAGCCTTTGAAACCTCGTAAATCCTAAATGATCGTTAAAATGAGAAAATGATCAAGCAAACCTAACTATGATTTTGCAAGACCTATTCATCGATACCCCACTTGCCATATTCTATCGACTTTTATTTTTTAATTTGTTACATTATGGCTCCTAGAGGCAGCCATTTTGTTTTTTCTCAAATTCGGCTTCCGTTATGACACTCGGAAAATTAAGATAAAGCTAGTGGTACAAGTATTATCAAAATCGGTTCAGCCGGTTTGTCTGTAGTGCGACACGAAGGAATACACTAAAAATGAGCCTTTGAAACCTCGTAAATCCTAAATGATCGTTAAAATGAGAAAATGATCAAGGGAACCTAACTATGATTTTGCAAGACCTATTCATTGATACCCCACACGCCATAGTCTATCGACTTTATTTTTTAAATTTGTTACATTATGGCTTGTAGAGGGCGCCACTTTGTTTTTTCTCAAATTCGGTTTCCACAGTGACACTCTAATGATATACTCGGCATAATCTGGTGCAAGAATCATCAAAATCGGTCCACGCGTTTAGGCTGTAGCTGTCCTGCAAGGAACAAACAAACATATATAGACTGATGAACACATAACCCTGTGCGTTCCGCAGTCGGGTAATTAACTTTTATTTAACATGATCATATTGAACCATCGATATATATGTAGGTACTAGATGAGCCCTTTCATAGAAAAAAATTGGACGTCCGACCGGTAGAGCGCGCTCCACACTGTATAAGCCTGTCTTTGTCGCCGCCACAGCGCTGCCCCGCTTTTCAGACTAGATGGCGTTAGTAAAATTAGTCCGCATTCTTTGATTGACTGGGCCCGTCTATGTAAATTGAGGTCGTTGTGTTGAACAGACAAAAATTAAACCAGACAAGACGCATATATATATATATATATATATATATATATATATGCATATATGTGCAAACTTTCAGGTTTTTCAATTGTATTCATATAGACAATATAATATGTAGATATTCATCACAAAACACCATCTCGTATTAATCTATTAAAAATTTAATTTTAAATTAAAAATATCTCAATCTTCATTATGACGAAGTATCTATTTGAGTTCTATGTGGTATTTCTGAACCAACTTTTCATACTGTTCAGGAAACCATTCCCTGAGTCTCCAAGTTAGTTCTTTAATTAATGTTTTCAGCATGTCATCGCAGTCACTGCAAGTTGTTTTCATCATCTCAAGGACTGCATCTGTAATTATGTACCATCCGATAAAAATTTACGCAACTTCATCGCTTAAACTTATCCTTAGATCAATACTAGTATTATAAATGCGAAAGTGTGTCTGTCTGTCTGTATGTCTGTATGTCCGTCTGTCTGTCTGTCTGTCTGTCTGTCTGCTACGCTTTCACGGTCCATTTTTTCTACCGGTTTTAATGAAAATTGGTATAGGGATAGTTTGTATCCCAGGTAAGGACTTACACTTTTATCCCGGAAAATTAAAGAGTTCCCGCGGGAATCAAAAGACCTTAATCCACGCGGACGAAGTCGTGAATCATCTAGTAAATAATAATTATAGCTGCTATCCTTGGAAAACTATAAGTACCTACATCAATGGTCTCCAGAGAATTAGAGAAGTCTTAAGTTGCTTCAAATAAAACTGATGAGGCAGTGTAAATCTTGGTATTTTAAGAAAAAATGCTCGGATGACATGCGCAATGCCTTGTAGAGCGAATCAACAAAAATTGCTTTGAACTTTTTACCAAGCTAAGCTTTTTCAAAGTCTAAGTTGACATCTTTTCACATTTTTTAACGAGCATTTATTTACTGCCGTTGGTATCAGTTCATACATTTGAAATTCTCGATTCAATTTCGAAGAGCGAATGCTTAATTTTCTACTTTGGAGTTTACCTCCTTTACAATCGATTTTAATATAATATAAGCCCTGGGTATGAAAATTTACGGGGAGTAAAATCAAACTTATTCCATTACGTTATACGCTTTATGTTTCCATGACTATGGAATGTATTTTTATGAATATTAATTATATAATTAATATAAATAAATGTAACAAGCATGCTTTCAGTAATATATAAACTGCGTTCATTTACCCTCATTGACTAATTTAAATATTTTATAATCGGTCGTAAAGAGTAAATTCCAGTCATGCGTATGAGCTGACACACACAATTTATTATTGTTACAAGTTTATGATTTATAATCCGGCTGTACTAGGAATTACTGATTAGAATTATTTCAGAAATTGTGCATTTTTACATACCTTTGTAAACTTGTTCCTCATTCGAACACGGCGTGGTTTCTAAAAAGCACGACAAAGAAATAAGTTCCGGTGGATGGTCGAACTGGTCGTTGTGACTATGGGTGCTCGCAAAGGAATGGCCGAAAATGGTCAGAGTTACAACCACAAACAACACTTCTGTGATAACCTTCATTTCAAATTTTGAGATATAAACCGTTAACCACTAAACATTTGGTGTGTACTAAGTTGGTGGTCTACACAATCTAACAGCTAACAACAGATTCTATAACTTTAAAACGCAGTTATTTCTAAGCTTGAAATTAATATTGATCGAAATAGTTATTTCAGGTACTGATGTCTAATAAGAATGCACATTTGTAAGAGTTCTATTTATTTCAAAAACTCATTTTTATACTAACTTGTTAATTACTTGTTCATTTGTTAAAAAGTCTATTAGCAACTGGAACTCGTTTGCGGTTATAAATATGTGACTTGGTAGTCACTTGTCAGTAAGTGATATTGTTAATGTTATTTTTGCGTAATTTATTAAGTACACTTCAAAACGTGACAGCAACTGCGATAAGATCGTCTCTTAAGGTTTATTAAACAAAATTGGCAGTTTCGGAAAATATAAATAATGAAATATAAGCTCGCACAAGAAAGAAGACATGGGTCAAAGCTAGTAGTTTAGTACTTTAGTTGCTTTCCTCTAAATCGAAGAAGTTGTAAACTAGGTCGACTGAGGTCGAGTGCCACAATCCCTTGCGAAGCACTTCTAGTCACTTCGAGCAAGCGATCGCTGACTTCTTGACATCACGACGCTCTCATATCGTCGCTTTATCGATAACAAAACCTTGCAAAGGCCCTGATCGTGTTTGGCCTGCTGATAATTTTCCGCCACCAGTCCTCGTATTTCTAGAAGAATAGATTTATGACGAGTATTACAAGAATGCTTGCAAAAAATTATTAGCAAAATGATCGGCTCTGTTTGATGTTTGTCAAATTTTAAATTGGTTTTTTATACTAGACTAGATGATGTCCGCGACTTTGTCCGCGTGGATTAAGGTTTTTTGTTTGTTTCGGAATTCCTTAATTTTCCGGGATAACAAGTAGCCTATGTCCTTCCCCTGGATACAAACTAGCCTTATACTAAAATTTTATACTATTTTTTTAAATTTTATCAAAATTGGTTGAAGATATTTTTTTGATTCTGCGGGAACTCATGAATTTTCCGGGATAAAAGTAGCCTAGTCCTTCCCCGGGTACAACCTATCCCTTTACCAAATTTCATCAAAATCGGTTGAACATACGGGCCGTGAAAGCGTAGTAGACAGACACACTTTCACAATTATAAATTTTAAAGTATGGATTAGGCCTGTTAATTTTATTTTAGTCGTGTCTCATATAACGCTCAAGTTTAATATCAGTAAAACATGAATCTTTTTTTTTTTTAAGAATTTGTCACGTCTTAAATTTAACTCCTAAAATAATTCAATTCTACGTCCCCTTAGGGCTTAGATCAAGGCTTAGATCCTTTGAGCGCTTACTCGAGTCAACGATAACATCATCGCTGAAATTCAATACCGATCAAGTCAATACGTATGAAGCATATCAACTGCCATACACAAATGTACATAAACACGTATACTAAAGCTGCGAGCCGTATCCTAGCTTCAATAGCGCTAATATCAATTAAGGATTTACCATTTCGTTCCGTCAGAAACGAATGGAGCACTTCATTCAGCGAATCCATCTGAAATCACGAATGATCGCTACTTGGCAGCGACAGTTCAACTGTATTGCCCTTGCAAAAACAGCAGTGCACATTTTTTTATATATTATGTCGTATTTCAAAGTATCCATACTAATATTATAAATGCGAAAGTGTGTCTGTCTGTCTGTCTGCAACGCACGGCTAGCACGGCTCAACCGTTCAACTGATTTTGATGAAATTTTGTACAGGGATAGATTGTATCCCGGGGAAGGCTACTTTTTATCCCGGAAAAGTAAGGAGTTACCGCGGGAATCAAAAAACCATATTCACGCGGACGAAGTCGCCGACATCATCTAGACATTTATAAATGTTCAAAATATCATTATGTAGAACAGAAAACCTTCCATAAGCAAAAAAGCCTTGTTTTCTGCGGTGCTAGGTCTGCTAAGTATCTTCTGGTTGTCACTGTTTTACATTTATAATAT
Source organism: Erebia palarica (assembly GCA_964035005.1). Classification (NCBI taxonomy): domain Eukaryota; kingdom Metazoa; phylum Arthropoda; class Insecta; order Lepidoptera; family Nymphalidae; genus Erebia; species Erebia palarica. Next base: position 47,626,025 of record OZ035983.1, read on the forward strand.
CATAGTATAGATTCAGAATGTAAATCATAGCCATTTACTAGCTTTGTAAATTCAATTTCATATCTGACATTTTTTTACTTTATAGTTTTTGAAACTGCAGATTAAAAAAAACAATTTCATTTCCAGGCTTTCAACAGTAGTTTCTTGCATAAATTAGAGTAGCAAGCCATGACGTCTATACAGCATTCTCCGATAGCAATTAAGACTGTGCCGGCTCGTGCAGGCTATAACGAATGGAACTCTTCAATCAACGAATCAATCTACAATCGTGAATGGCCGCCACTTGGCTGCGACAGTTCAACAAATTTATTGCTCTATGTCGACAATAGTTTTCAAATTTGGAGCATTTCGATTATCTGGAAGTAGGTATATTCTAACGAATTTTAATAACTGTTGTCATTACCATCGCCGGCTATCGCGAGCAAGAGTCTCTTCACAAAATGAGGCAATAAATATTTTATCCGTATTATTTACTAATATAATAATATTATAAATGCGGAAGTTTGGATGGATGTTTGTTACTCAATCACGCCCGAATGGCTAAGTGGATTTGGATAAAAGGAACAAAAAACCTCCATCCACGCGGACCAAATCACGGGCATCAGCCAGTTAATCATATATGCGAAAATATTGGTTTCTTGGTTGTCTTCCAATGACGCTTCAACAGATCAATGAATCGGCGGCGGTTTTTTTGCATGGGTATAGTCACAGGTATAAGTCTTTAAAACTACAGTAGATGGTAAATTAACCTAATAATGAGACAAAAATGAGACAGCTTAAAAAGCAAAATTTCGCAAGACCACTCTAACACAAACTTAGAACGTCACATTGTTTTCAACTCATTATGAGCTTTGCCTGCACTTAAAACTAGTTAAGGTGTAGCGTGATTAAGTTGAACAGACGTTGGCTCCACTGCCAGAACCACTTCAGATAACGACGTCGAGTGTTCGTTTAGTTATACTCATTTTAAAGCTTTACTGGTTTTGTACCTGAGGTTTAGTGTAGTAATAACACCAATGATTGATAAAGTTTTAGGCTTATTCAACATATATGTGCACACTACCGAGTAAAACTTCTACTGAAATATAGTAGTTAAAAATCTAATATTACAACAGGTTTATTCTAAAATTTAGAAAATAAAATTAATAAACGTCATGAATAAGCTCATATTACAAGTTAGTAGCATGAATTGCATATAACTTACTAAATTTATTCTTCAGTAACTACATATGTCAGTGGCAATACATAAGTAGTTCGGTGATAAAATTACTTTTTAAAGGAAGGAAAGGAAACCAATTTATGTACTGAGGCTCTAAAATACATATATTTCTTATATTTTACTTTCTATAACAGTTGTTCCTTTTTCTTTTTTAAATATAATTTTACAGAATATTCAGTAACCACCGAATATCAAAATAAGATACAGAAATGACAGGTACATAATATTATTATTATGACATTCAAAAAAATCTATTTTGTTTATATCAAACAGCTAAACAGTCTTTTTATTAATTATTCTAACATGTAACAAGAAACTGTTAAACTGAAACAACAGCTAAGTTCAAAACAAGCGAAAAGGTTACAACTTGCATAGTTTCCAATTCATAACGACTTTTACTTGTACTTACGTTTGGCTAAGCATGATTAAACAGACTTTTACTGTTTTGCCCAAATTACTCAAGATTAGTAACACCACTCGCTCTGATAATTAAAAAAATTACTCAGTCATAGCTACGTATACTAAAGAAGCTGTATACAGCTGTATATAGAACTATTCAGGCTGAAAAGTTTAAATATGCGTATTTTTAGCAGAGGTACAGAAATTTGTTTTCGTATATTCAAATATTGAAAAAAAAATATACGCTGAACCTGAATAGCTACGATTTATTTTAGAAGCAATGAGCGAAAAAGTGGTAGTTTTAACATGTAATGTCTATCACATAAAGTCCTCGTAGTTTTACTTCCACTCAAAGTTGAGTAAGGTGTAACGTGATTGATTAAGTTGGACTAACGTGATCTTCTGACAGAAATGCTTGCAAGTTGCAACGAAGAAAGGAAATGTGCATTATCTTGACTTTGTTGAAAGTCAACTCGAAGTTTATATTTCTAGTTGTTTCAAATAGTGATTTTAGTATACCTAAGTAATTATTCAATGACCAATGAATTTTCAGTGTCTAGCTTAAGAATCAAAAAACTTTAAGAAAATTAATTGTGTAGTTTTATTTATTACAAATCTGACTTGTCTAACAATAAACTTTTTCAAAAAGAAATTTTAATATGAAAATTAATTTTTGAAAAAATTGATAAAAATCATAAAGTAATAATAATTATGATAAATAATACTTTGTGTACGTAAGCGGCAATATATCTAGGCTACATAATATTAAACACATAAATTTTAAGTATTAATCTAACATTACCATCAACTTTACTTACTTTTGAAAAAAAGAACCCTTTAGGATTTTTATTAAGAAAAAAGTACCTACATTTTGATATAGACTATATTATGTCTCCAAAAAGTTAAGCATGACAGATTTGCCTGTTATTTTTTTCAGTAACTTGAATACATATAAAAATGCTTAAATTCAACGCCACATTATTATTCCACGAAATGTCAAAATTGCTTTAAACAGTACCTACTGTTTTGTTAGCCAAAATTATATTTAACAATTTAAATCCACGCGGAAACACATTTTGCCAAATAAAGCATGCATCCAGCATGGTTATCACGCGAAGGCGAAAACCGGCATTAAATCTCAAGGAACTGCTTGTCTCCGTATCTTTCGGCGATTTACCTGAAAATAAAAAACAATTGCGTTAATTTACGACACTGGACACTTGCCAAACATTTCAACTGGTCGTCTAAACTTGGTCTAGTAGCAAAATGAATGAAACGAGTCGACGCTTTGAGCCAGAGAGTTACACTCGTACTAGAGTTTATATTGTTGCCTTTTAAAATTATCCCAATAAGTAGTGCTATTTTGCAAGAAAATCATAAGTTTCCAACTTTTTAGGGACATCATAGATGCTAACAAATCGGAAATCAATCAAAATAAAAAAATAAAACGTTTTATGCTCTCAATTTATGATTTTTAAGACAATCCACTCCCAGATTAGTGTACAAAGATAGTTATCAGTCTTGCTTTATGTCATTTCCTAAACTGACGATACAACTTGCTTTCAGTCTGTAGTGTCAATATATTTAGCTGATTTACTTTTTATCGCATTCTAGCATTCGCATGATTTCGATTCAGGCAATGGTGCTATATTGACACCTGCAGATACTGCAGAGTCGTGACTATGAAATCTACATAATATCTATAGTTTGTACCTCAATACTATATAGCCGTAAACCTTTTCCTGATCGGTTATCAGAAGAGGCTTAGGTGAGCATAGACAATATAAAACTCATTTATAAACTGTCATCATGACGGCATAGGCGTGCCAAGGCGTTTTCCAATAGACTCATTTATCAAACGCCCGTCGTAATGAGACGTATCTTAACCATTCTCCATACACCCGAAATATTTCAAATTCATTATCATTATTTAGGAACGGTAATTCATTAGGAACGGGAATCTAAATAAATTTTCCTCGCACAACGCGTCAATTGATTTATTTAGATTTCCACGTCTTTAAAGGAAAAAAAATAAAACTATACTTCATAAATCGTATTTTAAATGTTTAAACGAGCGAAAGAATATAAATTAATATTGTAATCGTTAAATATTATGTTATTAAATAATGTAATATTGTATGAAAAGAACAAATACGACCTTTGACGACCTCCGTGGCGCAGTGTGCAGCGCTGTTGTCTTAACTTGCGGAGGTCCCGGGTTCAATCCCCGGCAGGGTCAATTTGGGAATTTATAATTTCTGAATTTTCTCTGGTCTGGCCTGGTGGGAGGCTTCGGCCGTGGCTAGTTACCACCCTACCGGCAAAGACGTGCCGCCAAGCAATTTAGCGTTCCGGTACGATGCCGTGTAGAAACCGAATAGGGGTAAGGGTTTAATATAACTGCCATGCCCATAACAGGTTAGCCCGCTACCATCTTAGACTGCATCATCACTTACCATCAGGTGAGATCGCAGTCAAGGGCTAACTTGTAGTGGATAAAAAAAATTAAAAAAAATAAGTACTGTTAGTTTTTTTTTAAATTAAGTATATTGTTTCTAGTATTTCCATGAAGCTTACAACATTTTTATCATCATATTTTGTACACTTATGCTGAGATCTTTAAAGCGTACATTGACTTGACTCAGAATTTACTTAGAGATAAAACGAGATGAACTTATGTGAATAACATAATTCTGTCTCGTTTTAACCATGTCTTAAGTGTAAGCAAAGTCAAAGTTCGCTCTATAGATCTCAAACAATGATCCTTAGGAGCAGAATTTCTAATATTAGTGCCTCCTCTCAACCTAGGGCTGCGTATCCACGTAATCGGAGCGGTGCGAAGAGTAAAGTAAAGTATAGTTCTAGCGGTTGTTTTTTCCTCGAACACCGGTTAGTTATTTTGCATTGCTTTAGTAGAAATTCACCCTTACTGCATGATTGTAAAGTAATAAAATATAATATTTAGTGTAGCGGACAGCTTCAAGCTATATGCTACACAAATGCTGTGATGAGTAAAGTTAGGCACATTAATGTATTTTGAATGCTTTCATAGAAAAATTACTACGTACCTAAATAAGTAATAATTTCACCACTTAATTCCATTTTACAGTGTTTATTGAGGTCATTTTAACGAGAAGTTGAACCACTAACATCTGTTATGAAAACATTGAGCGCAACAAGGCACAAATCTTTTACTGCCATATTTCGGCACAGTTGAAACATACGATTACCACATCTCATGTATTAACAATAGGGTGTATTGTAGATTGGAAATCGTAATTTTCACAAAAGTTAGGACAGGGTCGGTCGGTCTTAGAAGATTGTTATTATTGAGACAGACACGCAAATAGCGTAAGATAAATTGATGTCTACAGCACTGATTTACTACAATCGGTTTAATAATACCATCGGAAGTTTAAGTGACTACTACTGCATACAACCACATATTCAACAATAATTATGTATAATAATTTTCAAAAATTCCTACCATAAAAACATAATTATTTATGATAGTGTAAACTTATCTTAATGTAACTATGTACGAGTAGTTTGATTTTCTTAGTTAGACCAATGTAGGGAATTATAATTTTATTTGTAGGTACTGTAATCTGGTTAGGTATAAAACAAAAAAAAATATGGCCAGTTACATGATACACGGTTATGGTTTAATCTATCTTTAATCATAAATAAAAGGAAAATGGGTTGCACAAATCAGGATCAGTTACTTTATACTCGAGAGGCCCAATTGTCGAAGCAAATATCGAAATCATTGGCAGCATAAACGTATTACTCGAACTGTTTAAGTAGTTCTTACAGCTTTATTGACGTGGCATCTACTTATATGGACTCCTAAAACAGGCAATTATCCGTTTGACAAACGATTACGATTTCCTTACACAATCGGGGGCAGGTATGAATGCCAAATTGTGCACTCCACTGCTTTTTGATCAAACTTTAAGGCTAACTATAAAGTAGCCGCCATCACAAATTACCATATTTAACCACCTGCCATAAAACTGGGCTTAAAAAAAGTAAAAAAAAATAGAGCCATAATTAACACATGCAAGCTAATGCCAGCACGGATTAGTATTAGACATATGAAAATAACGGGAACTATCCAGTCACATGACGATCGCGTCAGCCAACTGGGCTATCGTCCGCTGACGCATGCGACGGGAAAACAAATTTAAATAAACCATAACAATATTATGCCGCCGTAATAATATTGAATGTCTTTTGCCGCTGCGGTTAGAATTTCATAAAGATTTAGAAAATTTTCATAGTACATGTTATAGAAATTCCCAACTGTGAAAATAAAAATGCGGGCATCTCGAAATAAAATTATTATTAATACTTTGATATTTGTATTGCAATACATACATGTGTTTTACGAGTTCACTAGATGACGTCCGCGACTTCGTCCACGTGGATTAAGGTCGGAAAATTAAGGAGTTTAGGAGTTAAACTCCTTAATTTTCCGGGACAAAAAGTAGCCTATGTCCTTCCCCAGGATACAACCTAGCATTAGTACTATTACTTTCGCCAAGTAATAAATGTATGCACTTTACCAAATTTCTTGAAATTGACAGACAGACACCCTTTCGTATTTTTAATATTAGTAGGTATGGATAAAAGTTTTTTTAATTGTATGTACCGAGTAATGAGCAGATTTTGTTTATAAAGTAATGCTCTGTAGATGCTTTGCTTGGCGATATATGACCGCTCGAACTGCTCGAACGAAGCCATGGCCATATTTTCTACCTCATACAAGAGCTCATGAAAATTCTTAGAGTAATTTTACATGACCTCTTGTGTGTGGTAGAAATTTGAAGAGAAAAATATTTTAAATAAATTGTTGGGAATTTCTAAATGAAACGTTTGCGTGGTATCCACAAAACGCTAGAATATCATTAATTCCTCTCAATGAAGCGGCACGGCAATTACGAACTGTTTTGAATTCTTATGTGTCGTTTGAGTAAACGACTTTAATCTATAAAATATTACTTAGAAGCGTTGAACTACAATTCACTCAAGATATTCTAGATAATCACGCGCACATTTTTAAAATACGGCTCAGGTACGACGCATAAATTCAGCTTTTAATATTTGCAGAACTAGGTACTCAGAGGATCTGTGTTAAATCGTAAGTCATTAGCTTAAATATATCACTAGAAAGTGATTTATGCAAATGTAGGTTTCTTGCGTACGCTAAAAATTTACTTACAAGTGATCTTCCAGTATGTTTTGATGTATCAAAACATATGCAAATATATCAATAAGTAACATTTGCATACAATACGCAACTTAGAAGACCGTTTACTTATCGTAAATCACTCATTTAAGCGACTTACGTAAAACTTATAAGTGTAATCGTGGCCTTATATATTACCTAAAATGTTAATGTATTTTTGTACGACTGCCTGAAAAAAGGAGTATATTGTTTTCAGGGTTCATGTATGTATGTATGTATGTATGTATGTATGTGAGTTTGTATATTCCACCATAACTTCTATAACCCTGAACCGATTTTGATAAATGAGGTATCGTTAGAATCCCTAGCTTATTCCGGGTGACATAGGCTAGTAAAAATTAAAAAAAAAATTGATGGGGTGACCATGATACCGCATTAAAGACTAAAGTTGAAAAAAAATATTCGAAAATAAGATCAACTATTTAATCATCATCTAGAAAATGATGAGTAGATTCCAAAAATATTTAACACTATAGTTCAATATCCAGTGATTCACAAAAAAATATCATTTAATAAAAATATGAATAAGATTCCAAAGGCTATATATGCAAATCGCTTCTTAGGGAGGTTAACTCCAAAAATAATATGGCAGGGCAGTCGTATTTTTTAATTCGTTAAATTATGTTCACTTGTTCTCGATCTATCACTTAACGAACGCTCGGCATTCTAAACGACATGCATATAGAAATCATCTGAGCTTTATCTTTATTGTTATTGCTTAGAGGCTAGAAGGCCAGAAGGGCATCTGACGCGAAGTAACTGCGAACAAGGCCGACGCCAGCCCACATGACGCGCTTTGATAGATGCTTGACAACCGCGCGGTTAGGGTTAGGGTTGAGGTAGGCAAAATGCCAAGATAGATGGATGGATATTTTTAAAATCATTTCTCAATAAGCGAGTAAGCCTAATGATGAGCTCCTTGGCGCAGTGGTAAATAGTGTGGTCTTTTGAGCGGGAAGTGCTGGGTTCGATTCCCAGTACGGTCTATGTGAGAATTCATTTAATTCCTAAATTACCTCTGAGCTGGTCTTGTGCTCATTGTTAAATGCCAAATGTCAACATCCTAGCAGTTTAAATTCTATTTTATTGGTTATCTTCACGATCGTAAAGTAACCATAACTTTACGATCAAATATCAAATCATTTCAAAAGCATGAAAATATGAGGTAATTCACAGAATCCAGCAAATACCGAAATAGCCATGTAAATGTAGGTTGAAAAAGGTTACAAAAAATTCGGCAATTCCATAATTCCATTAAATACCTGACTTTTACCTGTCCAGCTTATATTAATGATTAAACTGCCCAATCGCGTTATTTTATTTATAAAATCCTTTGACAAAATAATTGATGACCATAATATGAAAAGAATAATGATCATTTTCAGCTTTTATTTATCAAAAGGGCATAGGAAGCCACTACAATTATCTCCGGAAAGGCAACAAAAAGAGATTGGGGTTTAATCCTATCAGAGTATAATGCCCCCTAAACCTCTAACAAAGCATCTCGTATCCCGGTATCCCTGAAAATATACGATATTGTATAAGGTATTAGTACACGTTCATTTATTCTGTCATTAACACGTTTTAGTTTCATTTCGTTATATCTATTAAGTATGTACTATGTAAAATGTATAATTATGAATGAATTCTATTACATCGAATTTTGAATTAAAAATCGAAACATTGGGGCTGATTCTGTAGTGCACAATCTCTAAACTAAACTAAAATTAGAGCATTATAAATATTGCTAATCCTTTCATAATACTCCCTACGGAAAGGGACAGAACTAGATTTAAAGCTGCCATTTTAGTTTAGTTTAGAGATGTTACATTACAGAATCGGCACCAATATACAGCTTGTTGTTAATGGGACAGTAAAAAATAAACTTACGTAGGTATCTGTTTACGTCGGCAAGAATAGGGCCTCAGTAAAAATATAAAGAAAAATACCAAAGTATAGAAACAAAAACCTAACAATCGCTAAGACAGTAGACATAATTATTTAGGTTCGATATTAATATCTTTGAAATCCCTCTCAGTCCTCAATATCCTTTCTATGACATGGTGGATTTATAGGTATTCAAGAGAATTAGTTATCTATAAAGTAATTAGCACTCAGATGTGTATAATATTATATGTATAATTCTTATAATTTATATTAATAATATAAAAGTGTATGATAAACTTTGGATTTATATGTGAACTCTAGCCTCATTTTCTTTACCAATTAGTACTGATGTTGACGTTGTTATCTCTACGACTAAAAATAAAATAATCCCAAATCATTATACTTTTATTTTATTAGTAAAAATAATTAAATATTTCAAATAATCAAATATATTTTTTGGTCAGAAAAATGTTTGTCTCCCCAAATTATTATTTTTATAATACACAACAGCAAAAAATACAAATAAAATGGATTAATAAAAATTAGTTTGTTGAAAACCGTGTTATTCCACAGCGGGACACGTGTTGACACGCTAGCTACTGACTGAATTGTATTCTTCATAATAATATTGTATTTCTTTGTGTTATAATCTTGTTAACATTTGTATTTTCCACACTATTTGCCCATTAAAATTGCTCAACAAGCTTCTGATATGAAATAATGAGTGTTCGACATGCATCGGACATTTTACTCAGCTTGAAGTAACCTATATAGCAATTTATATTTAATTTATAACTGCAATTTATTTCGTCTTGACCGATTTTTTACATATTAAGTATATCAATAACTGCATATAGCATCATCATATAGCATGCTGCATCCTATTCTTCTTATTTTTAACCGACTTCCAAAAAAGGAGGAGGTTCTCAATTTGGCGCGTATTTTTCGCGACATTACAATAGGTACCTGAGTAAGAATGGATTGACATGAAATGAATCTTTCTTAAAAAAATTGTAAGGTATTAATTGCCAGAAGAGTTTCAACGAGATTTGAAGGAACGCGGAAGAAGTCGCGGGCATTATCTAGTTCGGTTTGTGTCACGGTGGGTTTGTTTAGTATACACGAATATAACTGTATATAATTTAACAGCAATAAAAACGCTACATAAAAATTACATCAGCAATAAAGTTCGATAAATCAACATGCTATAACTTGTTATTGCAGATTTCCTGAGGAGTCACATTATTTACTATAAAAAGTAGCAACCGGAATAAGATGTTAATTTTATTGTAGTTAATTAAACAAAATTTAAATTAGTTGTAATGTTGCAACAAAGTGGGTAGTTAGTGAGATTTACTGCCGCTTTAATGGGCGCTTTTAACTTTGATGGTGGTTTGTTCCGATACTAAACTCATATGACAGCCAAGAAAGAATCCTTCAAGAACAATTTCGCAACTTTGTTTCTAATCAAAATATTTGTTGTACAAAGTTGTAATGGAAGGATAAGGTTTCAAGAATATTAGCAACTCTATTACGAACGTCCTTAAACGTTTTGTATGGAAGCTTGTAATAAAGGATTAATTTTTTTACTTTAATTATTGGTTACTAGATGATGCCCGCAACTTCGTCCGCGTGTATTAAGGTTTTTTAATTCCCGCGGTAACTCCTTAATTTTCCGGTATAAAAAGTAGCCTTGTCCTTCCCCGAGATACAACCTATCCCTGTACAAAATTTCACCGAAATCGATTGAACGAATGTGCCGTGAAAGCAGAGCAGATAGACAGACAGACACACTTTTGCATTTATAATATTAGTACGAACGTATGGGGATAGTATGGATTAAACTTAAAACTAACAGAGGATGTTTTGAATCTTTTGATTTGTTAATTTCTGTATTTATTAATTACCAAGAAATGATTACTTTTGTCACAGGTAACATCCCTTTTAAAATTAAGCTAGGTTTTAGAAATCAGTTTATTGGTAAAAGGGGACATTCTTCTTCATTATATCATCATTCATCATTGTTTATGATATTTTTTATTACACATTAGCCTAAAAAAATAACCATAGCGTGTGGAAAGTGTATTCTAAACTATAATCGGTATACATGCTTCAGTCACAGAATACTAAGGATTACTAGTAAGAGTACTGAGCTAATGGTGAAATAGTTGGAATTGTCGTGCAATCACATACTGACATAACTTGCATACAGCTCATGATATAACAATAGGAGGAGCTGAGGATAATAACAAGCACTTAACATTTCTGCACGCTTGCTTTGATTTATATTTACTAAATAGTTCTTCATTGTGACCTCAATCCATTGTCAAACTTTATAGCCATACTAGCTGATGCCTGCGACTTTGTTCGCGTGGATTGAGATTTTTGGTTCCCGCGGATTTTATTTGATTTTCCGAGATAAAAAGCCTAAGTGTTATTTCGGACTATAATGTATCTCTGTGCCAAATTTCATCCAGATCTGTTCAGAGGTTCTGGCGTGATTAAGTAACACACATCCATACCTTCGCATTTATTTACCGATCGAAGCGAAAGTCTCTGAGTCTACTTGAGTGAATTTGTACTTGTCCATCCGTCCGTCCGTCCGTCTGTCAGAGCCTTATAAAATATTAAATAATTTAAATATAATATGTAAACCGATGGCCTCCAGTCGAATATGGCTTAAAAAGTTATAAAGATCTTTTTTTCAGGAGGGCTCTCATAGAAGCGAATGCGAAGTAAAATATTTTTTATAGCGTCATATAGGGTTGCGGTATATAATTTTAAAGATAATTAGGAATAGAGTCCAAAAATATATTTATTTTAATTTTTTCCCCTAAAATTTACGAAATTCAGGGCTTTCAAAGTGAAGATTTTCCAAGTTGACCCCAGAACTCTCAATTTTCTGAAAGGTTGAGCCTGAAACTTGATCAATTGTTTGAACTATATCCTGTACTTGAACAACAAATACTAAAATAAGATAAATATTACAAGGAAAGGAAATTATTTAATTTTTAACGAGCTTCAGTATTTTAACAGAACTACACAATTATGTCAATAGTAAAAGTAAGTGTAAAAGTTTTTTCGTTTTTCCAATAATTCTTTAGCTCTTTTGCGTCTAATGTTAAAAGTTAACTGTTACAATATATAGTTAAAACTATCATATGGATACCGCGAGGTCTCAGTTCGGGGCGAACCACTAGTAATATTAGTCTATAAGTATAGATTTTGCTTCTCAGCTGATACCATTAAGGCATTAATGCAAGTGATCTTCAATTAAGATCACTCGTCGAGTTAATTTTCTTTACTTTAATAATAACGGTGGAAGTTTGACCAATATAATAACCTATTCCTATTTAATTCTAATGGCTTTAATAAAGTTTATCTCATAGATCTTAAGTAGGAATGAGACTTGAAATTTGGAGACCTAAAGCAATCAGGGGTAATTTAGACGGAGTTTAGTTCCGAGCTCGGCTGCTGTTAGCGGAAGGGTTAAGTCCTTCATTAAGGCAGGTTCATACTTATACGTTAGCGTTATGTTGAGCATTTACAAAAAACTCTAAAACTCAAAATATATTTATTGAAATTAGGTACGGTACACTGCACACTTATTGACGTCCAATTTCTTATAAAACATGATGGTGATAATCAGTTACGTTAACTTAAAACTAAAGCTACGAGGGTTCCAAACGCGCCCTGGTCTGAAAAGATCCCACATCAGCCACTCAGCCGGGTTTTTGTTTTAGTATCACCATCTCACAAATATAGTTTTTTACTAAGCATGTGTTTTTATACAACGGAAATATGCAAGTTTGGATATTTGTATGTTGGAAGTTTGTTACTCCTTTACACGACAAACTAACGTGTAAACATGACTAAACAGATTTGGTGGAAATTTGCAATAAAGATAGCTTATAACCTAAACTAGCGAATGCCCGCGACTTAATCCGCGTGGATTCAGATATATTGGTACAAGTGGCAACTCTGATAAAAATAATAAGATCTTTGGCTATAATATAAAATGAACTGTAAAGGATTCTTAATACCTACCTCCCAAATTAATCGAAGGAGGGAAATCAATCATGGGGTAAATTTAGGCGGAATTAAGTCCGAAACGTGGCTGCCATTAACGCGAGGGTTAAATCTCTTAATTAATGCAGGTACGGCAGGAAAAGCGTAGTTGCTTTAAGGTTTTACCTACGTACGGTTTTTAGTACGCCGACATCGAGAAGGGTAAATAATTTACCCATGTGGTGTAATTAAATCCACTTTACACATCCGTGTGGAGTTGCTGTTTACGTACTGGATCTGTATATTATAAGTTACTAGCGAATTCCCGCGACTCCGTCTGCGTGATTTGAGGTTTTTTGGTCCCCGCAGAAACTCCGGGAACTTAATTTTCCGGGATAAATGATATGTGCTATTCCAGACTATAATCTATCTCTGTGCTAGATTTCAGCCAGATCCGTTCAGCCGTTGGGGCGTGATTGAGTAACAAACATCCATACATCCATACATCCATACAAACTTTCGCATTTATAATATTAGTATAGATTATAATATTATAATTTCAAGTTATCCATTAATTAATAGCATACTTACTTAGAATACACAAAAACCGGCCAAGTGCGTGTCGGGCCACGCGCTGAGCAGGATTCCGTAGTTAATATGCGGGCATTTTATACGTTGGTCGACTATTACTCGTAAACTTATAAAGTCTACTTTGGTAGCTTCCTTAATTAACTTCGTTATATACCCTACTTTCAAGATTTTTCACATATCCAGAAACAACCGTTTAGCTGGCAGGTGAGGTGATACTGGACTCTAACAAAAATAAGCACTTTATAGCTTAATATTTCGCAAACGGATTCATGAATCCATAAATGGTTTTCCCACACCAGCACTATTTTTAAACGACCTATCTAACGACATCCAATACCATAGGATAGACGAGAAGATAAAAAATCATCCCCGGAGCATAGCGGAGATACACGTAGCGTACCATAAAAAAAATTACCACTTTGTCGGCGCGGTGGATACGTATAGGTACTCTTGTCAAATGACAGTTTTCTAATACTTATAGTCTCCGAGCTAAGCCACGGACGGACGGACATGGCGAAATTATAAGGGTTCCTTGTGGACTACGGAACCCTAAAAATATACACCGGTTCTTATAGCAATAACGCAGGCGAGATGGAGGTCAAAAATGGTACGACATTATTGATATGAAATTAATCAATCAAAGATGAATTCAGCCGGAGTTAGATCCCAGCCCGGCTGTTACTAGCGCGAGGGTCTCTTAATTAATGCATCAATGACAGCATCAGCGCGTAATTGAGTAAAAGTTTTATTTATAAATCTAGTCACGATTAGGAGAAAAGAGTATAGGTTTTTAAACGGCCGGTATAATCAATCATTTAAAGTAATATCTGTCGATAAGTTTCTCAGCATCGTCAAATAATTAAAAAAAAAGTCAAAAAATTGTATGGCATTATTAAACATAAAACAACGTCGCTAAACACTAATAGCTTAACGACAAATTATAGTTAGATAGCTGATATACATAGAATATGAATTGCGATCACTAGTCAGTGGTAGATTGATTTTAAATGATAGAGATAGGTATATTCTACCCTACGATACTATACTATAGGTATTTCCTACCCTACATTCAAAAACTAAAACCAGTAACAGAAGGTTTGTAATGTGCGGCTTCGGAAACCAGCCCGCGCATCTTATTTATTTAGGTATCCGCATTTTCGGCATCGGATTTAAGTTTAACGAATTTCCATTTCTTTTCGCAGTACACGAGAAAAGTATAAAAGGTAGATACAAAAACAGTGAATGTAACGAAGGTATGGTTATCAGTAAAGCAAAATTCATAAATCGCGCCTAGATTTTTGAAACAAAGAGCCGCCGAGCTAGGATTCCGCGTTTCAAAGCTTTTGTAGGAGCGAAAAAGCTGTGTAAAATTTTTATCTAGATTTAAAAAATTCTATACGAATACGCTCGAAGGATAAGCCATAAAGTTTGTGGAGTCCGCGGGAAAAATTCCCGAAACGAAACTACTGTGGGGCGAAATTCATAACGCGCTTAGCAGTTTGGTTCACCTGTCTCGTTAAACTTGGGAATTTTTAAATTAAATTCCGAACACCGAGTCAACAAAGTTTCAAATTCTTTAAATTCTTTATCGTAATTAATCTTTCGTTTTAATAAACACACAAAGGCTAGGCGCACAAAGAAATACACTGAAGGCGACGACAACCGATCAAAATCTGCAACACTGTGAATAATAAAACTGTAGTGAAGTCATTATGTAGTAAAATTAAGTCACTTTTTATCTAATAACATGATAAAAATGCTTGAAACTGGAAACTCTCTCTCCACGTCGTATACCACATTGCTGAGGGTCGTGACCCCTTTCCATTAATCACATAATGGCTGGGGGTTTCTTGGGAAAATAATGCGGTGGGCTCCCAGAACCTTCCACATACGACTCGACTAAGAGTACTTTTTCAATTCATAGGTTTCTAACGATTATGCACGAAAGAAACGAAATGGCCAAATTCGGACTACTAAATTCGGTCACCCATCCGACTTGAGTCAACATTACTTAACAATCGCAATCAATTGATATGCGTTAACGCAACTATAAATTTCGTCCCTCGCTCGAAACTGAATAGCTTAAAGTAAAATTCTGAAACTAAAACTTGTTATAGCGTTTACCACTGTGTAAATTGGATGCCGCTAGTTGTATCTACATCACAGGATAGATTTTCGACTGAAAACTTATAAGACAAGCCTGCATCGCGATATCGAAGATTTCTGAATAATGTTTTTTGAGAACCGTTCAACCTACAACGGTTGGACCAGTAAGATCTGCGGGGCTGGTGTTTTGCCCCGAGAACATTCAGGTCCAAACTTTTTGTCTTTAATTCTCCGGTTTGTTATCACTGAAAAGAACCATTTCAGTTACAGCTGTTTATTTAAACATAGTTTTGCTGTAAACCAGAATACTTACACATATTTGCAGCTGATGCGTCGTAATCCACACTAATATAAATTGCAAACTGTCACGGTCTATCTTTTCAACCGATTTTGATGAAAAGAGAATGCCAGATTTTGCCCCACCAATTTTCATAATTTACACAAAATGTAAACTTTTTAAAATTATCTTAGGAATTTATGACCACGTATGATTTAATAATTATTGATAAAAAAGTTGCGGATTTAAAAATGTAAAAAAAAAGTAATTCAAGTCCCTCGTCCACTTCCTATTTCTCTTGCGGCAATTTGCATTA
Organism: Erebia palarica; assembly: GCA_964035005.1. Classification (NCBI taxonomy): domain Eukaryota; kingdom Metazoa; phylum Arthropoda; class Insecta; order Lepidoptera; family Nymphalidae; genus Erebia; species Erebia palarica. The sequence continues at coordinate 47,642,079 of OZ035983.1, forward strand.
CATTCTACGCATACACGACTAAATAAAACTATAGTTGTTAAGTTTATAAATAAAACAAAACTCCTATTAGTTACATAAATCATACTCCAGATCTTTGTTTAAATTCGTTATTTTGTGTTGTTAATTATTGAAAATGACACATTATTATTATTTTAATGTAAACAACAATGAATAATAAAATAGTTGCATTAAAACCTTACCTTCGCATTCACGCATTTTGTGCAATGAAACGTCATTGACAAACGTATTTGAAGATGTCAATGTCATTGTGATTTGTGATCATTGTTTATAACGTGGTTTCAGTGAAGTCGACTGTTTACCGTGCTTGTTTTGAATGTTTCACCAAAAACTTGCTAGAACTTCTTTATTATTGATTCGATGTTCATAAGTACCGAAATAATAATAACCTTGTTTAGTTTTTTAAGGAGTAATAAATAAATTGAAATTAAATTGAAATTGATTTCGCCGACTTTACGCCATATTCCATGGATGACCATTGTTTGCGATTTAGGTAACGACGTTGAGGTGCATAAATTGTCACTGGAGTGTAAACAGGATCCTAAGACATGTTGTTGCCATGTTGGGCTTACCATCAAAATGATATTGATGCACCACGGTAGTATTTCTTGATAATGTAGCGACTGATTACATATTTAATATGAATTAATTAATAAAATTAATGAAATTAATAAATCAATGATTACTAACAGTTGTTTTATTTCCAATTAGTCAACCATTCTATCGTTAGAGAAGATTGCACAAGCTTATTAACTAGGTATCAAGGTAGGACCTCAAGTTAGGCAGGCATTTGAGTATCCTACATCATTTTAAAGCCAATATCTCTTGGCAAGAGCATTGTAACGATACACAGCATTTTTTTTACTTATTTCACAATTAAAAATGCATATAACCTAAAATAATATTGCAACTTAAACTTAGTTTTAATAAAAAACCGCAAGTGTTAGAGGCTTCAAAATACATGTATAGTTATCAGTAATAAAAAATCTATTAAATCCTACATACGGCATGCTTGTAAACGAAATTTAATAAGTGAGGCAAAGCTCTATACATAGTCTGGCGTTTTCCTTTAGTATAGACGCAGATTGCATTCCGGAGAAGGACATAGGGTACTTTTTATCCCGGAAAACAAAGAAACCACTGGGAATGAAAAAAAAACTCAATCCATGCGGACCAAGTCGCGGGCATCGTTTCGTTAGTGAAATTATAATGGTAAAGATTTATTAACTGACTAATTTTTCCGTGAATTTAGGTTTATTGAGCATGTTGTCTCTAAAACCTTTCTCAGTGAACCTACTTCTACCTCAGGGAATCTGGTATTCTTATTTCTATGAGTATATCATTATTTATTAATATATCACTATTTATTAATAAGCCATTTTTGCACTCCTTCTTACCGTGAGCCCCTAACCTAAACATAGAATGAGATTGACCTAAACATCCCGTGCCATCCCATCATCGACTTCACCTGCGAGGAATAAGTTTTTTAAATTTCCACAGGAACTCGTTAATTTTAGTAGCCTATGTCATCCACTATACCCATACAACAAATCACGTCGATCTGTTGCTCTGTTGCGGCGTGATTGAAGGACAAACAAACACACTTTTGCATTTATAATATTAGTAGGTAGGTACTAGGTATGATAAATGGTAGGATGACGCTTATCTCGTAATCAATGCTACCGCTCAGGCGAGAGGACTAAGCAATTATCGGTTGTTCTCTTCCTCTTTAACTTTACGCAGGAATCTCATTATTTTATTGATAGATCAACAGCCCTATTACAGTTAAACGTTTGCTATAGCGCAACGATCACAATCGTCTCTGATTGGCTAACACTATTTTCATATTGGCCAAAATTCATTGACGTATGCCACAGCAAAAGGACCTACTATTTTTTGGAATAGGACTTTATCCGTTTTATTATTTTTTGGAAGATTATTTTTTAATCCTAATAATGAATAATATTGTGAAATATTGCGAAAGTTGGATGGGTGGGTGGATGGATGGATGTTTGTTACTCAATCACGCCAAAACGACAGAACAAATCTGACTGAAATTTGGCACAGAGATAGGTTATAGTGTGGAATAACACCTAGGCTACGTTTCATCCCGGAAAATTACAGAGTTTCCGCGGGAACCGAAAAACCTCAATTACATAATAAAAACGAATCAAGCAAGTGCTTATTTGTTACACACTGGATTAATTGAGCATATTTTGTGCTAAGGCACCTTAGCCTCAGGGTAACACAAGTAGCACGAAGTAGCTCCCAATGAGAATTGATAGGAATGATTTAATAAAAAACATAAACAAACCAGTTTTCAATACTTGTGAAATTTTGTTCGATCGAATTTAATGGATTTTAGTCAATTGAGCTATTGCGTCATGACTCATAAAACGGCTGACGCTAGACGACGTCACAGCGTCACAACAAACACGTTGTTACGTCGTATTCGGCTCGAAGCCAACGTCAGTGTTGTAGGAAACCAAACGCACTTCTGGAATACGTTATTGATTTTCACCGCCCGGTAGGAGGAGCCAAATTGGTGAGAAAGGGACCGCACGATTGCCTCCTCATTAAAACAGAAGAGAAGCCTGCACTTCTCTCACTACCTATTCTAATTAAGGACGTACCATTAACCAACTATTTAAAATAGGTAAGGGGGCCTGAGAAAAACATTCGTATAAGAATTATAGGTATGAAGGTCCCTACAAGTTCAAGTGCTTGATGGAGATTTTAACGCCAAAGAAAATTGAAGTTTTAAATCACTTTTGAAACGACATTATTTTTATGTTGAGAAAAATTACGAAGTTTTAAAGTGTGGTTTAAAAGCAACAAGTTGGATGACTTATTAAATTTAACAGCAATAAGGTGAAGATTTTATTAATTAAAATGTCGAGCGTTGTTTACGTGTTCTATAATCGGGTGGAATATTTAATGAAAAAAGAAGGTTCCGTTAGAACAAGCTTTATCTATAGGCTATCTTAACTACATCTTCTTATAAACTATTCGTATAATTCTCTTTAGCAATGACATTTCTCAGTTGATTTTACCAATGCTCAATCGATCAGATAAGGTATCAGTTTCATATTAAACCGAATACCCTCTAATCTCTGCTATGTATAAAGGAAGAATAAACAACTTAAAGTAGATAATTATTTATTAACAGCTGATAGCGAGGTTCACTAAGATGTTCACTATTTATTAGGTTGTTTTAACTTTTAGCACTACTCCGAGCAAGAGTTTGATTTTTTATAAAAAATCTAATCATTTAAACTAAGTAAGTAAGTTACGTTGAAAATGAGTCATTAATCGTTGTCTAAACATAAACCCGGTACAAAATTAATAAAAAAGACAAACTTTTCTAAACTTAAATATTGCTCAAGTATAGATCGATATTAGTTTACACAACCAGAAAAGAAGTTATTTGATCCTTCATCTGTATCACACCTGAAAAACTAGGTATAATATACAGACCAAATCATAATGATTATTAATATGTCCTATTTTTTTTCTAGATAAACTTTAACCTATCAAACGCATACGCTTATGAGTAAAAGCAAAAACTAGCAAAGGCATGTCCCGATAACATTTCCCAATAGAGTTCAAAAGGTCAGGGCTGGCGCACGTGAGAGACGATCGCGTCTAGAATAAATACTTCAGACTTACTTAACTTTATCAGAATGAAGCAATTTTTGAACGCGCTAATGGAATCCTTAGGTATCTTCTTATTGTACACAAAAACATCATTGTTTTTATCAAACGGAACCGCATTGCTCAAATTCTATTTTTCAAAATCGATTCTTACTTGTCTGAAAAGATGCCAAATTTCACTTTTCAACTTATCAGAGCTGTAAGTCTAAGTGTAAGTATATTTAATTATTTAAATTATTTGTCTTGACTGTCTTAACATAGGAGCTTTAACACTTTAAATATTATATCGAAGTAAAGTTTTTTCACACATTATATCCGTTTTTCTATATCCTCATCAGCTATGCTCTTTTACGCTTGCGTTTGTAGCTTAAAATATATATCCGGGTAAAAAGTATCAAAGCGATGTTCTGGTGACATTTCCCAAAAGAGTTCAAAGGGTCAGGGTTGGCAGACGTAATCGGGACGCGATCGACGATCGCGTCTCGAATAACAATACTTCAGTTCGGCGAGCCGGACGGAAATCTGCATAACAGTATGTAAGGTACGTTATAAAACATACAAAGAACTGAATGATCTCTGTTGGAAATACAAAGTTATGGAAGTATAATATCATGGAATAAAAAAATGTTTTGATCTGAGTATAAACTTTTATTTGGTTTCAGAAATATTCGCTTTGACATTGACGACCTGTGGGTATAGCCTGCATCAATCATTGTTACAGTCTCAATTGTTGTGATTGGTTGAATTTTTCGTAATCTTGTTGCGGGGTTTGGAAAATAGATTTTGGCCAATAGTGTTAACCAATCCGGAAGTGATTGCGATCATACTGTAGCTGTCATTTTTAGCAAATCGCCGCCTGTTTCTCAATCTTCGACTATTTTGTAATTACAACTGACGAATTTTGATGTTTTAACCAATGTTGTTTACTTTAAAAAATTGTCGATAAAGGTTTAATATGCGATTGTGATTTAGGCCCTCAACATAATAATATAGTATTCCGCGCACTCATTGAAACTAAAAAATAAACTACAAATTATACCAACAGAAAATGGTTATGGTCATGGTTGCCTTATCCTAATTACATGAATTATTTTTTTTTAAACTATAATAGGAAAATCAACAGCGATTCTAATAAACAATAATACTTAAACACTATAGAAAACAGGATTAATATGGCCAATTACAGATTTTCTCAAACATAAATTACAATTAGTGAGAGTGAGTTAAAGAAATATTATGAAACTAAACGTAACATTCTTACGGCATGTTGAATGATTGATATAATGATAAGTTTAATGTATTAGTTTGTGACTATGTGTGTATTTATGTGTGCGTGTGTAGATGTTTGCTTGTATGCATGCAAATATGTGTGTGTGTGTGCGCGCGCGTGTGTGTGTGTGTGTGTGTGTGTGTGCGCGCGCGTGTGTGTGTGTGTGTGTGTGTGTGTGCGCGCGCGTGTGTGTTTGTATGTATGTTTGTGTAATGTGTATGTATAACTATTGGTGGAGTTGTGTTGTGTGTCGCTTAAAGGTATTTTTAGAGTGGCGGAAGAGGTCAATTTCCGAATAGATTTTATTATAGGTACGAGTCATTCTAGTTATTGCGGAATTTTGGGAGTAGTTTTTCCTTCTAAATGCCACGTGGAGGAGTGAAGTATGTCGAGTCCGTTTAAGAGGTGCAACTAATTTAATTTTGGACAATAGGTAGGGACTATCAATTTTACCGTTAATTAAATCATATAAAACTAACATATCAGCTATTTGCCGTCGCTGCCCACAAGTATGTAATAGCGTTTACAATTATCCTTATAGTCAAAAGGCTCAGAGTAAGTACGAAAATATAAATGATTTATAAACTTGCGCTGTATCTTCTCTATTGCCTCGGTAGGCTTTATGTAGCACTGGTAATTAAACCGGTAAATAATTTTTTTCCTAACATAGCTACTTATTTCAAATTTGGTAGCTAATGAACCTAGCTAGCTTGCTAATTGTTGTACAAACCTTACGTAAGTAAAGCGATTAAACCAAAACGTCTCGACCAATTCGGCAATAATATTTTTCAAACGGTTTGCGTCTATACTCTTATTACAATATGGGCAGATTGTTAGATTTGTTTCACTAGTAAACATTGTAAAGGCGAACACTCATAGATACTATAATACATGCGAAAGTTTGGATGGATTTTACTCAATCACGCCAGAACGGCTTAACGGATCTGGATGAAATTGGGTACATAGATAGGTTATAGTCTAGAATAATACATAGGCTACTTTTAATCATCATTAAAAAAGTAAAAGACTAACAAAACGCATTTCACGATTTGGAGTTGTTTATAGATTTAATATAATATAAGACATTGCTCAGAATTAAATCTTTAAAATAAAAGACACTGAGTGACTAATGTTTTTGAGTTTCTATTGTAATAAGAAAACAAATCCACACATAGAAAAGGGCAGAATCATGGACGTTACCTTGTCAAGTTTTTAAAATTAAACCTGCAATTTCGACCCCTTCTCGCAACACAATCCAATTCAATTTGCAAGTTAAAGTAAAATCAAAACTGGACTTCTGTTACCAACGAGGCCAATTCGTTAAAGATTTTCAAACTCTACTATTTTCAATTTGGCTTCGCCCGAACAATACTGATTTTAACGCGTGAAAAGCCGCTATGGAAAAAAAATTAAAAAGCGGTCAGCACAATCAGGGCCCTCAAAAGCAGTAACATAAATGAGGCCATTAATTATCCGTGATCTCACTTATTTTTTCCACCGAAATACGCGCCTCGTCGATGCCCATTTTACGGCACATATTTTTTATGTTTTCGTTAATTTGCGCAAATTAGGCAATTAGGTACATCTACTCTTTTATCCACTACAAGTTAACCCTTGACTGCGATCTCACTGATGGTAATTGATGATGCAGTCTAAGATGGTAGCGGGCTATCCTGTTAGGGGTATGGTTTCTTCATGGCATCGTATCGGAACGCTAAACAACTTGGCGGCACGTTTTTGCCGGTAGGGTGGTAAAGCCAAAGCCTCCCACCAGGCAAAACCAGGGAAAATTCAGAAATTATAAATTTCCAAATTAACCCTGCCGGGGATTGAACCCGGATTTCCGCATGTTAAGACTACAGCGCTCAACACTGTGCCACGGAGGTCGTCAAAGCTCTACTCTCCGCCCTTGTATATCTTAGCCTGATTTTACTAGGATACCTGTGTGGGTTCCGGTTGATTTCCTCTCCTGATGAATATACCTAATCCCTTCTACTAAGCACTTTCTTGCAGAGGATTTCGCCTTATAATTTGCCATGGATTTTCGCGACATACAGAGCTTCACGATTTTGGTATCATATCAATGGATACCTTACGCTCCTTTTTTGTTTTTACTAATTAAAGTTTTCAAGGTTATCAATTCACTACTAAGAGTATTTTTCTTGATCTAATAAGAAATTTTCACTATCCATACTTCCATACTAATATTATAAATGCGAAAATGTGTATGACTGTATGTATTTGCTTGTATGATATTAACAAATAAATAGTCACATTCACATTACTTGCCTTCACCTTGTACTTATTACGTATTGTGCATCGAATTTTGAAATGGATTAAGTATTCATAAAACATGCATTTCAATAAGTGTAATAATTACAATTAAAAAATCTATGATTTCGCGGCAAACTGTATAATATTTATCTAATTTTAGTATTTGTTGTTCAAATACTCAAGTTTCAGACTCAACCTTTCAGAAAATTGAGAGATATGAGGTCAACTTTGGACGTTAGAAAATCTCCACTTTGAAAGCCCCCCATTTCGTCAATTTTAGGAGAAAAATTAAAAAAAAAAAATTTTGGACATGGACATGGGGTATATCATTTTACCGCATCTTTATGTAACGCTATAAAAATATTTATAGCGTTAAATAAAGATTTTTATAAACTTAAATAAACTTTTTAAGTCATATTCAACTGGAGGTCATCGGTTTACATATTATATTTAAGTTTGAAGTTCTGAATTACGTTCAGTAATTCAGAAGTTATAAGGCTCTGACTGACGGACGGACGGACAAGTACAAATTCACTCAAGTAGACTCAGAGACCTTCGCTTCGCTCGGTCAAAAAAAATTACTTACTTTAATCCCTAGAACTTAAATGCTAATTTTAGTCCGCCTACGCTAAGCTATAATGACACCTTTTTAAAGCATGAGAGGTCAAAAATAATTTTATCGATACGTACTCTCACACATTCAAATTGAGGTTGAACTATTGTTGGTATATACGGTGTACGTATTTTAGCTTCTGCATAGGCAATTTCATTCAACCGCATCAGTCACGATTGAAAACTCATCGTATAGTGCAACTGAATGGAGTGGCGAATCTAACAAATCCTCATTTTGCGAGTAGGTGCGACCTTCAGTACCTATACAATAAGAGTGTTCGCACACTATCCGTAAGCATACTTCGGCAAAATTACAATTGCATTAGCATGAAATCATAATAATATTATAAATGCGAACGTGTGTTTGTTTGTCGGTTTGTCCTTCAATCACGCCGCAACGGAGCAACGGATCGAAGTGATTTTTGGCATGGGTATAGTTGAGGACCTGGAGAGTGACATAGGCTTTTTTTATCCCGGAAAATTAAGGAGTTCCCGCGGGAATTAAAGAAAACTTAAACCACGCGGACGAAGTCGCGGGTATTAGTCAATAGGCATGATGACAGTATCCAAGAATCAATGAAATTATGAATTTATCTAATGAAATAGGATTCATGGATTATAAAAAACTTATTCATTTTTCTATTTCGAGTGAGATTGTTATTTATTTTGATAAAATAAAACTACAAAATACAGCAATCCGCCATATTGTATAAAACACCACTGAAGCGAATGACGTCACAATTGTTTTCGAGCTTTGACAATCTCTATAAGTACAGGTGTTTTAAATGTTTATCAAGTATTTTCGTGTTTTTTTGTTTCCCAAAAACATTCCCAAAAGATCATTTCCATAATCTAGTTTTGTTTTACCGAATCCTAAATCAAGAAATAAAAAATCGTTAGCCAGGGATCAAGGATTTACCAAAGCTACTAGCTCTAATTTGCCCAGGATTGATTTGTTGATGTTGGTTGAGTATCTTGCATCAAACAAAGACTTTTGTTCAGCAGAATTTCGCAACGTCAAAACTTCCATGTAAGTACAATAATAACATAATAATTTATAGGTCCTAAACCCATAAAATCTGCTATTTTATATACTAAGCACTTCATGATAGTTATTAGAGGTTATTTTAATGAAATGTTTTTTAAAACTACATATGCGCGGTGATTGCCTAGTAACTATGACGTCTGCCTCCTATTCGGTGCGTCTGGGGTTCGATTCTTGGCACGCATCTCTAACTTTTTGCAGTTATTTGTGCTATATGCAAAACAGCATCACTACATAGTAGGTATAAAACAAAGTCGCTTCCCGCTGTCGGTCCCTATGTACCTATGCTTAGATCTTTAAAACTACGCATCGGATTTTGATGCGATTTTTTTTTATAGATTCAAGAGCAAGATTTATATGTACTTTTTATCCCGGAAAATTAAGGAGTTCCCGCGGGAACCAAAAAACCTCAATCCACGCGGATGAAGTCGCGGGCATCAGCTAGTATTAGAATAAAGCAAAAACTTACGTCAAGTGATCTTCGCAGAAATAAATAGTAGAATTTAGCCCTATGGCTGTAGGGTCTCGCCGTGCAAGATTAAGCCACTTAGATCGCATTATTTTTTTAAGTGGCGCGTGAATAAATAACTTGTTTGGAGTTAAGTAATTTTGATGTGTTATCATACTGGGGGACCGCACACGACTTACACGCTTTAGAATTCATATTATTCACACAAAATATCTAAATTGCTGTCGAAGACTTATTATTGTTCACTGCACACAGTACAATAGAGTACACTGGTAAAAACAATAGTGACGTCACAAACGACGCCATGACACCCGCGAGCGTTTTGGCATGATTTTTAAAATTTAAATTTCAAATGCCAATTTTATCTACTAAGGTGTTCATCTACGTTCTTATATTTTTATAATTACTTTTACTTAGGAACGTGTCGCTAAGCCTAAGTTCGACATAAAATTAGTTTGATAATCCATTGGGTGCATAAAGAACGTATGGTGGAGTAAATAAATGGCTGTAAGGATTGACGCTCGGCCGCGGCATTGTTTAGCACAACAATAGCCTCTGTGGAGTCATTAACCTGCGTCGGTGTCAGGGCTTGCGCAAACTTAACGGATTTGGACTTTTTTATTATTATTCCACTTCAAGTTAGCCCTTGACTGCGAGCTCACCTGATAGTAAGTGATGATGCAGTCTAAGATAGTAGCGGGGTAACCTGTTAGGAGTACAGTGGCATCGTACCGGGACGCTAAATCGCTTGGCGGTACGTTTTAGCCGGTAGGGTGATAACTAGCAACGGCCGAAGCCTTTCATTCCAGACCAGAGAAAATTCAAAAATTATAAATTCCCAAATTAACCCTGCCGTGAACTGACCTCCCACTATAAGCTATAACTGCCTCGTTGGTCCAGTGGTTAGTATGTTCGACTGTGGTCGACGAGGTCCCGGGTTCGAGTCCCGGGTCGGGCCATATAACAAGTATTGGGTTTTTCTGATAACAAATTCTCAGTAACTACTAGCCCGGAGCTAGGAAGCTGACGGTGTTTCACCCCCGTGTGTGCGCGTCGGAGAGCACATAAAACCGTCGGTCCTGCGCTGATCTCTTTCCGGTCGTGTCGGATTTTCCGTCCCATCGGGCTATGAGAGTAAAGGAACAGAGAGTGCACCTGTGTGTGCGCACACACTTGTACACTATAATATCTCCCGCGCAGATGGCTAATCTCTCTGGAGATAGGCCGCCGTGGCCGATATTCTGTCGGAAGGACATTATTAGACCACAATGATTCGTAGTGGTGGTACAGAATACCTTTTGCAGTTCGTATTGCTTGCTTGCTTCTCCTGAACGTGTAGCAGAGACTGGCATTGCACTATAGAGATGTATCTTGTTTTAGCGAAGGTTTGTTTGCGCTTCTTGTTCGTTTGTTTGTTGTAGGTAGGTACTAACAACCTTAGAACGACGCGTCTCAATTTGCAACCGCTTGAGCTAATGACGACATATTTATTTACGTCGAGTTGACTTTGGAATTACTTCAAAGTGACGACTTGACAGCTCTATGTATGTACCTAATAAGCAAAACGTCTTTGATGTGACCACTCCACAGACTTACTTAATATACTAGCCTTACTTACATAATAAAAGTTTATAGACCACACGCAATCCTATTTCAGCCTTAGTGGAGAGTTTCTGTATATTTATTAAGCTGTGCACTTTGTAGTGTTTCAAGAACAAGTTATTTGTGTAAAAACTAACTCAGTAGAAGACGTTAATACAATAATAGGCGGAAAATACTAATTACTACTTTTGGCTGCGATTTCATGAAATCATAGGATTACCTGTGGGAACTTTTCCGGGATAAAAAGAAGCTTTATATGTTCAATCGCGGGATGCAACCAATCTTTTTATTTGCGTTATGATATTATTAGGTTAAGTTTATATTAAGTACTGATAAGTTCTCATTAAGTGTAATACCATATATGAGCCCTGTATATGGTGAAGTAACTCTACAGGGTCCAAAGAATCCCCCTTTATATTAATCTGCCGCGCTTGATTAAGTCCAAAAATCCCGTCTTGGGCTCCCATACTATTAGTCTATTGCATCTCCTTCTAACAAGTCGGAAGCGTGCATTGTGAAGCGCAACAATAACCGCGCCGAGTCATCAACCTGCGTTGGTGTCAACGAGTAATTTTCAAACGATATTTCTTGCAAACTTACAGCGCGCACTTTAATCAACGTCTAAAAGTTTAGACGCAAGGCTATGCGAACGATGTCTTAGCAGCAAGTGTCTGTATTAGATAACTTCGACGCTTTTCTATAAGTTTATTAAAGGCAAAGCCAAAAGATCTTTATTAATATTTGATACAATGTTCCTACATACACATTTTGAACGTCAAACATAGGTACTAATATTATAAATGCGAAAATTAGTAAGTTTTTGGTTGGTTTTTCCTTTAATCACGCCGCAACAGACCATTTTACATGGATATTGTTGAGGGCCTGAAGAAAAAAAAGGAGAATTAAGGAGTTCTCGTGGAAATTAAAAAACTTATTCCACGCGGATGAAGTCGCGGGCATCAAGTAGTAGAATTTAAGACAATCATTTAATTTGACTGACAGAATTTTCAAGTTAAAGCTTGTTTAAGCTTTAACTTGAAAATTCTGTCAGTCTGTATGTAAGTAGGCATAGGTAGACTCTTTAGAATGTACCGACAGGCCAGATATCTGGGCTATAAGTCCTAGCAACTTATCTGGCCCGGTGGCCGAAATTTGAACTAATTTTTATGCCTGTTTAGTTTTTGTTTTTAATTTCGGGTCAGATAAGTTTGTGGGATTATAAATGTTTTTCACCCAAACAAATCCAGAGCGAGTCATCTTATTTTACACGGAACTAGTAAAATGTTTGCAAGGATGTAAGAGGAGTAGGACTTAAAGGTAATTATTGGAACTCCTGATTTTATAAACACTACGATCCTATCTTCAAACACTTCAGTAAATAGGAAAGAGCTTAATACGAATTAGTAAGAAATATTAATGCTAAGAAGCTTTAGAAGTATAAAGCCTAGTATTTTAAATGCATCAATAGAGAAAATTCCAAACTACTTCTAAAACGGGATTCTTAAAATATTATAATTGAAGGAAAAGCTACTAAGAAAGGAAAACTTCAATTATAGGCCCTGAGTATAAGTTTTCAACGTGGTATCGACTTAATAATATCCCATTTATTTCATATGTCTACGTCGTAATTTGATAAATGTGGCAGATTAGCGTAACTCCGGAGTCACGCTTGTTAACTTGTAATGTATACTAAGGTTGAGAACCTTGTTTATAAGTTTTCAAGGTATGAAACTTAGCAATTGAGTTGACGTTGAGGTCATATCTCCAATTAAGTAAGCCAATCGTAATCATTTGATGGTTCATAACGTGTAACTCGAACTTTCTAAGGAGTTCACACATGCTTTTTGAGGTGCAGGCTATCTATGAACTTCTTAAACAGGTCCAATTATAGGTTTGATATATGATTACGATTACGATTTCCTTACATAATCGGGGGGCAGATCCATATTAAATTAATTATAATGGGTCCCTAATATATGTAGTTTTAGATGTTAGGCCGTTCAAACAGAAGACATTTTACTAGCAATCTTTGCCGAGATATTACAGACAGAGAATACGATATATCTATACAAAAATTTTTTTTTATTAAAGACAAATGACCTAAACGTGTGGAGACCTCACGCTGGAAGCGTAGCAGTTCCCACTCGGTAGATGGACGATATCCAACGAGTCGCAGGGAGTCGCTGGATCTAGGCTACGCTCGACATGTGGAAATCAGTAGACGTCTATCGGTTGACGATGACGGTAGTTACACGTAGGGCTCTGAGTCCATGATATGTATTTTACATATTTTAAATAAATAATCTCCAGACCAGTAATGCAATTGTGAAAGAAAATCGTAAACTGTTACGTTTGTTGAACTGAATCATTCGAGCTCTTTAAGGAGTTCATCTTTTCGATAATTATGCAAGCAATCATCTAGTAGCTACTTAAACAAATCGATTAACGATAACGTTGTTCTCAAATGATTATTTCACACAATTCTGTCATCAATCAGTACGCGTTGATGTGAAATCAAGGCCGTTCATTCAAATATTTTAGCTACGTTATTTTACCACATATTCAATACTCAATACTCAATATCATTTATTCAATATAGGTACACTGTAGGTACACTAATTGACGTCAAAAATTACTTACTTATAAAACATGATGGTGATAATCGGTTACGGTATCTTAAAACTAAAGCTACGAGAGTTCCAAACGCGCCCTGGTCTGAGAAGAGCCCACTACAAACTCAGCCGGGTTTTTTTATTTATTTATTTTAAAGTCACGTATTTAAGTTAGCCACTTATAAACTTATATTAAAATCCTGTTCCTTGTTCTATTTATAAAATGTAGGTAAATAGGTCTCTATAGTAATTTCCAGAGACAATTCAGTAGCGCAAAGGAGTGTCTGAAGCAGGTTGCAGGTTTCGAGCACGGCCACGTGACTGTTTGACGTAAAACTTAAATATAGACGTACCCATAGAGTTATAATATTTACTTACCTACCTACCGATCCTGTATCAAGTTATCCCGACACTGTTTACTTGGAAATTCGTTTAATCAATTCCTTACAACACAAGACAATATAATAGAAGCAATATACTAACGTATACACAAAGTCACGGGTATCATCTACTATACCATATTTATACTGTAACCGAAAATACATAATTGAGGAGCTTTACAGCTTTTCAATTTTACCTCAATACCCGCTGCCCTGATAACACATACAGCTGCACGAGAATATAGATAAGCGTTACTTAATCCTATGATCGATTAAGCCCGTAAACTACGAGATCCTTTTAAGTTTATCCATCTAAGTTATCTATCTCTAATAAATACACGTTTACCTGTTTTCCAATACTCTATCAACTGCTCCTCCATAATCCTTAATCAATCGTCAATGCTTTTTACTTTAATCAATCGTATATTTTATTACCACTACATCTTCATTGTCATCATCATTACAGCCCATCTCCGGCTTACTACACGAGTCTTCTCTCAGATTAGGGAGGTTTTTGGCCATACCTAAAAAATTTGAAATCATTATGAAGAACTCTCGGGCATGCAATTTTCCTCACGATGTTTTTCTTCAACGTTTAACGTGGTTAAATTTAAAGGTGGGTGCCCGGGGATACTACTATTACCTACTGTACAGAGTAGTTATTATTTACTACTATAGTGGGTCCTAGAGAATTTATCCGTGAACCTAGAACCCGGTTATACAGCCCCCTACCAGGTCTAATTTAGAATATAAGCCACCTCGGGACCCACACAAACACACACAAAAAAATCCATCAGAATCGGTCCAGCCGTACTAAAGCGATACGAGAACATAATATTATCTACATTTCGGCAATTGATTTTCATTTATATAGATTGAAAATCCATATAAATTGTAAAAGAATAAAACATTTTATGCTTCAAGTCGCTATTTCCAGGTAAAACTAATTTACCTCGTAAAAATAATAAAAACGTTAGTGCATTTTAATAACTTTAATGCTTTCCTAAGAGCAGATTGCAATCTTGTTGCGTTAACTCTGAATATATTTCTATACGAGATGATGCCCGTGACTTCGTCCGCTTGGATTAAGTTTTTTCAATTCCGCTAGGAAGTCCTTAATTTTCCGGGATAAAAAGTAGCCTATGTCCTTCCCCGGAATACAAACTATCCCTGCACCAAATTTCATCAAAATCGGTTGAACTGGTGGGCCGTGAAAGCGTAGCAGACAGACAGATGGACAGACAGGCAGAAACACTTTCGCCTTTATAATATTAGTATGGATATGGATATACTTACCACTTTAAGTTACCCCTTGACTGCTATAATCTCTAATGGTAGTGGGCAAAGCAATGCGGAGGGAAGGCATGGTAGTTATATTAAGTATCCCTAATCGGTTTTTACATGCTAAATTATGCTGAATTGCTTGGCGGTACGTTTTTCCGATAGGGTGGTAACTAGCTACGAAGAAAAAAATCAGAATCTCTTTTTCTTGAGGTTGGTAAAAAAATTATGATTTCAAACAGGCCGCAGAAACGGTATAATTTTACGACCCTGCGAAACACGCAAAGAATCTTACATTGCCGCAAACTTACGATACGATATACGAACGATTCTATATTTACTACTATTACTTTGGATCGTAAATTATATTTTAATACGCTATATAAAAATACAATTATTATAAAAAGTAATACTTACATTCATATACTAATATTATAAATGTGAAAGTGTGTCCGTTTGTTTATGTATCTGTCTCTCTGCTATGCTATCACGGCCTATCTTTTTAACCGATTTTGATACTCTGTACCAACGAGATAGGTCGCAGCCCGGGAAAGGACATTGCTTGTATCTGTTTACTGTGGTTTTATCCTGAAAAATGGTCGGAAAAAGTCTGCGTAACTCAGTTTGGCCCTGAAATATACATAATAATCTTAATAATATTGTAAATGCGAAAGTGTGTTTGTTTGTTGGTTTATCCCTCAATCATGCCGCAACGGAGAAACAGATCGACGTGATTTTTCGCACGGGTATAGTTGGGGACCTGGAGAGTGACATTTGCTATTTTTTATCCCGGAAAATTAAGGAGCTCTCGGGGGAATCAAAAAAACTTAAACCGCGGACGAAGTCGCGCGCATCAGCTAGCAAGATCAAACTTGCACAACAGGTCAGAATGTCCTATACCCTCCGTGGGTGATGAGTCGCCTAGGCGTTGCAAACAACAGCTAGAATACATAAAAAGGAATGCATGGAATTTAGCCATAATCGTACCCGCGCACCAAATTCGGCGGGCAGTTTTGCCGTTAGATTTGTGAATAGCACATGCCTAGCACGATGAAGTCATATCTGTCACATTTTCTTCTAATGAAATTCAAGTTATAAAAATAGTAGTTTCAATTTATTTTAAAAATATCTTATTGAAAAATGATTCGTATCTGGAGCGACCGGTTGCAGGGTGATAGACGCTGACAGCCACATTACGAAAATAATGTTCGCTTCAATTTTGTGTTTTGACTGTATATTGTAAGTTTTAATCTCTTTTTAATAGATTCCAGGAAGCTCCGTAAACATTTCAATGTTTATTTCAAATAAAATTTATATCCCAGAATTTTCTAGGACATTCAATTCCACAGTTTTTCATTACTGTTGCTAAGAATACGTTTTCATGAAAATACTAGGTACTCTAGATCAAGCGGCAAATACTTTTTGAGATAATTTATGAACACTTTTGAGCAAACAAAGTAATCATTAGAGATATAGAATTTTTGTTACGAACAGACTATAAAAGTTACGGTAAGTAAGTAGTGTGTGAAGGTTACTGCCTCGTTGGTTTAGTGGTTCGCATGTTCGACTGCGACTGACGAGGTCCCGGGTTCGAGTCCCGGGTCGGGTCATAATTAAGTGTTGGGTTTCTCTGACTAGAAAACCCCAGTACTAGCCCGGAATTAGGAAGTTGGGGTTGTTTCACCCTCATGCCTGGGAGATCACGTTTAGCAGTTTTCTCGTAAAATTTTAAGTGCTTTATGTAAGTCACCTAAAGATTATAAAAACCGTTAGATTATAATCTAACTCGCGAAATTGCAAACCGTCGAAAGACGATTTAACGCATTATTTTTCGTTCGATAGATTGTAATCTGGTTAATTAATATACCTTAACTGGATAGAACCTAAGTGCCTACCTGATTATATATATCGAACCCTAACCTAACCTACAAGAAAAGCACAAGAAAACGTACATACAATTGATATTTCAAAAATTGACACTCAGAACATTGAACGGTTCACAATCTGTAGACAGTTTACAATTTCGCGAGTTAGATTATAATCTAACGGTTTTTACAATCTAACGGTGACATATACAATGTATTTAATACTGCTGTTTTTTTTTAAATAATGGTATGATTTGTTTAATAGTTTCCTGCATTAATTCATTTGAGATGAGATTTCAGAAATTGAATTGGCTTCTTTTAAATAGGCAAAGAACATAGATGGATTTAATTCAATTCAATATACTTAATTATATTCGACTTTTACTTCCTTGCATCGAAGCTTGAATTCCTTGCTTGCTTCCTTCCGTCGTATAAATAATTTTATGAATACTATTGGCTGTATTTCGCATTTTAGCAGTTGGTCCCGGATAATATCACTAACATGATAATAGTTGTTAAAGCCCACCAACCCGCATTGGAGCAGCGTGGTGGGTCTAAGCTCTCATTCCCTCACTCCTATGGCAGTGGAGGCCTATGCCCAGCAGTGGGACTTTAATGGTATGTAGTGGTAGTGTGTAGGTTACTACAGCACGCCCCTTGTACTGAAAACGCTCCCTTATACCTCATGTGACTTTGACATCTCAGATGAACCTCACGCTTGCAAAATTCGTGGGTTTTACAGCATTAATAAATAATTATTTTATAAATAATAATTTAAGGAAAATGGTATTGCAAGAACAGAAGAAAGACGTTATTCAAACTACGACAGTTAACTTATGCTGTCCATATTATTGCGAGTTGCAACTCAGTCGCATATGGATCATGGTCACAAGTCTCACAACGAGACTGGTTCAATTAAGATTTTTGAAAAAAAAAATGTTAAAAAAAGTGTTAAAAAGTAGAGTAAATATTTCTGTGTGACCTCAAAGAGGCCTATGTCCAAATGTTGATAATGAAAACTCGATACTTTGTGGTGGTCCAACAACATTTCATCCGCGCAACAATGCGATCAGTATCACGTGACCGGGCGCCCGAGCCGGAAGCCGTCACGTGGGCTGCCACATCCGGCGTTATCCCAATACATTAAATTACATGGCTACTATTGAACTGTTTTAATTAATTTCGTCGATGCCGCCTAAAATATTTACATACCTACTCTACTTTCATACTTCCATTCAGTGGCGTGCAGTTCATAGAGATTAACTAATGCCTACCCTAGCTTCAAAACCTGTACACGCCACTGCTTCCATTATAATATTATAAACGCGTGTGTCTGTCTGTCTGTCTGTCCGTCCGTCTGTCTGTCTATCTGCTACGTTTTCACGGCCCATTTTTTCAACCGATTTTGATGAAATTTAGTACAGAGATAGGCTGCATGATGCATCACGGGGAAGGACAAAATCATAAAAGAAGTATCCACACGGACGAAGTCGTGGGCATTATCTAGTACTTACAATAAAATGTCTGCGACCGATAAATGTGTTAGTTTAGATGTTTGTAAGTTTAAATATTTGTCTGGTGGAAGGCTTCGGCCGTGGCTAGTTACCACCCTACCGGCAAAGACGTAATGCCAAGTGATATAGCGTGTAGAAACTGACTGATACCCCTTTATGGGTTTAATATAACTGCTGTGCCCGTAACAGTTCAGGCCGCTACTATGTTAGACTGCATCATCACTTACCATCAAGTGAGAGCGCATTCCAGGGCTAAGTAACTTGTAGTAGTATAAAATAAAATATTATGTTTGTAAGATTTTTATGAAGACTGAACCGATTTTAATCAAATTTGCAATGGAGATAGTTTGTAGCCTGAATTATATTTCATCATTTTATGCAGCAAAATTAAACAGTTCCCGCGGGAATCAAAAAACATTAATTAAGGCGGATGAAGTCGCGGACACCATCATCATCATTTTAACGTAGAAATAAAAACGGAAAATAAAAAGTAAAAACCTTGTGAAAACTACTACTACGGTATATCTATTTTACAACGATTACTTATACTAAAATTTCATAACTTTCTCTTCAACAGTTCATAAAAATTTCGAATCTTGTTTAATGATCTTGTAAATTAACTGCAGAAACATCGTTATAAATTTCCATGAAGTTTCAATATTTAATTAAGTGCTGACTGCGTCTTGGTGAAGTTAACTTTTAACTTTAAAATTTCGCACTAATGACTTTTATAAACGGTTTCCTCGCATAGCATTCATCATTTATATTCAATCTTCAAAATTAATCTACCAAAATCAGGACGTCGAAAGAAAAATTATGCAATTGGCTATCACCAAGCTTTCCGCAAAATTCAAATTGCGATTTCGGGAAATTTCGTCGGCTTGTTGGGTTATAACAAAATCCTTTGATGGGTTAAAGTCAAATTATTCAAATTTCCCCCACAGATTGCCGACACCGATACTTAAAGAAAGTTCAAAGACCAAGAATATATGAATTTATTAAAATTTAAGATTATTTATTTCAATATCTTATTCTATTATCTCGGGACAAAATCGTTCCTGAATAAATCTCATGCTGAATACGAGTTCTTTTAAGGGGAACATTTACCTAGCAGTTTTTTTTTGTTTGAATTGAAATAGAAGAAATAGTAGTCGAATAAAATTGTGTCCAACGCAGAAACGATACCGATAATCCACTTATCCGATACAATGTCTTTTACGCTCCTATAAGTACGCTATTATTTTTTCGAGTTGAGGAAAACGATATTTATTTCGATAGCGAGTCTAAAATGGAATTCTCGAATGATACTAAGTATATTTTAACTAGATGATACCCACGACTTCGTCTGCGTGGATTAAGTTTTTTGATTAGTCCTTTCCCGGGATATATAACCTATCCCTGTACCAAATTCTACAAAATCAGTTGAATAGATGGGCCGTGAAAGCGTAGCAGACAGACAGATAGACAGACAAACACACTTTCGCAATTATAATATTAGTATGGATAATCTAAAAACTACGTACTTTCAGTACATCATTTTCTACTGAAAAATTACTAGTTACCTGTAGATATTATGTAATACCCCCGAAATGGAAAGCGTAGCTTGGCGGACTCCCCACTAGGTGGACAGACGACATCAAACAAGTCGTAGGAGGCCGCTGGATCCAGGATGCGTAAGACCAGGGCCTATGGAAGTTCCTACAACAGGCCTATGTCCACTACGACTCAGAATAAGAAAAGTATTGTTATGTGCCAAAACGCACGTCCACGTCGGTACCTAGTTCTATTTTGATAGCAGGACAAAAACTGCTCTGCAGTCAAACAATCGCCAATTTTCCTATTTTCTCTCTTACATTTACATAAAAATAATAGGCCAGTATTTAAAACTCATAACAAAAGACGAGAAAAGCATCAGAATAAGGTCACTCATTACTCGCACAATATCGCAAGTACATTCCTCACTGCGTTGCATCAAATACAATGTGGCGACTCAATCCGCTATTGCATCGTATGCAATTTTTTTTTTATCCACTACAAGTTAGCCCTTGACTGCGATCTCACCTGATGGTAAGTGATGGTGCAGTCTAAGATGGTAGTGGGCTAACCCTTTAGGGGCATGGCAGTTATATTAAAACCATACCCCTATTCGGTTTCTACACGTCATCATACCGGAACGCCAAATCGCTTGGCGGTACGTCCTTGCCGGTAGGATGGTAACTAGCCACGGCCGAAGCCACCCACCAGGCCAGACCAGGGAAAACTCAGAAATTATGAATTCCCAAATTGACCCTGCCGGGGATCAAACCCGGTACCTCCGCACGTTAAGACAACAGCGCTACACACTACGCCACGGAGGTCGTCAAATGTACAAACACTTTGCATAAATGTTCCCATTACGGCTTAATGCAATTTATCCCGATGGAATAATAAGCTGTCAATATAACGCAAAACAATTAATAATATTACGCATCACGATTACACATCAATAATAATTAATTATTTTTTGGTAAATCGACAATATAGATAGATAATACCTATCGGATCGTCGAGCGGTCGTACGAAATCAGAAGGTCGTTCAGATGTCGTACGGTATTAATTATTTAAGTTATAAGGCATAGGATAATCATTAAGTTAACGCGTCGAATCGCGATAACATATAGTATAGGTATATCGGTGCGAAATTCCAAATGATTAATTTGAATTGATCATTAAATGATCAGGAGGTCATATATACAAAATGCTGTTTCGGTACAGCTGGTCTCGATTTATATGTATGATGACAATCGCGTCGATCTACGTTGCGTGGTGTCATACAAATGCACTGGTGATGGCACTACAATAAGGCAGCTGTCGCACATTAAAGCGATAATAATCATATTTTAATCCTGATAGCAATCAGTGCAGTTGCAGTGTTGCATGTTTATGTCTGACTTAGAATCCCTGCAATTGCAAATAATTTTAATAAAATATTTGATCACTATACTTTAACTACGTTGCATGAATTATTAAAGTCAAAGTTTGCATTTATTTGCTGTGTGTAGGGGTAAGTCAAGTGGGTATTAGGTAACCCTACAGTTGGAGTAAGAAGAAAAGCCAACTCAATCTTCGTGTATTTATTTAAGAGCTAGAGAAAGTCTTATCGTCTGTCGATGCACAAATCCGGGCACAAAGTAATTTGAAAAGTTTGTCGACTTCGTTTAAAGCAAGGATTAAAGAATCAAGTATATCGGTACTTACCGAGGCATAGACCTTCTTTCTAGTTTTATATTTAATTTGCTGACCTTTTTAAAACTTATAGCGCTGATTTTAGCTTTAGTCATATCATAAATATTATAAATGCGAAAATGTGTTTGTTTGTTAGTTTGTCCTTCAATCACGCTGCAACTGAGCAACGGATCGACGTGATTTTTGGTATGGGTATAGTTGAGCACAGTGACATAGGCACATTTTTATCCCGGAAAATTAATGAATTCCCGCAGTAATTAAAAAACTTAAACCACGCGGACGAAGTAGTTTGTAATAAAAAGCTTAGAGTTTGGTTTTTGGCAATAATCTTCAATTTCTGCCAACGCATTGCTATCGCAAAAATTAAGTACCTGCTACCTACCTACATAACCAAGCTGGGTACTATTGTTGCAAAGTGCATAATACGTTAACATAATAATAGTGTTACCAGTTGATAAGACACAGATATCGCGTTGGCGAAGACATATTGTATGTTGTAGGTAGGTACTTACTGTACGTCGTTAGGCCAGCTTTGGGTCAGGACTTGGCAGTCGTGTCGATACATATAATTTGGGTCCAAGCCACCCACAAGTTATCGGTTTGTCATCATTTCATACACGTAAGCACTACGTAGGTATCTACGAATATATTTGTTGCCAAAAGTTTGATAGCGAATTTAGAACTCGTGATCATGATTTGAGTATATTTAGAAAGCAGACCAAGCACAGTAAAACCACAGGTAAAACCGTCAACTAGCCGACTTTAATTTCTCAGGGGTTTGTCATCCACCAGGGACTGAAAAACAGAATCGAATCTGTAACTTGATCAATGTGTTTTAAAATCTGTTAACTCAAAACACTTATATTGCTGTGACAGAAATGAATCTGTAACAGAAATGAAAGTATGAAGACTTAACACTATTTTAAAGTGTAACCGGAACAGCGACGTTTACTGTTGACGCGTATTCAAATTTGAACGTAAGGAAAACACCGATGGTTGAAATTGTTTTAAGAAAAACATGGCCAAATTTGTGTCAGTGTGTGTAAGACTTTACAGTGAAGTTAGAAGACCGCGTTGTCACACCGTGCAATTTGTTAGGGCAAGTACCTGGTAGGGTTACAGATAAAAACACTTATTGACAAAAATAGTACCTACATTATCGTTTCTGTTTCTGTTGTAAGTGTTTTTGTTCTATAACAGTTTCAAAAACTGTGTTTAAAATACTTATTTCGGTTACTCTTTCAGTCGTTATCATCGACAATGCCTTACAAAAGCCGCAAGAAGGATGTGTCGCATTGATTGTGCTAGGGTGGCTGGTACCAGCTTAATAAAGGTCGGTACTCACTGGTGGTAAATTAACTGGAGGTCGTCAATTAGCGGCCTCAAATGATCTCAATTTGCCGCAAGCATACTTATAAAAGAGTTTGGGAAAATTTGCAGGGTACGTCAACAGGCTGACATGATGATGATAATAATGAATACAAACATCCATCGTACCGTACCGTATGTAGGCGAACAATTTATGACTCGAAACAGCAGCTGAAACTAGGCGACTAAAAAATAAACGACTCAAACCACTGTGTTCTAAAACTTAACGATTTAACATGTTGGCTCTCTTTTTGATGCAGACTCCTTTACTAAGGAAGGATTTTAAGGCGTAAAAAACTAATGTCTACAGGGAAAAAGGCGCGGGAACTAACTAGTTTCTTTATTATAAACGACAAATTGGTATAGGTAGTATCCACTCGTATATAAAAGATTAAAAATAGCCATTTTAATACTCTCCCAGCGTACTCACACAACAGGAAGTAAGAAGGGCGTGGGAACGCACGAGCATTATGCACTATTGGCGGATGGTATAAAGGACAGACAATACTCGTCGCTCTAGAAACCCACGTGCTGCGGGATGCTCACAGCACATTCACACGTCAATCTCACGAAGCAATAATTAATGAGACAAGTGCCAATATAATGTATCTAATCGTTATTATTTTTATCGCTACAAAATACAAAACGCATTACTTTTTCCAAAAACTTGCATTTTAGAATGTAAGGGAAAACAGTAGTTTACTTAAGTACTCAAATCTATATTAATACTAGCTGATGCCCGCGACTTTGTCCACGTGTTTTAAGTTTTTTGTATTCCCGCGGGAACTCCTTAATTTTCCGGGATAAAAAGTAGCCTATGTCACTCTCCAGGTCCTCAACTATACCCATGCCAAAAATCACGTCGATCCGTTGCTCCATTGCGGCGTGATTGGAGAACAAACCACCAAACCAACAAACCAATAAACCAACAAACAATTATACTTTCGCAGTTATAATATTAAGTATGATTATTTAAAATTATAAATGCGAAAGTTTGAATGGATGGATATTTGTTACTCAATCAAGCCAGAACGGATCTGAATGAAATTAGGAAATTGAGGCACAGAGATAAGTTATAGTCTGGAATAATACTTAAACTTATAGTCACATAGGCTACTTTATGCGGCGGCGCAATCCAGGCGGATGAAGTCGCAGGCATCAGCTAGTATTATGTTAATGCAAAAGTATATCTGTACTGTACTTTATGTAAACTTTTCACGTTCTAACGATTTTAACACGATAATGAGACTTTATCCCGGAAAATCAACGGGATCAATCAATCTAAGGGAACTTGATTTAAAGTAATGTAAAAAGTTATATTATTGCGGATGAAGCTGCGGGCATCTTCTAGTTATAAATAAAATTATTTTGAAAGCAAGATAATTGTTAGCTTCTTTTACTGGAAAAAGGGGAATGAAGTGCAATGATATTTTGTCAATCACCGTTCTATAGCTACATAATTATATACCTACCCTCCTACTGATTTCAATAATAAAACAATGTTTATAAACCCATTTTGTCAAAGATTCTCAGTAGCTTGATCTTGTTAATTACAGCTCTCTCATCTTTCGAGATGAAAGTAGTTTTACGTCATTAATACTTTATAGGCCGTGCTATGCAGTGCTTGCTACAGTTCATTTAATTTCCTTTATGTTGGCCATCTTATTTTTGTCATATGGCGTATTTGTTTCTAACCAGCTAATAAATAACTAAATCAACACATTGATTTATTAAATAGCTTAGTTACATAAGTAGGTAATCTAAATAAACAATATCTGCAGTGAAAAAACATTTGTAAATAAATGACACTATAGTTCGCGCGTATTTGAATTCAGAGCTTATATATGTCACCGTAGGATTGTAAAAACCGTTACATTATAATCTATCTAACTCGCGAAATTGTAAACTTTAGTGCTGAATAAAAACATTTTTACAATTATAATTTTAACAAAATTTTTAAGTGAACATCAGCTTGTCCTACGACCTAGGCTGACGGATGCCTATCCTTATCAAGTTATTATTAAAACGACTTAGCTAAGCTCTACAGCTCTCCGTTTTTATGCGCACACCCTAAGGGCCAAATGTATTTAAAACCTAAATCAACATACAGCAGGGTTACCGCTAAAATAAACTTCGATAAAATATGAGAATCGTGGTTGAATAATGGATAGTACAAATTATGGACCATGACTATTCAAATTCAAGTTTTGAAGAATAGTTGACAAACACTGAATCTTTATTAAGCAACTCAAATTGGCCACTTTGTGTCTGTGGTCATATTCAACTTTAACGGTAACCCTACATTTTATCTTGGTAAACTAAAGAGTTAAAAAAAATATTCCACGGGAATTAAAAAACGTTACAACACGGACAAAGTCGTGGGCACTCTCTAGTAAGTTATAACTAGGACTAGGCGCGAAAATAATTAAAGTGTAAACAAAACCGCTTCAAATCTTTGTAATCAAGAAGCACGGCGACAACTTATTTAATTTACATACTTAAACTGTTTACCGTAGACGCGGAATCTTGTAGGAAACATTTAAATATTCATCCAAGTTTTATTAATAAAAAAGTAAGAAATGCGCCGCCGACCACGCTTAACCCAACACTGAAAATCACTTTAAATTGCATAATAAAACACAATTTCACATTTTATCCTAAATCTAATACCATTAGCACGAGTTCGCATATTTCGGTAAATATATTTCGAGTAGGAATCGAAAAACCTTTACTAGCGCCTTATGGATTTTCGACACTTATCCCGTTTGGCACAACACTGTCTTAACTGATTTAGTTTGGTAAAGTCAAACACACAGATAGACTGGATAGATACACTTTCGCAATTATTATAATATTTTGTGCCAGTGAATGAACTAGAAGTTTAATTCGCTATAATCCGCTACAGTAGACAAATCTGTGTTGATGACTTCACAATCGTGCATTGTCGAGTCAACATCTCCTGAAGATGCTCCGGTGTCGGAGTGAAACGTACGTTGAGAGTGATTTGGAGGATTTGTGTGGTGTGGTGTTGTGCCTGTGCGAATTGCTGGGTGGTGGGTGTCGCATGCTGCAGGTGAAAGACACGCACTGTACCACACAGATTTGTCTACTGTAGCGGATTATAGCGAATTAAACTTCTAGTTCATTCACTATCATGGACTTCCGCAAAGTAACGCCTGCTTCTATTCAATATTTTGTGCCAGTTTATATAGAGAATTTCTGATCGAAATGTAAATCAATCTACTCTTGGTAATGATTTTAGAAACTAAGACTTAAAATATTTTAACGATTGCCTCATTCGCTGTTTCGAATTTTGTTCACCGACTGCTCCCAAAGGCATTCGAAGTTTTTATTATTAACTTAAACTCCTGCAAATATATTATACAAAAACTACTATCATGTTTAATGGACAGCCATATACGTAGGATGTATAAGATACGCCATGTCAGAGGAGAGGAGAACCGAGGAGAAAGATTTCCTGTAAAGTCTTGGGCAGACTCAACTGCAGAATGACGACACAAGGACGAAGTTTTAGGCCTCATAGAAAAACAAAAATATGAGAAAGATTATTCGCTGTACTAAAAAAGACATCGCCATGGCGGGAGCAAAGCTTCAAATATTTGCAGTTTCAAAATCAGTATTTAGTGATGAACAGTTTCCAAAACTGTTCATAATAAAAACGTAAAATAAACGGAAAAATTTACTGCCGTTTCCGATTTCAAACTAAAAATTTTCGGTTTTTTACTATCGAGGAATCTGTATCTAAATGAAACACATACTGACATTGAAACACACTGAAATAAAGGGCTGCCATAATTTGTAGCGCAAAATGTGCGTTGAACAATTTTTGTATTCTTAAAAAGATATTTGCTACTAGGGTACTTGTTATTGGTAACTGCTAACATAAAAGGATTATCTGGTGCAATCGGGTAAAAAGAGGCAAAACGTTTATCCATACTAATATTATAAATGCGAAAGTGTGTCTGTCTGTCTGTCTCTTACGCTTTTATGGCCAAACCGTTCAAAAAATTAAAAAATAAAAATCTCTTCATAATTTTTCATAAATTTAGTAACCGATTTTCAAAATTCCAACTTGAATGCCCTTCTCGCCTACATCCGCATCTTTTAACACCATTACCATGACGATCGGTCAATAATCGTAGAAGCTACAACACTTTTTATTTACGGAAATACCCGTTTTTCTACCATTCCAAATCTAAAAGCACCACCTACAGGTCATAATTATTAACCGATATTCAAATTTGCTATTTTGTAGCTAAACTACCCTAGGTTTTTTTTTTATTCGGTTTTCTCCCCTCAAATAACCCTACTTTTTTACATTTTACAAAAAAGTTACCAGCCGATTTTCAAAATTCGAACATTCATACGTGTCTCGATAAATACATCAACTTTTGATACTATTCCCGTCTCGATCCTCCGAAAATCCTCGGAGCTATGGTAAAAAATACGTCTCAGGCGATTTGCATCTGATAATCATTTTAACGGTAAAACATTTAATCCACGCGAACGAAGTGGCATCATCTAGTTTTAGTATAACAGGTACAGTAGGGGGTAACAGTAGGGGTATGCTAAATATACAGTTTCATCTCAAAACTTTGCTCTCAGAAAAGGGTTTTTTTAATTGAATCCAACATATTATAAAGAAGTAAGTATTACTTTAACACGCAATGTGTCAGACAATGCTCAAATCGGGCGTCGCGTGGTTTGTATGTCCGAGCTTTTGCAGTGGCAGGGAAGATCTTTTGAATGATAGCGATGGCCTGCCCCCAGCGTAATGACACTGAAGATAGGGTTACGTGATTTAGTTAATACGTAAATAAAAACTTTATTAAAGTTAGTGTCATTATCCTTGCATCACAGCAATCTTGTTGCCATTTGCTAATGTCTTCTTTAATCCACTACACTACAAGTTAGTCCTTGACTGCGACCTCACTTGTATGGTAAGTCATGATGCAGTTCAAAGATCGGTTTCTACCCGGCATGGCACCGGAACGCTTAATCGCTTAGCGGTACGTGTTTGCCGGTAAGGTGGGAACTAGCCACGGCCGAAGCCTCCCGCCATACCAGACCAGAGAAAATTCTAAAATAATAAATTGCCATATTATTGACCCTGCCGGCGATCGTACCTACCCGGGACCTCCCGGTTATAAAACCACAGTGCTCCCATTGCGCTATTCAGGGAGGTTACTGTGTTGTTTCAAAACAAAACTAGATGCAAAATATTATAATGCGAATGGTATCAGTCGCATCAAACGCGTTCTAAAAAGCTCATTCAACAGGCTCTAGATGGCAGCTTTAGTCTAGTAATATGTTATCAATGATCACCATTAATCACTAATGGATGCCGTAAGAAATAAAATTGACTGGGTAACGAATGATACACTAATGTAACAGAGGGATAAAAGCACATCACATCCTAATAAAATGTGACCAGAATAATTACGCCGTAATTACTTTACGGCGACCCTAAATTTGCTATTCTGGGTAAAGGTCGTAGCATCCTCGGAGCCAAACGGAATAATCCAAAAATGAATAAAACAGTGGTTTTAAACTTTATGTCGGATTGAATTTAAAATACCCTTATCTCAGGGCAAAGGTATGTTTTAATGTTTTTATAATAGTAGTCATTAATAAGTAGTAGCAATAATTATCCTTTTAAGTGCTTCTAAAGACTCAAAAGCTTTCCTGGAAGCTTAAACCATCAGATCAGATGAAAGATTCCCTTGACGTTTCAAAAGCAATTCTATAAGTTTAACAAGAGTATTTGATGAGTTCATAATGTTTTGAAAATTTTATGATAGCCTAGCCTAGCAGGAAACAACTTGTGTTATAAAGTGATAACTCAAGTTTCCCAGACGAATTATAAATTTAGGTAAGTCAAGGCTGTTCCTAGGAGAGATATACACATAAATCTACCTAACCGGCAGAGTTTATGATTAAGCCAACAACGTAGAACTAATCGTTCTAATAGGAAACTGCATGAAGGGAGGGAGGCGGAATTGATTTAAGTGACGGAAATTGCTTCATTTACCGCCACTAGTGACAAAACTGATCCCATCAAAAACATAAATGTAAAATGAGAGCCAAGTTCAAAATTGTGATATATATGCCTTGGTTGTTGACTTCAGCGACAAAAGAAGTGAGATCTAAATGGGTGCCAAGTTCAATAGTCAGTCCTGCAATTTATATATCCCATCAAAAACATAAATGTGAAATGAGAGCCAAGTGCAAAATTGTGATATATATGCCTTGGTTGTTGACTTCAGCGACAAAAGAAGTGAGATCTAAATGGGTGCCAAGTTCAATGGTCAGTCCTGAAATTTATTTATAACAACATATAATATTTTATAACAACTTAAAATATCATTTCTTCTTATAACGTAGTATAAAATGTTGAAAATTCGTATATGGAAACTAGCCAAGCCAAAGCCTTAGTCTTCAACATTTTATACTAAGTTATAAGAAGAAATGATATTTTAAGTTGTTATAAAATATTATATGTTGTTATAAATAAATTTCAGGACTGACCATTGAACTTGGCACCCATTTAGATCTCACTTCTTTTGTCGCTGAAGTCAACAACCAAGGCATATATATCACAATTTTGCACTTGGCTCTCATTTCACATTTATGTTTTTGATGGGATATATAAATTGCAGGACTGACTATTGAACTTGGCACCCATTTAGATCTCACTTCTTTTGTCGCTGAAGTCAACAACCAAGGCATATATATCACAATTTTGAACTTGGCTCTCATTTTACATTTATGTTTTTGATGGGATATCATTACTTTTTGTACAGAAATTATTGAACTCAATCTCAAACTCAAAACATATTTATTCAAAATATGTACCTACAAAGTACACAACTAAAGCTACGAGGGTTCCAAACGTGCCCTGGTCTGAGAAGAGCCCGCAATAAACTCCGCTTTTTTTTATTATCACCATCTCACAAATATTTGAAATTATATATATGTACTTATAATATAACATTACATAATCAGCCGTTGTAACAATTCATACCCATGCCTTGCTATCATTCAAATAATCCTTTACACTGTAATAGGACTTTTCTATTAATTTAGTTTACGTTTTACATTAGTAGGTACTTATTATTTGGTGTAAGGTCAGTGACGTCCTTAAAATAATGATTATAACACTACAACATAAACGTCAACAATATTAAAATAATACGGCTTTAAGCAATGGTAGCATGCCTCGTGTCAGAGTTTTGATCTATCCTTTGATCATAAAAATGACGATTTTTGTACGTTTATATCTAAATAACCATTTGAGGTGTGCTTATGAAATTTGGAGCACATATGTATCTCACGGGTCTCAATATATGCGCCAAATTTGACATGTTTATGTGAAATAGTTTTTGAGTTATGAGGGGGTCAAAAGTGGCTCCAAATGGTTCGTGTAATATTACACACGGTGCTGCTCGCCAGTTTTTTTGAACTTTGGCTGGAGACGCTTCCGCGTGTCTTGATCTGACAAATACTATAGACTATTTCCTGCATTGCCATGTGTGTGATTAAAGTAACATGGTTTAAGGGTAACTAAAGGCTATGTTTTTAAAGCTTATGAAATCTTAAGCTTTTCTTTTATATGACTAAAACGAGCAGGTAGCAGAACCTAACTTTTAAGCTTAGACGAACAAAATACATGCAAGTGTTTGAGTGATTACCGCCGGCCATAAACATTTGCAGTTTCAGAGGTACCTACTGCAAATGTTTATGAGCGGTAATGGTACTGTCAATGATTTGCCGGCTAAAGCTAACTGGTTGAAAAATAAATACCGTAATGAAATTTTACTTCCTGAACAGGGTAAAATATAAGGGCACACTCCACGTATGTCCATATATTATTGGCTAACAGCTAAGCTTCTAAAAACGAAAGAAATAACTAAAGTTATGAGCCTTACTCATAACTACACTCATTCCTGAAAGAATGACGAGGTCTTGATTCATTGGTTGAAATTCGTTAGCCTATTAATACTAACTACCGGTGTGCTATTAGCATTTGAAATTTACGGCAACTTCATTATTCATACCATATTCAATTAATGTTCCACGATAAAAATAAGTTATGTATAATTATCATATTCACACAATTTGCACTCATACAACATATTTCGCAAGTCATATACGTAGAGCAATTTTGCAAGAAATGTTTTGCTTCTATTAAAGTAATAGCTTAAAGTGGCTCTACTGACATCGCTTAAAGCAGTTTTATTTGAAAACTGATGTTTTATATGACGTCCCTAAAATAAGGATTATAATTCTGAAACAAGAGCGTCAACAATATTAAAATAATACTGCTTTAAGCGATGGTAGTAAACCGGCTGTGCAAGATGAAAGCCTACATTTTTGATGAAAGGATATTTAGGTGGAACTCGGAATTCTCTGTAGTTGGACGAATGAATACATTTTTCAAAACCATCACTTGAGACGTTACCAAACTTGCGCGTTAAATATTTTTATTTTCACAGACGTATGTCAGTATTAAGTACTTTTTAACATCAAGGCATCAGCAAAATTTGCATACTTAGTTTACAATGTAAAGTGGGTAGATTGGTTTTTTATGCTTACAATTTAAGTAAATACAGAAAAACACATAAATTATTTCATTATGTTGTAATGAAATTGATTTCCTGTTCGACT
Organism: Erebia palarica; assembly: GCA_964035005.1. NCBI lineage: Eukaryota > Metazoa > Arthropoda > Insecta > Lepidoptera > Nymphalidae > Erebia > Erebia palarica. Next base: position 47,673,956 of record OZ035983.1, read on the forward strand.
TTTTCATTTTAAAAAATGTGCTAGTTTTTTAAAAAAAATTATTGAATTTCTTAATAATTTAATTAAATTCTGTACTCACATAAAATATCTTAAATTTTACAAATCAATCTTAAATTATAAAATTAATGACGTTAGTAAATGAAAATCTCCCAAGAAATTATGCAAAGGGCGATCTATCGAGATAATTTCTCTCGTCGAAGCGAAATAGGCTACTCACTAGGTCTTAAAAAAAACCCAGGTGCTACTGCACTACTCGATAGAACAGTACCTATACTGCATGTATGTTTGACTTTTTACTTATATTATGCATTTATTTCATAAATTCATACTAGATGCCCGCCAGCGCCACATCGACCGCGTGGGATTACGTGGGAACATTTAATTATTTGTAGTTAAACTATGTCCTTCTCTGGCATACTCTGTACTAAATTTTGTCAAAATCGATTTAACAAATGGGCTGTGAATCGGTAACATAGGAACAAACGGGCCGACGGACCGACAGACACATTATTGCAACTAAGTATGGATTTCATAATATAATTATGGTTTACTCATACGGATTGTTCGTGACATTTTACTTTCAAGCAGTTTGACCTACCCTATAGTTTTTATTTCCTGAAACAAATGAGCTCCGTCCCGTTTCATAGCTTAGATTTGCATTGTTCTCTCCCTGAAATGTTCGAATTTTTTCAATTAGCAGCAGCCAAAATGTTATTTGTATGAGAGAACTATCTCCAGAGTCTACATCATTCGTCATTTTTTCTAATGACCTATGTAAATTTTTTCTGTAGGTATCATAGGTATAATATTAATATTATGTAAACTGTGATATTACTAAATAATTATGTGTCTTATTAATTGTTATCTTCTTAATTAATTTTCATTTCTTAATAATAACTATTCCCAGCACAGTAGTCTTCCTTAATAATTTTCAGACAGTGTACATAATAGTTAATTATATTTCAACATTTTCCATGACGCTATTTAATTAGATTTTTAAATTATTAGATTTTTAGGTCACGAAGATTGAAACGGTTTTAAAACTACTTTGTAGAGACTATAAATTATAATAGTTTTCTTTCGGATATTTCAAAGCTAATATCACGTAATTACAAAAAATAACAAAACCCTCTCGTTCGGGCACAGCTTCAAACACATGCCAACGAATGAAAGTTTTAATCGAGTGCTGATTAAAACTTCCCGCTTCCCACTGCGCGTCCAAAATTTTTCGAAACAGGATACCTTAAACTCGAACCATTAGTTCATATTAGGTTAGTATACTCTTACAGTTTTAGGTAATTACCTAACCTCTGTTTTATCTCTAAGATTCAAGAATTATTTTTTATTCTCAGAAAATTAATGTTTGCCTCTGAAATATATTTTAAACCAACTGCAGCATAAAATATAATTTAATATTGATGGAACGGATTTTATTTCTCACTGTGAAATATATTATAACTTTGGATCCATATTCAATAACGACGGCTAGGGAGTCTAGCCTTGTCATCCTGCTGACAATGGCTATAGACAGGTTAATATTAAACACAAGCTTGAAAGCTTTGATACAAAAGTACTCTGGGATTAAACTGAGTTTCCAAAATCTAAGTCAAACTCAAAAATCATTTATTCAATATGGGTAACTGTACATTGTAAATTTTGAACGACAATAATTGTTGACTTTATTAATTTAATAGTAGGAACGTAATAGTGATAATAATTAATTAATAACGATAAGAATATTATGTTCGTAGTTGATTTTAAGAACTAAATAGTAGGGAAGTTATTGTGATTATTAATATCATCATCATCCTGAACCATTGTGCATCCACTGGGCCTAGGCCTCTTTCAAGTAGCGCCAACGTGTTCTTTCCTCTTAATTGTTATTATCGATGTACTAAAACTAAATCTTTTGACAGACGTATTGGTCTAGGCAACGGGGCGGTCCGTTGTATGGAGACCCCCGCATTTAATCCTCAGTCGATGAAACTTGGCTGGGTTTTAGTATTGGATGATCTAAATACTTTATACTTACACAAAAATATCCAACAAAAACAAATCTGGAGGTTAGGTATTGATACCTAAAACTTAAAATTTATGATTGAATATATTCTCGTTTTTTTTTTAAATATTAGTAGGTAGTATGTTTACACTCAAAACCAAAATATCAAATGAAAAAATCATGCAGAACATCGATATTTAAACCGATTTTATTACCAAATCTAAACTGCGTTTACGCGGTAATGTTCCTTCCTGCTTTAATAATTGGATATATCATTAAAAAACCTTACTTCCTGCCTGATTTTTATTGGATATTTATAATGTATTATATACGTTTAACTCATGATACTTTATCATACTGTAAAGTTTCGTCTGTTGAGGAATGATTGTTGGGGTCAATTAGCATTATTGCCTTATTCTATAATCTTGCGAGCGTTTCAACGATGTAACCCCGAGCTACACAGAAGTGATGCCGCCAACTGGCAAACGGGATGGCAGTGCTGGCCAAACTCTCCTGAGCGCCCATAATAAGTGGTTTTTCCAATTACTTTCTTTATTGTGCTCCTCCTTTTGTAAAAGACTGGTATACTTAATCTACATTTACTCAAATACACGCTTAAATTGAAGAGTTGTAGACTTATTGTATATTGGGCTTCAGAAATCAACAATCGTTGATTTTAGTATTATTTTTGATATTTTTAATTTACCACAGATAGCTATATCAAATTTAATTAACACATTTCCTAAATGAAAAGGTTAAAGTGACTGACCGACTGACTGATCTATCAACGTACAGCTCAATCCACTTGACGGATCGGGCTGATAACTATTATGACGTAGGCTTCTGCTAAGAAAGCATTTTTCAAATTTTAACACCTACAGGTCCGAAATAAAGGTTCTAAATTTCTAAGAAAATCGAACTTAACGTGAGCGAACCGGCGGGCAAAAGCTAGTGTAGTCATATGAGCTATCTCGAGTAGTTATGACGCGTAAAGTCGAGGTGTGTGACATAGTACTTTATTATTACCCCCTGTAATGGAGCGCATTAAGCGTAAGTGAATTAAAATTAAGCAAATCACTGGAATACACTCTCCAGTGTTTAAAACAATTTCACAACAATTACAGCAATCTGTCTCAATCTCGATATCGATTACAATCCTTCCGTACGTACAGATTACTATCAAATCTGATCTGACTGACATTCTTCTTTGTACAAGGTACTTACGTGTAGGTAATAATAATCGGTAATAATCGGTATATTTATTTTTATTCGACGATATATTATCTATTCTAATATTATAAATGCGAAAGTTTGGATGGATGTATGGACTCAATCACACCAGAACGGCTGAACGGATCTGGATGAAATTTGGCACACAGATTGAACTATAGTGGACGTTTAACGATAAATCTGATCGTCCTTCCTCCAATATATTGGTAGTTTCGTAAGGTAACCGGGCGATGTCATTAATTTGATCAGTAAATTATGGTTTGCGAGCTGATAATAAGCAATTATTATCTGTTGCTCCCATGCAACGATCTCTCTGTGAACGTTCAATATTTCAGTGTATTCTGTAGTGGGAGATTCTGTGTTTAAACTATAATTATAAAGATAATGTTTACAGTTATGGAATGCTTTTAACTGAATTTACAATTATAATGAATAGCTTTAATTTTCATTTTTAAGATTTTTTAAATCTTTTTTGCCCGCTTTACAATGCACTGCTACTTAACAAGAACAGCGCAGATAGACGGAACTGTCAAGTGGCCTTGGGAAGATGGCAGCTTGCTATGGTGCAAGCTGCCATAGCTCATAACGAGTGCAGTTTGGTGTGTGAGCAGCGGGACGAGCCCAACAGGCACTACGCTAGGAAGGCACCGATGCGTTCTTTATGAGATCTTGGAGCCTCCCAATGCATGCAGATGGTGGCCACTGAGGGGGTTTTAGCATGTACAAATCCTACATAACTCGACTTCTCCCCCCGGAAGTTGGGTATCTTAGAAAGATTTCACCCTCGAAAAAAAAAAAGATGGAACTGCCAATTTACCTGCGGATATTTAAATCAACTTTACACTAATTAAATTTAATTCTATCTGCTGCCATTTTCAGCGAGAGTAAAAGAACAATCGCTGTCAACTCTTTAAACTGAGCGCTTCAGAAATGTGAGCATGGCGCTGAAGTTCTTTCTGCACTAGCATAAAAACAAACAAGTCTTAGCTAACAATAAACTGAATAAACTTCTTCCGCACCTCACATAAAGTGCATTCAACAAATCCGGCAAAGAACACGAATCTTCACACTACTCTTGAGGAAATTCGTACAAAATAAGTGGCGTAATACTTACACGTCCTCAAGACCGTAAAGGGCCCGTTTACATTTTTCACCGTGCTAATTTTATTTGACTCACCCTGAATATATTATGCCCTATTATAACGCCCCTTCGCAAGCGTTTAACGCTAACAATGAGAATTTTTCCTTGTTTAAATTGTTAACATTAAATTTCGCATAATGTTAAAAATCTGATACCATTGCCTTTTTATTGCTCATTAAGCTTCCTTTGTTTCACTCTTAAATTTCTAAGCACGTTATTTTTTTAAGGTTTTTTTAGCCGAATCTCTGCCTTATAAGTGTTGTAGAGCAAACATTTTTTATACTTTTCGTGAATGTAATTTTCAACGTAAGTAATTTTACCTACTTTTTGGCTTAAAGTGATTTCCCAAATGTCTAACGTGGATCTTTTTAAATGGAAACGATAATCGTTTAAAGTAAGGACCCACTTATAGTTTCATTCATTTCTCATTTTGCTACTAGGCCTACTACAATTATATTAGGTAGTTAAAAATTATATAATTATTTATTTTATCCATTTTTATATACATTAAATTCTTTGAAGCTTTAATTATTTCATTTATATTATTTATTTTCATATCGTTCCTTAGCTACTTACGTTTCTTCCTCATTTACATCAGGAGAAATTGAGTCAAATAACTTCTTGCAATTTATTGCATAATTCTACCTGAAACAAGAAGAAAATGTATTAGTGCCAAGCTATTAGCAGCTTTTCATTAGAAAAGAAAAATTCCATTAATTACGTCCTCAATTCGCTTCGTAACCTTTTTGAAATAAAAGTAGGTACAATATTATATTTCATTAGCTGCTCAATACGAGATGACTTTTAGTATTAAGAAAAGGTAACAAGATTAGGTTTACGAAAAAAGTGGGAATGGAAACCTAGGTTCTCTTTATTCTGTTAAACTGTGACAAGTATTGATAATATTGAAATTAAATAACATACCCATACTAATCCATACTTTTACTAATATTATAAATTCGAAAGTTTTTCTGTCTTTCTGCTACGCTTTCACGGCCCACTTATTCAACCGATTTTTATCTACAGGCTACAGGGATAGGTTATATCCCGGGTAAGGCGACTTTTCATCCCGGAAAATTATGGAGTTCCCGTGGGAATCGAAAAAACGCAGTCCACGAGGACGAAGTCGCAGGAATCACTACTAGATGACAAATAGAGAATGTTACTACATTATATTTTTTTTAACAACGTCTGCTGAGTACTTATTTACAAAAGTCCCCAACCGTATTACTGAAACGTAGGTAATAATTGAATCAATAAACAGACAGGGGCATTAATAAACTGACTTTTAATCAACGGAACAGCTGCATGACATTATGATTCAGACCGAAAAGGGCAGAATTTCAGAAGCGTTCAACTGAAACAATCCAATAATAGCGCGTTTCGATCGTTCCAACTTTAACCGACCCGGTTAGCAGGACTGTCTGCCTGCAACTTTAATGGACCCTTCTCGTGTCATTTGTTTTTAAATATAAACCTCTACTTGTGACCCACTCCATCCCTGACAGATCCGGAATAAACCAACGGTTCGGTTGTATTTTTAGCGTGCTAGCCGAATGCATTATTAATGTTTTAATGCAGCAGATTTGGAACACTATTCATAGTTGAAAAGTAGTTCTAATTATTACTTTCATGTACCTAAAATAGGTAAACTGACATCAATTGTTGAATCTCTTGCCGGCTCTTCTAGTAGAATATTCTTCAATAGATTATGAGAACGAAGTCATTTTAGTGTAAGGAGTATTTACCATTAAAGTCATAATTAAAATCATTCTTAAAAAATCTGTTTTAATATCATCAGTATATCCCTCATTTGAACACTACGGTCTAGATACGTATTATAGATACTTTCTTAAATAGAATAAAAGAACGAAGTCACTGTAGTTTGAAGAAATAGGTATATACCTACCATTAAAGTCACAATTAAAGTAGTATTCAAATCTATCATATACCGTAACAAGAATGCTTTAATCCAAAATGCAAGCTGCCGGTAGAGTTCAAAATGGCTGGCAGGACATTATGTTGGTAATACCTGTCGCATATCTAACTTCCGTTCCAAAGCTACCACACAATGGGCTCTAAATAACATTCTGGCACTGCGAAATTCATTGAATGCCATAGTGGACGATTGAAATCATAGAATAGTAAGACGTTCTAAAACTACAGATAGAGGAAGTTAGAACTTTGCGCAGTAAATTTCCAAATTGTAGCACGATTCCATTGAATTATTCCTGATACTATGGTAGGTATATGCTAAATTTTCAGCAAAGTCGACCACTATTATAATAATGGTTCCTATCTATTAGTGACTGATTTCATAGAGTTGGCGATAAATTATAATAAGTAAACTTCCATACTAATTATACAAATCAAAAGTGTGTCTATCAGTCTGTTACCTTCTCCAAGTCTTTCTCGCTCATCCGATTCTAAAAACAAGTTTTTTTTTCTACCACAAAAAGGGTGAAATAAGGGACAAAAACTTGTATCAAAGTCCGTTATTTTGAAAGTGTTATCCATGACAGTTGGTATTTGTTTAGTATTCGGTCAAAAATATAAATACTTGTTTCAGAAATTTCAGAAATTCTAGTGCCTCACTGTGAACAAAAACAGGGGAAGCCGGGGCGGGTCAACCAGTTTGATATTATATTAAGCCGTACTTGAAAGAGTAACCGCACACACACAAGTAGTTCAAGTGCGTATGTCGCTAGGTTAAACTTGATACTTTGTTTAACTTGATATTGTTGTAGGCTAGGTAATTATCATAATTAGATATTAACTATGCACTCAACATTATAACTATCAGTAAGTAGCTTTTTGTTTCTATTAGTTAGTGTATTACTAAAAACCATGGGTGTCCTAGGTTGCATACTGCATCTTAAAGTCTCATGTATATTTATCTGCACATTTTTTGGAGTTTACCTCCTTTAGAATCGATTTGCATATATAAGCCCGGGGTATGAAAAAATTATGGGGAGTAAAATCAATTTTTCTCCGTTACGTTATTGACTTTATGTTTCAATGACTATGTAATGTATTTTCATGAATATAAATTATGTAATTAATATAAATAAAAGTATCAAGCATGCTTTCAGTACCTAATATAAAAAATGCGTCCATTTACTAATCTATATATTTTATAATCCTTCGTAAAGAGTAAACTCCAGTCGTGCATCGGAGCTGACACACACATTTTTTTAAATTGTACGACAAGTTAGCCTTTGACGAGCTCCCACCTGGATGATGCAGTCCAAGATGGTAGCGGGATAACAGCTGCAGATAGGGGTATGGTAGTAGTATATTAAACCCATACCCCTAATCGGTTTCAACACGGCGCCGTACCGGAACGCTTAATTGCATGGTGGTACTACTTTTCCTGTAGGATAGGGAGTCGGGACTAGACCAGAAAAACTTTAGAAATAATAAATTCCCAAATTCCTCCTGACGGGGATTGAACCCGGTATCTTCCACTTACAAGACTACATTATTGTAATAACCTGGCGAGAGTACTTGTATAGTAGGTTAATCCATGTATTTTTCGTTATTTTGCTCAAACCATTTCGACCCGATTCGATTTATGAATGATCAAGGCATTATTAAGTTTGAAAAAAGAGTAACGATACTTTTCATCTATTTTGCAAAACACTTTCCTCTTTGTAACTTAACTTGTTTATTGACAAGGGGTCGGCTGCAAATCAAACCTGCTGGTAAATAAAAATTTGGAATAATCCTGGGGTGAAGCGCATATACCTACCTAGAAGATATCTACTCACTTGGTTACTGTTGTTTGCGAAGAATTTGTAAAGGATTAGACAAATAGGTACGTCTTATAATAGGCTGTCCGATTACTTCAGCCCCAGCTATAAATAGGTATTATTAAGGTTACAACGTCAAAAGGCCTCGTAAGTCGTAATTCGAATAGCACATAAGGCAAGGAGCATAGAGTGCACAGAGTAGGTAGAAACAGAGGTGGCTCAAACGCGGCATAGAAAGCGCGGGCTTAGCCCCTATCATCGAATGCAGGCGGCTTCACGTTCACTATTCAGGTTTTAAATAAGCTTCCATTTTCCAGAAGAATTGCTGTAACTTTTGTTTCAATTTATGGATATTTTTAAGCGTACCTGTTTATAATTTATGTTCGTATTTACTAGGAATAACTCAAGCTGCGTTCCTAAAAGGATTATGTTAGGTACATAATCTTTATTTATTTTTAAACTTGAACAGATATATTTTTATCGTAATGTTCATGTTTTTAATATTTCTAATAAATCTTTGTCGTTTTATCTTCTGTTTATAAAATAGTAATTAGCAGATGCACGTTTAAAAACTTCGAACCTCTTTGAGTTATATCTGAGGATTTGCATGTTGGTTTTTTGAAAATACGTTGAGATCCTCTCTGAGTAAGGATTTTGAGAAATTTTAGTGGGATCTCGAAAATAGAAACAGATGATGTCGCATGAAAAATATAGTTTTCTTTTATAAACAAAAAAACGGTATTGTAACGAAATATGTAGGTCGTTCAAACAAAAAACCAAAGCTCAGCTTAAAATTACGCGGTATATAAAAATCGAGATCAAGGCCCTGTCAAAATTCTTTTGTTATAAATATATTATGTTCCTGAATAAAATTTAAATAGGTACTTTATTCTGGGAATTACTTGGTCTCAGCAAACATCTGTCTAGACTTGAACTCGTGACTCTCACTAATGGTTTCGTATGTCATGCTAGCTGACACGGCTTAGAATAGAAACTTTTTCAATTTTTTTATAAATTGCGAGCTGTTTATTTAAGTTTGACTGTAGTAGAAATGATGGAACGTACCTACCTACTTATTACAGAAAACTAACTATGCGAATTCTTCTCCTTTGCTACTCTTGATACAAACATGACACGTTCCAAATAGTACAAAGATTCCTAATGAATGGGTCTGGAGGTGATCACATTTAGTGATATAACCGCCCTTGCGGCCTCTGTTTTCCCTATTTGTTTCTTTTTATCTTTACTACAACCTATCCCTGTACCAAATTTCATCAAAATCGGTTGAACAGGTGGGCCGTGAAAGCGTAGCAGACATACAGACAAATACACTTTCACATTTATAATATTAGTATGGATGTTTGTGTGGCAATAAAGAATGTATCTATCTGTCAATCTAGTATCTACTGAATGCTTTATTTTAGTTCAGCACGTAACTTAAAATCACCGGGATGAAGCCCTAGCAAACCGCCACGGCTAGCACTGCAAGACTTTTCCGAAAAAGGGCAGCTTCTCTATTCGTCACGCAAATTTTGGTTTGCATGTGCTCGTATGTACAACTTTAGTTTCCTTGACCACAAAATGAAAACGGAGTCACTCAGTGCAGATAGACAAAACGAATACGTACAGAATTATCAACGGTGTGTATTCACTAACAACAGCTTATACACACGAGCGACGTTAAAGTCGTCAAGAACCGCCTTAGAAAATCTTCAGATATCTACCTATATTGATCTGGAATAGAGTTGCCGGAATAGAATACCTTGTAATAGATAATATACAACAGGAATATATAATATTACAACAGGATGGAATTAATCTCAAATAAAATATTATTTCTGAAACTTAACGTAAAATTCGTGATATTTAAGGTTTTCTTGAATCCTCCATCACCCTCAAATTCTACAGTTCTCTGACTTTGTGTTGTCCAGTTTGGTTTGTGGGAGATTTAGTGGATTGTATGGATTGGGTGATTTATGAGTTAAAACACGATTTGTGGCACAATTAATAAGTTTAATTTTTAGATACTGAGTGAGCGAAACACATCTATGCCCTGTGATGTGTACCGGGTGAATGAACCGTGAACGAACTGTACATAGGCTATATAAATATATTTGATGTTGTGTTTCCAACACGGTGCAATATTATTAAAAAGATGAAAAAGTATTATGTTTGCGTCTCCTCGTAAGGAGCAAAGGTGTAAAATACAACACCAGCCATCACCAGTGACCTCGGCAGCGCAGTATTCAATAACAGTTTCTCAGGTTTTCTAAAGTGTTCTAGATTTGTATAATACTCTCCTTAATTATAAGCTATTCTATTTGTTTGGAATATCCAGGTTTTTTCTTTGAAGTCAACAATTGAATACTGGGCTATTGTCTGATATTCATACAATGAATAGTGAACATAATTTACTCTCGATTTACGTTATTCTTACGAATTACAAACAAGTATGTATCATTAGTGATACAATAGTTACTCGAATACTTTTTGTGTTTTGGGATGAAGTGCACTTTCCGCATAATTATTACTTTGATTGGATGATAAGTTCTACCTCTTACTTATCCTTAATATTCTAGTCCTTTTATTCCTCTTGGGAAAATCATTGCTATAGTTTTCCAAGCCATCCTTTATTTGGCTTATGATTCCACGAGAGTCCTTCTTTGAAATCTGCATTCAATGGACTCCTCTTACTCCAGGAGTTTAATGGTCAAGCAGATTTTCTTCAGCTGAGATGAAATCGCCTCTTGTGTAAAGTTTCACTGTTGCCGGATCCATCGCAATAAGGCGATACATAGTTACATGTTTTTAATTTCAGAATTATTTACAGTTTAACTAACTTAACTGCCTCGTTGGTCTAGTGGTTAGTAGGTTCGAGTCCCGGGACGGGGTCATAAATAATTAAGTATTGGGTGTTCCGACTAGAAATTCTCAGTACTAGCCCGGAGTCAGGAATTTGGCGGTGATTCACCCCCGTGCTTCGGAGAGCACGTTAAGCCGTTGGTCCCGGTTATTATCACTAACGTGATAGTAGTCGTTAAAGCCCGCCAACCGCATTGGAGCAGCGTGGTGGGTTTAAGCCCTAATTCCCTTTCTCCTATGACAGTGGAGGCCTGTGCCCAGCAGTGGAACGTTAATGGGCTGTAGTCATGATAAGTGTGATTACAGTTTATGGATTTTATAGTAGGTTAATTCAAATATTACAAATTATTATTAAGCTGGTTTTCTACACTATTAACGTCATCCACATTTATTGAAAATAATAGTTTGATAAATTATAATAGTATGTAATTAATCACACTAATTATATTATTATTAGAGCGATTTATCCCGTAATTCAAACCTCGTTCGTAGTACAGTTAATTTTGTGAAAAGAGCAAATTAGAAGTATTGTACCTATCATTATCTCCGTAAACAACAATAGGCATTCACTTGCAGTAAACCGAGCCCACTACCCCATTTTCCGCTATAATGTCTGTCAGTCTGCCTACCGGACAATGCATAGCTCCTTTCTATTCAATATCCAAGCTAGCTTCGTAGATATTTTCAAGGAAAATGTAAGATTATTTTCCCTCCAAGCACTTCACTTAAAGCTATCTTAGAAACAAACTTTGCATAATTTTCTCAGCGAGCCTAAGACTCAAAATGAGAGGAAAAATATACAGCACTTGTATCTCAACGCGGGCATCTCATTTAAAACACGGTAGCTTACGTTTTTAAAGATGATGTTTGTATAAACGGCGAATGATATGTTTACACGGCGTCTTTGGCCGCTATTCAGTGTACTACCGCATAATGACTAGGGTTTAATGTACTCGTATCATCATGAAAGCAGTGTGAGAAGATACAAATGGGTTGGTGTTAAGGAATTCAACAATCAATATTTATCTTTATCTGACTGGATGAAGACCGCTACTTTGTCTCCTGGATTAAGGTTTTTTTTATTTCCCACGGGAAATCTTGAATTTTCCCTAATAAAATGTAGTAAAAAGTACATACCTACTAACTCTGTGCCACATTTGAGTGGAACCGCAGAAGACAGACTTGCATTTTATAATATAATAATGTTAGTATTATAATAATTATTGTGCTCCTTTTTTTCATAACTATTTGTCCTTGCCTATTGCGATCCTTGAATCAAATAAACCATGAATCCATACATAAGATTATTAAACTCCTGAGTTAATGGATTGGCCCGTTCCCAAATATATCACTGTGTTACCTACCAGTTCTTTTGTAAAACCTAACTCTCCCTATCAAGAGGATGCCTTTCAAGCTTTTAATACCTCCTTTATATTGAGTAAGCAGTTATTTGAATCTTTCGTAATTACTGATCCTCTAAAAGCTGAGGTACAATTAACGCGAGCTGCTTACTCGTAACGTACCAAATCTCCTAAGTGGAAGTGTCTATTCAGTTGTCATTTAACACATCGCTTCAATTAAAAACCATAGTGCGATTTTAACTGACAGGTATAGCATTGCTAAAGACGGGCGCAGACTTACGAAATGTAACATGCAATGTAACACGCAATGAAAGAATTTGCCGTCCACATTGTCGCAATGCAGCATGCAATTTAACAGAATTCCCATAGTGTGGACGCCTTGCGCGCACGAACCGTGCACACTATGCGCACGACTAGAGCATTTCAACTCGTTCGCGCCGCGATCCGCCATTTGTCGGTTTTTTCGTCGAACACAAAGGGACTGTGCACGGAGCGCCAATGTGGATGGGATGTGTGTGTCTATACTGCAGAACACTCATAAAATGCTCCTTTCATGTTACGTTACAGCACTGTACATGCCATAATAGACCATGCCAAATGCGCTAAAGCTTTCAAAGAGGGCAAAGTTATATCAAATTAATACCTGGTCGAGACGTTTCAGGTGAACCTAATAACTAGAGTTACTCGTAAATGGAACTTTATAGTTTATATGTATTTTCCGAGATGATTCCCGCGACTTCATCTGTTCAGATTAAGATTTGGAGAAATTCCCGTGTTAACTCTGAACTCTAAAATAAAATTTTGTGTCAGACGAAAAGCATCGGTTCGCGTTGGGGATATGACTCAAATTTTCCCCGTTCATAACACTTAAGATGACAGTCAATAAACACTGTGTTTATATGTTATTTAATTATTGCATTCAACGTTGACATTTCATTAAGTGCTGAGCGCTTTTTAGAATAACAAAGCATCTCAAAGAAAAATACTTCATATGAAATTATGATTGCTTTATTTAGTTCCAGATTAGACTCGACTTTAATAGCACAGGTGCCTGAGATCTCACAGAACAGTAGCTGCCTATTTACTTGTCTTTATCTCATTAGCTCATTAGCAGTGTCTATATTAAGAGCAGTGTGAAGTGTCAACTATGAAACGACTGATTTGATGATTGCCGTTTCGGTTTCTACACGTCATTGTACCGGAACGTTATAAAATCGCTTTAGTCTAGGCAATAAAGCTAGGGGACCCCAATAATAATTCCTCAGGCGACGAAACTTTATAGCATGATAAAGTATCATGATTTAAACGTATATTACAAATATCCAATAAAAAAACAGAAAGGAAGTAAGGCTTTATGCTATACCCAATTGTTAAAGCTTGAAGGTTCATTATCGCGTAAACGCAGTTTAGGTTTAATAAAATCGGTTTAAATATCGATGTTCTGCATGAATATTTCGTTTGATATTACGGTTTTGAGTGTAAACATACTACCTACTATTATTATAAAAAGAAATCGAGAAAATATTCAGTCATAATATTAAGTTCTAAGTATAAAAACCTCAAACATCCGCATGTTTTTTTTTGATATTTTTGTATAAGTTTTGCTTCATACCATACTACAACCCTGCCAAGTTTCAACGACTGAGGATTTAATGCGAAGGTCTCCATACAACGAACCGCCTCGTTGCCTTGACTACTTGAAGGAAAGTCTTTGCTAGTAAGGTGGTAACTAATCACGGCCAAAGTAACAGACAAGACCAGAAGAAAAAATCATAAAATACGAAACACTACACTGGGGAGATCGTCGTATTATGCCAAGTCAGCTAGTTTTAAGAAACTAAGAACTGTTATTAAGTTTAAATTATTTTTTCTGTCAATCTACTAAACCTGATCTGAATTGGTCAAATTCGGTCTACAAGAATTCCATGTGGATGAAACCGCTGGCAAAGACATTTGCATTTAAAAGATAATGACATTTTAATGAGTTTTAATATAGATGTAGACATCCATAGTTGCAACGCATAGTGTAACTTTTTTAATCGAAAGCTTTTAAGGCCGATAACATAAAGTTGGCCGCAGAAATGTTTCCTACTTTAAATAAATTTCTAGTCGTTATTTCCTCATAAATTTAATTTTATATCTACATCGTCATAAATTCTATAATGTTAAAATGACTGTCGTCCATATTTTATGAAATACGTCGTCATAATAAACTAATCCGTTTGCGATCTAACGGTTAAATCTGTTCTCAAATTTAAATTTCAATCCCAAACTTCCGTATCGATAATATCCATACTAGTAACTTCGTAACCCGTTTTTCAGTATGTTCTCAAAGGTGTTTCAAGTCTGCCAATCCGCACTTAGCCAGCGTAGTAGACTACGGCCAAACCCTTCTAATTCAGCGTGGAGACTCGTGCTCAGTAATGAGCTGGTAATGGGTTGTAGTAATGATAATGTTGTTTACTGGAACATGACTTTTAGGGGTAATGAATGCGCTACGGAGTTACCATAGAAGAAAATCAGATCGTCTTTTAATGTGAGTAATGACTCTCATTGAAACAAGCATTTCAATTTCACTGAGATCTACAGCGTTTTTAATTTAAAAGAACACGTAACAGAATTTGTTGCCGTAACGGATTACGCTATCGCATCAACCACAAGACAAGCCAGATAAGGCGCTGCTACGAATAACGTATGCATGACGTTATCATAGTATACTGCTTGACTGCGTTTTGTGTGCGTGCGCTCCGAAATCAGTATTCAAATTTTTATGAGGTCAACGGTCCCAAAGATAATACGGCTGGTACATTCCTATGACAGTGATCGATCGACAAGAAGACCACAGCTTATGCAAACATCTTCAGTGGAGCTTGAGTCACTAAATCTGTGGAAAAGCGAATTACTTGTATGTCACGGAAAGACGGATTGGAGCGATAGACTGACGATATATTCCAATCACCTGTAACGTATCAGGTAGGTAAGATAACGAGATAAACGACACCTGGCAAAATACCGATACATGAAAATCCTAACAGAGGTACCTTTTTTTTTTTTTTGGTTACGGGGGGGAAATCTCCTTGAGATACCCAATCTCCCGGGGAGGAGATCGGGTTATGTGGGATTTCTACCCACTAAAACCCCCTCGGTGGCCACCCTCTGCGTGTAATGAGAAGCTCCGGGAACTCTTAAGAACATGCGCCGGAGCTTCTCTGCGCGCGACGCCCGTTGGGCTCGTCCGCGATATTGTCCCCTATTCCATGTTGAACGGCAGCTTGTGCCACGGCAAGCTGTCGTCTTCCCAGGGTTGCTGTTTATGAAGGAAGAGCAGCCGGAGCCCCCACTCCAGCTGCTCGCAACCCCGAGGTCCCTTCACCCGGGACTATTGGACGGTCGGACCAGGGCGTTGGCCAGTGCCACCCTGATGCCTCCGTCTCCGAGCGGGATCGGTTCGGTCTCGGTCTCGCTCAGCGGCCTCCTTCTTGGACATGACAAGGTCACAGAAGGAGACCACTGCCCTCCATGATAACAGAGGTACCTACCAGTCAATTACCACTAAATTTCTAATATTAGATACTAGATAATGCTCGCGAATTTGTCCGCGTGGATTAAGGTTCTTTGATTCCCGCAGTAACTCTTGAATTTTCCGGGATAAAAAGTATATCTGGGCCTATGTCCTTCCCCAGGATACACCTTATCCCTGTACCAAACTTCACCAAAATCGGTTAAACAGATGGGCCGTGAAAGCGTAGCAGACAGACAGACAGACTTTCGCATTTATAATATTAGTATGGCAGCATGGATTTTGAATAGAAACCGCAAGCTGCAGAACTACTCGTAATCAAGATTATTATTTTATGTCCATAATAAAATACCGATAAAGTATGTCATAAGTTATAACAATAAACCTATACACTCAATAGGTATTTTAAATAAAATCGATTTGACTACGAAATAGGGACAAGCGACCGCAAGATATCGATGTTGACGTGAGAATCATTTGATTTATGTAGGTATGTTCATGCTTTAAATTGCTACGTATTCATGCATGCATTAGCTCGGTGAATATAAACTTTATGATAGATACTTTTCTATATTATCTGTTCTAAATATCAATTTATTTCCTTTAACATTAATGGTCTTAAAATGATCTATTCTTACTCCTGTTATAATTTTGGAAGTTTGGATATGAGTAACTCCTTCACGCCACAATGACTGAACTGATTTTGTTGAAATTTGAAATGGTGATAGCATATAACCTGAATGAACACAATAGCTACATTAATTTATCTATACTATAATAGTGGTTCGCCCCGAACTGAGACCTCGCGGTATCCATAAGATAGTTTTAACTATTTATTGTACTAGTTAACTTTTAACATTAAACGCAAAAGAGCTATTGGAGAAACGAATAAACTTTTACAAAGCGCCATCTATTGACATCATTGTGAAGTTAAAAATACTGAAGGTCATTAAAAATTAAATAATTTCGTTTCCTTATAATATTTATCTAATTTTAGTATTTGTTGTTCCATTACAGGATATAATTCAAATAATTGATCAAGTTTCAGGCTCAGCCTTTCAGAAAATTGAGAGTTCTGAAGTCAACTTTGGCCGTTACAAAAATCACCACTTTGAAAGCCCCCCATTTCGTCAATTTTATTAGAAAAATTAAAAAAAAATTGTTTTCTATTCCTAATTATCTTTTAAATGATATACCGCAACCCTATGTAACGTTATAAAAAATATTTTATTTCGCATTCACTACTATGAGAGTCCCCCTGAAATAAAGATTTTTATAACTTTTTAGGCCATATTCGGCTGGAGGTCATTGGTTTACATATTATATTTAAATTTGAAGTAATTACGTTCAGTAATTCAGAAGTTATAAGGCTCTAGCAGACGGACGGACGGACAATTGCTAATTCACTCGAGTAGACTCAGAGACCTTCGCTTCGCTCGGTCAACTATTCTGTGATGTTATCTCATAAAATGATATAGTTCCCGCAGAAATGAAAAAACCTTAATCCACACCGAATTCCCAAACATCATATAATTGAAAGACGACGGTAAAAAGGAAAACCGTAGATGGAGATATTATAATTTATAAGCGGGGTGAAACCGCGACCAACTCGGTTGCCATGCTAGTACACTGCACGACCTACCTCAATGCGCTTCAAAGAAGTTTGACCTTTAGCCTCTTAATAAAATGTAGTATACACTTGTTAAAGTAGGTAGTACCTACAGGTTAAACAGCTAGTTCCGAGATAGAGATAACGTTTACAGGCAGATTACGTTTATTTGCCTACTTCTTTTTATTTAATTAAAACCCGGTTTTGAGGAAAAAATATATGTAGTTTCATAATAATTTTAGTAACGACAAAAACACTATGTTTATGATAAGACATACTCGTTAGTCACTTTTTCTCGCAACTTCGTCCTCTTGGATTTATCAAATCTCATCTTAATTGGTTTCGACGTTAAAGAATACAGAGACCTACCTAACTCCAAAATCTGATGTTTCTGCATGGACTGACTATCCTTATTTTGCATTACATTTAAACCCCGATATAGTAAACGTAACTAAAATTTTGAAGTGAAACTTCTTTAGAATCTTTGTGATTTGAAAATTCGATGAAACGAAAGAGCGACACCAAAAAGACCAACAAGCATATGTATAATAGGATTTAGCCTGCGTGAGAATGAGATAGAATACAAGACATATATATCTCATTCTGTCATAGACTACTTTTCTGAAGTTTCACTTCTGCCGCGTGTGAATTACACACACACACACACTTTTTTATTACAGATGAAATAATAGTAACCTAAAGTGCCTACATCAGTAATAAAATAATAGACCCTGAAAAAATCCATTCATATACACTTGCTGAAGTGAGATCTCTCGAGTTGGCATGAAAAGAAATTGCGTGTACTGATTTTAGTAACATAAAAAGGGATAAGTGGACAAGAGCTCAGGCGAGTGTACAAAATTGCTCTGCTCATTGTTATCTTGGAGATTGTCCTTTGAAATAAGCTTACACTATATAAATTATCATTAAGTGTAGGTATACTTGCAAACTGGTACAGTTACTAGTCGTACTAGTGTATCGTTACCGACGATAACTTTATTATAAGTATCAAATTGCTAATGCTTTATTATGATTTCTATGATAGCGTGTCATAACGACTAGTTTTTTACTCTAGGAATCTGCTGGTTATTGCGGAAATTCAACCAGTACCTACTCTTGATACGATATTCTTTGGAAACCGGTGGTAAAGCCCCCGATTCGTCATTAGTGGCACAATTCGTCCCACATTAAATAAAATCCATACTTCCATATTTATGCATCGATTTACTAAGTCAATGTACTTAAGTTATCAATGCGAAAGTCTGTCTGCTACGCTTTCACGACCCACCTGTTCTACCGATATTGATGAAAGGTACAGGGATAGGTTGCATCCCGGGGAAGGACATAGGCTACTTTTTATCCCGGAAAATTAAGTAGTTCCCGCGGGAATTGAAAAAAACTTACTCCACGCGGACGAAGTCGCGGGCATCATCTAGTTTCAATATACTTAACATCCGTATTCCCAACCAGAAAGTCCTTTCTCCTCTCCAGGATTTAGCAGACCTACCGTTTTCACGTTTCACAATTCACGATTCTTTATGGGCAAAAATTGTACACCAAATAGACTAGAGCAATTCGTTTTTATATTGACCTTTTAGACCAATTAATAGTAGTAGGTAATTTTATAAAGAAATTACATCACTATTATCACGTTATAATTTTTTGGGTGTTGAGATATAATATTATTACATTTCACAACACTAAAAAGTTACTTTGATAACACTAAAAGAAATAAGCGCGTATTAGGAAGGTAAGAGGGGATGAGTGATCAACGCCCCGGGGGAATAGCGTACCTATTATTACCCCACTGCGGAACGCACAGGGTTATGTGTTCATCAGTCTGAATATTATGTTTGTCTGTTCCTTGCAGGACAGCTACAGCCTAAACGTGTGGACCGATTTTGATGAAAATACATTATATTATTAGGGTACATTACAAATACCTGGCTGTATCACACCGGGATTCGATCTCAAAGTAAATATATTATAATACTGAAAGATGCCCGCGACTTCTTTCGTCTTAGGTTTAGGTTTTATAAACCCCGTTGAAGCTCTTTGATTTTCCGAGATAAGAAGTAGCATATTCACTAAAACATTTTCAAAGATAATGAGTCTAAACTAATTATCGATGTGGTAATGGTTGTGGTTTTAGTTTTTGTATATCTTGTACACACTTGTAAGTATAAAGTATTATATTAGGTTCCTACCAGAACGTATTTTGTATCCTGGCAGGGTCGCCATGTATTATATTAGGTTTTAATTAACTACACGTCTATTGCGTCAAACCTTTTATTTAATACTGCCTTACATTATACATACTTCACATTGTATGTCACAACGTATTTCACTTCATAGTTACTTCACATCATACTTCACACCATTGGTACTAAATACGTACGTATGACTGCTATTTTGACGACCTCCGTGGCGCAGTGTGTAGCGATGTTTTTTTAACGTGCGGAGGTCCCGGGCTGGATCCCCGGCGAGGTCAATTTAGGAATTTTCCCTAATCTGGCCTGGTGGGAGGCTTCGGCCGTGGCTAGTTACCACCCTACCGGCAAAGACGTGCCACCAAGCGATTTAGCGTTCCGGTACGATGCCGTGTAGAAACCGAATAGGGGTATCAGTTTAATATAACTGCCATGCCCCTAACAGGTTACAGCCCGCTACCATCTTAGACTGCATCATCACTTACCATCAGGTGAGATCGCAGTCAAGGGCTAACTTGTAGTGGATAAAAAAAACACTATTGGTACGCAGTAATAGTTAGTATTATATGTGGTTAGACAGTATACACTAATAATATTAGCAACAATATTCGGGCAGCATATTTACCTAATTATTTCGCATTAACGGCAATAATATTAAAATGATGATCGAAATGCATAAGTATTAAAATATTCATATTTCGTTATTTACGAAGGGATTGCAGAATGAAAATGGTTACGATATCTATACCTACTAATATTATAAATTTGAAGGTTTGGATGGATGGATGTTTGTTACTGAATCAAGTCAGAACGGCTGAACGGATCTGGATGAAATTTGACACAGACAAAAATTATAGTCTGGGATAACACATTTCTCTTTATTTTGGAAAATTAAACCGCGGGAACCAAAAAACCTCAATCCACGCGGACGAAGTCGCGGGAATCAGCAATTAATTAATATAATTAAAGGTATACAACCCAACATAGATAAAATTAAGGGTAAAAGCTTTTAAACTATTTTACTAGCAGTCATAGACTAATATTTAGTGCCGCTTGCTATGTATCTGTGTTTATTTAGATTAAACTTTCAAACAGTAGTCTTATTGGCAATCGATTGAGCTGAAATTTTGCATACACGTTTCTTTGGATTGTTATAATTTATTACGCATTGTTAAACATAGTCTAGTTATTTTTTAAGCACCCTCAAGATTTGGGTATCAATAAAAACCGTTTGCTGAGGAGAATAGGAATAATAAAATGACGTCACACTAAATTCGATCCGTTTTAAAAAAATGTTTTTAAGTATAATTTGTTTCATCGAAGTCTTGGTTGAGCCGTCGAAAATTATTTTCGACTATATTTTACTAGTTTACACCCACTCGCGAATCGCGACGTATGGATACAATTGTTTTTAAACCTACCCAGTAACCCTTCTCGTTTTTGTTCGATTAGTTGAGGTGGTAATGAAGTAGCAGATTAATAAAAGTACCTACCTAAGTACCTAAGATTATATTGTAGAATGTATATGTCACCATAAGAATGCAAAAACCGTTAGATTGTAATCTAACTAGCGAAATTGTAAACTGTCAACAGATTGTGAACCGTTCAATATTCTGAGTGTCATTTTTTGAAATATTCATTGTATTTACGTTTTCTTGTCTCTTTCTTGTAGTTTAGGTTATAATCAGGTAGGGCATTTAGGTTTTATCGGATTAATATACCTAACATATTACAATCTACCGAAAAATAATGCGTTAAATTGTAATCTGTCGACAGTTTACAATTTCACTAGTTAGATTACAGTCTAACGTTTTTTGCAATCTTACGGTGACATATATACAATAAGGAATTATCGGCATTGTGAAACTGTTCTGTCGTAACTTGAATTCATATTGTAACAAAAATAGCCAATAATTAGTAAAATTACCATCTACTTCGAGACTATGCCCTGCTGCCGTCTAATTCTAAATATTCACTGTAATAAAGCTGTAATAAAACTGCCTCGTTGGTCTAGTGGTTAGCATGTTTGACTGCGGCCGACGAGGTCCCGGGTTCGAGTCCCGGGTCGGGCTATAATTAAGTATCGGGGTTTTTCGAATTAGAAATTCCCAGTACCTACTAGCCCGGAGTTAGAAAGTTGGCGGTGTTTCACCCCCGTGTCTCGGAAAGCACGTTAAGCCGTCGGTCCCGGTTATTATCACGAACATGATAATAGTCGTTAAAGCCCGCCAACCCGCATTGGAGCAGCGTGGTGGGTCTAAGCTCCAATTCCCTCTCTCTTATAAGAGTGGAGGCCTGTGCCCAGCAGTGGGACGTTAATGGGCTGTAGTGACTGTAATAAAAAATCGGCCAAGTGCGAGTCGGACTCTCGCATCGAGGGTTCCGTATAACCTGTAATAAGTTTAAAATTATTTAAAATATTTTTATTATATGATTTAATTAAAAATTTATGAATCTCAAGATTCTGAGTTCACGGGAAGTACCCTGTAGGTTTTGATTCCCTAGCGAGTGTCGAAAATTTGCAGCATAAACGGCTGTATCTTTTGATTGCGTTGGCTTAGAAGTTTGATTTTTCACAGCTCTAAGGAACAGTAGACCTGAGTATTTGAATATATGAATTTCAGCTTAATGCCTCCATGCGTTCCTGAGAAGAAGGGTCTGGACAGACAGACAGACGGACGGACAACAAAGTGATCCTATAAGGGTTCCGTGTTTTTCCTTTTGAGGTATGGAACCCTAAAAACCGGTCAAGTGCGAGTCAGACTCGCGCACAAAGGGTTCCATAGTCCATCTTACCACACAATGTACCACACCTGACAAACAATTCGACACCCTATGACTAAGGAACCTTTAGTATCGATTTTCGGTTTTTTTTCCTATACTTGTGCCGTGAGACCTAGCTTCTTGTCAAATTTCATGATTCTAGGTGAACGGGAAGTACACCATAGGGTTTGATTTATTGGATAGTGTCAAAATATACGAAAAATGGGGCAGAAACGGCCGTTAATTTTGATTGCGTTGACATTTTTTCAGCTCCAAGGGACCGTAAAAAATATATTTATATTAATTTCAACTTGATACCTTCACAAGTTCCCGAGAAAATAGGGGATTGACAGGCAAACAACGAAGTGATCCTAAAAGGGTTCCTTTTTTTCTCTTGAGGTTCGGAACCCTAAAAACGAACTAAACTAAGCAGAATTAATGAGCTTCAGATCAAACATAAATTCAAAATTATGATAATTATTCAAATATGCATTTAAAGCTTATTTATTCTCATCAGAGCTAATTCTGTTATTATTATCAGAGTTAATTCCGTTATTTTGGTTTCAATTTAATGATTTACGGCAATAATGGTTTTTCGGTTTGCGGAAATCTCGTCTTGGCATGGATAGGTAAAACCTAATCACTCTTATTTTCGATACTTTAAATTATCCAGGTTTAAGCATATCTAAGTCTACTTTTTACTTAAACAGTTAAAAACGTGACTACGCGTTTAGTACTAACCAAGTTTACTACGTCGAATAATATTTGTAAAAAAGATAACGAGAGTTCTGTGTTGTTTATTTTGGTTGGTAGACGATGTTTGTTTTGTCGGTCACAGCTCCGGTTGGTTGTCGCTTGAGTCGTGCGTCTCTAATCACCGGGAATCCAACATCTGATACCTTGGAGAGCTCGTGACGCAAAAGCGAAATGCTAACGGAAACAAATGAACTGTTGCTTACTGAAGGATATCTAGCGTTGTCGTTTGCAAGCGATTGCCACCGTACAGCGACGATATTAAAGTTCGCTTTTGTATAAAAAGTTGCTTAAGCAAACAGGTCGATTTCAACGCAATACATTGCATTCTATTGCGGTCGCAGCGCAGACGGTCTTGGACATTTGACACGTCCTCATTGACAGTAATATGTGTGTAAACCGGAGCGAATAATGCGATAAGCAAATAATGTACCTGCATACTTCGATATTATTTTTAAAGGGGATATTTGCTTGGCTGCGCGTCAATTTGTCCAGCTAAGCAAAAGTAAACCTTGAAATATCGATTCCTATATTCCAATTCTTTTAGACGCTTAAAACACTTTCACAATTTTTCTAAACCATTCCAATTTCGCCTTCGTTTAATAACTACACGGTTAAAAGACTCCTCTCCCTAGAACTAAACTTTTTTGAACGCCTGCTTAGAAAACATTGTAATATTTTGCTTGCGACTAAAACTAATTTCCCACGTCGTCGATTGGAAAATACTTTGCGAATTATTTACGTGATAAGTTCATATAATTTTATTGAACACAATGGATCTTCAAAAAACTATAGAGTTACATAGGCTACTTTTTATCTCGGAAAAATCATAGAATATCTATGGTAAGTATTTTGCAAAATCTAAACCCACGCGAACGAAGTCGTGGGCTAAGGTAATGGACTTTCGATATTCCCACCTCAACAGGCCAATCGCAATTCTAGAAAACGTTTACAGAGTTTTCGCCTTTCTTTTTCCTCAGACTGACAACTGCGCAATCTCCAGACGGCAGTAACTTGTTTATCGCCAACTTGATTTTACAATCACTGAAAAATATATTTTCACTCAGCTGCACTTTCTTTAAATGGCAATTCAATAATAATCCTCGATCTACAGTCTGTAGCCATGAATCTTTATTTCAACATAACATCCGTATTCCGAACCAGAAAGTTAGTTCCCCTCGCCAGGATTCAGCAGACCTACCGCCATAGTATAACAGAAACAGTGTGGCAATTATTATAGTAATTACATCTGATTAGCTGACACTTTCTCAATTAGTAATGGAAGCTAATAACGCAACGTAACGCAACGGTTGCGACTGTAACAATGTGACACTCAAAACCTACTTGCTAAGGGGCTCGGAAATTAGGCAAGCCATACCTACAATTCATTGGAATTGTATGAGAATATTGATTCAGTAGTAACAGGCTCAACAATTGAATGTAAGAAAGCGCAGGGTCGGAGTCTAGCAGGGTTTACTTTAATGTTATGTAGGTATATTACTCAGAACTGAGGGGCTGGTGTGGGGGAGACTCCCTGCTACTGGAGATTTCGTCGCTGCCTCCTGCGTAAGCTGTCTAACTCAATAATCCATGTAAAAATTATTAATATGCAAAACCCATGATTTAGGACTGAAACAGTAACCGAAATAAAGGGGTTTAAACCCTGGTTTGTTTTCTGCAACTGTTATAAAACAGAAACACTTATAACGGAAACAGAAACGATACTGTAACCCAATCAATCTGTAACCGTTTCTGTTAATAAGTGTTTTTATCTGTAACCCTAAATAGGTACATAACAAACTGCACGGTGTGACAACGCGGTATTCTCACTTTATTGGACTTTACACACACTGACACAACATGGTCATGTTTTACTCAAAACAATTGCAACCATCCGTGCTTCCACCTTCACCAAATTTGAATACCCGTCAACAGTAACTTTGGCAACGTCGCTATTTCGGTTACACTTTAAAACCCTTTATTTCTTGTACTGATTTATATTACAGAAATATAAGTGTTTCGGGTTAACAAAATTAAAAACACATTCAAAAGGGCTTAGCCTATAGGGCTATAGCTTCGATTCTTATGCACTTTTATTCTGTAACACTTATATTTGTGTAACCATTATAAATCAGTTTTTCAGTCCCTGCCCAAGATACCCAAATATTCCCTGTAGTCGAAATAAAAAGATCAGAATGGGAGACATGATTTCGTTTTTATGCACAAATAAAGGCAAAATATGTACTTACTTTGTTAAAAATAAAAAGATAAACAAGTCATCATCATTTGAGCATTTGGGACTAAGGGAAAATGGAGGTACTTTCAAGAGTTACATTATTAATGTTTGTTTAATAATGTAACTCTTGAAAGTTCCTCCATTAAATAAATAAATTATGTTCATCTATTCGTATATCTAGTATCTGCAATATTTTTACGGCTCATCTTTTCAATCGATTTTGATAGAAACACCGATAGGAACCTACCTAAGTTGCATCCCGGGGAAGGACAAAGGCGAAAAAATCCCGAAAAAGTAAAGAGTTCACGGGGTAAACAAGATACGGACGGTTCTATTAATTATATTTTCTAGTTTATTTATTATATTTTCATTGGAAAATATTGAATAAATACACTTCCGGCAAATCTTTCACCATCACACAGATGGAGCGTACGGACTCAAGAATTTAATCTCATGAAATAAAATCCGTCGCAGCCCATTTAACTCAACTGAAAGCTTAGTATGATGTCAGTTTATTTTATTTATATCGCACTAACCAACATTAAAACCACCGAAATAAATGTTAAAATTAATTCTAAACAAAATATCACAGTAAGTCGAACTGTAACATCTAAAGAGGTAATTGAGAACAGCTATCAGAAACGCAGAGACCACACGTTTTATCAAAAACACAACACACACAAAACAACAAGAGTCAATATATAATAAATGCTTTTCATTATATTCACATCCATCATATATACACAGGTGCGCTCTCTATTCCTATACTCTCATAGCCCGATGAGACGGAAAATCCGACACGACCGGAGAGAGATCAAGCGCATAACCGACGGCTTTATGTCCTCTGCGAGGCACGGGGGTGAAAAACCGCCAACTTCCTAACTCCGGGCTAATACTGAGAATTTCTTGTCAGAAAAACCCAATACTTGTTATGGCCCGACCCGACACTCGAACGCGGGACCTCGTCGGCCGCAGTCGAACATGCTAACCACTAGACCAACGGGGCAGTTTTTATACCATTTTTATACCATAACAGTATGCTAGGCGCCCAATATGTTATGATATTCATTAAAGATCCACTGGGCTGAAGATCCATTTGGCTACCACACGGAACGCTAACAAAAAATATCTAGAGTTCATTAGCTCACGTGACCGCGCCTCTCCCAGTGTCGCGTTCCAAAGAGTAGAAAATAATAGTGAGCATGTCTCTTCACACTCCTTTTTCTTGATGGCGCGACGTCAAAAACAAGCATGCATGTTGCTGGGCATCAATCAATCTTTTTTCTTGCTTTTATTTTGGGACGGTAACCGACAATGATTGCAGCGTTTTGTAGTTCGCCACTGGTGCTGCAGTACGAACTGAATGACTGTTACCGCGGCGGTTTGGCAGCTGTTGTTTTTAGTTTATATTCGGGTATAAATAACCACGACCATATCGTTGCTAACTATGAGATAAATAAACTAAATTGAGAGGACTAGAAGCGCGATCGTTTCGGAAGGATTCATTTTCAGAATAGGTAGTTACGGGCTATTAATTTGGCCTTTAATGCTTTTCATGTATTGCAGGTAGTGTGTTTAAACATTTATTGATATGCATAGAGATCGCTTAGTGATAAGACCGCCCAATGTTCCAAATTTTTAAGTTTTCTTTTCTTGCAACCTGTTGCTTAACGTTTTAATGGTGTACCTACTTATTATAAATGAACGTGTAAAATATGTACTTACTCGTTATGTATTTTTAGAGATTTTTTTTTCTCTTTTTTTTATATAGCAACGTTTGACGACTGACGAATTACGAGTCGAGTATTTTTAAAAATGAACATTTGCGTGGGGTAAATGACAGATATTACCTAGTAACCTTGTGCCTAAAATATTTTTAGCAGCCGTTCCGTATGAACCTCGTTCTTACCGCGTGCCGGGATGCGAAAAAAAATATCCTATGCCTTTTACACTATTCTTGCATCTGTACGGCTTACTTTCAGCTTTTTTAAGGTTCCGTATGTAGAATAAATGCCCTTGGTTATAAAATTCATAACCAGGATTTACACTAGCCATTTCAATAATGTAGCGCCATATAAATGGCCGATACTCGCATGAACACTACGAAAAAACCAACTGCTGATAACGAGTTCTGGGTTAGATTATTTGGTCGGGCCAAAATTATTTTATTTTTCTGATAAGAAATTCTCAGTCCTTGCCCAGAGTTACGAAGTTGTCGATTTTTAAGCCCCGTGGCTCGCCCTCCGGTCCTATCAGATTGTCATTCCATGAAACCAATGATTTTATAGAGACTATGAGTGCTTGTGCAGACGCTATTGATCACTATAACACCTCCCGCGGAGATCTCGACGAAAAATCAGTCAGGAGGAAATAATTATTAAACATTATAAAAACTTTCTGGCATATCTATACAATAATACTACTTTTGTAGACCGTACCTACCTACATATTACAATATTATGTTGGTTTGCTTTACAATATTAACCTCTAGTTCATTTCTGCCACGTACCCTAAATGTGGAACCAGCTTCCATCTTCAGTGTTGCCTCAAGATTATAATATGGGGCTCTTCAAAGGGCGGATAAACAAATATCTCCAAAGCCAGCAATGCATTGGCGGTACATCTGGTGCTGCAAATGTTCATGGGTGGTGGTAATCACTTACCATCAGGTGACACGCCTGCTCGTTTGCTCGCTATATATATATAAAAAATTAAATCAAATCAACTCACTCATAAATATTTTACTGCTGTGGAAGACGCATTGGACTTATATCAGCTTGTTGATGTAGTTCTGAATGTGTCTACAAAACAAGTGTGACATAACCGCTTAATCATGTCAGTGATAAACATGCTCTATAAGAATCTGTAGTATTGTTTACATAAAATCATTTTTGTCATTAACGCTGTAACTTTAATTTAAAAAATGTACCTAGTTAAGTACATGGGGCCTTATTACGTATTTATGATTGCAACATTGTAACTACCGCAATTACGTCTTATTGGCTAACACTCTTGAATATGGCTACTGGTATACCTACTTCAACCACCCGTTACCCAGACCATCTCTTCCACGTTCATGTAAGTTTTGGAACCTAATTAGTTTACTTTTGTCGGTGTTCTCATTTAACTTTGAATTATTAAACGTTATTCAAGGTGCAGATAAAAAGCGCAAGCGCATACATGGTCTTATAGTGAAAGGTTCGATTTCCAGCAGGATGAATTCGGGAATGAGAGTCACCACTACCTGCAAAAGCCGTACCGCCAAGCGATTTAGCGTCTAAAAACCAAGTCTTAGAGGTATGGGTTAATATAACTGCCGTAGGCCATAACCCTAATAAGTCAACCCGCTACCATCTTTGACGGCATCATCACTTACCATAAGGTGAGATCGCATTCAAAGGCTAACTTGTAAATTGTAGTGGATAAAAAAAATGGGACTATTGACCGATGTTGAGGAGTTCCCTCTTGGAAAACGATCACGATTGGGTCATTAACTCTGGATAGTAATAATGATAGCTTGCTAATCATACAAAAAAGTCTTGAATCAAATCTGAACTTTCTGGAACAAGACATTTAATAAGTCTTGTTTTTGATTCAGCCGGGACTCAAAATCCTCATTTTTTACTCGTGTATAAAAATTAAGACCTACAAATCAGTAACTAGGTCTATGTTTCTGCAAAATATGTTTTCATATACCTACCCAAGCTTATTATTGTCCGTTTATTACCATAGGCTAGGTTTGTCAACATTCGATTTTTGCTATAATAATTTTATTCCCGTGTCGAGCTGAGATGTACTGAGAGTGGATTTATTACTCTTTTAGCGCCACTCTTTTTCTTCCTGGCATTGAATATTTATATGATATAGCCGACAATCTATGCAATCTGCCCGACAATAAAGTTCATTATTATTATCCTTTCTACAAAGATGGCAAACAATATCTTCTAAGGCCTGGAACTAAGCCAAAATTTGATTTTAATGACGACTTACAGTCGCGTATGTCAGCTTATCCAGTATCTTCTTTTTGCATTATTTCAACTGAATAGCTCTCATATGTATTGTGTATTGCAAAAATACACTCAATTAGCATTGGTCGTTTTCGTACTCTTTTTTCAAAGAGCAGTTTTGCTCGATTAAAGCGAGTTGAAAATAAATCACGCGCTAAATTTAGACGAGAACCGCATTTATGTTAGTTCGACCACTGCAATATATCATTTATTTTGAAACTAATGGTTATATTGAAAATGTTATGAAGAAAGTTCAGCTCGTAATTTAAGATGATTGGTTTTGTGCTTAACTTCGCTTCGCCTTACGGTAAATAGCAGCATAAGCTAATTAAAAGTGAACTAACCAACTAATAACTTCCTACTAAATATTGAATAGAAGCAGGCGTTACTTTGCGGAAGTCCATGATAGTGAACACCGGAGCATCCTCAGGAGATGTTGACTCGACAAGTCAACATCTCCTGAGGATGCTCCGGTGTCGGAGTGAAACGTACGTTGAGAGTGATTTGGAGGATTTGTGTGGTGTGGTGTTGTGCCTGTGCGAATTGCTGGGTGGTGGGTGTCGCATGTTGCAGGTGAAAGACACGCACTGTACCACACAGATTTGTCTACTGTAGCGGATTATAGCGAATTAAACTTCTAGTTCATTTCCTACTAAATAATTTGGCATTGAATTTCGATACTCGAATGGATATTATAAAGCTCAAGAGTTCATACGAAAAAGGTCTGTCTGTATTTTGGAATACGTCGTAAATATCCTGACCTATAACTCAACGAGCAGCTCAAATCGCCGGTGGAATATTTATAAATACGGTAGCGAACTCTGTAATGCGGCTCGACAGACAGTTGCTAAATTTCAATGTGTTCTACTTCGGATTCCTTGCTTGTTTCTAGCGTGACTGAGAAACTTGACGGTTCCTCTTTGGGACAAGTCACTTTTGCGAGATTAAAGCGCTCTGTTCACGAACTAGCTAAATCACTGGTTTGACAAGTAACAAATGAAGTACTATTTATTATTAGTAACTACTTGAAAATAGAGGTAACGCATAGATGTACTCGAATAACACTAGTCCTTACCAGTAGGTATTTTTAGTCACCAAGTACCACCTACAAAATATGTAGAATTGAACCTTTTAATTTATATAAAATATAGATTATTGTAAATATTTTTCACATTAATATTTTTTTGCCATGTGCAACAATTGCCTATTAATTATAATTTATTTCTTCTACTCGTAATTCGTTAATCTACATACTATTAGGTAAAACCTCTCATTGTTTTACTTAGTAGGCCTACGTTTAGAATAATATGAAAATTTGTTTCACAAATATTTCCGCCGTATCTACTAAGTTCGTATTAAAATACGTTATTACGAGATTCAATCTTAAACCAAAGCATTTTAAAGCAGGGAGAGCGAGAACTCACGTCGTATTTAATCGTAGAGCTTCGGAAATACCCTAAATCCGACATACAATGTAGACCATATTACTTTGAGCACTTCCATTTGTAGCCAAAATGGACTCTTCAGCCAAATTTTTAACGTATGCCCATATGAAGCGAAGACAGTTTATGATCGCGCACCCGATTTTCTGAAAACGCCTTTCCGAATCCATATTGCCATCCATTTGGCTGCATGAGTTGCTTCCGGATTATTCGATTCGTCAGGATCTTCCTTTTACAGAATTTGCAGGAACGTGTATAAGAAAACTTTGATGACTTTGATTTCATTTGTTGAATAAAGATTTCTTTATGGGTTTGTTTTTATGACTTTTATTACTTACCGTGAATAAAGATTAGATCTACGATCCGCGTAGATTTTAGTGTACGTTCTATCTTTTTTTTATTTCTCTTTACTTTAAATATTTACATATTATTATGTGCATAGTGTAAAAAAGTAACAAAGATACGTTTACTGCAATCATTCTGTAGCTCATAGATATCGATAGATTTCAAAAGCATTTTTATTATCTATCTTAAATCCTAAACCTTTCGATACAAAAGGAATCGAAATCGACATCTAAACGAATTAACTAACTATGACCAACTAAGCTGTGGGAATATTGATGGTAATTAAATCCGATACTTAAAATAAATATGTCATACTAGCAAATGCCCGCGACTTCGTCTGCGTGGTTTGAGGTTTTTTGCTTCCCGCGGGAACTCTTTAATTTTCCGGGATAAAATGTAGCCTATGTGCTATTCCAGGCTATAATAATCTATCTCTTCCAAATTTTATCCAGATCCGATCTGTCGTTCTGGCGTGATTAAATAACATCCATACATCCATCCAAACTTTCGCATTCATAATATTACTAAGATAAATAGATTCCATCTAAGATAATCATTTCATAAAGTAACGGCTCTAAGCCTTGAATACTTCAAGCTTTTGACCCAAAAAACAAAAGAAACTGTTATATCGCATGCGTAGCTTACGTATGCGAACGTACGCATAGCACAAACAATATGTATGATATTGATTATTTTGGACCAAACTGGTATGTATTTTAAAAGTCCTATAGACACCCTAAAATCTCTAGGAAGGGCAATAAAGGCGAAAAAAATATTTATAGCTAGTAATGTGATTTTCGTGAGGACATGCTCGCGAGCGTAATTGCGTTTCTAAGCGCTGTGACATCGTTTCTCGTCTTTATAGGGCAATTACTGCCGTTATCTGACATTGATATTGCATCTAATTTATTTTTGCCTCCCATCAAACGTTCAAATAACATATGCCAGCTGCACTGAGCCCAGAATCAATTTCTTCCTTATATTTATTCCTTGCTATGAGCTTCATTAACATAATACAACCATTATAATGTCTTGGCAAAGCCAAAAGATTTTTAAAGGACGCAAACTAAGCACATTCAACTCGATTCGATAGTTTTGCTTATTTTCAATATGATCGTACTTTCGATTGTTTTCGTTGAATTTTTTTTTTTTTTTATTGAAAATAATACAATAGAACTTAATGGTAGCTAGCCTAACCTAATTACTATATAAATCATGCCCACGTGGAATGGTGGCAAGAATGCTGGCTGCATTTCCGCGCTGGACAGCCAGGCTGATCCTTTGCGCAAAAAATGAGCCAGCCCTTCTGTCACCAGATGAGGCAATTAACCGCGGTGAAATATCTCGCAAAAAATTTTTGGCACTAAGACTCCACGGCCCAAGGGTCTCCACGGCAAACGGAACAAATATGTAACTCTCTATGAGAGAGGCATACTTCCGCCGCTTGCCGGTTTCAGCCTTTTCTGCTGCGGCTCCCGGCCTTGATGCTGTCTCCCTGATATGACACGGGGCCAATGTGTCTACGCATGTTGCGTCCCACATTAGCGCCCGTCCCCGTTCCCAGGGAACCAGCGTCAATCCATCAGGTCTCTTGCCATCATCCCGACTAATCCCTGCCGGCTCAATGAGCGCAGGAATATCTATGGTGGCAAGAGCCCTTTTGATCGTATCATTGAGAGAGCCATGCCGAAAAAGCCTACCAGCGCTCCTTTGGCAAGAGAGTCCGTGAATTCCAAATTTATCGACCTCTTTTCCACACGGACATCTGTGCTCGAAGCACAGGGGTGTTCCCAATCTGAGACCTAGAGCCACACGAAAACTTTCATTATCTAAAAGAGTGCCGAGATTTTTCGATGGCAAGGCATGAAGCCAATACCCGGATTCTTTTTCAGATAAGGCTAGAAGCCTTGCTCGATCTCTTTCACTTGTAAGATTTTGAACCAAATTTGTATGTGTCAGCCGAACCAACGGCACATCCCAAAGTTTTTGTGTGAAACATTCCTTCGGGATATCGTCATTGGGACACCTGACCTTCCAACTCTCTAAGGCCTCTGTGGCATAGGTCAGTGAAACTGAATTAGAATTAAGAATCTGAGAACTAAGCTCTTTTATACTATGCACAGAGGACAGAAAAGCCGGAAGAGCAACACTGGAAATTTTTCTCACGCCGATGCCACCATACTTGACCGGTAAAGTAGCTTGATTCCAAGACTGATCATCAAAAGATAAATTTAGAATTTTTTCTAGCGTATCTCTTAAGGTGGCATCCATGATATCGAGTAGTCCAGGAAATTTCCAAATTGGGCTCGCACGGAGAATATAAATTAATTTAGGTACAAAAAGGCAATATTTTAGGATCGAAAATGCAATGTGAGAATTTAGAGCGCCCAATTTGTCAGAATGTGCCGAAAATGTTCTGACTTTTTTGTCCAAGATTG
The DNA here is from genome assembly GCA_964035005.1 of Erebia palarica. Classification (NCBI taxonomy): domain Eukaryota; kingdom Metazoa; phylum Arthropoda; class Insecta; order Lepidoptera; family Nymphalidae; genus Erebia; species Erebia palarica. The sequence goes on from OZ035983.1 coordinate 47,707,624, forward strand.
GTTGTATGGCTTCGTTAAAAAGAGGAGCACCAAGAAGACAAAGTGAATGTTTATCAAGAATCTTAATATTAGGGGCAATTTCATTAAATAATTCGGAGGCCGATGATATTCTATCTTGCGATAGCTTTTCTGTGAAAAACAGTTCACATTTGGAAAAATTTAGTTCTAAACCAATTTTGCCAAATTGCTGCTTAACATTGTTAAGATCTTTAAGAACGTCATCCACGTTGCCTCCAATGGTTCCATCGTCAAGATACCATATGTTAAATTTTGATGTTAAATTTGAGATATGGTTGTGGATCCCTAAGCTGAACAGGGCTGGACCTAAAGGATCCCCTTGCTGAACACCTACAGAGGACTTAATATCGCCATCTCCAAAAAATAATTTAGAAGCAGAGCTGTAACATTGCCAAACATACGGGTAAATTTCGGGAAGCTGTGTTGAAACTTCGTTAAGCAGAGTTGCCCTGTCCAATGAATTAAAAGCATTCTTTACGTCTACTTTCAGCAGTACCTCAACCTCGCCATTCGATAAGAAAGTACGAGCCGAATGCACCGCTGCCTCACAACCACCTTTACTGCCAAATCCAACTTGAATGGGTTGGAATTTATCCTTTAGGGTCGAAACTATGTGTCTACACGCTAATTTTGATGCCAAACGGCGAAAAGTGCAGCCAACAGCGATGGGCCGGATCCCACCGTCCTTTTTATTAAAAGCACAGAGCCTCGCGCCGTAAAGGAATGGCAAAAAGGATGAATTTACCTCGCCAGATAACATAAAATTACAAAGTCTGGTAATGTCGCTCAGAAGCGCCTTGCCGGCGTCCCCAGCAGTAACACCCACAAGATCCTTTAGATGTTGTGGTGTTATGCCGTCCATGCCACCAGCAGAGCCACTGGAGAATGACATTATCGCAGCGTAAGTTTCTTCATCCTTTATCTGTAAAAATGAAACGTTTGAAGGTGGGTCTGGAAGTAAAGAGTCGGGATTTGGTAAAGGATGCTTGTCACGTAAGGCTTCTAGCGTTTCATCATTAAATGGAGCCAGCGTATCATTAGAAAACAAAATGCGGGCTGCGTTTTTAAGATCCCCATCCATAACCTTGTTTTCCACAATTTTTTTCAAATTGTAATTTTGTGTTCGAAATGAGCAGTCAGGAATTTGGAAAACGCGATCAACCGAACAATTTTTTTTCAATTTTGAACATAACGACCCGCTTTCTGATTTATCTACTGAAAAATGTTTATATGAAAACAAAAAAAGAATTTATTTTATTAGTTACAAGATGAGATTTACTACTTAAGTAAAGTTTTAATTATTATTTCCTAGATGATACCCGCGACTTCGTCCACGTGGATTGATGATTTTAATCCCCACGGGAACTCTTCAATTTTCCGAAATAAAAAGTTGCCTATGTTACGTATTTCCCGGGATGTATACTATCGATGTACCAAACTTCATCAAAATCGGTTGAGTAGTTGGGCCTTGAAAGCGTAGCCGACTGACAGACAGACAATATTAGTATGGTTTGTACGAATATCAACTGAACATATCAACTGGACAACAATAATTCTTCCCACAAACTTAGCGTATTTTTTACAATAAAACACGTGCATGACATATGCTTTATAGCTGATGATCAAGATGCAATGTCAGGATGTATGTGTCTGAATTATAATTTATTTCTGCAAAGCAAAAACGCACCAAGTATCAGCAAGTATGCGGATACTTACAGAAAAAGTAATCGTTAGGTTCATTATTAGTTCTATGTGAACTATGTGCTTAAAAGAATACAAACGAGCTCATTCCTTCTTGATCACCGACAAGCAGACAGAGATAAGATTTTTTCTTTCGTTTTATTATCAAACCACATGGTGCTTTGAAGATATTTTCCCGTCGGTTAACTTAATCAATGCCCATGAAACGTTTCATTTCCTCATGACTAATGAGTACCTTTAAGATGAAGAGTGTCGTATTACCTTCCGGCGTCTTGTTTCCTGTTACGAATATTATGAATTCCGATAAATTCTGACGATAAATTCTGGATATTCCGTGACTTGCATTTGACGGTGATAGGTTATACTTGAAACTCCGGAGTTCGACCCCAGGCATGCACCTTTAACTTTTCGGAGTAATGTTTAAACGGTTAACGCTGAAAGAACTTTTAAATTGTGTTAGGTCACTCAATTGGCACTTGGCCAGCGTGGCGGATTATGGCCTAAGCCTCATGTAGCACCCGTGCTTGGTAGTAAGACGACAATGGGTTGTAATGACGATGATGATGGTGTTTGCTTTTTAAATTGTTTAATGTATATACACCTAAGACAGATATTCTCCAACAACCACCTGATGAGGTCTCAATGATCGCATTAGCCCAAGCTCAAAAATTTTTAGATATCCCCACCGAAAATCTAAACTATTTAAAAAAATCATTGATAACGCCTACCTTATCGTAAGCACATCCTGACTTTTTACCCGCAGATTTGTCGACTCGAGTCAACAGATTGTTATCTTAAACACTCAATCATCTTATCACTGTGACGACAAACTGTGTCGTGTTGACGCCAGGTATTTCGAGGTTTATAACTGTTGCAATTGTTGTGAAATACAAATAATGATATAGGATTTCGCACTTCACGTCACTTGTTGGTAAACTCCTGTATCTAAATACACAAACGTGATTTGGAGTAGTGTTAAGTAATATGACTTCCTTTAAGCTCTTAATGCAAGACTTATTGATAGGTTAAGACAGTAAGGTGTAGATCCTCAGCGTCCGTGTTTCCTGCCACCTTTGATTTGAGACACTTCAAAGAGTTGCATCTTTGAAGCAATAGACTGTATCATCGCTTTATACCAAGCGTGATACTTCTGCAAGCGCATTTGTGAATCAAAACTGGCCAAGGTCGTCTTGCGCCATGTGCAGTGTAGGGTTCCGTAGCTGCCCGTCTTAGTATTAGTAGTCTTACTTAGTATTAGCTGTCAAAATAAGCAAACATTTTATAAGTTGGTCGAGTATCACTCGTTAACTTATAAGGCCTACTTAGCTGTGATAACTTTTCTTTTAGCTTTGTTTAATAAATTGAACGACTTATCCAACGACACCGCACATCATGGGCAGGGATAGACGTGAAAAAAAACCCTTATTACGCGTAGGTTTTTTTTTCTTCTTATTCACTACTTTATCGGCGTGGTATATTTACCCACGCTAAATTACAGCTGCTAGAAAGAGTCTCTGAGCTAAGCCGCGGACAGACAGACAAACGAACGGACGGAAATGGCATTTGATCAATTTATACGGGTTCCTCGTTGACTACTGAATCCTAAAAACTTAACGAACTCAAGACAACATTCAGCCAACGCTATTTTTGTATGCAATTGCATGCAACAATGTATTAGGCTATTAATTTGATGGCTCTGTTTAATTTTAACACTTCTTGTATGTAAACAAAGAGTTCAATAAACCGTTGCGTTGCAAACATAGTCGTAATTTGTATTCGTACGAAGTGCTATTGCCGGTTATTTCAAGTAATTTTGGATTGTTTTGATTACTCTCAAACACTTATTACTACCACCTACCTACCTACTTAACAAAATTTTGATTATGAGAAGTTAGTAAGTCCTAGTCCTAGTATCATAGGAATGTAAGTTCAACAAGCAAAGGTTAACAAATCCGTTTTAATTTAGTTATTTAGAACTGATCTTATGGCTCCTGGCAAAGCTCTATCAGCTTCCTCAAAGCAATTTAACGTTAATTGTTATTAAACTTAAATTAATACTAGGATATAATTAATAATTATATGAAACCCATACTTCCACACTAATATTATAAATGTGAAAGTGTAATTATGTACGTCCATCTGCCTGTCTATCTGTCTGTCTGTTACGCTTTCACGGCCCGCTTGCTCAAAAGATTTTAATGAAATATGGTTCAGGGATGGGTTGTATCCCGTGGATGGACAAAGACTACTTTTCATCCCGGAAAATCAAAGAGGTCCAGCGGGAATCCAAATTCTTAATCCACGCGGAAAAAGGCCCGGGTAATATGGATTTACATATAAGATAGTCACATATGAGACATGAGTATCCGTATATCGCATTATAAATAAGTACTTTATAAGAACAAAAAAGTCAATCCACACCACGCGACGGCAACAGTTATTCTGGACAATAAACAAACAGTTCAATAGACTGTGACAAATATATCGCGTTTGTTCTATTCTCAATCTGATAGATGGCTCGGCTTACTCTGATTATTCACGATTACGGATGCACTCGAAATCGTTTTTAGCCTAAGAGCATTTCCACATTAATCGATCCGATATCCGATACTCGTAAAATATATGAGATTCTTACTTATCTGATATCGGATAGAATTGGTAAGGCAGTTTTTTATTAATCTAGTACTTGCTCCGATTCTGTATCGATTTAGGATCGATGTTATTCTAAACTTAAGTTAACTTGAATCGGAAAGCTTTACTTTCAGCGATATAAAATATCGTTGTTCTTCTGTCGACTGTCTTTCTTATTTAGAATATAATTTTACAAATTTGTTATATTTCGAGAATTCATACGAATAATACGCAATGTTTAAACACATCGGTTGATATTAGTCAGGATTCAGGAAACCACTATTAATTTAGATCATAATTCTTAAACACATCTGTCCATAATTATTGTCATTATTCAGGATTAGAGAGTGTTTATTAATATTTACAGCACAAAATAGTCGTTATATTGTAAAAATTCCGTAGTACGGACGTTTTCCCCTTCTCGGCGCAAATCAATTCCTCCCTCTGTCTGGGATTGAACCACGATCTTGGGTAGGTATCTAATATCTACCTATATCAATAATATAATACACTTTCCTACTAAACATTAAATGCTTAGTAGTTTATTTTAAAAAGTTTTCGTGAAATCAGATCTTCATCTCACCTACTGTCATTGTTGCTGTAAAATCTCTATGTAAGCCAATGAATTTCTCAGGAAGGAGAAAATATTGTGAATAATTTCCTCGGTAATCAGAAAATATTATATTAATATAGATAAGCCTCTATGATTACTATTGCGTATTTGAGTGTAGCGAGCCGTCGCTTTCAGTTACATCTCGAATCGAGATAACGAAGATGAATTGAAATTAAGTATGACGTGTAACAAATTACGCTCGCTAACAGCGGTCAGCGCAAACATACTTTGGGAGTGGGACATAGCATAAAAGCAAAATCAAAACCTATGCCTGCTATATTATGCTGGTGTACCTATAATAACCCAAATGACTCGTAAATTGTGAATTGTGATATAAGATAAAATATCTTCCCAAAAAACCTACTTCCAAAGCCACTATAAAGTAAAACATATTTTTGATTTCTACACACTATGTTGAAGTAGGGCAAGCCTGATGTGTCAACTTTGCTTATCTTTGTTATATTCGCCCGACTTCAACATAGTGTGTAGAAATCAATTATTTTTAATTTACTTTACAGAGGCTTTGGAAGTCGGTTTTTTGGAAAGATTTTTATTTTTAACTTTTTAGTGTCAGGATTGAGGATTTGAAGTCAGAATTTTTTATGGGACCACCTCGAGAGCTTCCTCTAAGGACAGAAAAATCGGTTTTTCAAATCGGTTCAGAAACCACGGAGGTATACACCGACATACATTAATTAAAAAGAAAAAAAATACGCGCCGAATTGAGAACCTCCTCCTTTTTTGTAAGTCGGTTAAAAATATGGGTTATCTACAGCATACACATAGATTAATTATAAAGAAGACAATTATTAATTCATAGATAATACTTAATATAATGAAATAATTCATGTCAAATTGTGATAATAATTGTTACATTGAAATTAACTTTGACAAGCTTTATGTCGTAAATTGTAATGTTCTCGGTTCAATAGAAGTTGTTTATCCAACCGGTGCGTTAAGGCAGTCTAGTCCTGACCATTGTCATAAGAAAATACAAAGTTGTTCTTGGCAATTAAAATAGAAATATTATTCTCGTCTGATATTTTCAGCGAACTATACTTTTTACATAATATGGATGTTCAGATCCAGCATGGTAAATATTTTAATATAATTCCAGTTCTGGTCAGGTTTATTATATAATTACTTTTTACGCTAGTCTAGCTGTTGTTAATAAATAATAAATTAATTACTAAGATCAGCTAGACGCTAGTCTGCGCTATCCATTATACGTGTCCACAATATGCAAGTTAAGTGCTGCTTTCCTGTCGCGGAAGTGGTGTTGACATTTTATTTGCTATTTCAATTGTTTCCGATTTTTGTGAGTCATGATTAACGCGTACTAGTTACGGTAATTGAAGCAAAAAAATGACAATTTTTTTTTAATTAGGTATGGAAATCTTTGACTTATAATTTTAGTCAGTAATTTACTAGAAGAAATTGTCTACTGATTTCCATTTACCCACCTATAGATAGAAACGAACCTGGCATGCGTGTTACAAACGATTATTTATACCTTCTAAGAAGCGCGAACCATATTTTGCTTCGATAATTACGAAGCCCCCACTGCAATTATATTTGATTTTAGTTACATTGGTCTCACAAAACGTTGTCATAAGTCTACTTAGAGATCCAAAGTTAAGTGGTGATTTCCCACTGAGGAAGTCGGCATTAAAGTTTTTGTTGTGTACTTTCATAGTTCAGTTTTTACCAGCTCTTACAAGATCTAACGAATCTACTTTGACCATTGACTGGTGGCGTGCATTTCATACATGTCCAAACGCAGTGCCTACTCTTTGTTTTATCAAGTACATAAGTCTAACCAAAGTTCTAAGATGGAATTTGGAAGCGGATTGACCTGGGAGGGATATTTAATGCCTTTAATAAGACCCTTATGTATCCAAATACGTTTGTACACTATTACTATAATTAACTTTTCTCGAACCGTACATCACGTGGAAGCTCTCCATTGATCTCTCTGGTTATAGAGTGGTACGGCATCAGCCGTGACGAGGTACCACTCTAGATATGCTGGACGCCCCACTGGGTGGTCGGAAGCATGAGTGGAATTTAAAAAAATCCTTTCTTAATAGCAGCCAATATTATAGAGATAATAATCTCAAGTATCAAGACATGGTGGCGTATTAGAGCTTACGTTTATGAGCTGGTTAGTTTATCCTTTTATATTTCTTTAATTTTTTCCCAGAAAATGCTTCGTTTGTATAAGTTTCCTGACTACGCACACTCCTGACTTTTCACGTTACCTATCATTTCTAAACAGAAAACCAAGAAATCAGCTTCCCCAAAGCTCTTATTATTTTATGTTTTTCACTCGCAAACTAATTATCAATTGCAAGGATTAGGATAAAATGAAAAGCAAGTCATTTTCAAGTCAGCTCTGCCACTTAATTTAAAAAAAGTCTTAATACTTTAGTATATAATAAATTATACTCAAGTCGTAATTATTAAGTATACCTATTACCGACGGTAATTATTAAATTCTTAATTTTACACTTCATTATGTAATCCCCAATATCTAAAAGTGTCTCATTAATCTTAGATATACTATAATCGGCTTATTTACTCGTAGTATTAAAAAACTTTCGAAAAGCACATAGGTTAGGTTAGGTTAGTTATTATTAGCAGCTGGTGTTAATAAGATAAAATTTAACTACCGGCAATAAGTTAAACCAAATCTCAAAACATTGTTGGTTCTCGGTGTAATTACAAATGTAAACATGGATGACATTTAAATAAATTACTTACAAACGTGATCTAAAGGAGCGTGTCGCGGTTAAGTTGTTAAACTAAATCATCTCGGATCTCTCGTCGCGGTCTTCCCTGGGTAATTTTGACGACAGCTAGACGACGAAGCGACTGTATCGTAGTAACATATGCGCCTAAAGTCAAAGCAGAGCATACACGAAACTTTGAAGCTATGTTTATAGTATCGGCATTTTTCTAAGTAATTATTTTGCCAAGTTTATTGCTGTGCTTAGAATCGATTTCGACATATACACGACATTCTTAATAAACCTGTACCTATAAACGGTGCATTATTTGCGGAAATCACTGATATTTCATCTTTCAATAGTTTTCTATCTGCACTATTTCAGCTCTTATAGAGCAAATCTATATCTACTTTCGATCCACCAAGTAGGTACATAAACCTAAACAATGGAAAAACTCGGCCGAATTCTCGAAACAAATGCCACTCGATACTACAGCTCATCAAAGCTCAGATGGTTAAGTGCCTTTTTAAGTTTTTAATTTTGGTCGTCGTGAGATGCACCATTGGTTCCCTGGTTGAGTTACTAACCACCGTTTATAAATAATTAATCAATGTATTTGTCATCTGTTGATCTGTAATTTTGTCGTTAGTGTATGTGTCGTTTGATGTCAGAAATAATTGGACATCATAGTTCGCTTTTGTTTCCTTCGGGTTTCTAATTTCCAAAGCTCTACTTTTGATGATACAACCCTAAAAATAAGTTTGATGTTTGAATGGTTCTAAAAGCTGTTAAAACATTTTTATAATTAGTGGGTACTTGACACTTGTAGGTATTATATTATTGAATCAAACGTGGAAAGGCCAGTCAAGTGAGTAACAACATTTTGTCACGTAAACGGATTACACTGATTACAGATCTTGGAAGAGCTTCTCTATTCTATACATTTGGACGCGAATTATTTCACAGAATAGGTAATAGTACAACTGTACTCATATTTCATAAAATTGAGCTTAGAATTAGTTTAGAATTTTAGTTTACCGATATTGAAAGAATAACTGATTCTTTCGGTATCGATGAACCTAAACTAAAATATGTTCACGTATTTGGACGTGGTCGTCCTAACTGGTAGATAAGTAGCAAAGATAGTTAAGTACTGAAGTGTGAAATATTATAATTTTAAAACCCGTAAAAAAAAGCAAAATTTTAAATACTGAAAGCATATTTAACCAAAAAGAAGATTATTTGTTCTGTTTTTTAACAGAATTCTATGAGTTGTAAACTGACACATGTTATTATATATAATATAACACAATATCTCGTTATTTATAGTCACTAATTTAAGCGTATTTATTTGATAATTACACTATTTTGAGGGCCAAAAAACTGATATAATACGTACGGGTTAAGACAATTTTTGCGTTATGGCTCAGACAAAATAATATTTATATATATTTATCTCTATAAAAGATTCTTTAGCTTGAAATTTGACAACAATTTTGATTATATTAATTTACATAAAATTACCTTAACTAATCTAGCTACAACATAAACTGCAGAACTGCAAACAGGAGATATTACATTTTAAACAATAGGTACGTGAACCCTAGGTAAAACTTTAAAACGGTAATAAGAATTTAAAAATAAATAAATTTAGGACCAGCTCAGTGACGAGCTAGTTTTTCATAAGTATCCACCCATCTGTCGTCCTCAAATTTTTTTTTAGCGATTGTATTAAACCTGCATCTATCATTGTTACTGTCTCAAATATTTTGATTATTTGAATTTATCGTATTTTTGCTGCGTCAATGGATTTTGGCCAATAGTGAAAGAATGTTAACCAATCAGAGGTGATTGCGATCGTTAGACTGTAGCTGTCATTTTTAGACAATCGTCCTGCTGAGATGTGGTTTCAAACAAGATAAATACAGCACGATGCAATTTGTATAGCCCGTTTACGAGACTCTAGACTGCAAGCTAACGACAGCTAGGCTAGCTAAGCTAGGGTTGTCGGACAGACTGGCCTCGGCGATGGCGGAGCGTTTTGTTACACATAAGCCGATTAGCGAGTGTCGTTCGCCTTGTACGACGCCCGCATATAAATACATTTCCGCAGGATTTACGTACTTACTACGTTTTGTTTACAGTTCACTGTGAAAAAGAGTTATTTTGTTTATATATATATCATACTTTAGGTATCCTAGTTTCTGTTTTTTCATATAGCGAACCTAGAACCCTAAGAAAATCCATATTTAATAATATTATAAAAAGGAAAGATTGTCTGTCTGTTTGTTTCCTTTTCACAACCCAACCGTTGAACCAATGTTAACATTTGATAAAGGGATTTTTTGCATCCCGGAGATGGTTATGTGATAATATGCTACTTTTATCCCGGAAAATTAAAGAGATCCCTCTGGATTTTTAAAACCTACTTCCATAACTTTTCGTAAAAACCAACATTTCGGATCGCCATCTGCATATTGTAAACAGAATCGAATTTTTAAAAACCTCACGAGCCCTGCACGATCTGGTTTTCAAGTCTCGTTTATGTACTGGATTTACCTACAGAAAAAGCAAAAATGAACGTTACAAACTTGCATTTTATGTTGAAATATGTTGGATATATGAACTTTCTCTCGGGCCATAACCTGCGACCGAAATCACACATCCATTACCTTTATATATGCCAATTTTGAATGGATTCGGCCATAATATTGTATCAGAAAACAAAATCTGAATAGATTCTACTGTAAGATTAAATTATGCGTACGAGTACCTTAGCCAATTCAATTAAAATAAACTCCGGAATAAAGAGGATTAGAAAAGGAAATCAGAATGTTCATTCTACTCACTCAAATATAGACGTTGCCATATGTGCATTAAGAAAATAAGGACGATGGAAAAACGGTGTACCTAAATTCGCAGACTCCCATTACACGCGCCAGTTGCCTTGCACTCTGCAGGTTCACTGGGTAAAGCCCTTCCTGGATCAGTCGCGATTACATCGATGGCTTCCTTCAAATTTCACATTTTAACTTTAATACCAAAATAGTTCAGACGTTAAAAGATATTAAAAAACACATTTATTAAAACGAGAAATAAAGGTGATAAGTAAAAACGTACCAAAAAAAGTGCAGTAAAATCTATAAATTGTTACAAAAAAGTTGACTAACTAAATGACAATATTAGACAAAGTAACTAAACGTGCTCTTATCAAATAATCATGCATAGCGTGACATCGACCGTTAGACGCTCTAAACTATTAAGCTCTGAGTAGCGGCTAGTCTACATGTGAAATATGCTTCCGGTGGTTCCCGGGAAAGATCTATTTATGCTTGATGTTCCGCACTGATTCTGTATCGTGTGAAGCTTGTGGATCAGGGCACGAGCGGTACAATCTACAAAATATTTCTCTCCGGAATCACGACGGGCAGACTGTGTAATAATGGAGTGCCTCACTTACCAAACTTCGGAGGATGGCAACTAAGGTGCTCCACCACAATTACCGCTTGCGTAACCCTGGGAAAAATATTTTTCCGTGAATCTAACGTGTAAGTTAATCATATTACAGTGATCGATTCTTATAATATAGGGCATTGGATGTCAATACTCCGTGAAACATTTACGGTGTGACTGATACCTTACAACTAACATGCTCTGAGGTGCGATTATGTAAGAATTGCCGATCAAATCGTCAAATTTCGGCGTCAAAGTAAAATACATAACAGCATTGAACTAAAGCTCAATTTCGTGTATCCATTCTCATACGTTTAGGTACGTACGATAACCTAAACGGATGAGAATGGATACACGAAATTGAGCTCTAACTCAATGCTGTTATGGTTTATTATACTTTGACGCTGAACTTTGACGATTTCATTGGCAACTTTTAAACAATCGGGGGGCTGTTCTGTTCTCTAGATATTATAAGTGGATATGGGGATTTTATATTATCTGAGGGTTTCAACTATGAGTGGGTTGTAATACAGTTTAGTGTCACTCAAAAAAAACTGCATTTGATAAATATCTACTTCAATGTAAAATTCAAAATAAAACATACTATTATTCTAATGACCGCTAGTCGGTACCTACTATAAAATAAACTCTATGACGCTAAAACACAGTTATTGGTTCTATAACCTACATGTTCTAACAAACATTTTTTTTGTTGCTATATAATGTTATTTCAATAATAGTTACAAAGACTGAGAGATAAGTGAGGAAAATACGAATTACTCGATTAATTAAATATACGCTACTAAATACAAAACAAGTGAATTCAAATCATTTTTAAGTATGTTATTACCATTATTATAATCTAAACGAGTAGCTATGCTATTCTGAATACCTGAAAAAAATGTTATTCAAATTAATGTAAGTCTTATATTAGGAACAAAATATAGTTATGGAAAATATGGAACCATTAAAAATGGAGATTATATTTTAGAAACATTAGTCGAGGGATTAAAATAATTATACTTGAGATATCACTTTTATTTATAGGTAAATAGAACAAAGATAAGAAATATGATACATAAAGCTCGATAACAACATATACCTATATCCTTCAGTATTTATGGAGTAGGTACTCGTAAGCGTATTCTTATCAGACGCATAAATGTTTAGGAAAATCTTATTTGTAATGCACGGTCTGTACTTCGTAGTTTCAGTAGTGAGCCATTTTCTATTGAAATTTAAATTAAGCCCGACCCAAGAGAATAGTGTTTGTGTACAAAAGGTGCCATCTTAGATATCCTACTACATTGATCTTATTACAGTACACTAAACAGCTACGAGTAGGTAGTAACTAATAACTACCGTTTTGTGAGGAAATCCTACGAGCAAAGAATCCATGAATATGCGTAGGTGCTCAAAATTGGTACTTTATACCTAGTTTTTTGTGTTTTTGTTGTAAAATCGTTCATTCTATAACGCCAAATCCCGCTGAATGTCCGAATATGATAAATATAAAAACTGCTGCGCTATTGCGTTATCCACAGACTCTAGATCGGAGGTTTAGTGCGTAATTACCTAGGTAATTCCTTATAGCGACATTTAGGGTATCTTACGGACTTTATTTGTTTAACTGTTAAAAATAAAAATATTATTTTTTAAATTATATTGTTAGAACCTATTCTGCAAGGTCATTCGGAAAAGTGTGATTCTGATTATTATATCTAAATCGTAAAAATCTTAATAACTAGGTAGGTATTAATCGAAAAGGTGTTCGAACCGGAACATGTTTTTTGATGATTCTTCTCTATACGAATGACATTATGATTTACGAACGAGTGGTAGATTCACTTGACGATTTAAAAGCACTGTAAATTTTTATTGGAATAAAAAATAAATATTTGAATTTCGAATTTTGTATAACATGATGACTACCTAAGTACAATGAACCCGCCTCAGGTTGGTTCTCCCTTTTGATCTGATCTGAACTCTCGGCGGAGTTTGTTATGGGATCTTCTCAGACCAGGGCGCGTTTGGAACCCTCGTAATTGTTTCGTTGTTGTAGTGTTAGTTTTAACATACCGTAGTTAAATATTACCATCACGTCATACTTTGTAAACGTGACGTTCAGAAGGTTTACTGTGTAGATACCTATTTTGAATAAATTTAGTTTGAGTTTTGAGTTTGACCTTGTATACCTAATATGATATCTAGGATATGGTCGCATACAAATGCTATCAAAAAACACATTGTCACAAACAAACACGAATTGTAGGACAGCGCAGACGGGTGCGGTCTCCGGCCCTGGAGGTCGCTCATTGCGAGTCGCCAATTGAGGTAATTGTTGCAATGCACATGATTACTGACCCATTCAATGCAACTAGCTGTACACTCTCGCTTTACTTGTGTGACCTACTAGGACTTCGTCTGCGTGGATTAAGGTTTTTGATTTCCGCGGGAACTTTAATTTTCCGGGATGAAATTCCTCCATACTCATACATACATACATAGTCTTATTCCAGACCATCTATCTCTGTGCCAAATTTCATACAGATCCGTTCAGCCGGTAAATGGGTTCAGTAAATGGGCGATTTACGCTCTGACTTCTGAAGTTAGCTCAGTTACTTACTTAGTGTGTAAGGGACCTTGAATTTTTACTGGGAAAATGTCTGATCACAACATTTGCCCGTCCAATGGTACTTGTAATGACAATTTGGAGGAGGTGAGCTTAAAAATTGACTCTAGTGTAACTTTTCAGAAAATTCTCAGGATACTTTACTAAGGCCATGATTACACTTGTGAGTTTTATTCACAAGTCGAGTGAGAAGAATAGCTTATGAAATGTAGTAGTAAGTGAAAACAGTCTTAAAAGTCGCGTATTGTATGTAAATAATAGATACGTAGTTACTTATGTGATAACTTACAAGTGCAATTGAGACCTGACCTAACTAAGTGTTACTGGTATAATTATAATGTACCTAAGAGGAAGACAAATATCTAAATCACTAAGTAGTTTACCTAGGCATGAAACACAACAAATCTGTCAAAAAAACATGGTGTCAGTAGTACAATAGATCGCGCTTCTATCACATCTTTAAGAATGCAGTAAGTGTGAACTGTCTTAATTCAGTAAAAACTTTTACTTTCTTATGTTAGGGGATAAGGTTAAGCTAACTAGTAACATGACTTGGTCTTCATATCAGTGCGAATTTGTAACTTGTCGCCACCAGAGACTTATCTAAACTTAGCATAGACATCTCGCATGCTATCAATATAGGTAACGTCAGGAACGTGACCAGGAACAGAGGGCTTGAATGCACTTGGGATAGGCAGGATACCACTACAACCCATTAACATTCCACTTCTGGGCAGAAACCTCCACTCTCGTAGGTTGGAAGGAATTAGAGCTTAGACCCACCACGCTGCTTTAACGACTATTATCATGTAAGTGATAATAACCGGGACCGACGGCTGAACGTGCTCTCCGAAGCACGGGGGCGAAACACCACCAACTTCCTAACTACGGGCTTGTACTGAGAATTTCTATTATAGTCAGAAACCCGGGTCTCGGGGCCTCGACGGCCGCAGTCGAACATGCTAACCATTAGACCAACGATATAAAGAATATATGACGCACTAATATAGACAGGATAGCCAATGAAAATCAAAACTATCTGCCTAGATTATTATTATCAGTTCATCCACACATCACAAGATCTATCACTAAAGACAGAGATTGATCGTCTAATGGCCACCAAGTCGTGACCTCTAGTAAAAGTACTTAGTTGAATTTTCAATGTAGAGTAAAAAGTTGCGTAGTGATGTTCAATTAGTAACTTCTCGAAAACGCGATAGCAACTCACGTGACGTTCTAACTCGTAAAATGTAACTAATAATAGTTATGAAACTGTTTATTTTTTAGTTTCTTGTTACAAATTCTGGCAAGTTATCTGACCGCCTGAATTATTTACCGCTACTTTTTATCCCGGAATATCAAGAGTTCTCATGGGATTTTATAAAGGCGAAGGCGTGAGCATTTATCTAGTATTATGATAATAGGAAAATCACGATAACATGTACAGTATATTAATATCTGTTCTTATTTAAAACAAGTAGCAATCACACAGTTATTTGGTAAATAGGTATATTACACGAGTGGATTAATAAAAAATTATAACCTTAATAACAACATTATCAATGTTAGGTACACATTAGCGGAATTCATTGTCAATTACTTCTTAACTAATCTGGTGTAATTTTATTATCGCATACTGCAATAAAATTCAGTGTACCATTTTGTCGCGCTTTGGTTGATGATTTACAACATAAGTTTCGTCGTAACCGAGATTTACGGTGTCGCACTGACGGCTATTTTTGCCGCTGTTCGACTCTCTTCGCACTTTAAATATAGAACAACAATATGACGGATATTGTTAAGCCGGCATTTGGCAGCGTGCGACCGAAACAGAACACCAGAGAGATACGAAGGACTGAAGCGTGTCCAGCTCTTGTCTCCACGCGCCGCAAACTCAAATGTTTGACTAATGGCAGATGGCAGGTCAGAAACATGCGTAAGAATTCGGTACGAGTAAGAACAGAAAATGCTAGTTTTCTTTGAAAATTTAATCCTAATTATGACAAATGGTAGGGACTAGTTACTTAACTATTCCCTACCATTTGTCACAATTAGGATTTTACACATTGAAATGCTTTTCAATGTGTAAAATCCTAATTAATTTTTTGATAGTGTTCAATATACTATATCAACTGAAAATGTCTGAAAATGTTTTAAATTAAATGTGATGAAACATTATATTAAAAAGAAAAGGTTTGATTAAAATATTGTTGGTACATCACTTAATAAGTAGGTTCCACTTTTAGTCTCTTTAGTTGCCTTTAAATTGAAAGTGTTGTTCATTTCGGCGGAACACTAATTACGATCAACCGCAGTATTGTAAATACTAATAGCTGTAATAAATTAAGTTAATAAAATTTACAAAGACGCGAGGTTGATCATTAAATCTTCAAAGGATTAAGGGTGGCAGTTCATACTGCTTCGATAGCGCCTTGATCTCGCTAGCAAATAGCTATTTTATTTTTCTTTTATCAGTGTACCCTGCAGTATATTTCCGTGTATTTTGAAAACAGTGCTGGATTTACCTGATATAATAATATATGTAAGCCATAATCCAGAAGTAGTTAATAAAACACTTTTACTTAATATATTTGGCCTCTCATTTGAAACTTGCACGAGTAAATGGTTAAACGTGTAGACGTTCCACGATGAAATCTAATTAGATAAAAGTTGACTAAACTTAAAGACAATATTCATTTGATTCGGCTACGATTCCTATCATTAAGCTCAAAATCAAATTGCGATCTAAACACAAAAGTATTCAATCCGCAGATTAAATCGAATGTTATGAAACGAGTCAAAGTGACACACATTAGACTTCCTGTTTCATGAGATATAATGACAAACAATAAAGCTAACATACTATAGTTACCTAGATACTATTTTTAGATTAAAGCCAAACTGCCAAATAGTGTTTAACTGAGTAATTACTATAATATTTTGCATTATAAACCCATTCAAATGTTAGTTTTACCTATTTGTCCGTGACAGTTTTTGGCGATTAAAAAATCTACACCAAATACAGGTACAGTGTGCCTCAAATCTCTCTTCATGCCTCGCCTAAGCCAAGATTTGAGTATCGATGCTCAAAATAGTCCGCTAACTGCCCGTTAACCATCAGCCCGATAAAAAAATCGCGATTGACTGCTCGCTATATATGAGAACACTGCTATAATATAAAGACTTACTTACTTAATACTTTTGTAAATTTAGGTAGGTAAGTATAAATAAGCGCTTAGCTACAATCAAACCTCCTAGAATAATTAGCTATGTGTAAGTTTGCATACTGATAAAACATCCTGAGACGCCCACATACTTTACACCTGTCTCTCATGGAACGTTTCCGTCGTTGGTAGGTATTATTGGGCAATGAATGATTACAACTGGTGAGCATATTTAAAGTGAAGTAAGTACCTAAACTTGTGTGCAAACGATTTAGAAACCTAAGAGATTCAGTATCTATCCGAGTCATGTCACACAAATGGTCTAATGAAAAACATACTTTTGACGACGTCCGTGGCGGAGTGTTGAGCGCTGTTGTCTTAACTTGTGGAGATCCCGGGCTTGGTCCCACAGGCAGGGTCAATTTGGGAATTTATTTCTGAATTTTCCTTGGCCTTGCCTGGTGGGAGGCTTCAGCCATGGCTAGTTAGCACCCTAACGGCAAAGGCGTGCCGCCAAGCTATTTAGCGTTGCGGTACGATGCCGTGTAGATACCGAATAGGGTTATGGGTTTAATATAACTCCCATGCCCCTAACAGGTTAGCAAGGGCAGCAATCAAGGGCTAACTTGTAGTGGATTAAAAAAACAGAAAATAAATATTAGTCAAAGTATAAGTTCATGGCTCGTAGTTTTTATATGATACGGTCTCAAAGCATACTATTATACCGGTACGCGCGCCTCTGCTTCCTTAATTTTATCGAAAACCATTTTATAAAAGTTTAAGCATTTATCCAGGAGGGTTTCCTGGCCGTTTTTCCGGCCTATCCGTCAGAATTTCGTCGAAATATATTTTGTCGGGTAAAGAGAATTCAGCGTCCATTTTTAGTTCCAGCTTTTGTTTTTCCCTTCACTCTTTATTGCTTCCACGAAGTAACTTTCAACTTCTGCCGCCAATATTTTTTTTGTTAAGTAATTCAATTCAAAAATCAAAATGTCAAAATCAAATAACACTGGAGCTATATTTTTACTCTTTAAATTTTACGATAAATCCGTTCAGTTTTATTTTATTAAAGGTAAGAATGGGAAATTGTCAGTGTGGAAATGTGCCACGGTTTTAAACTTTATCTTATTTCATAGTAATGTATGTAAATGTAAAAACGAACCAAAATAATACTTTCTTGTCTTGTATCTAATACTAGCAGATGCCCAACGGCTACACGGATCTGGCTGAAATTTGGCACAGAGATAGATTATAGTCTGGAATAGCACATTGGCTTTTTATCCGGGGAAATTAAAGAGCTCCCGCGGGAACCAAAAAACCTCAAACCACGCAGACGAAGTCACGGGCATTCGCTAGTATTAATATAGATGATATTGAAAGGAAACCTTTGCTTCAATGTCGAGCAGTCATGTCAATTTTTCATGAATTATTCTCAGTTGTAAGAAACATGTACGAATGCCTAGTTGTTGGCTGAGCAACATAATAAAAGTAATATGTATCATTAAGCTTCATCTGAACCCCTGCTATTGATGAGGATTGGCACGAAACGCTCAGTAGAAATGCCAGCGCAGAGTGAATGGACTAAACTATAGTTTGTTTATTCCTGCATACGTCCGCATCCATGTGCCAACAAAGCATAGATCAGAATTCTTAAACAACGATGCTAGGTGATGCTGCTGCCGATAAAACGAGTTAATTGCGGAGGTCCCGGGTTCGATCCCCGGCAGGGTCAATTTGGGAATTTATAATTTCAGTATTTGCCTGGCCTGCTGGGAGGCTTCGGCCGTGGATAGTTACCACCCTACCGGCAAAGACGTGCCGAAAAGCGATTGAGCGTTCCGGTACGGAATAAGGGTATCGGATTAATATAACTGCCATGCCCCTAACAGGTTAGCCCGCTACCATCTTAGACTGCATTGCTTACCATCAGATGAGATCGCAGTCAAGGGATAGTAGTGGATAAAAAAAAATGCGGATTATGGACATACTCATACTCATAGGCCAGTGGTATAATATATAGATACTGACAGTCGTTAAATTGTGATCTTTTATTGAAACAATATACCTAATGATAAGCGTGAATTGAATAACAGAGTTCAATAACGTTGCTATGTCGATGTGACCGAGTATCAGAGCCTAAGTGGATTAGTGCAACGGGCTATCGCGATTGGCGAGGCAGGGACGATGCTTGCACGCAGCGCAAAGGTCGCCTGTGCATATACTGGCTAGCCGTCATTCACGCGCGACAGAAATAGACAGTTGTCTATTGCTTAGCATGATCATAAATTAGCGGCATATCACTCGATAAAGAATTTCTAAGATGGACACTCTTGGAGACATCAACACGTCTGCGCCACGACTGAAATTCCTTTTAGATAAATTGTCTTCACAATATTTATTTCTTACGATACACTTCGTCAAATTTTACTATTATAATACGATTTTTCTGGGAAAAACAGGGCGTGTTCTGTATCTAAATCGTGTAAAGTGTTTTTAAAAAACTTTGAACTTACTTTCATTTCCTAAATATCGACACCATGGTTCCTTGGACTAAATTTCCCAAATTTAATAATTAATTTTAGTTTTCGCCTCATTGACCGCACGCAAAATAGCATCCTGTATAAGAAATGTGTGTGTAGTTTTTCATTGCTGATGCGAAATTCCGTCCAGTGCAATTTTGTAAATGTGAAAGTACCTATTTGGCCTTGTCGCCTACGTTGTGAGCAAATTCCTTCGGCCGTCTCAGCAGCGTCTTAAAAAGTGCCCAAGCTTATGACGAGTTCCGAGAATTTTAATCACTAAACTCAGTTTTAATTTCTTAATCTCTTTCTTAATCTCTTCAAGTTTTTGACTGTAAGTATACGTACACACTATTCAGCTCGGTATTTTAAGTAGGCACTAGTCGATCGACGACTCTGTCCGCAGACCGTGCTTTGCCGTAGATTAATGCAATTTTGAAGCAGTCAATTTAAATATTTATTTTTATTTCATATATCTATTTTTAAAAGTCTTGGAACAAAGTTGTTCAGTATTATGTACAGTGTGACTACAGAAGCTATTCTTATGAGTTTATCACTGTATGTGCACTTTTAAAGAGAAGGTTACTCAAAATCACAGAAAAAACATTGATAAATGATTTATTTATTTCACCACTCGTATCACTCATACTTAATAAGTCAAGACTAAAGACTACCAGCGGTTCAGCATTACTGAGTTATATTTTCTTTAAAGTGAGTATGCAGTGTGGCCATAGATTTTCAAAATTATTCATGAAAGTCAATGGTCAGCTTCAATATATCAACAACAATAATAGAAACCAAGACAGCTCGAAAATTATGCATAGGATTATTGTTCCGAAACTAAATGCACTGTCTCACATAAATCAAAGTACGAGTAGGTAAATAGGTACTTGTCAATTAGAGCGTACATAATCATGTAAACTACAAAAAGCACCAGCTAATAGTTTTACGATGCTAATTTATGACAGGCGTGGATTCAGCAAACGTGTTTATTCCACTATGTACGTGATCTTATCATATTAAGACACGTGTTTTGGCAACGCCCCAAGTGCTATCTCTTAAATCAAGAGCCCGATTAAAAATGCTCACCTTTCAACCTTCCTTTTTCCTATACCTATTTATTTTAAAAGCATAATGATTCCTTTCGGGACACTCTATGAGAGTTTTAAGGAAATCGCACACGACCGTAAGACCCACAGGAAGTGTGATTAGGTATAAACTGTTAGAGCCGCAAGAGGTATTTTTTGCACTGAAAATGCGAGTTAATGCTGCGCAAGACAGCGCTTTCTTCATACAAACGTAGATGGGTGATTATTTAACTATTTTCTTCGCGCTGAGATAATATTATCTATATTCATCAGCATTACTTCGATCTGACAGCATTGGCCGACTGTCAGGCTGAGATCATTACTTTGCGGAAGAATCAAAATCAATAGAATTTAAATCTATCGTACATTTATTATGGCTAGGGTTGTAACGGAACCCCGCATCCGCCTCCGCAGTTTTTTTGCGGAGTTGTAACGGAGGTTTGTTTACGTTGACTTACAATGCGAGAGGTACAAATCGAAGCAGGTGACATCAGTTACACCATTACAACAAGCATAAAAAGGCAACTGTCCTTAGAAGAATCCTCAAAAAAAAAAAAAAGTGGGATTCATGGCATCCTAAAACACAGAAAATGGAAGATGTGATTGGAGAAATCCACCTGCGCCTCCGCCTCCATTAACCTCCGCAACCGCCTCTGGTTCCGCTAAGAACGCCTCCGTTACAACTATATTTATTAATATCCGTACAATTGAACTGTGCAAGGTAGGGAATAAGGTTGAACCTGTGCTTGCGCACATTTGTCGCTGTAATATGGTGCCTCCTGTGTACAGTAGGTACTTTAGAACATAGTATGAGAGGGCTATAGTCTTCATTGAGATTGGTCGCCGTGGCAAAAAAATCGGTTGGGAGTCGGGCTCGTCATTAGTGAGAAACACAACTCAGTCCTAAGTCATTGTTGTATCCAGGCAAAACTACTTTTACTGATTACCAATTTGGGCGGTAACATACCAAGTATAACTTCTCAGTTAGAACAATACATCAAGTTTGTTTATTTCTTATAAGTATTTCGCCATTAGCCAGAAGTGAATCCGAAGAAGAGACGTTAATTGTGATAAATGTGGCATGGCATCCATTACTGCTATTTATTGACTATTGACATGTATACCTACAGGACAAGAGGATATTCGCGGCTTTGTTTGTATTACGAAACTGGGTGGTGCGAGAAAATTCAATGGAAACATTTAAAAGATTATAATTGCATTGTTCCACTAGGTATTAATTGTCATTTTTGCTAATAATTAATTAGTACCTGGGTGACCGAGCTTTGCTCGTTTTTTTTGGTAAATCGTGTTTATTGGAAATTAAATTCAAAAACAAATTACATACTGATGAAATATGAATAATATTTTTCGATCTTCCTGACATATTAATAAAAAAATATGAACTGGTTATTTAAAAAAAAAATCACGAGTGCAATTGGGCACCCAATAATAGTTTTTCTCACAAAAGAAGGAACTAGATACAAAAGGAAAAGAAAATCGGACTGGAAACATCCGGACTCGAACCGTAGCGTTACTCCGAGTTTTTACATTGCAAATTCGATTGATCGACGTGAGAGCTCACCTCGCCAAGTGTAAGCGAATATTTCCATACCATGAGTTTGTCAAACGGGCACGTTTTGTCAAAGTGACTAAACGGAGTTAGTAAATCGTATGACAAAACGATCGCAACAATTGTCTCTCTCATACATTCGCAAAAAAGTGAGACAGATACATGCGGCATTTTGGCATTTTTCATTGCGTAATTTGACAGTTTTTTGGCAGTTTGACACTGACAGCCTAGCGCACACTATGCTACGTTTCTTTATGGTAGAATGTCATAAAAAAGTATAAATGCCAAAATCTTCATTGTCTCTAATCAAAACATTCAAAAAGCTTGGGGTTTCCAGTGGTGCCACTTTAGCGAGTTTTTTTATTATTTTAGGGAGTTAAATATAATGTTTAGCAGCTAAAAATATTATATTGATTCCGTTCAAAATCGATATCTGAGGATCCTGGCAACTGGCCGGGAGGTGGCTAAATGACAAAACATGAAACTGTAACCAAAATTTTTTAAATCAGCGCTAGGATAGGCTGTGTGATAGGCCCGCAGAGTTGCCAGACGTATGAGAAATCTGTCAGAAATCAGCACATTAATAAATTCATTACTCATCACTAGTTGTCATTAAATGCAAGATGCCTACGTTATGTCTTTGAATCCCCGTTATATGTATTTCTATGCAACTATTTATCCACAGGTGAACTACTGGGGAATAAAAACTCAGTGGAACTAGTATTAAGTACCCTCGAGGTACCTACCCCAACCAAATGCATACAACATTAATTATTAATAATAATAAATAATTCCAATCTGTCTCCTCAGGGGGACAGATATCTCCCGCGAACATGCAAATCGATGCTGAAAAGTGTGATTTCAAGGAGGGGGATATCGGACGTACGTACTACGAGGGAAAATAGCAGCCAGTACCACCAGACCACACTTGACTGTTGCAGTCCGAGGCAGAGAGACTTGTCCTCGCAATTGTTGCCATTATAAGAAAATCATGGATGTAAGATGTAAAATGCCACAATATTTCAAAATTCATGTCTACTCTATGTCAAAGAGTCATTATTTTTATCTTAAGTCTGTGTTTTATCTATGCACGGGATCATGGTTCCCAACTTAGGGCTTTTGGCCCCAAATTTAGGGCGTAAACAAATGCGAAGGGCTTCTTTTAGGGCCCTTATATTTTTAGGGATTTTTTGGCTTCTTATATTTTTTACCTATTTTTTATTTCTTAGATCTATCATCTACTACCGATTCTTATTATTAAGAATGCGGAGTTGAATGAATAACAAGTCAAACAAAATATTGGTTGTATAATTATTATAATTTTTTGAAGTTACTTGTTCAATATTTAATTTTCTAAAAATAATGTTTATTGTAATTTTTTCTTACGATCAATAAGAAAACCGTAATTCCAAAATTAAGATTTTCATTATTAGCGAAAATTTGAATCATTCATTGTGAATCTTAATTTTGAATGTACGGTAAACAAGTGAAATTAATTTAACGAATTAAAAAATACGACTGCCATGCTATATTATTTTCGGAGTTTACCTCCTTATGAAGCGATTTGCATGCGTTTGGAGTCTTATTCACATTTTTATTAAATGATATTTGTTTGTGAATCACTGGATATTGAACTATAATGTTATATATTTTTGGAATCTACTCATCATTTTCTAGATGATGATTATATAGTTAATCTTATTTTCGATTTTTTTTTCAACTTTAGTCTTTAATGCGGGACCATGGTCACCCCATCAACTTTTTTAAAAATTTTACTAGCCTATGTCACCCGGAATAAGCTAGGGATTCTAACGATACCTCATTTATCAAAATCGGGTCAGGCGTATAGAAGTTATGGTGGAATATACAAACTCACATACATACATACATATATACATACATACATACTTACATACATACATACATACATGAACCCTGAAAACAATATACTCCTTCTTTCAGGCAGTCGTATAAAAAATATATTTGGGGCTTTTTGACTTATGTTTTAGGGACAAATATTTTCGAGAGTTGGTAACACTGCTCGTGATATTGACCAGCATTTTTTGTCGGTATTCTGCATCAATCATTGTTACAGTATCAATTGTTGTGATTGGCTAAATTTATGGTATTCTTGCTACTTCAATGGATTTTGTCCAATAGTGGAAGAGTGTTATCCAATCAGAGATACGCGGTCGCGCTGTAGTATCTAAATAATGTACTCTGTTTTATTTACAATTAATAATTTTCGTTTCGGCTCCTATGTAGCGGGTAGTGGTATTCGGATTCACCGGTTTAACTTGTTTTTTAATTATAATTGATTGTACATGGAGGGAAAGCGAACATAAACTGTGCCTAAAAGTAAGTAGATGCGAATGCGAAATGTCAAATTTTCTCGACAAATCTTTCTGTTTACCTATTATTGATATTAAATTAATATTTCATATTTATTCAAACGTGTTCGTCTAGTTTTATCGCCATAATCAACTATTATTCTCTTCATTTAGATCAAGAAACAACAAATAAAAATGTTAGTCGACATACGACCACCAAGCCACTGTGGTGAGTTCACAGGACTGTTAAGCGCCAAAAGGGTGGACTTCCAGTTGCAAATACCTAAAGATATCTTAAAAGAGCATGGGCCAGACAGGACTGTCGAACACTGAAAGCAGGTAAGATCACGACATATTACAGTACTTAAAGTCAAGTAAACTACAATATAGACAAAATAAAATGATATACAGTGGCATGCAGTTCATAAAAGTACTGCTACCCAAATGGATATAAGTCAATATGTATTTATCATCAAAACAGCTAGTAAATAGTACTAATGCCTACTCTAGATTCAAACCCTGTGCATGCCACTGTTGATATATACTAATTTTATCCACAAGAAAGTTGCAGGTACATAATAATATTATATTATTTTTATTTGCAGACTTACAAAGATTTAAAAAAAGGTGCCCGCACTGAGAACACTGCAGCAGTTCGGGCACTCAGTGCAACTGGAAATGCGGAGACACCACTGTCTCAGAAGTTAGCACCAAAGTGCTTAATGTAATTGGGCACAAGTCCTCAATAGTCTATCGGCATTGGGCCAGAATGATCATTGATTAGTTAGTTAAATGTGTCTACTCATTTTGTTTTAATATTGTGTTGTGTTTGTAAAATAAATTGAAAAGGTTGAAAAGGTAATCATACAAATATATTTTAGTTGAAATATTTATTGATTAATCTGTCTCTTTTGTTGGGCAATTGTCAGCAGCCTGGTTTGATCCACAAAAGATGCGATGAGAGGATTGTTCACTTCACTTGTTACATCAGAGTTGTTATCCGTGGGCTGTTCCATTGGAATTCTGAAATATTCAAATTTAATAAATAATTAACACATTTTTGTTAAAAAAAAATTAATATACACAACAGACAAACTAGAGGCAGATGTGTAGGATTCCAGTAAACAATTTTATGAGTATCAGTGTGTTTTTTTTCCCTTAAATTATGTAAATTCGCCCGTTAGATATTGTGGCCAATTCTGTTTAACACAATATCTAAATTAAAATGACAGCTTTAAATCTATTGCCGGTCAATTCCACAAGAAAAATAAATATAATGTAAAAGGGATAGCAACTTAAATAGAGCTGTCATTTAAATTTAGTTATGGTGTACAACCAGTGGCGTGCAGTTCATAGAGGCACAAAAGCACTGCTTACCCATATTGAAATACATCAATGCTCATTTTTCATCATGACAGTCAATAAATAGGTATTCAAACTAATGCTTAACCTAGCTTCAAACCCTGTGTACAACAGAATTGGCCTCAATTATTTGGTTTGCTAAAGAAAATTAATTTAAAATATCATACCTAAAAGATAGTATTGCCTGATTTACATGCAGGCATTTCAGTTCAGCTTTAAAATTGGAGTTTTAACTTTAGCTTAAAGATGAACTCATTGTGGAGTCATACTGGGTATCTTGGGTTGATGTTAATGATGTGGCAGTCAACATCCACAGCCTGTAACATTTAATCATGAAGTAACCACCAATAGCTCAATGGTTAATGGTTGTAAGATCTATCGCAGGTCTATTGTTGTACCTATTTCTAGCACAAGCTTTATGCTTATTTTCAGGGGAGAGGGAAGTATATGATTATAACACTATAATCCATACTAATATTATAAATGCGAAAGTGTGTGTCTGCTATGCTTTCACAACCCATCTACTCAACCGATTTTGATGAAATTTGGTACAGGAGTAGATTGTTTTTTTTATCCACTACAAGTTAGCCCTTGACTGCAATCTCACCTGATGGTAAGTAATGATGCACTCTAAGATGGTAGCAGGCTAACCTGTTAGGGGCATGTCAGTTATATTAAACCCATAGCCCTATTCGGTTTCTACACGGCATCGTACCGGAACGCTAAATTGCTTGGCGGCACGTCTTTGCCGGAAGGGTGGTAACTAGCCACGGCCGAAGCCTCCCACCAGTCTACCTGTATCCTGGGGATGGACATAGGCTACTTTTTATCCTGGAAAATTAAAGAGTACCTGCGGGAATCAAAAATCTTAATCCACAGTCGCGGGAATCATCTAGTTTTTTTTATATACATATTTCTCCACATTAGGATGGTTAAGTGCCTCTGTGATGCACATATTTGCTCAGTTTGCTGTCCAAGATGACAGGCCTCACAAACCATCCTCTGATAATCGCCATTGGCATAAAAAAGCAGTGCACTAAGCAGCTGTAATTTGACAGAATTATGTTTTAGGTAGGTATTTAAGTGTGTATGAACCTTTGTATTTTAGTACAAATGTAGGTAGGTAAATGCATAGCTCTACGTTTAGTAGATAAGTAGGTACGTTGCGTTGTTAATACAGCGACTTAGAGTTACTAATAAAATAAATACATAGTTCTTGGGGCTGCTACAATAAATATAACCTAAATACTATGTGGAATTAACAATACTTTCCAAATGAATTGTCATACGTACCTTCGTCTCCAGCGATACTCTTTGCGAGCCTTTGAGGTCACTGTTTACCCTCGACATTTTGCACAAATAAATAAAAGCTCTCTTCGTGAGCCGATATAGCTGAACGAAATTTTTTGTCTGAGACGCGGTTAACTTGGGCCTTATCACGCCTCTCTTCACGTCGGTCATTCCGCAGCGTCCATTATCTTTTTCCAAGCAAAATAAAGCCTCGCAGTCATAATCGAGTCCCAATATAATAGTTTATCACTGGAATATTTTCGGTGAGTTAAGAATCCGCTATCGAATGTGAAAATTACGTCATTCTCGCATTTTGAGATGTCAATCTGTGTAAAAAGTAACACTCGGAGTGCCAAAATAGCAAATGACATTACTCATAACGTATTTTTTGTACGTTTGGTGAGTTAAAGACTCGATCTTTCTCATCGAATTTCACTTGGAGTGGGAATGACTCGGTGACTTTTTGTTCACCATGTTTCCGCTTGGAGCGCTGACTGTAGATGTATGGAGGAGCTCACTCTCGCCTCACTTTAGTGAGACGTATTTCAAATTCGATCAAACTCGGAGTAACCGTACTGGAGTCTTCTCGTTTCGAGTATAACCTTGTAGATGACAGCGAATTTTACATTCGTATTCTAACGATTTTGTAGCAGTTTTTCGTTGCCTGAAAACACGGATAAAACGACATTTTCTATAAAAAAATCCTAGCTAGATCGATTTATCGCCCCCAAAACCCCTTGCATACTAAATTTAATGAAAATCGTTTTAGCCGTTTACGAGATTCAGATTATATAATACATATATACAAGAATTGCTCGTTTACAGGTATTAGATAATGATGATAAATTAATCAGGTACGATTACGAACCTGCACCTGTAGGTACCTACTTGAAATGCAGGATTCCAAAGTACTTACGCAATTTCAAAAATTTGGTATTGCATACCAAATAAGTTACAATAAGTGAAACAATATCTTATTGGGTACTATCCGATTATATAAACCTGCTAGGATATTACGGGGAAAACTTATTTTCCGGGAGGATTTTCACGAATATAATATCGTGATTATGTATATCTATCTATTATTATATTATGACCAAACCGCAATGATTGAGTAGGTCTAGGACTCTTAAGATGAGCTAGAGGTAACAACCTTAAATCTGTGTGCATTAGATCCATACATAAAGCTGAATATTTTTTAATGACCAAGTCTCGGCACTACCTCACCCCAAAATGTTTTCATTAGTCATTCTTCACTTATCTTCATCATTTACGCATACCTATTCTATTGTAAAGACGTAAAATAGAAGTAAACAAACCCACGTACCTATTAGTAGGTAGTTGATACGCAATAACAACTGTAGTAGGTATTGAAATAAGCGAGCGGAGGGATAGCACGAGCACCAAAATATACTGACTTTATCACCATACCGACGAGTTCATATTTGTGTGAAGTGTAAAAATAAATACCTATCTAAAATATGTGCGTCGACACGACCCTTTACGTAGTAAAGTAAAATTAGTTTTCTCTAGGTTTCAAAAGTTTTCGATTTGAATCAAAAGCACACTGTGTGCCTATCTATGGATTATGTCCGCCGACACTCGCATAATAATAAATTAACCCTTTATGTACTAAAATAAAATTATTTTTCTCTAGGTTTTAAAAGATTTTCGACTTGAATCAAAAGCACACTGCGCGCATATCAATAGATTCTTCAAGCTCAGGTTAATCCTGTATAGATATATACTTAGCTACCTACCTACTAAAAATAAGAAAACCATTCAGTTTCTAAGTAAAAAATATTGGGATAACAAATGCAGCCTTCCTTGAGTAGACCAGGTAACTTATCTACTTTAAAAACGTGACATTGGGGTATAACCTGTGCCTTGTCAAAAAACGATTCGTCTTTTCTACTTAGGTATTTAAATAAATAACAAATTTTCAGCAACGGTCACACTAGGGCCCCTACTATAGATGTAAATCAACTGGTTTAAAACGTTTTAAACCAAATGTTGCCCAAACCGGTTTTAAATCCCAAATAAATCGTTTTAAACGGTTGATAACTCGCCTACAAAAATGAAAGAGTTCTGTGTTTGACACTTCATTATGGGCAAATTTTGGTCACCTGACGTTATGTTTCGTCATATCAATAGACATACCTACCTACATCATTAATACAATGCCGTCCGTTTTACTTGCGCATGAAAGAGACAACGTTATATCTTGAAGGCCGTCGCGCCGTTACGTGCATCACAGTGTGACGTCAATGAGAGTGCGAAAATGTGAGTTTGGTTTTAAACCGAATCAAATTGATTACTTACCTAAGTATAGAGTCTTTAACTTATCAATAGAGTTTTATAACTTAGTTAGGTAATACCTACGCTTGGTCGGACGGACCAACTCGAACTAAACCCGCTAAGTATATCAATATCAGCATATCATACATTTAAAAATCTTTACACAGTTTATAGGTACTCCGATAGATCCCTGCCTCGGTAAAATCAAGAAAATGTAGTTATAATTAAAAAAAACATAGTCACCAACACCAACGGTTTAAAACCGAAATAAATGGTTTATTTCGGTTTTAAACCGATTCTTTTAATTGGTTTTAAACCGGCCTTACATCAATAGCCCTTACAATCACTTCGGCATAACATACTATTCACTCAGGTACTCGGTAGATAATTTAAGAGTAAACAGACAAAATAAATCTCTCACTCCGACACGCCACAATTTGTGAACTTCTAAAATATTTGCAATAAATAAATTAGTCCTCAAGCTCAGCGTAGTAAATCTCTCAACATCGTCAATTGGCAAGGATTAACGCTGCATTACTGCATATTGTGATGCATATTCCGATGAAATGAACGAAGGCCGAAGTAATAAACTGCTAACATTACACGGGACGCTCAGCACTATTCCTATTTAAGTAGTAGTTAAGTAGATCAATCAAATCAAATAAATATGATAAATGCGAAAGTTTGGATGGATGGATCCATACGGATGGATGTTTGTTACTCAATCACGCCCGAACGGCTGAACAGATCTCGATGTAATTTGCCACAAAGATAGATTATAGTATGAAAAAACATATAGGCTACTTTTTAAAGAGCCTCTAAAACTAAGGAATTCCAGCGGGAACCAAAAACCTCAATCCACGCGGACGTAGTCGCGGGCCGTGAAAGCGGAGCAGACAGACAAATGGACAGACAGACAGAAACACTTATATATAATATTTGCATTATTTACCTATATACTACGAACAATAAAGTTCTAAATTGCGGTATCAAAACCACTTTAAACTTTTAAAATTACCAGATTAATAATCGTCACTAAATTAATGAGCGAAATGGGGGATATCGTGATATCCCTAGGAAAATTCTCGAGATTAAGTACAATAATCCATTTCCGTGCGAGACATCTATAAAAATGATAATAGGCTTGCTGTTAATCTATTAATACGAGTACTTCGGCATATAATAATTTGGTATATCCCTTACAAAGCTAATCTAAACTCGGTCAGTGGAGTATGGAAATAAAAAAAATAAAAATTGATACACAGACCGTACAACCAACTCGGTGATTGCACCGTTTCTACCACATGAGCAGGGACTGAAAAAAAAATTTAAAAAGGTCACGGAAATATAAGTGATACAGAATGAAAGTGTAACAGAATCGAATCTTTGACCCTTTTGAACTTTTTTTAATTCCGTTAACCCGAAACACTTATATTTCTGTAACAGAATCGAATCTGTACCAGAATGAAAGTGTTTAAAGTGTTTCAAAGTGTAACCGAAATAGCGACGTTACCAAAACTTAACGCGTATTCAAATTTGAACCTAGGGTGAAAAAACCCATGGTTGCTATTGATTTAATAAAAACATGGACATGTTGTGTAAGCGTTTGTAAAGTCCAATGAAGTGAGAATAACGCGTTGTCACACCGTGCAGTTACAGATTGATTGGGTTACAGTATCGTTTCTGTTTCCGTTATAAGTATTTCTGCTTTAGGTATAACCGTTTCAAAAAACAGCGTTTAAACCCCTTATTTCGGTTACTGTTTCTGTCCTTACACATGAGAAAAGATCCCTAGTATCTACCGTAGGTAATCTACTTTGTATCGAGGCAGGTTCGTTGTGATTGCTAACCACCAGTTTGCATTACAGGGCGCATCCTGTCATAGCAGACGATACTCGTTCAAATGAGATTCGGTATTGGCGAGATAAATTATTACTTTCGCCTGCATCGAATTCAATACCTAGTTTTAATTAAAAACTCATAATATAATAGCTAGACAGATAAACGGCCTATTTTCAAATAAAAATTGGGTAATTCTCGTAAAAATACACAGATTCACAACAGACAGAGCAACAAAAATATGTTTATACTTCTACCATACCTTTACTATTGTTTTAATCATACTTTTGCGGGTCTAAAGTCAGTCTTCATGCCCTAGGGCCGTAATCTAGTCGATCGATCGCCCAACTAGTTGACCAACCCCATACTGTAAATATGCACAACAGAGTCTAGGCTCCAGACTGGTCGACCAAACGATCGTACCATTTGACATAAAAGTTTTTAAACCAAGGAGTATGTGTACCTGCATAAACACTGGCAGCATGAAAAGCAAACAGTTTGAAATAAAAAGTTTAATTTGTCTTTTCTTTTTATTATTTACTAGACCTATGTATCCTACTTACTATGATTTGCAATAAATATCTAACCGTTACAGTTTGTTTTACTGTTATGGTAGAAGTATAAAGTAGAGTATACACCACCGCTCGGGAGTTAAATTTGGAGTCCTTCGTTAGACAAATAGATATAACGCGAGAAAATGGGTAGACATAATTATCTCGTAGTGCGCATGCTAG
This sequence comes from Erebia palarica, assembly GCA_964035005.1. Classification (NCBI taxonomy): domain Eukaryota; kingdom Metazoa; phylum Arthropoda; class Insecta; order Lepidoptera; family Nymphalidae; genus Erebia; species Erebia palarica. The sequence goes on from OZ035983.1 coordinate 47,739,595, forward strand.
GCCAACAGGATTCAATGTAGCGCCCGTGACATAAAACAGTGCTTTATCCCCTTGGTGTATAATCTACTATTAAGTATCAAGTTTATTTTTGCACTGTGATTTGATTGATTAAAATTTAGAAGTTTGTAAATATTATTAGCAAAGAAGCGAATGCTTAGATAAAAAATATCGTTTTAAGTCCAAACAGACGCAACAAAATATACTTAGAATATCTTTATCTTGAAAAATAAATCAAAAACAACGAGATATCAGTTAGACTGTTTCAGAATCAAGGCCGCTGAGTTAAAGAAACGATCTCGATTCATAAATAAAATATAGAGGGACCAGATGTGTTAACAAAAATATTTGGTTTAGATAAAGTCGGAATAATACTTTTAGATGAGAGTAAAATAATGCGAAGCGGATCTGCTAAATCCTTATGAATAAAACGAATGTCTTTATTGTCTTTACGTGTGTTTGTTGATTTTGTAAAAAATAACGTGTATTATTTAGTGTATTTGCTCATAATCTTACATCTTTATTCTCATCATAAATGTGCGAGCTCGGCGGTCCAGGACTCAATAAAGCCATGTTTTGCATTCCTTAACTATGAACTATGGCTGAACGAACTTGGGCGTTTCGGTCAAAATGTACTTGGTCTGCTGAATATTTTGTGATTCTATTGAGCCAGCTGCGACCCAGTAGATATTTATAAAGTCAATGAGCGCAGATTGGATTTAGGAGGAAACACGTGCCTATTGCCTATAGAAATGTATTGATTTTGAAACTGGAAATAGGTAGGTACCTACTACCTACCTATTAGAACTAGCCTACACAACGTAATATTTTCATGAGATAAGTTTGCTGTGATTCTGGGCAACCGCGGAGAAATCCAGGTCTGTGTTCTAGGAGTTCAATAAATTTTGAAACTGACTAAGCGTTTTTAAACCGCGGAAAAATTGAAGCACAGTGTGATTTAGCTTGGCTTGGCCTAGTATTCCTATGATGATATATTAGAAAAGTTATACCAATAATTGATATATTATCTCTTGTCGTGGGCTTTAACATCGATCCGTGTAAGAAACTTTCCATAAAAATATAAATCAGCAACAGAAAGAGGTTATTAGAATTTTTTAATTGCATAAATGCTCATCTAAATGAGATTCAAAACGAGATAAAGTTACCTACGTCCTTTAACCAAACCCAGGTTGAATTTCACTTTATTTTTGAATGAGCCGAGACTTATGTAAAAGCGCGCACGCTGCCCCTTTGCTTTCGATAGGTCTACGATGTTTCTGAACTATAATTTGAAATACATCTTTATTTCATTTTTATTACTAATGGATAGAACATATTGATAATATTAACTAGTAGGTACACTTTACAAGTAAAAAAGTTGTTATACTTACCTCCTAATATACTAATATACTAATATTATAAATGCGATAGTGTGTTTGTCTGTCTGTCTGCTACGCTTTAACGGCCCATCTGTTCAACTGATTTTGTATCTCGGGGAAGTACATACTTTTTATCCCGGAAAATTCAATATTTCCCGCGGGAATCTAAAACCTCAATTCACGTGGACGAAGTCACGGGCATCATCTAGTAATTTAATAGTAACGCAAAGCTAGCCCTATATTTTCGTCCATCTCTTTTTACACTCGAAACAACGGGCAGCGGGATGGAAGCGGATCCGCGGTTTCGATACGCTCCCCCTATACATTTTGTACGAAATGTTTTTGGTGGCGAGCGGAAAACGCGGCGGATCCGCATGTGTCATTAGCGGATCCGCGACATCGCAAACAAGGTAACTTTTCCGCTCATGTAGTGTAGTTATCATGTGCGGGTCGCGCGGCGTATTCCGCTACCGGTCACCGAAAACACAACTACGAAATGCTGCCCACCAAAATGCAGCTTACGTTTTCAATTGTTACGTTAAACTAAACAAAATAGCTACAGTTCGCGCACAACTTGAATGCAGAGTAAATGTGTGTGTGTCACCATACATTTGCTCTGCATTCAACTCGCGCGCGAGCTGTATAATATAGTGCGACAAACTTATTTGACCCGGTGACAGCGTCGCTAGTACATATCTATGAAAAATAAAATAAAAACAAAGACTAAACAAGCATGAAAATTTGTTCCAATTTTGGCCACCGGGTCAGATAAATTTGTGAGACTACATATAATAGAATAAAAAAATATATGACAGTGTGTGGTCGACAGAAGCCGTCTCCACAGTGGCGTCAACCAAATAGATTGATACGGCATATAAATCACGATAATAAATTACGAGGGAACAGTGGCTTGATATTCACATAAAGTACCTATACACGCACAGTGTACCTACTCGTACCATTATCGCTATTATCACTATGTATTACTAGTTGATCCACCCCGGCTTCGCTTCTTTTTTTTTATTCACAACATGTTTGCCCTTGACTTCGATCTCACCTGATGTAAGTCTTGATGCGGTCTAAGATGGTAGCGGGCTAACCAGTTAGGGGTGGCTTGGCACTTATATAAAACCCATACCCCTATTTGGTTTCTACACGGCATCGTACCTTAACGCTAAATCGCTTGGCGGCACGTCTTTGCCGGTAGGGTGGTAACTAGCCACGGCCGAAGTCTCCCACCAGGCCAGACCAGGGAAAATTCAGAAATTATAAATTCCCAAATCGACCTTGCCGGAGATCGAACCCGGGACCTCCGCACGTTAAGATAACAGCGCTACACACTGCGCCCCGGAGGCCGTCAAAAAGTCGGAGGAGGTGCTTGAGTGGAAGTTGAAAAAGCGGGTATAGATGGAATTTCCTAAAATCCTGAAACATTTATTAAGTACCTACCTACTTAGTAGGTGTAGGTACCTTCATTTTAAATCAAAATCTCAATACTTTCATACAAAGTTTGTATGTAATGCATGTAATAGGTGGAAATATGCACAAATTAGAATGAGTGGACGTTTGTCGAGTGCATTGGTCAAGCGCGTTTGGCTAATAATAATAATATGTGCTAAACGCATAAGAATCTAAAGTTTAGAAAGCAAAAGCCAGGAAAGCATTTTTGGTTCCTCTGGTGCTGCATGGACGGCGGTCATCTCTTAGCATCCGGTGAGTTCTTACCTAATAGCTTCACACATATACTTGCTCGATTAACCAACCCTTTGATCGAAGTATACCCAATTTTCTCAAGGATTATTTAGGCAAAGCTTTGGATACATTCAAATAGGTACATTAAGTAGGTACTTGACAGTAAATAAGTATAATATGATAACGCGATTTCATTGCTCAGTCGCTAATTGCATAATATGCAGCAAACATAATAAAATATTTATATTATGGCTAAGGCTACACGCAAACGGGCCTCTCGTACCTATTCGGTCACACGTTAACGGCAACCTCAAGTAAGACTTGTAAAACGGAGACGCGCGACGCTTGTGGGTATAGGGATATAAGTCTAGTTTTCCTAGGAGTGAGTATACGAATAGGCAATCAAATCGCAGAAACCATAGTGAAACGTGCGGAACGCGCTTTGCCCGGTGCTTTAGATGTTCTCGAGTTAGGTTTTCACTATGAAAGTTCGCGTTAAGAACATCCTATCCTGTTGCAAAGCACGTCTCTTACGCGTTTGCACCAGAAGTTTACCTTTTTTCAAAATATGGAAAAACAGACTAGTACTTCAGCGTACTGACATCATAATTCTCTGAAATAAAAAAGGGTAAAATGCATGGTTCGGGGTTTTATGTGGCCTTCAATCACACGACGTTTACTTACGAGTGCATTAATGTTCCATCCGCAGCTGATGCCGTGCCGTGCCGCGCTGGCGTGTGGAACGGGGAACTGCAGACCCGTATGCGTGGACTCTTAGAATAGATATGTAGGTACGATTACGTATTATCCCATTCACACTGTGCGTGTAGAGCGATAGTTATAAGCCGACCGATCCAATTTGTTTACTTGAAAGCAGTAGGTATTTGTTTGTCTGTCAGTCAATACTCAATACATTATGTATACACTTGAATTGAAAATCGTTTGAGTGTGTTACCTTAGTGATTAGATACATTTCCTTTTCAGTTGTAAACCGTTAGTTAAAAATACATCTTTATCTACATGTATAACTTTATAATTCACTTCCAATTTAAGGTAGTTAAAAAAAGCTACCTTAAAACGAGTGTAATTATACGTAGGGCAAAATTAATTAATTGTCCAGTCAATGAGTGCTCAATTAAACGGAAAAAGGTGCATGGAGGAAGAATTTTTTACTTAAGGAAGGGTGTGGGCTCAAACTTAGGTACCTACAAAAAGTCCCCTACTCTAGGAGGTAACTCCAGCGCAGGAGGCTGGTGGGGGTCCCCAAAAGGCCTTTTTAATTGTTGACTTTTTGGTAACTTGAAAACTGTTGGCCCTACCTACTGGCAAAAATATTCCATCGTTTCGTACGAATATGTTTGCTTCCTAGCGACTCCCAATCCATAAAAAAATATGCATAGCCATACTATCGAACATTGTACCTACATTTTCCACCTAAGCGCCTATACAATATGCAATTATTTAATATATTTCTATTAGCTCGTATTATGCGTCAGATGTAATTAGCATTGTTTAAAGTACCAACGTCCTCCGGTATGCATTTACGAGCGTTGAGAATCATTAATCAACAACAATAATTATTTATTACTGGTATACGACACATTGAAACAAAAAGAGTAGCCAGAATAAGTTGATGCATATTCATGACATTTCCGGGTTTCTAGACTTTCTATAGTCCGCGCGCGATCTCTGAGAAATCCAATGGAATGTTAAAGTAACCTGTTGTTGTTTAAAGTGCAAAACAATACTGTTATCGCAAAATTGCACGCGTCAAGCTCGAAACTAGTGCTGGCAGCGAGCAGGATATGGAGCGACAACCGTGGGTGGCGTACAGCCGTCGTTTCTTCAGAGCTCAGACGCCGGATTCCTCGGAGCTCATGCGCGGACGTATACATAGAATTGAAATGAGAGTTTTATTATTTGGGGAGTGGGGACAAAGTACAAACGTTAGTAGTTGGTACAGTGAAATTAAAAACTAAAAAAATTCTCAGCTTTTAGTTGTCGCTTCACGCCGACGTCAATTAGCACATCGTTTGAAGATATGCTGCTCTCTTTCTTTGGTATTCCCAAAGGGAGGATGGGAAAAGTTTGTGAACGAGAATTATTCTCTACGGCACTTATTTTAAAGTTGAATTTCTGTCACAGAGGGTGTGATAATATGTGACATTTCAGGGATGCGCCAGCGGTTCAGCAACGTGAAGTCGTATGCGCGACATATGAGTAATGACAACAACGCAGCCGCGTGTATCTAAGGCTAACAAACACACATGTGCGTTTAGAAGTTTAGAATTTAGATGTATGGAATAGAATTTACGCAATTCTCGTGAAATTATTTTGAGATGGAGATGGATATGCTATCCATTATTTTCAACCAAGCTGTACCTATCAGGCCAAAACAAATCCACCGTAGGTATTATGTACTAAATTGAAAACTATTAAAACGGTATCCAAGTATGTGACAAAAAACAAATTCAGGAAAAAGCAAAAGCTCTGAGAATAAAAATTTTGTTTCATTACATAATGCTTTGATTTTCATCAAACTGGTAGGTAATAGGTAGGTAGGTACATAGTTAACAGACAATGTGAAATTTTGTAAGTATTGATTTCATATTTAATTTGATATTGACAAAAAAATATCATTTAAACGTTAAAATATCATTTGATAGGTATTTCTTCATCATTATTTTAATAAGCGATGATTCAGGCTAATTACCGTAAATAAACTTCGATACTTCGACGTAAACTCAAGTTGTTTAACACATTCGCCAACTCACTCTAGAGTCTATCTAGTTCATTGAAATGCTGGGAATCAATATTTCTCGTCTATCTACCTAATGATTTTGCATCCACGTATCTATACATAGATATGAGTAATATAATATATATTATGTACCTACTTTACGCTTAGTAAAGTAGGTACATAATAGCGACTTTTTAGTTTTTACCATGACGTGGTTACTGATTAGCCTTTCAATTTTTATTTTTCTGTACAATTCTGATACCTACCTAAAATAATCTCACCACATCAAACACATAACACTCGTCTTAACTAACAAAATAGTCATAATAAATCACGGTTGTTTGTAAGTGGTTGCCACATTGTGCGGTTTGACATGTCTTTATGATTGTAAAAGGTAGATATATCTAAATCAATCTCCTAGAAACTGCCTCATAATTTATCAAAATGTAATATTGCTTAGCTCCAACAATTAAAATATGAGGACGTCGATATAGGCTTAAAAAAAATCAGGTACCTAAGTATGTACTTAGGTATAATATTATGAACATGATATACCAGACAAAAAAATAAGTTTTTAAACTTAAAGCTGATTGAGGCGCAAGAGGAAATACTTTTGACGTCTCTTCCGATCCATTTTTCATTCTAAACATCCCCCATGTTAAAACTTTCCTTTTATTCAACTCTTCCCTACCGCGCCTAAATAGATATACCCATATACTTTAAAACGCATAAGAGCAGTACTCACTGCTGTCTACACGATAAGAGGTACCTAAATAACCTATTGCTTATAACTATCTTATACATTACTAGCTGATGCCCACGACATTGCTTGCGTGGTTTGAGTTTTCCTTAAATTCCAGCGCGATCTCCTTAAATTTCCGGGACAAGAAGTAGTCTATGTCACTCTGTATGTCCTCAACTACTCATAGCAATGCAAAAAACCACATCAATCCGTTGCTCTGTTGCGGCGTGATTGAAGGACAAAACAACTAATAAACACATTTTCGCATTTATAATAATAATTATTTGTATGATCATATACAGTAGTGAAATCTCGTCCTAACAACAATAGTCTAACAATACAGTCAATCCGTAACTTGTATCTGTCACCGTAAGATTGTAAAAACCGTTTGATTATAATCTAACTCGCGAATTTGTAAACTGTCGAAAGATTGTGAACCGTTCAATGTTCTGAGTGTCAATTTTGGAAATATTCATACGTTTTCTTGTCTGTTTCTTGTAGGTTAGGTTAGGGTTCGACATAAATAATCAGGTAATTATTATTTTAGGTTTAGTTAGATTATTAGGTTTTATCGGGTTAATATACCTAGCGTATTAAAATCTACCGAAAAATAATGCGTTAAATTGTAATCTTTCGACAGTTTACAATTTCGCGAGTTAGATTATAATCAAACGGTTTTTACAATGTTACGGTGACATATCCATCCTCAATTCATCGATGATCGAAGGCAATAATGTACCTACTTATTTGTTTACTAAACATTCAATCCCGGAACTATGCCGTTTGATACTGGCTTAATACATCGAGATGCAATAGAGTTTGCAGCACACAGAAAGTCGATAAGTTTAGAAACTTTGAATTGAGGTGAGGACAATCGATTTGTCTGATTCCCTAATAGAGTCGGTTATGTTCCGGAACTATTTTTACTCTTCCAATTATAACGCGTATCTCTATCATAATGGAACAACTGTTACATGCTTAATAAAAGAAATACGTACCTAAGTACCTATTTTGGCAGCTAAACAGAATTTTAGGTCGCTTTTTTGGTGCTTGATGTGTTTGCTTCTCTAGCTATAATATGACATCTCTACGGACCTCATTTTCTAAACGTCTGAGTGAAAAATTAACACTGCATCAGTCTCCTAATGCATTATTCAACGCATACTTAAATCTTTGAATTAGTAAATAGATGAAGGGAAAAGTGTGTTCCTAGAAATCGGGCGTTTCACAGCGGAAGGACTTCACATAATACTTTCGTCTTCGGAGAAAATCGAAGTTTCCTAGTATAATATAATACTCTGCATAAATTTCAATCTCTCAACAAGATTATTTTTGAAAGCAGTTTGGTAAGATGTGCGTTTTTAAATGTAGATCTATATTTTGTATGTTACCTGACCAGGTTAGGTAATTACTTAGAAAACTTAGGTAGGTACCTAATTAATTCTTAGATCCAAGACGTGTTTTTTCGGCTCTATGGTGTGATCGATAAGCGAGCGTGCAGGACTTTTCTGAATTTCTAACTTTGCATTCGAACTTAGCATCATCACTTGACCTGCTAAGTGCTAACCACCAGGTAAGTATCAACAAGTAGGTATGGTATTATGGCAAAAAGTTATCAAAAACATTTGTTTTTTTTAGTCTTGATTATTAACAACACAAACTAATGTTACGTAATTATACCTACTCAAGTGTTAAACGATTTGGCGTCTCATAAACTAGTCAAAGGAATTTGAGAAACAAAGCGTTTGAGTAAGTCGTTGGAGATGCAAAGCGCACGGCGCGCGAACGCGGACCGCGCAAACAATCGCCATAGTAATAACCGTAACGAGTTCAGCCTGATCCCGTTTCCATCTGTATTGTGTCGCGTCCAGCCGACCACGCAACGACCTAAAGCTCACTTTACCACTAATTCTTAAAATAAACCTATTTTCCATTCAATGAATTTCAAGTAGATCCACCATTTTTTGTGTTCCATAGGTACTCTATAAGTAAATAAAAATTATTTCAAAAAAACCGACTTCCAAATCTATACTGTAAAGTAAAAAAATATTTTGATTTCTACACACTATGTTGTAGGAAGTCGGTTTTTTGGAAATAATTTTTATTTTTAACTTTTTTGAGTCAGGATTAAGGATTTTGAGTCAGAATTTTTTATGGGACCACCACGAGAACTTCCTATAAGGACTGAAAAATAAAATTCAAATCGGTTCAGAATCCACGGAGATATAGGTGCTCCGACATACATACGCGCCGAATTGAAAACCTCCTCCTTTTTTGGAAATCGGTTAAAAATCGGAACATTCATGGTAACATCTCGGCGTCTATCCGTCTGTGCGTCTGTCAGTCTGTCACAGACATTAACTCGTAAATTTGTAATGCTGAAGAGAATAGTTTTAACCGATTGCCTACTTTTGAAAAGTTCAGACACTTTTATTGGTCAATAATGGTTAATAGACAATTGATTTTCCTAATTTTCTATTTTTTTTAATTTTTGTATTTAAAAATAAACTAGTACATTCTTAGATACTTTTTTTGCAAGACACAGTGTCAAATATAAAGCAATGATGAAGTCAGGTTGGAGCGCACTTGACAAAAAGATGCATAACGAATTGGCCTTAGATGGCGCAGCATCACAAGCAGAGTTTTGAAAAGTACCTAATGTTTTAAAATCTGGTTATAATTTTCATATAGCTCTACCCAAGAGTATATCCATTACCTACTCTATCAGTTTTTTAGTTTTATGACACAAATATCCCATTAAAATAAAGCGTTCAACACGCACCAAGGACTCGCATTTACTCGCTCGACAGCGTGCATTTTAGCAATGTTTATTTCTGTAATGTTGAAGTCGAACAGTTAAATCTTCGAGTCGGTGTGTCAATGATATGCCAGGCGCGCGAACTGAGCCAGATAATGGAGCTCTACCTTTTGTCTACAAACTACCTCGGTGTGAAACGGCTTACGCTCGCAACGCAACAGAAATAATGAGTTTCTCCTTTATAAACAAAGTTATAACTAACCTTGCCCCGTTTTGCAGAAAACCGTTTCAGATAACAAAACAGTAGGTAGGTACCTACCTATTAAAACGTAGATACTAGAGAAATCTTGTTTTGTAACGTTCATCGTGAAAACCGATATCGCAACTCCTAAAAGTGCACAAAAATATCCCTAAAATATCTTTCCAGTTTAAACGTCGTCAGAGACCGGTTCGCAAAACAACCAAATGATAAGGATTCCCTCCGTTCCCGTGTTAGATTTATATTGTCGCAATGAAATTCGCCCTACAAGTAGGTACCTATAATGATCTCTTAAGTTCAAATCAAGTTACGTAAAAAAATGTAAGTTTTCCTTAGTGCCTTCATATACAGTCCTCTCAAAACAATTTGTTGGAGTTGAAATAGGCTGTACCTACCAACAAGTCAACCAAGATATCGAATAATTTCAGTTAGACATCAAGTATAGCTACATAATGTGCAAATAATTCGAGAGCATCATTATTCTAAGACAAGCATTGCCTAGTTTATTTTCTCATAAATTTCAGAAGATCAAAGATATTCATCCACATATTATTGTTATTCATGATTTTTATCAGCAACGATGACAAAAACATATTTATTTTCTTTAATGACCCCCGAATACTGAAACGCTTCTATGATCGTCTCTACTTACGTTGACTCAAGATTAAAATGATTGATCTGTGATTTTCTGCCCATTTAAAATCTATCAAAAACTGTCAGCGGGGAAAACTCACAGCATTTGTTATTTCCTTTAATGTAGAATTTTAGTACGTTATTTCAGAATCAGGCTGCTAGACTTAGGTCTATGTGCTAGACATTCTTATTTGAATTAAAGTAGGGTTGAACAGGCAGACAGACAACGAAGTGATCCTATAAGGGTTCCTTTTTTCCTCTAGAGGTACGGAACTCTAAAAACAAATGAATCGCAAGATATTTTCTGTACCTATAGTAAGAGCATATAGCATTCAGCGCAGTAAACATAATATCAGACGCGAATCTTAACTGTTGTGATTGATTGTTTAGTAAGTATTAAAGTATGTTTGTTTATTTACAACTTTAATATTGACAACCGTGGAATTTTCGTCCGAGATTAGGTTAAGACATCTAAAATTTTACTCTTATCTATCTAGCGATAACCAGGTGTCGTGATATTAATTTTTAAAAGTTATCTTATCAACTCTGGACTTGCTAGCAAACATCTTATACTAACAAGTAACGCCAGAAGTGTTTCACGAGTTATACTCAAAAGCTAGCTTAAGGACAGCATAATAATATTGTTATAAAGCACTTGTTTTATTTAGGTATATTTAAATAGATATCGTCTATCGTAGGTATATCTAATCGGAAAGCCGTTATTGGTTTAAATTTTCAAGCGAAATTGTAATTTTTTTCCAGTCTTCAACAGTTGGTTTGTGACAAACTCTACAAACTCAGGCGTGTTACCTACTAATAAAAGCATCTCAGCTTGTCACTGAACTGATATTAAAATAGATTTTTATGCACTATCGCTGTCGGTCAGTAAAATTTTCCCGGTAACAGGAAAAAACAAGAGCAAAAAATTCTGGTTTGATATAAAGTAGTAATTAAAAATTGGTTTTCTCATTTGCGACGCGTTGTAGATAATATAGAATCGTAATATCTTGTAGTATGTAAGTCCTTTGAAAGGACTTACCTATTATACAATGTCCTTCATAGTACCTAACAACCGCTGATGTGACGTCCCGTCCGCCCCAAATACTTAAAGTTCCTTTTTCTCTAGAGATCCCCCTAGTATCTCCGCTCAAGTAGCTTTTGGCACCACGCCATAAGTAGAAAACAGTAAAAATCACGACACAACTATGAATATAATATAATAGATCTTTAAGAAAATATCTTAGGAGAGTTTATTTGTTTTCGATTCCACTTGTTAACCTACTACATAGCTTTGTTTTGTGTAAGCAATAATTTAGGTAGAGTTTGATAACTGGGTACTCGTAATTTATCTACCAGATAGTTGAATGAATCGTTTACGGCTGTATCTACTTTAAATAGATGGATGGCCCTATTATTGGATGAAATATATTTTCGCATTATCATTGATATATCGGCCTAGATAACTCCAAAGAAGAACATAGTTGGCATAGATGTAGGGATCAAAGTGCAGCGTGGGCGAACGACCCAATACCGCGAGCGGATCGCCACTTGCGCACGCGCACCGGACCTTTCATTACAATTAACGTTAGCGCAATTAGTTTGAACTACACATTTAAACGTGTATGTTTATCGCATGCCTGATAAATTACAACGTGATGAGGAAAAGAACGTAGGCAACAGTAAAACGCCAAATAATTTCATCCACATTTCAATTTATGGACCCAGAATTATCCTTATGGGAACTTGGACTAACAATAATTTTTGCCGTAGGATTGGAATAAAACAATTTTTTTTTAATTCTTTATATATTTGAAAATATTCTTTACTTACAGTTAATTGCCAATTAGATGTTTTTAATACAGATTTTGCAATTGCAATTCAAAGGGCCGGTGCCGCGCTCTATGTCGGTATGGTACGTACATACCTACGTGAAATTGAGGTTATGTTATGATAATTGTTTAGGACAAAAACCGGCTAACAACTTGGTACTAAAAGTCATTCATAATACGGACGAATTTCGCTTGGAGGTGGTACAAGTCAGAGCTGCCGAGGAAGCTGCGCGCGCAGCCGGCATGGCCGATACCGCACACTTGACTGCCAATACACCTTGACATCTTAACTGAATTACTGCATCTAGCTATATTAACGCGTTTCCGACACCTTAATTGCCGCCAGTTATCATCTCCGACCGATATCATCATGAAAACAAAACACGCCATCCACCGTTAACGTAAAGTTTTGAACAAGGCGAATCAGCTGATTACCAAACTTTTCCCGATGTTTATATTTTTATGAGCGAACGATTTAACACTGAATGCGGACCGCATTTTCCGTTCGTTACAGTTTTACACCGAGACGCAGATCTGTCGTAATCTAAGTGGGCGATCAGCCATCGCCGTCGAGTGCATCGGATGCACTTCCGTCGGCGGCGCACACCGAGCGCGGCCGGTGTTCGACTTGCGTACCTGGACTAGTCTGCCAGCTGAGACCTCCGATGAACATCTTCCTGCAAGATAAACATGATGGTTAGATGCCGTTACCGGAACGGAACGAGTTCACTGATGCACATGGAGCGACACGTACCCCGGGTCGTTGGGCACCTCGGCGGGGCTGTGGGCCACATCCTGATTCTGGGTTTCCATGGATTTGAACGCCGGCGGCGTGGGGCGGGCCGGCGGACGCACTACGACTACGAGCTAGACGACGCGGCGAGTACGACTCCCGGAGTCGCTCGGTTACACTACCGACTACCGGCACGAGACTGCCGCGGCCGGCGCCGGGCGCACCCCGCGACGCAGCGGCCGCCGCGCCCGCCGCCCCGCCGCTCCCGCGCCGCCGCCGCATCGATTCATTCACTCCGTACACAATTATTCATACGGGCCGCGCGAAGGATGCGAGCGCGCTCGTCACCACCACGTGAGCGCGCGACACGTGCTCGCCCCCGCCGCACCGCCAGCGCGCGCCCCGCGCCGCCCCGAGCACGCCCACCGCGCGCCGCCACTGACCCACCCCCACGACCCACGCGACAAACTGTACTTTAGGAATATTATTTGATAAACACGACCCACGCGACAAACCTATACAAATATTATTTGAATTTATAAAAATTAAATTTTCTCAACTGTAAACACTCGATAACAATAACAAACAAAACTTATTGAACTTCATAAAAAATACCACTTACCTAGGTAGGTACTTTACGAGTCATACACACTTGAATTTTGGGTAAAATAAATAAAAAATATAGGTACGACATCTACGCCTGAAATCTGAATGGCTTCTCAATTATTTTAACGGCCGCACGAAAAAAATATTTTAACTCATCACAGAAAAAATTGGTACTATGTAAATTTTTTATTATTACTACAAGTACTTTAATGGAATCAAACTGAAAATAGGTATTTATATAGGTAGGTACCACGAGTAGATTATAACACAATTTCCACAGCAGAAGCACGTGTGAGTGTGAAATAAAGCCCAAATATCTGCTACGCGCTACACGACCTCTACGCAGACATAGCGGGCTACGTGCGTAGACCTTGAAGATAAACTATTAATACTATTAAAAACACACGCGCATCACCTTTTGCTACCTGTAAAATATTTACTAAAAATACTGTTACAGCAACTTGGATATAAGATATTTATCTACATATTGAAACCAGATACTCGTAGATGTTCACATCTGACTGAAACACTTTTGTTTCAGTATTAAGAAAGGTTCTAGGTATTTAGTATTCTGTGGTATTATGCAGAATAGATGTTGATTTTGTATAACATTTTTTTTTAATCAACATTTTTAATAGTATAGTCGTACAGAAAAGTTGTTCTGTACTACGTACAGAAGATACCCTTAAGAATTTATTAGTAATTTTACCCCACATATATCTACTTCAAATAATAAATAGTGGATAGATTGATTTTTAGTAGATGCCCTTGACCAAAGTAGAAGTATATGTGATACAAATCACGTGGTTATGCAAACATACAATTTTGACCATAAGGTTATTTACCATATATTTTGAATTATGTATTTCACGTGTTTTAGATATTATTATTATTAAAATTCTTTATTGCTTAAACAAAAGGAATACACAAAGGACATTTTTACAACATTATAAACAAAAGGCGACCTTATCACTAAAGTGATCTCTGCCAGGCAACCCACATGAATGGACCGTACTTGCTGTGAGACGGGAAACCGCATGAAATAAAACATAAATACATAAACGTACATTCTAATAGATATTACATAAAATTTATGTCACCTTAATATAATTATTAAATAATAAATTTAAAATCATATAAAAGTTTAAATACCTTTTTTAAATGAATATTTAAATTGCATCTAGACACTCAAATAAATGACAACATTATTAATATCATCAAAGGACTTGACCGGTGGAACTATGGCAGCTTGCCTAGGTGTCAAAAATCAATGTTCGGCAATGATTTCTTTATTATTGTAATTGTAATATTTCACTGTTTTCAGATAAAAAAGTTTCAGTAGTCTGAAGGCTCGGAAAACTGCGAAAATGAACAAAAAAAGTTTCACCAAAAGACTGCTTTCCCACACTAGATGGCGCTATTTATTGTGTTGAGCGAGTCTAAAAAAATTTTTCAAGTATTATTTCTTTATTATTGTAATTGTTATATTTTATAGTTTTCAAATAAAAAAGTTTCAGGAATCTGAAGGCTCTGAAAACTGAGAAATTAAATAAAAAAAAGTTTCACCAAAAACTGCTTTCCCACACTAGATGGCGCTAGTTATTGTGGTGAGTCTAGAAAGTATTTTTAAGTATTGCTCACTACTTTTTGTTAACAAGTTCAACTATTCGACCACAGATGGCAGCATATGCAATGTGAAAGGGCGTTCCTTTAAACGCAGTATTTCAAAATGCTTTGTTCGATCTATTAGTTTGAGACTTGTCAAAAAATAAAAATAATTATAAACAAAACATACATTTCCTTTTCATTACTATTTAATTGATCAAAAATAAATCATTCATAATATAATGACTATGGTACTTAAATGGTATTCATGTAGGGTTACAAGATTATTATTAGGCATGGATATAATGGAACGTCAAAATGGAGTAGTGCTTAAAGAGGAAAGCGGACGCTCAAGATTTAAACAATAAACGTACTGTTTTTTTTGTCATTTGAACCCTGACCTTATTTGGAATAATAAATCTATAATAATTTCGTTTTGAATTTTTAAACTTTACTGTAAAAACGGAAATCCTGTGCATTGTCCCGAATCGGAGGGCAATTACTGGTCATGTCCTTTCATCATCACATATAGAATAACCATCATGATTCCAATTACGGAGTTTGTTTAAGGTATCTATACCAGCTTTGCTTTAAGCTATTGATATTTTTTTGTTTAAACCCTACCTATCTCAAACATCAAGCGATACAAGTTTGCAATCTGAGTATTTGAGCAAACCGATATTAAGTCTAAAAACCCTGAAAAGGATGAGCAAAACTTTGAAAAACTAATTTTCACGACACCTCTATATGAATTCTTGATCCTTCGTGATCGATCGCATACCTTGGGGGCAATTGCGCAGCGCACATGCAATCATAATGTTCAAAAATTTATTATCAATGGAGGATGCATTTGGAGTGAAATCATAGTCGTGCTGTTCATTTTTCCAGCCACTTGAGACTACTAAGTACAAATAGAGTTGCTATTATATTGCAACTCTATTTGTACTTGTATTTGTTGCTATGCTATGCGAGGGCTAGGAAGGTCACCCATGCGATGTACCGACCAAATTAAGTCGGCTATTAGCGGTTCACTGCACGAGTGTACCAGGCTGTCAGCGAGCAGGGAGAAGTGGTGGATACTCGTGAGGCGCATTACATCTGCCACTAACGCCGTCACTTCGTGATGACCACGACCACTCTGTCAAGAGTGTAACGACGAAGAAGAATTAATTTATGGGCTTGCGGCGGTAATCGGCATACGATATCAGCTGAACGTGTTACTTGTAATGCGAGTTTTATACGATTATGGACTTTTATGTAAACACTTTAATTTTCTTTACCGTATGTAAAACGCACTGCAGTGCGTTTGATGCGAATCAACGCGTCATTTTACCACTTCCGTGTTCAATTAATGTCTTCGGGCTAAGCGATAATGGGATATTAAAATCGACGGTACAGCGATAGCGATTGCGTTGTCCAACAAACCCCTGCACATTTTCGTCCGAACACGAGTCAAAGCAATAACTTTGGATTAAATATGGGAATAACTACTTTTGGGAATGTAGTTATAATATATTCGTATCATAACAATCTGAGTTTTTTAGCCCTTTGTTTGTGCAATAAAGGATTTAATATTTTATTATGCACTAAGTGGTCTCAAGTATTTAGGATGAAAGAAAATATCAACTCACGGAGACGACGCAGACGACCATAAATCCCGCCCCGCATATAATCCTTTGTTTAGTTAGTTATTAACTGTTATAACAAAACTATTAAGAACAAACTACATACTAAAGTTCGAGTAGTATTTTCTTAGTCCTTTCGTCTGCGTAAACGTCTACTGATATTATGACCGTATAGAAATATATGATATTTGACGTTTATATCAAATTATTCAGCATATATATGTATGCTGAATAATTTGATATATGTATATGTACTTTTTGTGTGAATATTAAGAAGTAATAAAAAACTTTTCATGATCCATCTAAGTTTAAATGTATTACACAGCCACAATATTTGAAACGACTTATATCTTATAACAAAAAACATAATAATCGAGTGAACACAAAATATGTTACCTATAGTAATTTATAATACCCCGAAGTTACGGTTTTATGTACGGACGGACACCGAGGATATTCCTTGTGTGTTCTGTTTATACTATTCAATATGGAAAAGTTAAAATAACTGCTAACCATTTGCAGTTAGAGTAGCTGCTAGTATTACGCAATTTATTGAAGTGAAACTTCTTTAGAATAGCTGTGATTTGAAAACTCAACGAAACTAAAAAGCGACACTAAAAAGAGACAAACATATTCATAAAATAGGAGAGAGAAGAGAATGATACAGAATACAAGTTATACTCATTTATCTCATTACTTTACTTTACAGGCTACTTTTCTGAAGTTTCACTTCTGCCGTGTGTGAATTGCACACAGACACATTTTTTTATAGTCAACAGAAAATATAGCATGAAAATATGTGCCTCGGGGTATATTACTGTAAGAGTATAATTAGTACATCGTTTTGTTTTAATTACTTTGAAGTAATTAAAACAATTTATTTTATTGTGTATGTAACAAATATTATAGTAATAAGTTAATATAATGAAAACAACAAATACCTACACGATGAGTTTTTGAGTCGGGCATCGAATGGCAGCTATTCTATATTCTATAGGTACCTCTTGATTACATTTAAGTACTAAAAGTTGTCCTATCCTAAAAAATCCGTAGTACACAATTTCACGTCATTTCATACTTCATACTAATATAATAATTAATACGATAGTGTGTTTGTTGGTTTGTCCTTCAATCACGCCGCAACCGAGCAACGGATCGACAGGATTTTTTGCATGGATAGAGTTGAAGACAGAGTGATATAGGCTGCTTTTCATACCGGAAAATTAAGGAGTTCCCGTGGGAATTTAAACTTATTCCTTACGGACGAAATCGCGGGCATCAGCTAGTTGTCTGTAGGTTATTCTAATACATAGGAACAGTTATTTTTTGTAAGTCTCTATGTACATTTTAGGCCTTAACTGTTATAACTTCATAAACTGTACTACTATTTCAACAATAAATTCACGTCTTAATACTTTGAAGGAACCTGAACTTGATTTAAAGTTTTAATAACCTAATTAGTACCTCAACTTAATTTCCAATATATATTAAAGAATTTTTTTCAGAATAGGCTTGCGCTTGACGACAAATATGCTTATACAAAGCAATGATGAGGTCTAGATTAGAGCGCGCTTGCTTAGAAGATGCCTATTCACTCTAGCCTTGTAGGTACTTAAGATATACTACGTGGCAGGAAATACATGCTGCTGGAAGAGCATTCCACAGCTTAGCGGTTCGTATCAGAAACGTAGATAAAAGCCTTAAAAAATCATCTTGAGTGTAATGAATGTTATAATTTCTGTGATTGTTGCATTCCGATAGGCGGTACCTCCGAGGGTGATTCCGTAGAATACAGGTGGTTCTTTATAAAACTTTGAATAGATGTGTAAAAATCCTTGAATTAAGACATATTTATGAAACCTAAAATATTAAACCGTAATTATTTATTTGTATGGGTAAATCTTTAATTTTTTTGAATTGAAGCTGCTAGAAGAACCCACTCAAAAACTCACTATATATGACTTAATAACTACATACATTAAGTACAGTAAAACCGCCTTAAAATGATTCGGAACTAATTAGAATTAATTAGGTATTTGACTACTAGTCAAATAAATCCCCTGTTAGTTTTATGTTGAATGTAACTATCGATTGAAGTAAAAAGTGCGTCGAAGTTTGATGATGTCACATATTCAGTATTCCATACAAAATCATGAACACGTTTTGACGCTTCAAAAAAGTTACGGATTTCACTTGTTATCAAATACCCAATTTTCAATAGAATGTCACAAAGTTTATCTGGTGCAGAAAAAATATTAATGTGTTGTCATGTGTTGCAACGCACTGTCTTGGCCATTGACCAATACCGCCCGTGTCTATCAGCCGACACTTATTGTAACACAACACCTACAGTTCGCGCGCGAGGTCCGCAGAATCTTAAGAAATGTTGACGTATTAAGAGAATACGATTTAGTCGATATTACGCGCATTGAATTAATTATGAAATAATAATTCTATGAAGATATTAAGTGCAATAAGGAAGAAAAATATATATAATTTTAATATAATGAACTATACAAAATGAACGTAAAATCTAATTAATCTGTCGCAATCAGTACTTTATGGAATTTAAAAATTATACGCTATTTGCTCAGACAGAAATTATTAAGTATTGTACTATTTATAGTACAATATAACCCTGCTATTGTAATAGTTATTTATGCAACAGTTGTGTAATATGGGGTATTAAAACACGAATGTGGGTTTATCACACGACGCGAAGCGGAGTGTGATAATAGTATAATATGAGTGTTTTAATACCTAATTATCAACAGTTGCATACAAGACTTTATCTACTCCCATGCTATGAATCCTCTAAAACAGATTCTGAAATAGTTAGCTTACTGCTAACATTAAAACATCCAGTCCTAGTAACCTTATATCATCCATTATACTGAGTATAATATACGAATAAACTAAGTAGGTATTAATGAAAGAATTATTTATAGTAGTAGTAATTAACATTTTGTATAGTGCAATTATTAAAATTCACTTGATATTCTTTAATGTTGGAAGGTCCTGATCCCGATGTACTCGGCGGAATATTTATATTTACCACTTCTCTTTTTTGCTTTTTATTTTTCCGGTAGTAGTTTGTTGGAAATGTCTCTTGCAGCGTTTAAAATATCTGGCGGTGTGCTATCAAAATTTGAATCGCTCATTTTTTTATTAACAAAACAATAAAAAAACGAAGAAAAATGGCGGGGAAAATCCTAATAACCTACTTTTTTTTTACAGCGCGCGGCGTTCTGGTAGTGAAACGCGCGTGTATGACAATGTTCTTTTTTTGAAATTCGGATAGATGTTCTTTTTTTGTAATTCATACAGATACCACGCATCGAGCAGATGTGGCTGTCTGTTGAGTAAACCCTTTGCGCAGAGGGGATCGAAAAAAAAACAAAGGAGTCATGTTGTTATGAAATTCAGTACAACATTACATCACCCGTTTGGATGATGTTATGGTTATTAGGACATTGGGTGTTTTAATGTTGGCAATAAGCTAACTGCTTCAGAACCTGTTATAGAGGATTTATAGCATGGGAGTAGATAAAATTAAAAACAGGACTCGATAAAGCGTACTCTCGCGTCACGGTCGGCACTAGTATGGGAGTGTGCGGGGTTTGAAGCGACGGTCGGGGGCGGGGCGCATTCGCCCTTTACCTTAGCCCCCGATTCCTCAAAGCTGTGCGGACTATGCACTACAGTCTCACCAACTTAACTGGCCCGTTGACCATAGTTGGAACTAATTTTTATGACTGTTAAGTTTTTTTTTACTTTTAATATTTATTAGCAACAGTAAATGTGATGCAAAATAGCGACGATGTCACCGGGTCAGATGAGTTTCACCTGCAATCATTACAATTTCAATGAGAGCTACCGTTTTTATGCTCACTAGTCGCCACTGGCGAGTAAGGTCGTAAGTATAGCTGTAAATTCGGTAAACAAGCATACTTTTGACAAAAAACACGTTTTAAAATAGTAAGCACACAGAAACATATTGTACTAATTTCTGAATTCTTCTCCTTTCAACCCGCTTAATTTTGCACTTTATTTTCTTAGTTTCGCTTTCAAAGCACAGAGCACTGACATTCATTGACACGTATCTTACGTCTTCATTTATTAATACATACATTAAATACATTAATGTATGTAAATACAGACGATGATGACGCGCGATAATGGCCCAGTCATAATACCTATTTGACATTTCGGAGACCTCACTCTACCCTAGCGCCTCTAGCGGCGAATTTAAACGCGGTAGCCCCATTGGGAATTTGCCTATGTCAAAAATAAATTATTATTTAGCGATTAATAAATAGAGGACCTGCCAAAAGTCGTAATATCCACGTCCTCTGTTAATGTAATGTTTGTTAACTATTTTACCGATTAAAATATGAAAGTGGCGTTGACTTTTGATAACTTCACAAGCATTTCATACAAAATCACTTCACTTGACTTCAATTCTTAAATATATCAAATATTTTGGCAATGTCGCGTTGAAGGAAAGCACACTGCATACTAAGAGCGCGTTTTAACGTTAGAAAAAAGTTGCTAATATGAATAATTGTCAAACACCCAATTATTTTGAGTGGTATAAATAGCATTCTTATTGCGACAATGTATTTTGACCTATGAAAATGACGGAACGTGTTACCCAATTAGGTATTAGAGGTGACTGCGATCGTAACACTGTAGCAGTCAATTTTAACGTAATAATGTCCCTCATTTAATTGAGTACTAGGTACTACCGACAAAGATAACTCTATACGTACATATATCGAGCGGAAAAAGCCATTGCCACGCCAACAACACAGTATTTTGTCTACACCTTAACAACTAAGTTTCCAAGAAGCTTGAACACTGCAAAAATACTTCAAGATTATTGTTAATTTCATGGGGATATCAAAAATATTGCAGTATTCAATATTATTGAATAATAATTTTATCATAATTCACTTTATAAATTAATATAGATTATGCAATATATTGTATTTGTTTACTTTTATCGGCTTGAATTGATTTAAGGCCGTCACAAAATTAAGCACATTTTTGTAATATCGTGTGTCATGAATAATCGCTCAACAATATCAACCTTAATATCTAGATAAAATCTATATAATAAATAGATAAAATAAGCTGTAGAAAAATAAATCACCTAATCAGATTTGAAAATATACATTTTAATATAAATTAAGGAAGTCAAAGTCAAGTTAAGTCTTTGAAGATTCACAACCAGTGTTTAAAATAACAATGAATTTTTCCACATACAATACAACAGTAAAGCGACACACAGCCAAGCCACAAAATAATACAAGATTTAGGGACGTCCAGCATAATATTTTCATCCTTGTAAACTTTTAACTACAGGGAATATAATATACATCCCAACTTAGAAGTTACATAGACGTTTCCTTATCTCCAACCACAGACAATCGCTCATTTTTTATGCATATCATTATATGTGGTTCACAGGTGCAAACGCAGTGATATCTACATAAAATAAATTTTGCGAAGAATTGATATAAGATAGCTGTTCGACTTTCAAGTACAGTACTAATTTAATCGTCTTTAAGTATGAATATGAGACTTCTAAGATGTGTTGTATTACATATTTTACAGCTATAACATAAGTATAACTTTATTTCTCTTATGTGGTAGTCCTCGTAAAAATACTGAATTAATTTTTATAACCATTTTTGTACGTACATATATAGAGTTAGTTAGATCATAATCTAACTCGCGAAATTGCAAACTATAAAAAGATTACAATTTAACGCATTATTTTTCGGTAAATTATAATCTGTTAGTTATATTAACTCAACAGAACCTAAGTGCCCGGCCGCAGGCCGGGCACTACCTGATTATTTATGTCGAACCCTAACCTAACCTAAAAGAAACAGGCAAGAAAACGTAAATACAATGAATATTTCAAAAATTGACCGTAAGAGGGGACATATATATGTCACCGTAAGATTGTAAAAACCGTTAGATTATAATCTAACTCGCGAAATTGTAAACTGTCATGTTAAACGTTAATACAAATATTCATTGTATTTACATTTTCTTGTCTGTTTATTGTAGGTTAGGTTAGGGTTTGACATAAATAATCAGGTAGTGCCCGGCCGCAGGCACTTAGGTTCTTACAATTTACCGAAAAATAATACGTTAAATTGTAATCTTTCGACAGTTTGCAATTTCGCGAGTTAGATTATAATCTAACGGTTTTTACAATCTTACGGTGCTCACAAGCTATGAACAAACATTGAAAAATATCTAAGAAGTTTTGGGTGCCTGCCCAATTTTGATACAGCCATTAGCGTACGGATATTAAAATTTTTAAAGCTAGTGTTTGTATAAACTAAGCATTTTATAATGGCTGTAATAAGCCTAAACAAATCAACACTAAATAAATAAAACCATTGCTGGCAAACAATAAAAATCAACAAAAAAACAACATAATATAAAAGCCAAATTGCACCAAAAGCCGTATAAGCATTAGAAAAAATAAATAATAAAGCAGTCTTTTCGTCAAACAGGGTCAGTCGTTAAAGCTTAAAAATTGCCAAAAGCATTAATCTATTATTGCCACAATAGAAAAATCATACGCCAACATAAAAAATAAAGCTCATAAGAAGCTAAAATTATGAAAACTTTTAAGAAGCAAATAAAATGTAACTATTTGCATTTTGCAACATCGGACGCAATTTTTTTTTTGTAGTGAGATAAAGCTATTTTGGTGCAGTTTATGAACATCAGTTATCTCTGCTGACACAAAGATTGAATGATTGAATGATGACCCAATTACAATTTGTAAAACATTGTTTTTTTTAAACGCTTATTGAAATACATTACTTTAAAAATATCGTATGAAGCAATAAAATAAAACCGGTCAAATGCGAGTCATTCTCGCATAAAGGGGTCCGTATCACCACAGAAAAAATATTTTAGTAAATAACAAGAAAAATGTCATAACAACACAAACTGGTTGCACCTGACCTGACAACAAATAAATCACGATTATCGGACTTTTTCCTATATTTGTACTGGGAAGACCTTTCTTCTTGCCAAGTTTCATTTTCTAGGTCAACGGGAAGTACCCGATAGGTTTTTATATTTATTGGCAAGCGTCAAAATATGCAGCATAACTTCTTAATAGCTTCTAAGTCTTAGCTATGTTTGTGTTAAGTGATTGCGTTGACTTAGAAGCTAGATTTTTTTACAGCTCCAAGGGACAGTAAAGATAAGTGTTTGATATTAAGGTGCCAGCGGAGGGTGAATTGCCCATACAAACGTAATACTAAAATGATTCGTAATTCGAGAATATTTCCACCAGATTATGCGATTATTAAGATTGAACTTGTATTTATCTAGGCCCCTGGATAATTATGTTTTCAAAATATTTTCCCAAAATTAAATGTAAGCGCATAGCGTTTTGTTTGTTTTTACGACATGAATGACATGTTTTCTCCTTATTTGTATCATATTAAAACCGACGATATGTTACGTACTAATTGACCAGGAGCATAGCCTATATTGTCAAGTTCCCGAATAACAACACGAAGTGAAAAACACAACAAGTTATCATTCATCATTTTTAGTATTTACGGAACCAGACTAAACGTATAACAAATTCTGTACGCTCATATTGCTATCGCGTTTGCACGCGATCATGTGTCATCAGCCAAATAGAGATAGCAATATACCGGTAAATTTATATTTGCGGGTTGAATAGAAATTGCGAGCGGCGATCACCGGCCTCTTAATTACAATTTAATACCTCCACGCTTTCCCGAGAAAAAGGTGGTTGACAGACAGACACTGACAGACAGACAGATAGACGGACGGAGTGATTCTGTAAGGGTTCCTTTTTTCCTCTTGAGGTACAGAACTCTAAAAATGAACGCTGCAATGATATGAAACAATATATAACTTACTATACTAACTATTTAAGTTTTAAATAAAGTTCCAAAAAATTCCAAATGCTAGGAGAATTCAGACAAACAGAACACTTCAAAGTATGTCTTGAAAGATGACTTAAAATAATAATTATTACCATTTGATTATGCTATCAGTCAAATAAAGCAAAGCTAACTTATCCTAACTATATCTTATTAATACTTTCTGAAAAATAAATACAAAACAATAAAGCTTTATACTTATGTTACAAATATACCTCATTATGGTACCAACATAAACAATTATACTCTAATATTATGATTCATTAATACTGTTGATAAATATTAACTTCTACAGCCTTAAATAACATAAAACTTAACGTAACGTAAATATTGTAAGTCCATATAAATTACTAAATTACTTACGGAATGGAATATGTATTGTTGAAGTAAAACTTCTGTACGCACGCTTGACTTGGGGAGTAAGCTTGTGAATGCGTGACGAGAGCGTTACGAAAACTGAGATCGGGCGAGGCGAACGGAAGTAAAGAGGGAACGGAAGTAAACAAGTTATAAGCGGTGGTAAGTGCAGTGTAATAGCGACGCCAAAAATGAACGCCCACGCTAACCCTTACCACAGAGCCCGGTGAAAAGTGCAGTGTAATAGGGCTATTAGTGAAGATAGAAAGAGGGAGAGAATTACGTTTCATATATTACTGTAGGGGCGAGAGAGAGAGGTGCGAGCACACATTTTCTTTCTCTCTTTCTTCTCTTTCTCTCATAGCCAGTTAGAGAAGTTTTACTTCAGTCGTGTGGTCTAAAGCACACTCGTTTTTATTACTAACGACTGGCACACACCAAAGTATCGCAGATGCAATGCGTTGCGTATACGTGCGTCGCGATTTGTAATGTATGAATATGATACCGAGACTTCACACTGAAAGTAACACACACACACATTTTCACAACATTTAAATACAATCTATTAAGTAACGACAATGTCACAACCTACAATAAAATAAACTATTTGTCTTAGTAATAGGGTCCCGTTGGCACCCTATAAACTTTAACTTTCTTTCAAGGAATAAACCGTTTTCCCTAATACTTGGTTAGTCTCATATGTACTCCTATGGACATAGTTACTTTAAAGATTCTCACTAAGACCATATTATGGTCATTACAAGCTAATTGATCAGGTAACATAAAGAGGTAGATACAATTATCATTTATGCAATGTTTCTTTTTTCAGCACTAACAAGTTCTATTTATCATTAATCTACAACTAACAACTTCTCAATAAATAAAGCAAACAAAACATTTGTGACTGATACGAAAACACATACAAAAAATACACTGAGATCAAAACTGTCGTAAAGAACTGGAATGCGATATATTACTTTCACTTTTTTTTAGCCTGTGCGTTTTCAGCGTTAGAAGCCAACAAAGCAGACAGAGTGGCATGAGTAGCGCTTAAGTTTCCAGATGTTGGGCAAACAATATTGGCCCCATTGTGATTCAATATACCTCCACTTGTGCCCGAACTAACAATGGTAACGTTGGGCGGTGGAGTAGCTCCGTTAGCGAAACCAGTGGACAACACCTTTTGGGTGTTATGCATCATAAAAGATTTTGTGGCACCCGAGCTGCCTAGAGTCAAAACTTTTTTCAGCATAACTGAGGAGTTGCAAGCGTTGTCAATCATGTCTTTGGTTGTAGAAATGCTGTCAAAGTCAGCGGACGAAGCTGTGATCAAAGTGCTCTTTGGGGTGGTCGTGTGCAATATGGGCCTTACACCCGTTACGTTGAACGAGACGCCCGAAGTAACAGCGCTGCGGCTAAAGATATTCTTTGAAACGATAGCGTTGTGAAGGATGTTGCCTGTGGGGAAAGATTTGGAGGAAACATTGACATACTGGGCGGGCGTCCCGATTAAGGTGGCGTTAGATGTTCGCGTTCCGAAGCCGAAGATCGTACTGGCCGTCCCTTGGGACATGACCGTGCTGATTGTGCCGGATTTTGTGTTGATAGGGATACTGTAACAAGGAAACTATCGTTATTTTATCATATTACAACTAAAGCTCTTCAAAGGGCGGATAAACAAATGTCTCAAAAGCCAGCAACGCATTGGCAGTTCCTCTGTTGCTGCAAATGTTCATAGGCGGCGTTAATCACTTAACATCAGGTTTTCCTTGTTTAATCGCTATATATATAAATTTATACATATATTTTAAAAAAACCGGGATTATTAAACGACAAATTCAATTCAAATGTTTTTTATTCAAATAAACTTTTACAAGTGCCTTTGAATTTTCGTCAAATGATTCTACTGCTTGTTCGTAATGCCATTCCTACCGAGAAGAACTAGCAAGAAACTCTCAATATATTTGTTGTAGTACAGACTTTATTCAACAGTTAACTCATATCTGCCTATTGAGAATAACGAATTTGCTCTATCCATCGAATATGTACTATCTAGTCGTTTATCTGAGGATTGAAAAATCGACCCTAAGACTTGTTAACTGATTGATAACTGAGAATGCCACTGGTTCATAGCTAGTTGTTGTATGACACACAAATAATTAAATGCTTACCCTCGAATCATATGAGAGTTGGACCCAGGGATACTCTGTATAGTGACAGTGGCTTGCGGCACATGATGTATGGTCCTATGTTCAGTGTGCTGCACTCCACTGCTGGTGTAGTAGTGGACAGTGCTGCCAGTGATACGGGGAGGAGAACTTACCCTCGAATCATATGAGAGTTGGACCCAGGGATGCTCTGTATAGTGACAGTGGCTTGCGGCAGATGATGTATGGTCCTCTGTTCAGTGTGCTGCACTCCACTGCTGGTGTAGTAGTGGACAGTGCTGCCAGTGATACGGGGAGGAGAACTTACCCTCGAATCATATGAGAGTTGGACCCAGGGATGCTCTGTATAGTGACAGTGGCTTGCGGCAGATGATGTATGGTCCTCTGTTCAGTGTGCTGCACTCCACTGCTGGTGTAGTAGTGGACAGTGCTGCCAGTGATACGGGAAGGAGAACTTACCCTCGAATCATATGAGAGTTGGACCCAGGGATGCTCTGTATAGTGACAGTGGCTTGCGGCAGATGATGTATGGTCCTCTGTCCAGTGGGCTGCACTCCACTGCTGGTATAGTAATGGACAGTGCTGCCAGTGATACGGGGCGGAGCGGCTAAGTGCGCCACTGGGACACTGTGTACCATGCCACTGGTTGTTGATGCCACTGTTATGCATTTAGTGTTTTGGTTTCCTGTGAACTAAAAATTAAAAAGATTAACACGATTTATGAAGCATCCATTGAAAGTGGGAAACGTTATATGAATAGCTGCAATTTAAACTCATTCCTAGCGAAATAAATGCACATAATATTTCATAGAAACAATAGAACAAGAGATCGAATAATCTAAATCGATAATGCCAGCGGTGTTTAACAAAACCATACAAAAAGTTCCAAGTTTACTTTTCTTTTGAAAAATTGTCTTTAATACATTGAAGGAAGAGCCGGTCGTCCGACAGCAAAATGTGTTCAAAATAACATTATTGTATCATGACAATTAATTATTAAATTCGTTTTCTTTGCAAAAATATATTTTTGTAATACTTACATTATTCGTGTTTAGTGTTGTTCCCAAATCGAATTCGTCACCAACGAGAGTAATCGTATCCGGGTTAGCTCCAGTCAGTTTCTCGATAGTTTTCCTAGCATCGGCATCGCTCTCGATGTTGCCCAAATTACGGCTTAAAAACTCGATATCGGCCTCCAACAAGCCTTCCACAAGATTTTGATCATCATCTGTTTGTTTGCAAAGATCAAATGCATCATCGTTTTCCAACTTGATGTCCTCTACTTTGATCGCATCAACATTTATATCATCGATATTTTCGACTTTAATTCCATTAACATCTAAGCCATCTACTTCGTCTACTTTTATTTCGTCCAAATCCTCCATTTTTATACCGTCAACTTTAATGTCATCTATGTCCTCATCTTTAATATCAGCAAAATCTGTATCTTCTTTCATGAGTTGATCATCAGCAAAATCTCTCGAAGTATCAGAGTTTGTCATGTACTGACTCGCATTAAAATTAGCTGAATCGAAATCGTCGTGAGCTTCTAACTTTATGTCATCGATTTTGAATTTGTCTTCTTGAGCACTACTTGTAGATGGCTGAGGACTATCTGCGTTACTACGGTCTCCACTTAGAGCTCTCTTTAATACGTATGCCTTTATTTTTCTCAACATAAACGGAGGTACTTTAAATCCTGTTAATTCGCCCAACAAAGGCAGAGAGCTGTGTTTATACGCGTCACTGGTAGCAAGTTCTTCAATGTCTTCTAACACCTAAAATAAATAAATGCATCTCTGAGGATTCTACAAGTTCAAATACAACATTCTCCATTCTCCTACAAGCTGAACAGTGTTGTTTTTCATAGATTACTAGTTAAATCTTGGGCTGGACTTGTTAAAACTTGATTATACTAACATAAAGATGTATTATTAAATAATTCGAATATTAAAATCACCTTTAAAAGTGAAATATTTCATTCTAGTTAGGTGGCGATAACAATCACTAACTGAAAATGGAAGATATGGGTTCAAACGCAATCTATGGTCTGAGAAGTTTCCTATTACTATTAAAGATGATGCCCGCGAATTCATCCGCGTGAATTAAGATTTTTTTAAATCCAGTGGCTCAGTTTTCCGGGATAAAAACTAGTCTATTTGACTCTGTAGGTTTTTAAACTATATCCATGAAAAAAATCGCTTCGATCCGTTGCTATTTTGCGGCGCGGTTGGATGACAAACCAACAAACAAATACACTTTCGCATTTATAATATGGATAGTGATGGATGTGAAAAGTAATTCGGTTAATTATCATCATCACGTCTTATACTTTGTAAACGTGACGTTCAGAAGGTGTACTGTAGAGGTAGCAATTCTGAATAAATATATACTATACATATTTTTTTTTTGAATTTAATACATATCATACCATAATATACGTCTTGCCTCCCACAGCATTGACAAGATTGTGTGTGGCGATCCATTCCTTATCAGCGGTATCGGCTGGGTATCGCGGCAAACCGGCGTGTCTTGTGTAAAGCCGTCCACGCGAATTACCAAGTCCTAAAACCTGGAATACCAATGGATGGATTTAAGTTATTTCCGCTCTGCACCCAATTCGAAGCAGAGATATCTCGACCCGAAGTAGCCGTAATACTAGATCCGACTTTCATCTTCCGAAAAATATTTCCAAATCGGAGCATTGTTCACCGACTTGCGCACTGCATATACAGTACATATACATTGCATATGCATGCAATACGCAAGCAACATCCGCCGAAACGGACGCAGTGTAAAATTCAACGACAAACGAATTCGACCTGAGTTTTCTAGATATGAAATATCTCGATTTCGGATCAGATGCACTGCGCAAAGGCCCTGAGTTAGAAGTTTTTAATAGCCCAGCTGTGGACTCAAGTAAAGAGTTGATTTGATAGGATGCAATGATTCAAAAATGTGCTCCATATATTTTCGCGAAAATACGCTACTAGAAAGCTGGGTGCGGGTTTCGTACAAATAGGGCGCAGCACATGCCAGCACCATATTCTAAGGAGGTAATATGTTCTTTCCTATAACTTGTTCGACTGAAATGACTAGAAAGAGCAACTGTGGGGGGAAAGGGACGCGACGTAGGTTGGTGATATTACATTCAAAGGAACAGCGGTGGATCTACAGCGCCCTCTCTTCTGAATATAAATCATAATCTCTTCCAACTACTTACTTTATGTGCGTGAGATCCCATGATAAACAGCGTATCTTGAGTGAGTCTCGCAGGATTCCATTTCTCAGGATCCCGAAGCGCGGGCGATGGGATGGGTGACGACGATGCACTATCCGTGGTATCCTCTTGCTTTATTTTCTTAATTTTGGAAAAATCAATGTCTAGTTCCATGTCCTTGCGTTTGTTTTGTGATGAATTCTGGAACTAAATTCATTTATGTAAAACATTTTAGGGTAGGCCTTTGTCCAACAGTGGAAGTCAACAGGCTGATGATGAATACGGAAACTAAAAAAAATAAGGAGGCAATGGCTGCACACAGTGGCAGCATTTCTTGAAACTTACCTAGGCTAGCTAATGAGCTTTTTTACTTTACAATAATATTTCTACTACTATTATCTTATATTACATTACTACTTAGCTGATGACAGCGAATTCGTCCACGTGCAATAAGTTTTATGATTCCCATGGGATCTTCTTAATTTTTCTTAATTAGATAAAAAGTAACCTACATCACTCTCCAGGTCCTCAACTAGGTATACCTATGCAAAAAATCACCTCAATCCGTTGCTTTGTTGTGGCGTGATTAAAGGATAAACAAACGCACTTTCGCATTTATAATATTAATATGATATGAAGTATGATGTAGAATCTTACTGGAATCCTACTGGAAAGGATTTTTTAATACCATTGAATTTAATGATTAATTTATTCACATAAACATCATTAAATAATAATCTGGCATTTATCAGGTAGGTAACGTATCTAAAAACTCAGTGTTTATAATCTCTTTTATAACCCCCGGGATCTCACTTGATAAGTCTCGTGTACTCTGATCTACAAGTCTTAAGTCGAGATCTGTTAGTTAGATACAATTTACAAAGCACAGAGGATTTGCATTTGACTACGGACTATTTTAATTTCATAGATATTGCTAGCCCTGGGACGTTAACGCTTGGAGGCGTTGTTGTAGATGTAGGTAGCACAGATAAGATAACCAAAATAAATTGTAAATCAGTGGTGTCAAAAACGGTGTATGGTCTCTTGAGCGGGTTTTAATAAAAATATTTTGAAAATATGTATATCTAAAAATCTTCTGTACTTTTATTAATTATATTACTGTAACAGGTCCAATACTGTCATCATACTTATATTATAAATGCGAAAGTGTGTTTGTTTGTTGGTTTGTCCTTCAATCACGCCGCAACGGAGTAACGGATTGACGTGATTTTTTGCATTGATATAGTTGAGGACCTGGAGAGTGGCATAGGCTAATTTTTATCCCGAAAGATTAAGATGTTCCCGGGGAACTCAAAAAACCTTAAACCACGCGGACGAAGTCGCGGGCATCAGCTCGTAAAGGATAAATATGGTAGCTGGATAGTAAATAAATTCAAAATAAAACAAATACAAATATATTGGCAACAAGGAAGTTCTAATCAAAAGGTAAATTAAAAAAAAACAAAAATAAATAAAAACCGACTTCAATAACCACTATTTCACCAGATTATAATTATAGGACTACATAGCTTTTCTAATTATAATATATTTGGTAATAAATTCAAATATTTTTCTTAGTGTTTGTGGTCATTGAAGTCGGTTTTTATTTATTTTTGAATTTTTTTTACCCAATTTTAAGTGGTTACGTATTAAAATAATATGATATTCTAGTACCATACTCTACCCGCGATATCGTGCGCGTGGATTAAGGTTTTTGATTCCCGCGGGAACTCTTGAATTTTCCGGAATAAAAAGTGGCTTAACTCCTTCGCCGGGATACAACCTAACCAACCTCTTTACAAAATTTCATTAAAATCGGTTGAATAGATAATTTTTTTGATTCCCGCGGGAACCTTAGAATTTTCCGGGATAAAAGTAGCCTATGTCCTTCACCGGCATACATCTTATCTCTGTACCAAATTTTATCAAAATCAGTTGCACATATGGGCCGTTAAAACGCATTTATTATATTTGTATGGATGTCTGGTTAAAAACTGTTTACTAAGCTATTACACTGATCCCGAGCAATTTACTCTTACCCATTGTGGAGTTCCGTTCTCCATGTCCGAAGATATGATCTGAGTCACAGATTAAAATATTATGGTCCGGTTAAAAACCTACTGTTCATTAAGCTATTACACTGATCGCGAGCAAGGTACTCTTATCCATTAAGGAGTTCCGTTCTCCATGTCCGAAGAAAACATAATCATCAAAATTGATTCATAATTGGCGGAGTAATCGCATAACAAACATACAAAAACATACAGCCCAATTGAGAACCTCCTCCTTTTTTTGAAGTCGGTTAAAAAAAGTATGATAAAGACTTTATGAAGACTCCTTAATAATTACTTCTTTACGATATAAAGGCTCCAATATAACTTTTCAGTTTAGTTGCATATGACCACAATAATAATTTTAAGTAATTTTGGTAATTGTAAAAAAATGGACGATGCTTTCATCACCAAAGATAAAAATGTGATAGTGATGAATCCTTCGATCTCCCAGATCATTCATTTGGTAGAGTGCAGTGTCGAATGTGATGCCACATATTTTTAAAATAAACCAATAACTTCTTCAAGTTGACAATTTATAGTTGACAGTTTATAATTTGTTGCATTGTTGTCCTTGAAGAGCATAGTGGTACACAACATAAAGGTGGTATCGTTTTGAGCTAGAAACAAACGAAGAAACGTGAGAATTTACGAAAATAATCACACCATTCTTATCAAACGATGCTCAATAAAGCTTCCAGAATACCAAAATTCACAGTAGCGACATCTGGTGTCGATTTTGGAATTACTGGAAAAATGTGCCATTTGTGAGTTATATGAGTGATGAGTTTTCCAATTGTGTGTGAACAATTAGCAAAATTATATTTTGAGTTGTCTAAAGCTCGAAAGTAAGTTAATAAGGTTAATAAGCAACAGAAATGTCATCTATTGTATTTAATATAGAGACTGAGTGTTAATGGTTTTGTGCATGTAATAAAATATACAATAAACATATCTCCAGTGTGAAAATTAACTTAAAATTAAATTGTAAAACTATTAAAATCAGTTTACCTTTACCATATTATATCACAAATCTTACATTTCTTTAACACTTAAATTTTGGTGGCCCTTTTTGTACCTGCAAAACTAAACTAAGATTTTATAGCAACTGTTTTCATCAAAATAATTTACATACTGTTTGTCGTGTCAATTTATTTTCTGTATTGATTGCCTCAGCGTCACTGTGACTTGTAACATCACCTAATCCTGTTGCTACAGGGCGTGGGGGAGTGGAATATAGCAACCGTGTAGCATCCAGCATTGCTCGGCAGACTGCTCGGACCTGTAGTAAAAATATCATGATGTGAAAGTACCTGATACATACTACTATCAAGGAACAATGTGAAAGGCACTTAGTATTCGAAAAGTGTGTGATTAAATATATAGTGAAGAAGTAACAAACATATAGCAATATCCCAACTTTCACATTTATAATATTATGTAGTATGATAAGATTAGAAATAAAAATATTTTTTATAAGAATTTTAGAGAAATTAAATATTTCAACTAAAAACTATTTATGATTAAATTGTTGTTTTAAAACCTAAACTTTGATTTTGGTAGGGAAAAAAACAACTTTCTGTTTGGAGTAGTAATCTCTGTTTTTGCAAACAGAAAATAAAACTATATCTCTTAAGGCCACAATTTCACTTGCAAGTTTTACTCACGTAAGTCGCTTAAATGACGAAATGTAAACAGTCTTGTAAGTCGTGTATTGTATGCAAATGTTACTTATGTGTTACTTGCTTTATCTACGTAAAAGCTTACAAGTGTAATCGTCGCCTAAAATTTAAACTGAATATCACTTACCTGATCCTCACTCACTGACTCATCCCCCAAGTTTAATCTTATATTGTTAACAGCAGGAACAAAGAATTTCTGTAAAGATTATTTTATTTGTTTAACAGCTTTATAAAGAAGAATGGGTGAAATATTAAAGTCTACCATCCAACAGAGGTGTCAAAGGTGTCAGGTGTCTGGAGGGCGAGATGGGGGAGGAAGTCTCCAAGCTAGCAGAACTTTTTATACAAAATTCAGTCATTTCAGCTTAGATATGTAGGAAATAGTAGGTGTGGAGCCTAGTCTGCAATATATATGGGCATTGGTCTACTGTAAGAAAACAATATGATTTATTATTCAATATAATTGTGTTGTGTGACACAGTACACCGTGTGAACACTATGATTATTAGTATGTAAAACGACGCAGCGACCGCGATACGTAACGCGCCGTGTGGACCGGCCATAACCCCTCACTTTTTTAACAAAATGTGTTGAAATGAAATTTTTGTCATCAAAATGACAGCTACAGTGTAATGATCACAATCACCTCTGATTGGTTAGTATTCTTCCACTATTGACCAAAATCCATTGATGCAGCAAGAATACCATAGATTCAGACAATCAAAACAATTGAGTCTGTAACAATGATTGATGCAGGTTTTACACAATCACCCTGCTGCTATCTGAACCAGTGATAGCCTTGACTTAAAATAAATGTTTTAGATTATGATTTTTTTAAATACTCACTTCTAAATACTTTTTAATAACTTGATCTATTTCCCTTGTAACAGCAGACTGTATGGTTTGGCGTAACATATCCAAAGATTTATTAGCACTTGCTCGAAACTCAGCAATGGGTCTTGAGTGTGGTTGAACAGGACCGGGGAGACTGAACCGCCTGTGCATGGCTGCCAATGTGCTTATGGCTATTTGCCTTGTTATAGGTGGTTTCTAAAAAAACGATATCTATTAATTGCTGAACTATCCTTTGCAGCTTTTAAGAGACTAATTAATTACAAACGCACTGAATTATTTAATTCACACTTTCAAGACTAATTAAGTACAGTTGATTTCATTGTAACATATTCTGTTGTAGCAACTATTTGGTTGCAGCCACGTTACACTTAAGTAAGTCCTTGAATTTAAAGTATACTTTCAGAGAAAAATAATGTGTCTGTAGCGACTGAGTAGCCTGTTGCAAATGGTTGATGTAACACTGTATAGCATATAGCGACTAGTTTTAGGTGTACATTCACCATTATAGAAAAAGTAAAAAGTTGATTTATGGAATGTTTTTTCATTCATTTCTTGCTTTCTTTCTACCTTCATATTTAGCAACTCCCGGAAATAGCAACAAAATAATAGTGGTCCCTTAACATACAAAATCCACTGTATCAACCAACTGAAGATAATTATTTCATTCATATAACATATCTATCACCAAATCTTGTTTCATTTTGATATTATGATTAATTTTCATCAGTCATACGAATATCATAAATGCAAAAGCGTATTTGTTTGTTGTTTTATTGGTTTGTCCTTCAATCATGCTGTAACAGAGCAATGTTTTGAGGTGATTTTTGCATGGATATAGATGAATACCTGGAGAGTAACATAGGTTACTTTTATCGCAAAAAATCAGCGTTCCCCCGGCAATTTAAAAAAAAATAAGCTACGGGGATGAAGTCACGGGCATCGGATAGTATTAAATAACTTCTTACTAAAAAGTAAATAAGTACCTACTGTAGGTAATCCCCAAAACTTACCGCTTGCATATTTGCCGCAGTACTCGTACGTATGTTAATTATTTTTGGTGGCACCTGAAAATTCCATGCACTTGTACTGCTATCGAATGTTGACAGGTTACTTGTTTCTTTGTTCTTTTGGATAACCATTTCGAATTGAAAACAACTCAAGAATAGAAACGATTCGCGGACCTCGCGTACCTCGCATAATATCGTTAGACACAGAGGATTTAGATTTCAGACAGGAAGTTTTATAAAGTCGTCATATCGCGATCAAATAAATATTAGCAACAAGTACACAAATTAACGGAATTCCCCTTGACTTGATAAACATTTGTTAATCCTACTTAAAATTATTGATTTCCTGTTGATTTCAAGATCAAAACTTCTTCACAGGTTCAAACTTAACAAACCAGAAACAAGATCATAGAACACATATTATACTCCTGACAAGACATAGAGTAAAAAATAGTAAATAGCATTGTAATAGTAAAAAATTACTGTAACGATATGTTTGGGAGCGCAGTTTGGGAATTAATTTCAAAATATTTACTAACTCGATTCCTTTGAAATTTTTGTTTATGCGAATAGAATAGTCAAGGACAGAGTATGAATTTTTTGGAGACCCTAATGCATGGCATGAATTTATGGGCAGAAACACAGTAAGTAAACAGAAATTTCGTGCGAGTGAAACACGAAATTTATGGTGATACCCTGTTATTTTTACCCGACTGCGGAACGCACAGGGTTATGTGTTCATCAGTCTATATATTATTTTTGTTTGTTCCTTGCAGGACAGCTACAGCCTAAACGCGTGGACCGATTTTGATGATTGTTGCACCAGATTATGCCGAGTATATCATTAGAGTGTCACTGTGGAAGCCGAATTTGAGAAAAAACAAAATGGCGGCCTCTAGACGCTATAATGTAACAAATTAAAAAATAAAATTCGATAGAATATGGCAAGTGGGGTATCGATGAACAGGTCTTGCAAAATCATAGTTAGATTTCCTTCATCATTTTCTCATTTTAACGATCATTTAGGATTTACGAGGTTTCAAAGGTTCATTTTTAATGTATTCCTTTGTGTCGCATTACAGACAAAACGGCTGAACCGATTTTGATAATACTTGCACCACTAGATTTATCTTAATCTTCCGAGTGTCACTACGGAGGCCGAATATGAGAAAAACAAAATGGCGTCCACTAGAAGCCAATTAATAAATGAAAGTCCATACTCGATAGGTTATAGGCAAGTGGGGTATCGTTAGATAGGTCTTTTAAAATCACACCTAGGTTCCATAAACCATTTTTCCGTTTAAATGATAATTTAGGATTTACGAGCTTTCAAAGGAAATGTTTAAAGTTCCTACTCATATCATCTATATCGATCAAACTAGGTGGATTATTTCAAAAACCACTCAACCGATTTTAACAATTATATCACTTATAGAAAGCTACATTATTAACAAGTAAAATATGCCATATTTTATTTCCACAAAAATTGGAAATCCTTACGAAAATTGCAATAATGTGAGTTAAGTCGGAAAAAATCATCTCATCTGAGAGCTTACGTGGCGTGCGCTGCCTAAATCGTTAAAGTTACACGACAACAATGTATGGTGGAAACGTTCCTCTCAAAAAGTGCTAAAAAGAAGTCCGCGATAGCATATAACTATCTTTTAAGGTTGACTCACAATAACCATTTTTATGATTTTCAAATTTGGTCTAAAACAGTGCTTTACTTGCGAAGGTGTTTTTACCAGCATAGTATTAATCGTTAATTCCTTATCAAAAAAAATATGTTACTCATCTCAAGTATTAATTAAGACAAAAATTGTCCTTTACACCATTCAATTTAGATGAATATCTTATGAGATATCATAGAAATAAAGTTTATCATGCAACAGATCACTTCAGGCACAGCTTCAGGCGGATAAACGTCTTTTACAAATATCACTCGCGGGAGGTGGTCCGCGAGGAGTGCGGTGCGGTGCGGTAGGGACTGATCTTTTTTTTCGGATTGAGTATACTGCATAGGCCCTACTGGCCGCTACAGCGTTACCGAGGGGTTGGACGAGCGCTAGGCGTCGGCGAGAAAAGAGCCCTAAAGCTCGATGACATCGGGGGGGGCAACGTCCTCCTAAAGGCGCCTCCTGTGAGGCTCGGACCACGGCTTAGGATGACTTTGGGATGAATGGGAGGTCGGTTGGACTAGATTAGTCCATACGCCCTCGAGGCCGTGAGTTAAGACCACGTCCGGGTGACGTGGATATCGTAGATATCGGGATCCTCGTCTTCACCGGCGAAGACGCTGTGTTTGGTTAGTGTTTGTGTTTTATATAGTTTGGCACCTACCTAAATAAGAGTCAATAAACAGTTAGTAAATCTAAATTAAGGAATCTAATAGTTTAAATAAATAAAAAATACAATTTATACAAAAAATAATGATTCTCATTACGGCAATAATATTATTAGGATTACCTTGCAGGTAAATAAACAACATAAATAACCAAAAAGTTTATAATAAAAAAGAAATTTAAAAAAACAAAAACCCGACTGCTTGGACACCAAAAAGTATAAAACAAGATGTGAATTTCATTATTATCAATTTACATAGTATAATACTTTTAATGAAATAATGAACAAAATATTATAGCCGATTCAGTATTCGTCCATTACCTAATATTAACGTGCAACTGCGCCTTGATAATTTGTAATAATTACAAAATTATTTATGAGAGAAAAATATTATTATAAAATGTGAGCTGTGAGAATACTGGCTATATAATTGGCTATATTATTTTGTTCATTATTTCATTAAAAGTATTATACCATGTAAATTGATAATAATGAAATTCACATCTTGTTATATACTTTTTGGTGTCCAACAGGTGCCCAAGCAGTCGGGTTTTTTGTTTTTTTTTAAATTACTTTTTTATTATTTTTGGTTTTTGTTCTTGAAATAGACAAATGAAACAGAATCTTTGGTTCTTGTTGTTTTACTCTGGAATGACTAACCATAGAGTGAAACAACTTTTTTAAACAAAGATACAGGTTATTTTGTTTATTTTTTTGAGGTTCCATTTTTAAAAACGGGGTCATTTTTTGTTGTTGTTTTTGTTATTTTTTTGTTTAACCAGATACTGGTCCTATTTGATAATCTGGGACTGCAGATAGAAGTGAAAAGGAATATTTAAAATACTTTTTTTTAATTTATAATAATTAACATATAATTTACATATATATATATATATTTATATATGTATATATTTATATATAAATAAATATATAGATAAAATATATATGTCACCGTAAGTTTGTAAAAACCGTTAGATTATAATCTAACTCGCGAAATTCTAAACTGTTGTGTTCTAAAATGTGGTGTCTTTACAACACATTTACAATAATATTCATATATTGTTTGTTAGGCAGAACATTCATTTTTATAAGCCGAAAATTTATACTCACAAGTCACAATCACACACACAGTCTCACAGTTTGAGATTGTTAAAATTGTGCTGTAGGATAAAGTTTTGTTTGTTGTTTGCTTTTACTTTTTACTTTAATCAACTTCTGGTTTATAGTACATATTGTAACACTAGCTTATGCCCGCGACTTTGTCCGCGTGGTTTAAGTTTGTTTGATTCCCGCGGGAACTCCTTAATTTTCCGGGATAAAAAGTAGCCTATGTCACTCTCCAGGTTCTCAACCCATGCCAAGAATCACGTCGATCCGTTGCTCCGTTGCGGCGTGATTGAAGGACAAACCAACAAACAAACACACTTTTGCATTTATAATATTAGTATGATTTCTCGCTAGAAATGATATAACGAATCAATGGTAGATTCACTTGGCGATTCAAAAACACTAATTGTAAAGTTTATTTGATTACTAACATGTGAGTTTAACCTGTTGTAATTTTTTTATTTAACCTTCTAACCTAATTTTTGGAATAACGATTCGATTCAATTGTTTTACCACATTTATTTGGCTTACTGCCAAGAAAAAATCATAAAAGGACCTATTATTATTTTTAAAACCCTTACAAATTATAGCTTCCAAATGATAGGTACCGTTTAGGTCGTTGTTTTTCCACACGACTTACCCCTACATAATAATGTGATAAGCAGCAACAAGGTGCGGCCCTGTGTTTTGTCTATGTTTGCGTAATGTTTCCGTGTGTTTGAAATTGCCACGCTATTTTTTTCAATATATTGAATCTGCTTCCCTTTATAAATCTGTGGATAACCCTTAGCAACCAGAGAACAAACCATATGTAAACTAGCGGCACGCTATGATGGCCGGTTTGACGTTTGTCCGCTCATGAAGTTCCGTATTAATTGATAACGACTTTGAAGGAAATAATTGTATTACTTTATTGACGATAGTGATGTGCAGAGATTCATAAATTTTATCGAATGTAGTTTTAGGTTTAGGACTCAAAATTTATTTATTAAATTGATTTCTTAAATGTATACAAGTGTAGAAAAATCAGTTTGCACCATTTAAGGGGTGAATGTACTTGTGAATATGAACAATTTTCACTATGTGGACAAACCTCTGAAATCGCAAAAAAATATCAATAAATTTTTAAAAATGGAATCTAATACGATCGTCACATAGGATCGCTGGCTAGCACAACTACTACCTCCGGCAAACTCGCGTCAATGCTCAATGCAAAACAAAGCAGTTTCGAATTGACGTTGCTTCGAAAAGTATAAACTGTCAGTGCAATGCGATTGTGATATAGTTTTGACCTGGCTTTGGATTTCAAATATTGATACTGCATTACTGTTGACCCTTGCTCGTTAATTTGGACTCTGTTCAAGCCCTTTGTTGTGGATTTCGTCGATATGACCGAACGTACGCAGAGAACTGTTCTAAATAGTCAGACACGTGAGTTCGTAATACGCCTTCGTAACTATTTCGATCGTGAAGCTCAAAATGGAGGGCCAATTTTACCTATAACGTCAGTGGTTGAACGCGTAGCTGATGCGCTTAATATTGGACAACGAACTGTTAGACGGATAACTAAAAAAAAATATGGCGAGACTGGCACAGAAGAAAATAAACTTCACACACCAAAAAAGAGAAAACGAGCAAAACCAGTCGTAGGCATCGATAGCTTTGATGCCGATGCTATCCGAAGACATGTTTACGGCTACTATTTACAGAAGGAGTATCCAACAAGAAAAAAGTTGGTGCATTCACTGAAGGAAGCTGGATTATTCTTCGGTGGGGAAAGTTCTTTAACGAAGATTTTGAAGACCATTGGATTTCGATACAAAAAATGTAACAAACGCAAAATATTGATGGAAAGATTTGATATAGCGATGGCAAGGTATACTTTTTTACGGCAAGTGAAAGAAATCAAAAATTGGCAAAATGTTGTGTTCTTGGATGAAACATGGCTTAATGCTAACCATACTGTAGGCCGTTCTTGGAACGATGACACAGCAGCATCTACTTCCAAAGTTCCTGTAGGAAAAGGATCGCGACTTATAATTTGTCACGCCGGAACCATCAACGGGTTTGTCGAAGGTTCTCTCATGGCTTTTGCGTCAAAAACCACTGGAGACTATCATGAAGACATGAATGGAGAAAAGTTTACTGAATGGTTTACCTCAATGTTGTGTAGCCTCCCTGAACCATCTATTATAATTATGGACAACGCCCCATACCACTCGATGCAAATTGACAAGCCACCTGCCCAATCCCAAAAGAAAGCTGATATCGTCGCATGGCTTCGTAAAAATGGCGTAGATGCAAACATGAATATGTTAAAAGCGGAATTAGTACGTCTTTTAAAAGAAAACAAACCAACCAAGATCCGATACGTCATTGACGAAATAGCATTAGAACATGGGCACAGAGTTATACGGTTACCGCCTTACCATTGTGAGTATAATGCGATTGAGTTGGTGTGGGCTCAAATTAAGGGATATGCTGCAAGACACAATACAGAACCCCCATTTACCACAAAAAAAATGCTAAAATTATTAGAAGAAGCTTGTGAACATGTGACTAAAGGAGACTGGGAAAAGGTTGTGAATAGAACTGTTAAATTAATAAGGGAAGATTATGAAAGAGATGTGAAAATAGATAATATTATAGAAAACGAACATATAATTATTAATGTATGTGATGATAGCAGTGACGACAGTGAAAATAGTAGTATGGACGAATCTGATTAATTATGGCCTTTTGTGGCACCTTTTTTGGTATCTTTTGTATTCATATGTTTCTTGTGTGCATATAAAGTATGTATATTCATTTTCGTTCAAATATTCAGTTCGTTCAAATAAATTAAATAAACATATACATTTTTGTTTTATTAAACCTATTTAATCAGGTACAAAAACAAAACTTAATTGTTTTTTGTTCGAGAATAAATTGACATTCCACATCACTATTGTAATGTGTCAAACCGGCCATCATAGCGTGCCGCTAGTGTAATTTATTTGTTCAACAAAGGGTTCAACTTCACATTCTGTGGACAGTTCACACTTGACGTTCAGTTATAGAGCTATTACACTGCACTATTTACAGGGCCCTATGACAGGGCCCTGAGGTAAGGGTGGGCGTGGCCGCTTATTATGACCGGCAATTTATGGGACCCTTACTCCCTGAATCTTATTACACTACACTGAATTAAATATAAGGGTCTCTGTGAAAAGTGCAGTGTAATAGGCCTATTACACCTACTACACTGCACTGATCACAGGGACCCTTCCATTAGATCAGTGTAGTGAAATAAAATTGGGCGTGACCGCTTGTTAGACCGTCACTTATTACACAGCAATAAGGACCAATTTAGGGACCCTTCATAATTAAATCTTTTTACACTACACTGATACAAATGTAAGGGTCCCTATGAAAAGTGCAGTGTAATAGGCCTATAACTACCGGCCACGCCCACCCTTCAAAGTCCCTGTAAAAAGTGCAGTGCAATAGGCCTATTAATGATCTGTAGGGTTATTAAGTCAAACTTGCATCAATCATTGTTACAGTATTAAATGTTGTAATTGGCTGCTTCCTGCGTCAATGAATTTTGTCTAATAGTGGAAGAGTGTTAGCCAATCAGAGGTGATTGCGATCGTTACACTGTAGCTGTAATTTTTAGCCGGTCGCCAGCAGGGTGACCGCGTATCTTCTGCATCAATCATTGTACTGTTGATGTAGCAGACTGCAAAGTAGTGGCGTAAGTTTTACTGTAGTCAACACACATATTTTGTGAAATATTAGGATAATATAATATTTTATTTAATTAATAAATAGATTTATTTTATATTACATAGAAATTGAGATTTTCTATATGACAGTAAAAAATTAAGGAAAAACAAAAAACGCTATGACAACTCTGTCACATCAAAATACATCGTGTACGGCCAGTCGACATTGAATCTCTTCCAATTGCAACCAACTTTCTTTTACAACACTCCTCCACAATGGAAGACTGCACCAAAAAAAAAACATTATCATTCAAACCATCAACCACAGAGTACATTAAATATACTGACATAGAGTTGCTTCTCGACTTTCCATGTACAGCGACATCTATCGGGAAGTTGTCCAACTAAAATATGTATATATATATTTATCCATAGTACAATGCTATAGTACTATATATTACAAAGTGTATTGTATAATAATTTATTTTAATTATTATAAGATCACCTAATTCTGCAACTATAGAATTAAGTGACCTTGTAATAATTAAGATAAATTATTATACGATAAACACAAACTGTAAAGATGTTCAGATGTTAGTAAATGAAACGCATGTTGATTATTTTCTCATATATTCTCAATTACAAAAAATATACATTATTCCAGTTTCATGTTTTTCACACACTTAATACACACTCTATTAATATAGTTTCACATTGTAACGAATTTATAAAAAAAATAATAATTTTGTCCACCCGGCATCCGGCATGCCAGAAAACGTCAATGTCAATGTCGAATTTCAAACTTTAAAATGGCGGCTGTCCAAGTTTGGAAATTAAAACACAAATGTTTCATTAAACTTCTAACTCATTCCACTAAACTTAATTTATAACAGATAAATTATCGAAGATAACTCATATTCTGCTCAAAAAAAATAGTTTTATATATATTAGCTTTGTGTTTATATAAATGGCAAAATCATTAATTTATCTAAAACATAAGCTTCTGAACGAACACTCAGTTCAGCGCCATCACAGACCCTGATCACAGACTTTTAAGTATACATACTTTCAGTATGAGATAAGCGCCATGAGCGCCATCCTTTAGGGAGTTGTGGAACTAACATCCCCATACAACAGAAAAATGTTCTAAGTGCAAAGGCCCTGCCATCAACTAAAACACAAAAAAAATGTATCACTACATCACTCATCATCATCAAGCACACAAGTTCATTTCCCTCACACAGAACTCGTTCTTGCATCTTGGTAAAGCTGTCGTCAAAATATCTGCAGTCATCTCTTCAGTCTGCAGGTACTCCACTTTCACAATGTTATCATTCTATGCTTCTCTGATGTAATGGCATCTCACATCTATGTGTTTAGTTCGTTGGTGATGAACAGGGTTCTGTGCGATTTGT
Organism: Erebia palarica; assembly: GCA_964035005.1. Lineage (NCBI taxonomy): Eukaryota > Metazoa > Arthropoda > Insecta > Lepidoptera > Nymphalidae > Erebia > Erebia palarica. Next base: position 47,784,063 of record OZ035983.1, read on the forward strand.
ATTGCTGAGTGACTGTCACTATAGAGCACAATTGCACGGCGTTCCTTTGCGGTTAATTCTTCTATAAGTCTCTTCAGAAACGTCGACTCTCTGCATGCCTCTGACATGGCGACATATTCAGCTTCTGCACTATATAAGGCTACTGTACGTTGCTTCTTGCTTTCCCAGGATATAGGAGCTCCTCCTAAAATAAATATATATCCGGAAAAGGATTTCCCATCACTGATATCTCCAGCATGATCAGCGTCTACATATCCAGTCAGATCTTTTCCTGTCTTCTCAAAGTTCAGTTTGTAGTGAGCTGTACCCTTCAGGTATCTCAACAGTCTCTTTGCTACGCTCCAATGTTCACCTGTGTAGCAGCTGTTAAACTGACTAAGGTAGGCAACGGCAAAACTTAAGTCAGGTCGCGAGCAAACTGTTAAGTACATAAATGAACCTATAAGTTTCTGATAAAGGAAATCTTTGGATGGGATTAAGTTCTCTGTTCTCGGTTTTTCCAGTTTTCTCCCGGTCTCTAAGGGTGTATTCACTGGCTTACAGTCAGTCATTCCGAACTCTTTCAGAATCTTTTGAATGTATTCATCAATGGTTATCTTCTTCCCTTGTCGATCTATCTTTATCCCTAAAAAAGTATCCACCATTCCCAAATCTTTCATCTCAAATTTAGTCTTCAATTCTATTTTGACCTTTTCTTTTTCCTTTTTGTCATTATAAACTCGCCGGTATATTTAGCGGAACATAAAAAAAAGGTCCATAATTAAAAAAATGTGGTTTTATTTTAAAATCTACTTACTACACTTCTTTTGTTATTTAAAGTTTCATTTGTTTTACTTATTATTATTTAATGGATATGAATTGGCCATAGATTTGTCATGTTCTTCACGAGAACACGATACGATCGTATATCATACCAATGTATGTTTGATTATAAGTTCTATATCTATCCAGCAAGCATGATTTATATAGAACTAGATTTTTTCATAGTTGGCTCATGGCTCATTTTAATTTTCTTTTTCAGTTTTTTTTTAAATGAACTTCTTCTTCTTTACTTTGTCTTCTTCGACCTTGATGATATTACCTATGGACTTAAATTAAAATTTGTGGGTCCCAGTCGAAATTTCGTCGAACAGGTAAATTATTAATTTTATTCTTTTTTTCTATCTCAAAGCATGGCGGAACTTTTCGGAACTTTTTAGGTGCGAAATCGGAACAAATTGAAATCAGCTGCCGGCAACACTGGACTATGGTATGCCAAGAATGACAAAAGAGATCCGATCAATGAGTATTTAATAACCCCAGCACGCCGTTTCATACAACATTGCAGGAGCGTTGTAATGTTCCAAATTCAAAAAACGCTCCTGCAATGGATTTGATTTTCTTTGTCCGAAAATTCGATACTTCGCGTGTTCTTTTTTCGAAAATAATGATAATATTTCCATGCATGTTTGAAAAAAATACATTGTGTTCGGCCTGTCGACATTGAATCTCTTTGAATTGCAACCAACCTTCTTTTACAACAGTTACAGTATCAATTGTTGTGATTGGCTGAATTTATGGTATTCTTGCTGCGTCAATAGATTTTGTCCAATAGCAGAAGAGTGTTATCCAATCAGAGGTGATTGCGTTGTATTGCGATCGTTAAACTGTAGCTGTCAGAGATACGCGGTCGCCCAGCAGCTGGAACTTGTCTCTGACTGTCAGAGAACAAAATATGAGGGAAGGATTTATGGTATTTTAGATAATTGACCAACCAAGTCTTTCCTCATCGCTTTTGCAAATTGTACTATTTCTCCGAATCTTTTTTTGAGGATTAGTTCAAAAACAGGACAACCGCAAAGGTAAAATAGCTTAGTAAACTGACTACATTTACTTCAGAAGTAGTCCGTGATCACAACTCACGAACGGCAATTTGCATTCACTTTCAAATTTCATATTACCGCACGAGTAGGTCCCACTACTTAGTTCTTAGTTTATTCGGCACAGTAGATAAGATACGACGTGTAATCAAATTCCTACCAACAATTACTTCAGCTGCGGCTTGATAAACCGAATAGCTAACGAACTAACTTTCTGGGTAAGTGGTATAGTGCTTGTACGCAAGTTTGTATTGTTCGAAATTAAAAGTTACTTACTCATTTTAACAATATATTTCCCTAAAGATGTATAATTCAGTCATTTGAAGTTGAACTTTGTACTAGACAAACTCGTTCTGTGAAGTGTAAGTCCAAGGTACCAGCTATAATATTGTTATGATTCTGATTTCGATTTTCTACTGCCTACCTGTTGTATTATTGATATATGTACTGTATGCAATATTTTGTTAAACTTGTCAGATAACACTAATCACCAACATTATATCTACCTTTTTGCCAACTCATACCATATCCAGTAACTCGTTTACATGTCTGTTATAAAGTAAATTTTTAAGCAAAGAGGAAATATATTATTCTGGGCAACAAGGACACTTACCTTACCTTAGTACTTACATAAACTTTTTGTAATATTGTTGCTATTTTTCAATTTTCTTTTAATATATTTTTGTAAACATTTTTAGGTTTTTGTAAATAAGAATTACTTATGTACTCAGTTACTTATTTCTATAAATTATCAAAAGTTACACTTCACCTTACATATTTTTTAACATTATCCAACATTTACTTATGAGTAAATAAATCCACACATCACAGTATTACATTATTTATTTATTCAAGATGTAATTCCTATGAAGTTATCCTAATACTAGAACATACTGTTATTTAAATATTTAAGTAACAACATAAAAATTTGTATGTCAGGGTTGTCTGACTGGATATGCTGCAAGTTGCGACTTTTCACTCTGTAACCATCATTGTAACATATCCAGACAAATAAATTCATTCTATTCTTCTACACTTTTAAAAGAAAAGCAAAGCGACACACCCTACCTGGCGTTTTAGATGTTCTAAATCTGAAATATTTATTGCTAGTAAGTGGTTAGAACTCCTTTAAATGCAATGTGCTTCTGCTTAGAAACTTGTTTACCATATGATTCAGTTGAGGAAAAAAGATTGTACCAGGGTCAGGGTATAAAACACACAAAAAAATTATGTTCCACTACTATATGTATATCTAAATGATTTCTTCTTCTAATATAGGATGCCTGGAAGAAAGGAAGAACCATCTCAGAATGATAAGGCACATTTACTTACACCATAACAAGGTGTACAATATGTATTGTGTACTTAATGTGTAATAATAATGAGTTTTTGCTAAGATTCTGTTGATCTTTGAGGTTGTTGATCTTAATATTATTATAATACTTATCTAAGTTCATTAAGATAAACAAATTATAGAATGTATTTGTAAAATATAATGTATCTTCAGGTCTTAATCTAGTATTATGCCTATGTTTGTGTTTATAAACAGCATTTTTACAATTAAGTACCTTCTTGCATAATATTATATTTTTCATCTTTATCAGATGTGCCCTAGAAAGCACTCTGCTTGTTTGCAGTAGAGTACCTAGTACTTAGGCTTAAAAAAATTGCCATGCGTTCTTCATTTTGTACTAGAACGAATACCATCAGAAAGTACGCAGGATTTTGTATGGCCCCGTCCCCAACAATCATGGAATGTGTGTCAATATGCTTATTAGGGACTAAAACAAAACAAACTACCTTATTCACTTGCAAAATAGATGGGGATTTACGGTAATGAAAAAACTTTTGGGGTTGCTATAGAATATGTGAGCCTTAATTTCATTTAAATGAGGATGAAGGGACGGAGGTAAAGCAAATTCTTTTGTAGCTTTTTGGTACATTAACTCAATTTAACATAAGTGCACACTAAGAAAATATAATATGTGAATGTTGCCATAGTGTTCAACAATCTAACCTACTAGACGCTTCAAATGAAATACTTATTATGTTTCAAATCATACCATACCCAATTTCAATCATATCATAGCCACGTAGAGCATGTTTCTTCTCATTACCTGTTGCTTCAGTATGAAAGAGTTCAAATACGCCAGATTCTGAAAAGAAATTTCTGACAATGTGCGCGATGTTTCCGCACGTCGTCGTCCATCGTGGTTTCTGAGTTTTCCGAGAAAAAAAATCTTTGAATAATATTAAGCTACTGGCCTACCTGCCTGCGACCGCCTACTATAATAACTTACCTTGTACTTGTATCTGAATAAAACACCTCAACGTTTTAACTAAAGCGTTAACTATGTGCATTTTAATATTTAGAAATGAACCAATTTAACCTAATTCTTAATAAGTCATGGATTGCATAAGACAACGGTTGTTTATGTAATAATTATGTTTACTTCACTTGAACCATTTGTAGTGTCGAAGTTTATCCATTTCAAGAAACTTTGTTATTTATAAACACACATATATTTTTAAAACGAAATTCATAAGCATTTTTCATCGCAGCATACCTACTTGATTAAAACCTTTCTAATGTGTTGTTTTGATTACAGAAAAAATGTCGAAAATAAGGGCTGGACCAGTTGTTGACATCCTTGGCGATGAAATGACTAGAATTATCTGGGACCTTATTAAGGATAAACTCATTTTACCATTTTTGGACATTGAGTTACACACTTATGACTTGGGTATGGAAAATCGTGACAAAACCGAAGATCAGGTAACAATCGATTGTGCAAATGCTGTTAAGAAGTATAATGTTGGTATAAAGTGCGCTACTATTACTCCTGATGAAAAGAGGGTGGAAGAATTTAAATTAAAAAAGATGTGGAAGAGTCCTAATGGTACAATTCGAAATATCCTTGGAGGAACTGTTTTCAGGGAAGCTATCATCTGTAAGAATATTCCTCGACTTGTTACGGGATGGGAAAAGCCCATCATTATTGGTCGTCATGCTCATGCAGACCAGTACAAGGCTACAGATTTTGTTGTACCTGGGGAAGGTAAATTGGAACTCATATTCACACCTAAGTCAGGAGAGCCCATTAAGCATGTCGTGAATGATTTCAAAGGCGCTGGCGTTGCACTTGCTATGTTTAATACGGATGCATCGATTGTAGATTTTGCTCATTCTTCATTTAAGTTTGCTTTGGATAGAAAGTATCCTCTATACTTGAGCACAAAAAATACTATCCTAAAGAAGTACGATGGTCGTTTTAAAGACATCTTCCAAGAAATTTATGATAAGGAATACAAAGCGCGTTTCGAAGCTGCGGGAATTTGGTATGAGCACCGCCTTATTGACGACATGGTTGCATACGCAATGAAGTCTGAGGGTGGATTTGTATGGGCATGTAAGAATTATGATGGGGATGTTCAGTCTGATTCCGTAGCACAAGGATACGGATCATTGGGTCTTATGACTTCAGTTTTGATCTGCCCCGATGGTAAAACGGTGGAAGCTGAAGCCGCTCATGGAACTGTTACAAGACACTTCCGCTTCTATCAACAAGGAAAGGAAACCTCCACGAATCCGATTGCCTCTATATTTGCATGGACCAGAGGTCTTCTACATCGTGCCAAGTTAGACAACAACTCCGAACTCACAAAATTCGCCGAAACACTCGAAAAGGTTTGCATTGATACCATAGAATCTGGTATAATGACTAAAGATCTTGCTATTTGTATTAAGGGCATGAACAATGTTAAGAGAACTGATTACTATGAAACATTTGAGTTTATGGACAAATTGGCTGAGAACTTGAAAAAGAGTTTGGGACAATGACTGAATCCCAAACGGAAACGGAGCAATTTGTAACTTTTTTTTATTTATTAAATTAAGTGAACATTAACGGGCTTGAGGATAATATTTACCGCATTTATTTATTTTTCTTGTTTTTAAATAAATGAATTCTTAATTATTCCTTCTTTAATTAATCAACGCTTTTAAGATTTCATTTGGAAATCGTCATTGATTTTTCTCTTTTTTATAAATGAAAAACTTAGATGCTTAAAAATAGATAACTAGTCACGTTCGCCCCATAGTAAGACCTCGCGTCCTATGAGTTCAGCCCCTTTATTCTCTGATTCGGTGGCTATCAAATAATTAAAGCCACTGACATAATATATTTTTTATCCATTGATGGTGTCCACGTAGGACAACTTGTGCCACTTATGATAAGTCTCAAGAATCTACCACCGGTTCGGAAAATTGGTTCTACTGAGAAGAGTCAGCAAAAACTCAGCAGTTGCTCTTTTCATAAACAGAAAAAAGCATGGATAATGTATGAAATATTAGTATGGAATATGGATATATGGGTTGAAATTCATATTATTTTCATAAAATCAATCACCTTCACCTGGCTCCGTGAATGTTCTTTTTACGCGGATAAAGAAGTTTCACTGCAAAAATGATTGTCATTGTGGGAATTGTATCAGTGAAAATTATCAAGAAGAGCGGCACTAGCCTATTGCAACTAACAGCATAATGAGAGTTAATGATAAATTATCTGACTGATAAGCATTTACGGTCTCAGTGCTCACATTAAAATTATGATCTCTACTTAGCTCCATAGATGTTAAGATGTTACTAATCTTCTAATATTATAAATGCAAAAGTTTGGATGGATGGATGTTAGTTACTCAATCACGCCAGAACGGCTAAACGGATCTCCAGATGAAATTTTGCACAGAGATAGAATATAGTCCAGAGTAACACCATACGCTACTTTTTATCCTAGTAAATAAGTAGTATAAATGCGAAAGAGTGGCTGGCTATCGACACAGCTTTCGATTACCTACATACCTTTTTATGGCACAACAATACTATGCTAACTACTATAAAATCCGCTCGACTATATTTAATAATCTGTGAACGAGACTCGCTGCCCACTGGCAACCTGCACGTTGATCGTCCTTTATCAAGTACCTTCAAGGAAGTGTCAACACCATACAAATTGATAATATAGCTGTTCATTACGTCTATTCCTACTAAATTTTTCGTTCTACCGCGCTATTGGTTCATCAGTCATCATTTTTTACTACTTGCGCTGTAGGAAAGTACAGCCAGTACTCAGAAGGTACCTACCCATGCATAGGTACATCCATATCCCCGCCTTTGTCTCTTGGACTGGAAATCGACGGCCGATCTTGCAAATACCTAACTTCGCATTTCGCAATAAATAGTGGAATTCCAAACTATGTTACCGGTAAGGCATCACATTTTATGAGGCTCTACCAGAAGTGTCGCTACCATAAGCAAAACAAGAAACGTGTGGCGTTTCTTGGGGTTTCTCCAATTAACTATAGGTATAACAAATCGTGGCTCTATGGTTCCGCCTATCTACGAGTATACTTGCTCTGGATCGAATGAAAATAAACTAAAACAGCTAGGTTAACCTTATTCCTAATAATTATTCTTAACTAAGTAAATTAAATAAAATAGCCAATCGAAATTCTGTGTTTTATGATATTCAGTTTTGCCAGGCGCAACTAAAATACCGAACCAGCTAGATCTAGAAGTTCTGTTTTATCAATCATTTTTATTATTTTTATAATTATTATTAGCCTTTATTAACCACCTTACATTTATTACAAAGTTGTGAATAAAAAAAATATAATAACTAAAATTTAAGACACCGGTAATGTTTGATTGTTCTGCCCATTAGCTTATGCCTCCCCCAGGTTATTCCATGTTTTGCGGTCATGCGTTAATCTGCTCTTAGGTCATCTTCCTCCTTTCGGTATTTTCATTCAAATACAATTGAGTAAGTATTTCGGAAAATGCTAGACAAATTTTAATTATGTTTACATAATTTTCACCTCCAAATAATATTATTAGGTAGGTACCTATCCACATAAATGTAAATTTATGTTCATCAGTAATCAGTAATATGAAGTTGCTACACAGATTAGGTATAGTATACTAGCGGTCCGCCCCGTCTTCGCACGGGTAGCACTTAATCATAATAATCCATACCCAACATTAATGGTCGGCACTGTCCAGCACATCAGGTTTTACATTAGCACTGCGATACACATATCTACTTACATATATGCAGGTCGCGGCCGCCCCTATTTCTATTGCACGTTACATAATTTCTATGATATTTCATAAGATATTCATATATATTAAACGGTGTAAAGGACAATTTTTATTTTTATTAAAGACTTGAGATGACTAGTATATTTATTTTGTTAAGGATTAATACTATGTCGGTAAAAACACCTTCGCAAGTAAAATATTGGTTTAGAGCAAATTTGAAAATCATAAAAATGGTTATTGTGAGTAAATCTTAAAAGATATATTTTTTTTGGAACTTTTTGAGAGAAAGAATTCCTCCATACATTGTTTTCGTGTAACTTTAACTATTTACTTATGTAACTAGCGCACGCCACGTAAGCTCTCAGAAGAGACGATTTTTTCCGACTTACACTTCTTCGCATTACTGCAATGTTCGTAAAGATCTCTTATTTTTATGAAAATAAAATATAGCCATAGCCAATCGACTTACTCGCTGATTTGTAGCTTTCTATAGGTGAAAGAATTTTTAAAATCGGTTGAGTAGTTTTTGAGTTTATCCATTACAAACAAACAAATTTTTCCTCTTATAAAATATTAGCCTTACCTTATTTTAATAATTAATCTTTAATTATTAAAATTAGGTACTTCGTAAGTTGCTATTTTATTCAAGAGTGTATAGTAAGAATAGTTAGTAGGTTGCTGGTCGGTACTAGGTCTACCTAGTTAATTAGAAGACCGCGAGCCAATAAATATTATCTAGAACTGAGCTTACCTATTTCGGTGTAGGTACTTAGCTACGAAACTAAGGCAGTATAGAAGGCAATCTACCCTAATCCATACTTCCATATTTGGTTACTTACTAATTTGCTGCTCTTTCACAGCCCATCTTTTCAACCGATTTTGATGATATTTGGTAATATAGATAGGTGATATCTCGAGAAAGGACTTAGGCTAGGTACCTAAGGACGGACCAGGGATGAGACCAGTATGGGCGACGCGCAAGGGAGGCACCGGCCCAAGTTCTGTATTAGAGTTCCCGGAGCTTTTCATCATGCGCTGAGGATGGTCACCGAGGGGGTTTTAGTAGGTACAAATCACCACATAACCCGGTCTCCCCCCCTAGGAGGTCGGGTATCTTAAGATTTCCCCCCCGTCAACAAAAAAAAACTAAAAATTTTCATAGTAATACCACAGAATAGTTAATAGTAGGTACGTTGTAGTAATTTATAATGGTATACTTATGCATGTAACCGTATAGGTACTGTACATGAATGGCCCCGCAAAACATCTTCGATTTTATTACCGAACTCCCTTCAAAGCAATCAAAAAATAACTTTTCTTAGTGAATTACCAGAGGCGGTTGACGCGGTTTCCCCTACAAGAACGTCCCTCCCGCCATTTCTCCCTCCGTAGAGTGGGCCATTCAGAGACCGTTCGCGAACTGCGAAGCTCTCACGGTGCTTACTCTTTCAGTTTAGCGGGCAAACCGGCATAATACACTCGCGTACAAGTTACTCCCATATCTTTGGCGGGAATCGCGACAGTAACCGTAACACAAAACCACATATTGAACCTTAAGTGTTTATCGTGAACGATGTATAAGCTCAGTTCCTCTATATTTTATCAATGGCTCGCCGTAGTAAATATTTTGGTAAGCACTGTTTTCTTACAAAAAATTCTACGATTACCCCTAAGTATACTTACTACCAAGGGACATTTACTACGATGGTATACCTATTCTATTTTTATTTGAACTAAAAAGAAGTCGTTGGTTAAAATCAGGAATCTCTGGTAATTTAAGGTAGGTACCATCCTACTTATAGTTATGTATACTTAATAGGTACTTATTATCTACCTCATGTGTAATAGGTATTTTAATTTAAGAAGCTATTCAATTTAAATAACTAGTTATTAAAAACTAAGGTAGGAACACTTCGTAAGATAAAAATCATGAAAACGTTCTCAAAACGTTAAATTCTTTTAATTCATAATAGTCTATCAATTTAACGTAGTAAAGTAGGTACCTACTAAGTAGAGCTACTTAGTTCACATACCTAGGTCCTACCTAAAATCCTAATCCTGGTCCTAATACCTAGGTACCTTAAGACCTGCAAAACCAGTAGGCAAGACTGGTATCGCTAGTCAAGTTTTTAAAACATAGGACACAAGATATTAAGTCAGTTGTAAAAGTGTTTGACAAATTAAGCACACCTAACAAAACGAACATAACTCGACCATAGATAATACCGCTTGCATAATAGTTTTTAAAGTCAATGCATCCATTTTTAGTTACATTGAAACTCAACGTCTTATAACTGTACTGATTGCAACATCGTGAATAGGTAGTTAAATTGCTTTTCACCCAGAAGCACCAGACCTATAGCCGCATGCCGTAACGACTTAAAGATCGTAGCCATATACAATCAAAGGGCGTATAGATACAAATAGGAAGGTATCGATAAAGCTGAAGAACCGCTAGTTGCCGTATCAATTACAACCGCCGCTCGGGTGCACCCAATTACTGGCTCCGCTTCACATGATTCCTACTCATAGCCCTTAAATTACAGGAACAATCCTCGAGAACGGTGCGAGCTTAAGATGTTGCTCCAAATGTACATTAAGAGTCCTTATGTGTGCTTTCAGGCAATGTTTGTGAAAAGTCCTTATATTTTCTCTCTGAATATTATGTAACCTCAGAAAATAGGTAGAAGTTTTGAAGATTGTAGAGTCTAGTAATTAAATTTTAGGCTTAATAAAATTAGTTCAACTTTATAGCCAAGTTTTTCATCGTTCCTGTAACTACTTGGTCTTTTAAAAGCATAATATTAACCGGTAAAGTAGGGATGAGGGTCAGTTTAATGCAGAACGAAGTACTTTACACGGCTCAGTAAAACTCCTTGCGCGTACCTTTAACTTTTAATCCCGTTTTAGTTCAGGGCTACTTACCTATGTAGACTTGAGAATTAAATCACGATACTGGTATTATAAATGCGATTGTGTTTCTGTCTATCCGTCTGTCTATCTGTATGCTATGTTTACGCATCCCATGTGTTTTACCAATTTGAACGTGGTACAGGGTTTGGTTGCCCGGGGAAGAATTTGACACACTTAGGCTACTTTTTATTCGTTGGTATCTTACAAGTACCTACTTATACCACTTTTAGCTACTTCTTATCCAGAAAAATCAAAGAGCTCCCTCGAAAATTTCCAAAAAAGCTAAATACTACGTTAACTTCCTACCTACTTAAGTACTACTGGTTTTAAATGAATATCTGCATCCAATAATATTGCAGGTCTCAAAAACCACCCTGACGCGGCGAAGTAATTATGTCACCTATGTTATTATCAATCGGCTAATAGTACTTCCTCCTGTATGGAATTTCGATTAAGTTAGAAAGAAGCCAGGATGATCCAAGGCGTGGGAAACGAGCGTGCAATCAGGGAATGTCGGGAGGGTGCTCAATTACCTACACGATCTGTTTTTATTGCTTTGCTCTTTGATGCTATGAAACCATCTCCATTCGATCTCTGTAGTTTCTTTGAATTCCCTTTGTGCAAACTGGGGATATTTATATTTCTCGGCGTACCTCGGTGGCCTTTTTTGAAATCGAAAATAGGGACATCATCAATGATCAATCCTATATCCGTTATCTTTTACAGGCTTAAAGACTGATCACGAGATTTTGAATTGCTTGGAGAGTTGACTTACACGAACGGAATGTCGGGAAATATAAATTTGTCCTTGCAGACTTTTGGGCAGGGAGAGGGATACTTATATTATATTAGTTTAAATTACTTAATTGGCCTAGGAAGATGACACCAGCGATGTGAGAGACGTCGTTCGTCGATTATTTATTCTCTGGGATAAAAAGTAGCGTCATATTTCGTTCTACGAGATGCAACATACACCTATTTAGTATTTATCTGTACCTTTCGTCGAAATTAGCTATGAAAACGTAGCAGGTAGATATACTTTCGCATACATAATATTATGTATAAAGTATGAATTGGAGTATCACTATGGTGCCATTAATTTACACAAAAAATTAATCACTAGACGGTATAGTTAAAGTCGCGTGTTGCACTTTTAGCGCAATAACATATTATTACGGTAGAGTTCAGGTAACAAGTAACATTGTTGTGGTCACGCTGTAGCACTGTATTATTTTCGCCATTGAGTCTTGTGATTATTTTACACGCGAGGTTTCTTGCCGATGCATCTTTACCGAGAAACGTCCATTACTAAAACTAATAAACGCTTAAATATTTGAATAGGTGGTTTGTTTTCAGCTCGCGAGTCGTGTTCTAACAATGGTCAATGAACGACGAACTAAGAAAAAAACCACTTAGCTTATGTAAGATTTATGTTATTATTTACTAGCTGATGCCTACGACTTTGTCCGAGTGGATTGAGGTTTTCTGGTTCCCGCGGGCACTCTTTAATTTTCTGGGATAAAATGAAAGAAGAATTTTCAGACTGTAATCTATCTCTGTGGTAAATATCATCTAGATCCGTCCAGCCGTTCTGGCGCAATTGAGTTACAAACATCCATCCATCCAAACTTTCGCATTTATAATAATAATAAGTAGTATACCTAGATGGTATAAACATTCATAGCATCACAAGACGCACAGGATACTACTGTCAGGCCTAAAGGAATTTTAAATGCTTCTTAAGTAAGTAGGTATAACTCTATTGAACTTTTTTCTGTGTACATAAAACTAAGTTAGCCGGACAAACGTGTCAATGAACCAATCCAATTATATTGCATAACAGAAAATTCGAGTAGCAAGGGTACTACCTATCGTCTACCTACACACACACCTTTTTTCCAAAGCGAAATTGGTTTTTCATGCGTTAACCAATTATGATTCAATTCGATAGAGTCAGAGTCTATAATACTTATTGTTAAAAATATGGGATAGATGTCTAACACAGAAACAAATTGGAAAATAAAGATCCGATTGCAAAAAACGTTTAAAAAAGAATTCGGAGCTTGTCCCACTTTTTAATACAATTTGTAGCCAGATTATATTGTTCAAAGAAGGCCGAATACCAAAAGGTTTTTTTGCCTGCTAAGGATGGTTTGCCAAAAATTTATTGCCATCAAAAAGGTTGCTAAAAATAATAAACGTGAAAGTCAGCTGCGTTATGTAGTTAAGCTCGTGACTCGTTCGATACTCATCTTAAAAAAACATTTTTTGAATTAAAAAACTTTACGAGCAGATAATAGATATAGGTACGTTTCCATGACTATTCTATTTTATATTTATAATGCTATTGTTAGGCCAATGTTGAGTCTGTTCCAAATCTTAAATCTTGCATTATGGGTGCCTATCATCAGAGATGTGTTATGTTGCAATTTGCTAAGCTACGGATGTGTCTTAAACCCACCAACTTATTAACATTAACTTATAGGCATCCTCCTTTTTGACGACCTCCGTGGCGCAGTGTTGAGCGCTGTTGTCTTGACGTGCGGAGGTCCCGGGTTCGATCCCCGGCAGGGTCAATTTGGGAATTTATAATTTCTGAATTTTCCCTGGTCTGGCCTGGTGGGAGGCTTCGGCCGTGGCTAGTTACCACCCTACCGGCAAAGACTAGTTGGTTACTAGGAAGGTATGGGTTTAATAGAACTGCCATGCCCCTAACAGGTTAGCCCGCTACCATCTTAGACTGCATCATCACTTACCATCAGGTGAGATGGCAGTCAAGGGCTAACTTGTAGTGGATAAAAAAAAAAAGTGTAGAAACCGAATAGGGGCATGGGTTTAATATAACTGCTATGTTCAGGTTAGCCCGCTAGCGCTACCATCTTAGACTACATCATCACTTACCATCTGGTGAGATCGTAGTCAAGGGGTATCTTGTAGTGGATAAAAAATAAGATATTAGATCAAACGTTCGTATTGGTAGGTTTGCACACATCCTCTGGTGGAAAGGTAGCCTTAGGTCTCTGTAGTTTTAAAATATTGCAAAAGTCCAAAAATCCATCTGAGCTTGTTATCTTTTAGGTTTACCTACGAAAGAAAATATCAAAATTAAAAGAAATTGTTTTATTGAACTTGTTGTGTGTTTTATGTTAAATGTTCCGAAAAGTAGAATGACCAAAATTATTGAATAGTTAGTTAGGTAGGTGTACCTTCCTTGTCATGTTTTTGTAGTAACTGTTTTAGGGTTCTGTAGTGAACAAGTAACCCTTTCGCAATGTCTGTCTGTCTGTCTGTACGCGGCTTAGCTCAGAGGCCCTTCATATTAGGAAGTTTTAATTTGGCAAGGGTATATTAATCACGCCGACAAATTGATAAAATACAATTATTTTAAATAAAAACTACAGAACCCTACACTGCCCGTGGCCGGTTTTTTTAAACTAAATAACTGAAACCCGTACAGCGCGCGCGGTAGGTCCTAATAGCCTATCTACCTATTCGTATTAACGATCACATATCGATTTTTCTTAATTGATCAAAATCACAGTGAGCAATCAAGCTAATCAGAATTCAGAATATTCTTTTGCGTACTTTACTTACCCGCATAACGGAACTGACAAGGTAGGTAGGTATATCTGTTACCTACATAGTCACTTAATCTCGTTATTGTCCAAATATCGATTCGGTCATCTCTATAGAGCACAACTAACTTTCGGTTCGATTCCATTTCGACTTTGAAAAATAAAAAATAAAATTTGCACTTTACAACCTAAGCGAATTTCATCAAAGCTTGATGAATAGCTGTTAGGTGTTATCGTCACGCCTTTGGCTAAACTGTTATTTTACCTAATTTAAGTGACACTTAGGAAAAGCACAAACTTTATACTTTGTCTACCAGTCCTTGATAAATTTTGCATTCATCGGCTTCTGGTAGAGCTTCCGCTTGGAATCTTCCACCAACCATAAATATAAAGTTGGTTTCAGGTAGGAATCTGACTCTTGTTTTTTCGGTTATCTTCAGCAAATTCGATTAACATGCGTATGTATGCTTGTTTATTTTTAAATTACAAGCTGATGCCCGCGACTTCGTCCGCGTGGGTTGAGGTTTTTGGTTCCCGCTGGAACTCTTCAATTTCCCGGGATAAAAAGTAGCCTGTGTGTTATTCCAGGCTATAATCTATCTCATCCAGATAAGTAGTAGGTAGTAGATGGTTTTAAGTAGGTAATATTATTTCGTATACAAAACCATCTCTACTTCCGAAATCCTCATAGTTTACACTTACCCTTATTTCTAAGCAGCCGTGTTGTATCGATTCGTTTGCAATTCATTTGAAACAAGACGTGATGGACTATTTTTAAATTGCCATAAGTCATCCACGCTGTGCCTACATAATCAAAAGAAAAAATATATCAAGTGATATGCGTGCCTCCTACTGACCTAATAAACCACTGTTATTTGGTCTGTATCGCATACTCATTCGTACTTTTATATTCTACCTATGTAGACTAAGTATAAAGAAGTCACACTGTGTCGGCGACTATAACTAAAAAAAACATTTTTCCTCTTTTACGTGACTCTAGCCGAGGGCATTGCGCTGTGTGGGTTCTCTTTGCCATAAAGAGAAAAAAATGTCGAATGTGCGACTATGAATACGGCGGTTTTAAGGTGAATCTCACACTGCGACGCGTCACGCCGCACGCGCCCCGTGACTGAACGCGGGGCGCGTCGCAATACGGTTGACCGTCCGTAAGTTCCTTGCAAATTGAAGACAACTTTAGTTTATATTTAATTTTATTGTAAGTATATGTATGTATAGTATGTAATTGTATATTTAAGTTTATATTATGGTATGTATGTATTAAGATATATGTGTATTCTTGTCTATGTATTGTTGTATAGTTTTTTGTATGTAGTATTAATATAATTGTGCGCCACCTGCAGCCTGGTTTCCTTGTGTTCTCCTAATAAGGTTGCCTGGAAGAAATTGCTACTTAGCAATAAGGCCGCCCTTTGTACTTCTTTGTTTTATTTTACGTTTTCTGTAATTTACTTTTGTTACGTGTGCTACAAATAAAGAGTTTAGTAATAATAATAATAAGTTTAGTTTGTAATTTTGTATGCAAAATGCGTGCAGTTCCACACAGCTACACGATCTGCCGGGTGGTGCGTCGCAGTGTGCTATTCGCCAAACGTAAATAGGTAGCACAGATCACGGAAAGAAAATACGTACAAGTAGGTACTAGCTCGTGTAGGGTTCCTGATCTACCTAGGTAGTTAGGTACCCATACCTCGCTCATTTGGTGCAGCAGCTCAATTAATGAAAACTATTGCTCGGTTGATATGAGATTGCTTGAGCTTAAAATTAACTTTGAAAAACCTACAGTAGGTCAAGAGAACCGCGTCTGCACCTACACAAACCTAAAGTTTTGTATATGGTGGTAGCTACTAGCCAAAACCAAATCTAAATGCGTGTAGGTTGACTGTCGGATGGTAGGAATTTACGAAAGGTATTTACATACACTTATAAGTTTCCATGATGGATCAAATTCTGGGCTAAATGCGTATTAGTTGGTCACGTTATTACCGTTTCATACGTGACCCTGTTTGCCCTATCAAACCTAAGATGCGCGTCTATAACAGCATTATTTTATTATACCTAGTTATGTACTAGGTATCTACAAATCGATCGATATCGATTACAAATAGTCGTTTTCCTAATAAGGTGCGAACATACCATTATTTATCACAAACGTCCTTTGCTTATTTGATGCAGTTAATCCAGGGACCTTTATGGCAAGTTGAACCTGTGGTTTAGAGGCATTAAATCTAGTATTCGCTTGCTGGTGAATTGACTGGTCATAGTACCGTTGCGTGCGTTCCAATGTCTATGATGGTAAGGTTGCGCGACCATGCACCCTAGCTATAGTATTCGTACTTCAATGTATAGAATATTTACGACCTGTGAACTTCCAGACCCATATACAACTTTTGATGCTATAGCGAGAAACTAGAGGCGACTGACTTAGGTTTAGCCAATTACTTAGGGAAATAGGTACTTACCAAATACAATTTATGGATAGATAGATTATAGTAGGCAGCACAATAGGCATGTCTTATATAATATTAGGTACTTAATAAGTAGGTCGTAATTCCCATGCTACGATATTCACGGACACTGAGATAACAATCGTGAAAGTTAAGTTTCATGAAAGAAAATAAAAAAAAACTACTTACCTAGTCTCATGTATATCAAGTGTTACCTGAGTACCGAGTGAGTTATCGGTAAGTAATTAAGTATTTTTTTAAAAACTGAATGAATAGTTAATTAAATAGCGAGGTACCTACCACACCTACGCTATTGAGTTGTTTCGAAAAACCTTAGATCAGCCGCCGGCGTTGGTACCTAATCATAGCTGTGACAGTGAATTATTTACGAACAATTAAAGGACTAAACATTTTATTAAGAAAAGCTTTTAAACATAACGGTTTGCCGCGAGAGCTTGTTCTGAATTTATTTAGTTGAGTCTCATCACTCGTCGCCCCACTTGTTCCTGTCATGATTTGATCTATAGTTAATATTTAAATAAAAATAATAGCACCATATTTGTCGATGTTCATAATTGGCACATCAATTTTTTTTGTTACCACAACCGTTTAATTCAATTAGAGAAATGACAGGCGGTGCCAGCATACCATTAAAACAAGACAGCCGACAGGTAACAAAAAATTTGCAACGATCAATAGTCAATACAATCATGTTATCTTAACATCTTGACACACGGCCCACTTGCCCCGGATAGAGAACTTAATCAGGATAGCCGTCATTAATTAACACAGTTACTTCCCAGACAATCTGTCAGTGAACAAGTATAAAAGCATAACGGGAAATGTTGTTTTCGCACCCATAGCGCTGTTATTGTACCTAGGTAGTATGGCGTAGACGAGGAAAGTGTCTATGTTTTTAATTTATTATTACTTAATCGTAGATTCTCTATTAGCTATGTGATATTTTGATAGTGGTCGATTTACCACATAATTACTGATAGGTACATAGAGCTAGACGTCCCTCTAGGACTTGACCATGTTCGTCAGTCACTTCATATTTCAGAGATATTTTATATATTACATCTATTTTAGTATATAATATATCTATTGTAGGTCTGTTATAATAACTACAATTAACACCATAACCATCAAAATCCGTGTACATAGTTGTAGTAAGTATGTTTAGGCTTGTAGGGTAGTTAAAAATTTTTAATGAGACTTTGAAGAAGTCTGTTAAATTTAAAATCGTGTTTATTTAAAATAATTGTTACGTACCTACATATAAATATTATGTCGCATCATTCAATCTCGACATCTCAAAATTTCTTTCGATACCAGAAATCAATGTTTGTGATGTGATATTGCGGTGGCCGGTGCCCCTTGCGAGGGTGGCACACCCCCTTTATAAATCACTGCCCGAAATACGTAGAGAATTTCTATATGTTGGCAAATAATCCCTATGGTCGAGCACGCGTTCATTTGTTGGCACAATTGTTACAATCGGCGCTGACATCGCAAAATAATTAATAAGTATAGTTATCGAAAATTCAGTTTTATTTTGAGGGTCAATAGGGTTTATAGGTTCCGCGAATAACAGTTCAAGAAAGTAAATAAAGCCAAGCTCCACATAGGAAGAGCTAGGTCACGCTCGGGACTTTAAACGGGTATTAGTTAATATTCTTAGGTCTACAAAATATTATAGGTAATAAATAATAATAGTCATTTGGAATCCTGATAGGCATAAAGTCCGATCAGATGATCGTTACTTGGATGCAATACCTACAATTCTGTAAAAGGAAGATTGACTCTACAAACATATTTTTTTGCTCGACTGAAGGAAAGCTTTTGCTATAATTTGTAAGTGTCACCGTAAGATTGTAAAAACCGTTAGATTATAATCTAACTCGCGAAAATCTAAATTATCGAAAGATTACAATTTAACGCATTATTTTCCGGTAGATTGTAATCTGATAGGTATTTAAACCCGATATAACCTAACTACTACTTGGTTATTTATGTCGAACCCTGACCTAACCTACAAGAAAGAGACAAGAAAACGTAAATAAAATGAATATTTCAAAAATTGAAACTCAGAACATTGAACAGTTTACAATCTTTCGACAGTTTAGAATTTCGCGAGTTAGATTATAATCTAACGGTTTTTACAATCTTACGGTGACATAAGTACTGTAAGCTGTTATTACTTAGCAGTTAGCACCTACATGTTATAAGATGTATTAACAGTAGGTAAATACTTACCCTATTAAAGCCTCCTTATATTATACGATCGACACTCAAATTGGAAAAAAGATTAGTTTACCAACATTTTAAATGGGAGAGATGAGGGCTGTAACCCGCATATATTTTTCCGGACTTGTTTGGCTTGTAGAGAGAATAAGTAGGTAGGTACCTACTTGGTTTCATAATATTATAATAACCGTTAAATTTTAATATCCTCAAGTATTAATAAATTTGTCCAATTCTTAGCTCGTTATTTGTGTAAACTGGCAATAGAAATTAGATCTGTAGGAACTAACTGGGTCCTAAATAATAGCAATATTAATTGCTAGCGAGAAAGCCCTGGGGCCTGAGCCCTTGAGGTGATAAAGCCGGGAAAAATCCCCAATAAACGAAATGTTTTGGATAAGTATAGCATTTAAGAGCCTTTAAATTAATATAATACCTTATTATATTAATTTAATAATACGTACCTACCTAATAAACTTCACTGTATAGTTACTAATTATGGTCTGCAACCGTTTTAAATTAAAACATGCGAAAATCTGTAACTGATATATACTATGAATGTTTAGGTAGTCAAACATTAGTCAACTTTCTAGTAAAAAGTCTAATCTAGTAACAAATTACTAGATTTTACAAGGGCTTTTGTAAAATCTAGTAAGCTAGCTTTGGCGTCAAGTTTATTGAATGTAGACCGTAGGTTGTACGCTATGGTAAATAGTTACTTAATATTTGAGTAGAAACAAAAGCTGTAGGTAACAAACAGTGTCAAAATATTATAAGAAATAGTTTTCCTGTCTTAAAACATTTAAAAATACAATAATAGGTAAGTCATGTAGGTCGTAGGCGAATGCTAGATATGTAGGTACATACGAAATGGGCTGCGAGAGAAAAGCTAACAATGTTGACAAATCCTTTGAAACTTTTTAAAAAGAGTTTTCAGTTCACGTGAACTGCAATGTTTGCAAACGTTGAAAATTAGATAAGTTGATACGGGAGTCTAGACGGCTCGGTCCCCTGGGACGAGATATTGACACGATAATAACTTTACATTCAATATACGAGTACCTCTTCTCTATGCATTTGTCACCGTAAGGTTGTAAAAACTGTTAGAATAAAATCTAACTCGCGGAATTGCAAACTGTCGAAAGATTACAATTTAAGGCATTATTTTTCGGTATCTGTCTACCTAATCTGTTAGGTATATTAACCCGATGGCCGGGCACTACCTGATTACCTATTTATGTCGAACCCTAACCTAACCTGCAAGAAACAGACAACAAAACGTAAATACAATGAATATTTAAAAAATTGACACTCAGAACATTGAACGGTTCACAATCTTTCGACAGTTTACAATTTCGCGAGTTAGATTATAATCTAACGGTTTTTAGAATCTTACGGTGACAGTTGACACATATATTATTAAAGCCTAAAGTAATTTCTTAATAATATGCATAGAGTATATTATATTATTTTTTAAATATATATATGTCACCGTAAGATTGTAAAAACGGTTAGATTATAAATATTGAATAGAAGCAGGCGTTACTTTGCGGAAGTCCATGATAGTGAATGAACTAGAAGTTTAATTCGCTATAATCCGCTACAGTAGACAAATCTGTGTGGTACAGTGCGTGTCTTTCACCTGCAACATACGACACCCACCACCCAGCAATTCGCACAGGCACAACACCACACCACACAAATCCTCCAAATCACGAATGCACGATTACTTCACAATCGTGCATTGTCGAGTCAACATCTCCTGAGGATGCTCCGGTGTCGGAGTGAAACGTGCGTTGAGAGTGATTTGGAGGATTTGTGTGGTGTGGTGTTGTGCCTGTGCGAATTGCTGGGTGGTGGGTGTCGTATGTTGCAAGTGAAAGACACGCACTGTACCACACAGATTTGTCTACTGTAGCGGATTATAGCGAATTAAACGGTTAGATAATCTAACTCGCGAAATTGTAAACTGTCGAAAGATTGTAAACTGTTCAATGTTCTGGGTGTCAATTTTTGAAATATTCATTGCATTTACGATTTCTTGTCTCTTTCTTGTAGGTTAGGTTAAGGTTCGACACAAATAATGAGGTAGTGGCCGGCCGCAGGCCGGTCACTTAGGTTTTATCGGGTTTATTTAACTATCAGATTACAATCTACCGGAAAATAATACGTTAAATTGTAATCTTTCGACAGTTTGCAATTTCACGAGTTAGATTATAATCTTACGGTGACATCTATACTACTAGTGGACCCGACAGACGTTGTCCTGCATGATACCGACTGTAGCGCCATCTGCCGGGCTGATTTGTGAATCTATACCATCCAGAGCGCCATCCAAACGCAAACAAAAAAGTTCATTCAAATCGGTCCAGCCGTTTAGGAGGAGTTCAGTAACATACATACGTACAGTAGAATTATGAATGAATGAATTAATATACTTTTATTGTACACCAAAAAACAATAACAACAGTAAACTTAGCTAATAACAAAGGAATTATACAACTTGGCGGCCTTATCGCTTCACAGCGATCTCTTCCAGGCAACCAATGGTTTAAAAGAACATAGCTACAGAAACAACCGGTAGATGGTGCAGAAATAATAAAATAAAATAAAATATTGATATAAAGCTACAAATTATAATACATGTACATATATATATATATATATATATATATATATATATATATACTAAGTATAACAAAATAAATAAAATATAATATACTAAATAAAAACCATAAATACTACACATATAATATATAAATAAACATACTTACTTATATATACTCACAAATAAACAAAAATATAAATAAATAAACGTTAACCTCAAAACAAAAAAAATAAAGAAACAATAGATATCAAAATATATAAAAATAAACTACAAGGTAAATAATATTAATGTGACAAATACTATTTCTTTACAAGTCTTTTAAAGATATTTATCGATTGAGCCTCTCTGATGTCAAGAGGCAGTGCATTCCACAACTTAACAGCTTGTACAGAAAAGGATTTATGGAAGAAAGAGGAATTATGAGTAGGCGTCCTTAAAACAAGTTTCCTTGTAGTACGTAAATGTTCTCCTGGACGGCCTACGAATTCAAACTTCTCCTTTAAATAAGCAGGAGATGAAGGATTAAATAACACACAGTACAGAATAGAAAGGATATGCAAGTTCCGGCGAAGACGGATGGGTAACTACTTGAGACGAGAACGAAATTGAGATACATGGTCATATTTGCGCAATCCAAATATGAACCGAATGCTAATATTTTGAAGTCTCTCAAGTTTATTTAACTGATCTTCAGTCAGGTTAATATAGCTTGCGTCAGCATAATCAAGAACAGGAAGCAGTAGAGTCTGTGCCAACATAATTTTTGTAGGAATTGGAAGAAAAGATCGCAGACGACGCAGAGAGCTAAGAGATGCAAAAGTTCTCCTGCTAACCTGATTCAGATGATTCGTCCAACCTAAAGTGCAATCCATATGTAATCCCAAGTTTTTGACAGTATCACAAAACGGGATAACTATACCATTGTATTCAATGGGAGGAAGCACAAACCAGTCAACTCTAGAGATTAGGTACCGACTACCTATAATTATGGCTTGAGATTTTTTTGGATTTACATTAAGGCCATAGAATCTACACCACTCCAAAATTGAGTCAAGATCTTTATTTATTTGCTCAATAGCTACAGGAAGATTCTCAAGAGTTGCCTGGGTGTAAATTTGGAGATCATCTGCATACATGTGGTAGAGAGAAGATAGGTTTTGAGTTATAGAATTAATGAAAATAGAAAAAAATAATGGTGACAGCACGCCGCCTTGAGGTACACCAGCAGTAATATCGCACCAAGACGAAAGAGTTTCTTCGATACGAATACGCTGCTGACGACCACTAAGGTAACTATGAAACCAGTCAGTTGCTGATGGAGATATGTTAAGAGAACGCAGCATACTCACAAGTATATCATGATCCACCGTGTTAAAGGCATTACTAAAATCCAGCAAGGTTAATACTGTGAGCTGCTGATTATCCATGCCCCTACGAATGTCATCGGTAACTTTAATCAGAGCAGTGGCCGTACTATGCCCAGAGCGAAAGCCAGACTGGAAAGGGTTAAATAAGCAATTTTTGTTTAGGAAAAGGTTAAACTGATGGTGAATTAATTTTTCAAGGACTTTGGAAAGAAATGGTAGGATTGAGATGGGGCGAAAATCTGAAAAATAGGTGGGATTAGCCTTTTTTGGAAGAGGTACAACATTTGCACTTTTCCAGGCATCAGGAAATTTGGAAGTCAGAATGGATTCATTTAAAATAAGTGTAATAATAGGAGTAATAATATCAAGGAGAGGAATGATCATATTACGGCTAACATTGTCACAACCGACAGCATTAGAAGAAATGGACAAAATGGTCTTCTTAACATCACATGCAGAAAACTGACTAAAATTGAACGGAGGATAAGTAGCAGTTGGAGTTGTCAAAAGAGAATGAATGGTTTGTGATTTATTTGAACTATTAATAGAGTTCTGAGGAGAAGTGAAATATTGATTCAGAAGATTAACGTCAATACTAAGAGGTGATGAATGATGAGATTTTTTACCAACTCCAACAGTTTCAAGAAACTTCCAGACACGAGAAGAGTCGCCGTTCTCGACTGATGAATGAATATGACGTCGCTGTGCATCTCTATACAATGTATTGCAGCGATTCCTAATTTTGTTGTATTTCCTCTGATTCTCAACAGATGGATTGCACTTAAGCTTGGACTTCGCTATACCTTTCTTAACAATTCTATTCTTTAACTCTAGTGAGAGCCAAGGCGCAGGTAAATGCTTTAGTTTAACCGGTTTAACAGGCGCATGGATATCAAAAAGTTGAGTTAGTAAGGAATTGAAAATATCAACTTTATGGTCCACACCAGATGCAGTTTCAATAATAGACCAGTCAATTTTGCAAGCGTCGTCACGCAATCGATCTAAATCCATTCCAGCAAAATTACGCCGCAGAAGAATTTTAGGTTTGATTTTAGGAGGGCGCAATTTATACGAAAGAAAAATTAAATCATGATGAGAAAAGGCATCGGCCTTGCACTGACCGTGCTTAGAAACAAGTTTTGGCGATGATACTATTCTTCTCTTCCACTCAATGCAACTCTTGATTCTTACTTCTCCGATTGCGTGAAAAACTTTAATGCTATTCCCATTAACGCACAAAGCATTCCGGCACATTACTCAGATATGCTTGCGTCTTTTGAGTCCCAGAATATTCATGCCATCTTAGTGTCTGAGTCTTGGCTTAAGCCCTGTCTGCCTTCTACTTCATATTCTTTGCCTGGGTTCCATCTTATAAGAAATGATCGCATCAACAAGGGTGGTGGTGGCGTGGCGATCTATCTTAAATCTTACATTCCTTTCAGTATTGTTGGTTCGTCGTGTCAACCGCCTCCCGTTGATGCCGCTGAGCATTTACTGATTGAGGTCTCCCTATCCCAGACAACTAAAATCCTACTTGGAGTTTTCTATAGCCCCTCTCTTACTATTAATTATTTTCCCTCATTCGAATCACTTTTAGAATCACTTCTCCCTACTTACACTCATTCAATATTAATGGGTGACTTTAATACTTGTTTACTTAAAGGCGACAATAGGGCTGCCAAACTTGAATCTATCAATGACTCTTGTAATTTGCAAATCCTTCCCCTTTCGGCTACCCACAAACTTCCTAACTGTACTCCTTCACTTCTTGACTTGATAATAGTATCATCGCCAGAACTTGTTTCTAAGCACGGTCAGTGCAAGGCCGATGCCTTTTCTCATCATGATTTAATTTTTCTGTGGTAACTTGCATCACTTATTGTCACATCACTAGAAGACAGAGACATAAATAAGTCACTGTCAACACTAATATTTGAGGATACCATAAGTATTATAATTAAATAAATAAATATGTATAATTATATAATACAAACTAATAATAAACAAAAAATATTAAATAAAACTTAAAACCAAATATATCTGTGCTATTACAAATCCACCAGCAAAATGAAAGTGAAAAGTAGAATATAAAAAAAAGTAAATCACAATAATTGTCAAAGACCTAATTAAAACAAACAAAACAGCACCTTTAATTTAAAAGCTACATTAGAATAATAGAAAAAAAAATTGTTACACAACAATAGTTCGTCCGGCCATTTTTAAACAAAATTAAAAACTAAAATAAACAATCCTATGTTTTACGTAGCTTGCAAGCAACCAGCCCAAGGTAAGGCACTCGCAGATAAACATTATACGGTAACATAAGCACTGACCATCCAGTTCCTACCCGAGTGGGCTACTAGCATCGTGTAAAAAAGGCTTAACAATATATTAGGTCTATGGCACAAATAAACGACAACTTACAGTGAATATTGTCAGTGCCATTTGTCAACTGTCAGCACTGAACTGTCATATTGTACAAATCATACCTTATCAACATAAATTAAAAAACTACCTTCAGTTGTGATAAAGATTACAGTCGTAAACAAAAGGTTAACTACTTAATGTTTATAAAACCGAAGTTTATACCTAACATATACCTAAATTACTTACACTATACTAAACTAACGACTACCCTTTTATACATCCTACTCTATGCTAACGACGAACTATTAAATTGCAACCAATCCATTATATTATTATTATTATTGTAACTATGACACAACAACCAACACTTATTTCTTAACAGGCTTTCTATGCCTAACGGTTTTATTGACCCTCGGAGTTACGGAGGCCGGGACCGGTGCCGAAGTCCCGGGCGCAACGCCAGCAGGATCAGGGATCGCATTTACTTCAGCCACAGAGATCACTCTGTGGCGCACGCCGTCGGGCCCTAACACCACAACACAGCCGTCCCGTGTCCAGCATTGCGACACACTAAAGCGTTGGCGGGCTGCGATGAAGGCCTCATGTCGTCCCTTAGTCATGAACTCCGATAGTGTCATTCCACTGCCCTTCAGTTTAGTCTTACAGAACCATGCTTTGTCTCGAAGCTCCTGATCACGAAATTTAACTAACGCTCTGGGCTTGTCACTGTTAGGACGGCCCAAGCGATGACACCTGGAGATGGCACCCACCGTGATACCAGGCAAATTGAGCCGGTCACAGAGTAGATCAGCGATGCACTGGACTGGATTCTCATCACGGGATTCAGGAACCCCATGTACAAGTAACATTTTTCTCCTAGACCTGACCTCCATATCATCTTGTTGCCTAGAGAGAAGTTGTAGCTGCAGCTGAAGATTTTCGAGTGCTGCCATAACGAACGACCTGAATACTTGAAATTGCGTGTCAATATTCGACGATGGACTCGCAGCTGGAATGGAAGTACGAACTTCCTTCTGAAACTCATCCATCCGTGACGTAAAGTTTGCAGCAAGCTCTTCAATGGATTTCTTTAGCAATTCCATATTGTAGTTAGGTATAGGTTACAATTTACTAGTGTGCACGCACTGATAAGGAAAAGAGTTCAAACAATTATTGGATAATAATGCTGGTGAATTATAAAAATCACTAGTACAATTTCATAATAAAATTAACTGATTAAACTAATTAAAACTTTAAAAAATACGAGAGCAAATAAAAACACGTCAACACAATTTTGCGCCTACCCACCGAAAAAAAAAGAGAAGAAGAATTATATATATAAGAGAAAAGAAGATTTACCTAAAATCTAATAATTTAGCTAATTAAAATGTAAATCTGTCATAGAAGCTTTTCGATTTAGCTACATTATGTACAGAGCTACTTATTTTGATTTTCGTTCAGTAGGAACTGTAAGTACCTACTTACTGCCTTTATGCCTTTGTGCTTAGTATGAACTACGGAGCCTTGTCAATCCAGTACACCGCATTAGCTCGTGTACTCGATAAGCAAAAGTAATGGAACTGCCAACTAGTAAAGCAAAACCCAAGCCACCATATTATTGTCAGTCTGTTTATCCGCGTTAATCTCCAAAAGGACTTAAATAATGTTGATGAGACTTTTAGAGGCGGGTAGAAAGAAGACTGGTGAGAGAGCCCTTGCGGAACATTGAAAAATCGGAAACCACGTAAAGATAAGTAAAGTCGCAGATCAAAGCTAGTACCTAACTAAATAAACACAGATAATAATAATGTTCATTTCTAGTATTAGATCTTATCACAAGCCGTTATGTTGTTATAATAGAATGAGAAAGTTGCTATAATTTTCCTAGCACGAGCCACTGGGGTGTGTCGAACGTTAAGACGAACCTAATCATAAAAAGAAAAGTATATAATTCATAGCAAATAATGGAAAGCCAACCGCAATTTGATCTAACATAATTCACGCAAATTGATCCAAAGTATTTCGTCAAATTAACCTTTGATTCAAAAAGATAGGACATTTGATCACCATTTTTAATTTTTACTATTATGTAATTTATTTATATATTTAGTACCAAACTTAAAAATAAACATAAAAATTTAAAGGACATGTACAAGGACAACTTATCTCTTGAAGAGATTTCTTCCAGAAGCTCTAGCTTTTTTTAATTTGTTTTGTATTTACAAAATTTATTGGTGATTTTATTGTTGTCATTTCATGTGTCATTTCACCAACAAAATAGCTTATTTTTGATATTATATTTGCCTTTTATATATTTATAGAATTATTTGGCCTGGAACGTTAAATCTTACATCAAATTGAAGCTTTATTTAACTATAACTAAGTTATTATAACAACGAATTTTATAGTCTTTAATTATTAAAATTTTGGTTTCTGTCATCCTTTGATCAGTTCTCTATGCCTCTCTTTTCTATTATTTTAATCACAGCACCAAATTAAAGCAGCCTTAATCAACACTTTTACCTAGTGTTGATTACGGCTGCTATATTTGATCAACATTTTGGTACTGAGATTTGTGGATCAAGTCTACCCTGATCGTCTAATTTTTTATTAAAGTAAATTGTTCAATATTAAAACACAATATTAAGTAAACAGGCTTAAACCTGTTTACATAAACTAAAATTAACTGGATTTCAGATGTTTTTCTTATAATCTGTAATTTGTAAATATGAATAACTTTAAAAAACGTACAAAATACACACCAAGAAAAAGTATCTGCCCGTCGAAAACAAAAATACATCACAACTCAGAAGTTGTACAAATCGGTCACTGTTGAAATGACATTGTGTGGTCTCACTCTCAAATGTTGGTAAAGGACAGCTGTTTTGCCTGTGTAGATTTAAAAATATACCTTTTTTGTACGTATTCGAAATTATTCTCTATTGTTTTTTTAATTATCTTTTTTAAATTTATGTGCTGGTTTATTGCTGGCTTTCTGGGTGGTGAATATCGCAAGCTGCAAGTGCACGATACACACTGTACGACATAGGTGTTCTACTGTGGTGGATTATAGCGAATTAAACTTCTAGTTCATTACTTATTATGTACTTCCGCAAAGTAACGCCTGCTTTAATTCAATACATGCTATCTTAGCCTAGTTCAATATGAATTGTTACTTTTTTTCTACTTGACTAGTTCTTCTGCACTAAACGTTGGATGTTCTTTCCACAAGATGAGACCGCTGGCAAACTCATTATAAAAGCTCTACCAGCTTCGAGCTTCAATATAGGATTATTCATAAAAAACAGAAAATATGAAGACGATGGAACGCACAGAGTAGTAATACTAATGGTTTGTGATGGAACGAGACCCCAAGATATTCTCGAAGTACGCTTCTTACAGAGATATTTGTGGATTGAAGTTTTGAGCACTCAATAAATAGGTGATACACGAGAAATTCCATCGACAGTTTTTATGGGAACCGCCCGCCCACCTAACTGTCAAGACTCAAGATTAACTTTTTACTTTGACACTGTAAACGTAAAAAGTTCGCAGCAAATATTATATATTAACTATAGTCAAGTGCTGTGTCAGAACTCGGTATATATACTTAATAGGTTTCTGTGATAAAATGTTAATTTTTAGGGTTCCGTACCTCTAGAGGACAAAAGGAACCCTTAATGGATGGATGATTTTGCTGTCTGTCTGACTGTCAATCGGGAACGCGAAGAGGTATCAAGTTGAAATTAATCCCATCAAAAACATAAATGTAAAATGAGAGCCAAGTTCAAAATTGTGATATATATGCCTTGGTTGTTGACTTCAGCGACAAAAGAAGTGAGATCTAAATGGGTGCCAAGTTCAATGGTCAGTCCTGCAATTTATATATCCCATCAAAAACATAAATGTGAAATGAGAGCCAAATTCAAAATTGTGATATATATGCCTTGGTTGTTGACTTCAGCGACAAAAGAAGTGAGATCTAAATGGGTGCCAAGTTCAATGGTCAGTCCTGAAATTTATTTATAACAACATAATATTTTATAACAACTTAAAATATCATTTCTTCTTATAACTTAGTATAAAATGTTGAAGACTAAGGCTTTGGCTTGGCTAGTTTTCATATACGAATTATAGCGTTCACAAGTTGTAAAGCTGTAAGTTCTTATTTTATTCTCCCGAAAATTTGGCTTGCTGGTAGAAACTGTACTTTTAGGTACCTAAACTAGCGGCACGCTATGATGGCCGGTTTGACGTTTGTCCGCTCATGAAGTTCCGTATTAATTGATAACGACTTTGAAGGAAATAATTGTATTACTTTATTGACGATAGTGATGTGCAGAGATTCATAAATTTTATCGAATGTAGTTTCTCATGAAGTTCCGTATTAATTGATAACGACTTTGAAGGAAATAATTGTATTACTTTATTGACGATAGTGATGTGCAGAGATTCATAAATTTTATCGAATGTAGTTTTAGGTTTAGGACTCAAAATTTATTTATTAAATTGATTTCTTAAATGTATACAAGTGTAGAAAAATCAGTTTGCACCATTTAAGGGGTGAATGTACTTGTGAATATGAACAATTTTCACTATGTGGACAAACCTCTAAGAAGCTTGTGAACATGTGACTAAAGGAGACTGGGAAAAGGTTGTGAATAGAACTGTTAAATTAATAAGGGAAGATTATGAAAGAGATGTGAAAATAGATAATATTATAGAAAACGAACATATAATTATTAATGTATGTGATGATAGCAGTGACGACAGTGAAAATAGTAGTATGGACGAATCTGATTAATTATGGCCTTTTGTGGCACCTTTTTTGGTATCTTTTGTATTCATATGTTTCTTGTGTGCATATAAAGTATGTATATTCATTTTCGTTCAAATATTCAGTTCGTTCAAATAAATTAAATAAACATATACATTTTTGTTTTATTAAACCTATTTAATCAGGTACAAAAACAAAACTTAATTGTTTTTTGTTCGAGAATAAATTGACATTCCACATCACTATTGTAATGTGTCAAACCGGCCATCATAGCGTGCCGCTAGTGTACTTAATAATAATTCGTATATGGAAACTAGCCAAGCCAAAGCCTTAGTCTTCAACATTTTATACTAAGTTATAAGAAGAAATAATATTTTAAGTTGTTATAAAATATTATATGTTGTTATAAATAAATTTCAGGACTGACCATTGAACTTGGCACCCATTTAGATCTCACTTCTTTTGTCGCTGAAGTGAACAACCAAGGCATATATATCAGAATTTTGAATTTGGCTCTCATTTCACATTTATGTTTTTGATGGGATATATAAATTGCAGGACTGACCATTGAACTTGGCACCCATTTAGATCTCACTTCTTTTGTCGCTGAAGTCAACAACCAAGGCATATATATCACAATTTTGAACTTGGCTCTCATTTTATATTTATGTTTTTGATGGGATATCATTACTTTTTGTACAGAAATTATTGAACTCAATCTCAAACTCAAAACATATTTATTCAAAATATGTACCTACAAAGTACACCTTCTGAACGTCATGCTTACAGAGCATAAGACGTGATGGTGATAATTAACTACGATATCTTAAAACTAAAGCTACGAGGGTTCCAAACGTGCCCTGGTCTGAGAAGAGCCCGCAATAAACTCCGCTTTTTTTTATTATCACCATCTCACAAATATTTGAAATTATATATATGTACTTATAATATAACATTACATAATCAGCCGCTGTAACAATTCATACCCATGCCTTGCTATCATTCAAATAATCCTTTACACTGTAATAGGACTTTTCTATTAGTTTAGTTTACGTTTTACATTAGTAGGTACTTATTATTCGGTGTAAGGTTAGTGTGTCAACCACCAGTAATTCTATTGTACGACTCATTGTACAAGATAATTAAAGACGAGAATTCTCAAGAAAAATATATAGTATACCTAGAGTTACACTGACATTGACAGATTACATCTATGGTCAGACTACCTCTACAGCACATTTCTACATCTCATCAATTTTGATTGCAAAAGTTCAAAATCAAAAGTTTTTTGTG
The DNA here is from genome assembly GCA_964035005.1 of Erebia palarica. Classification (NCBI taxonomy): domain Eukaryota; kingdom Metazoa; phylum Arthropoda; class Insecta; order Lepidoptera; family Nymphalidae; genus Erebia; species Erebia palarica. The sequence goes on from OZ035983.1 coordinate 47,815,634, forward strand.
AAACATTGAAAACAAGCACGGTAAACAGTCGATATCACTAAAACCACTATAAACAATGAATACAAATCACAATGACTGACAGCTTGAACTGACGACTTCAAATACGTTTCTTCTTCTTTTCTGTCAATGACGTTTCGTTGCACAAAATGCATGAATACGAAGGTAAGGTTTTAATGCAACTATATTATTATTCATTATTATTTACATTAAAATAATAATTATGTGTCATTTTCAATAGTTAAGGAGTTACTACCACCGGCACCACCACAAAATAATACGGCTTTAAGCAATGGTAGTATGCCCCGTGTCAGAGTTTTGATCTATACCTAGGTAGATCATAAAAATGACGATTTTTGTACGTTTATATCTAAATAACCATTTGAGGTGTGCTTATGAAATTTGGAGCACATATGTATCTCACGGGTTTCAATATATGCGCCAAATTTGACATGTTTATGTGAAATAGTTTTTGAGTTATGAGGGGGTCAAAAGTGGCTCCAAATGGTTCGTGTAATATTACACACGGTGCTGCTCGCCAGTTTTTTTGAACTTTGGCTGGACACGCTTCCGCGTGTCTTGATATCAAACACTTAGTCTACGGTTCCTGGTAGCTGTAAAAAATCGAGCTTCTCAAAAAATCAAAAATTACGGCGGTTTATGCCGTAGATTTTGCATATTTTGATTTTTGACGTTCGCCAATAAATCATGAATCAAAACCCGGTACTTAGGTACTACGGTAAATAGGGTACTTTCCGTTGACCTAGAAAGAAAGAAAATTCCGAAAAACTATAAAATTAGGGTTGCATAGCCACACTCATAGGGTGTCGAATTGTTTGTCAGGCGCTACCAATTTAGCGCCATAATATTATGTAAGCCAGTTATTCCACAGCTGATTAGTTACGTGTTTTTATGACATCTTTCTTATTATTTACTAAAAGAACTTATGGTGGTGGTAAGTACGGAACACTTAGTGACTGTACGGTTGTACGGTTGGTGTTGTTCTACGGTCTGACTCTCATTTGACCTGTTTTTTATCAGGCCAATATGTTCAGTCTAGATCGGATGTTAACACGGATTAAACAAGTGGGTAAGAAAAATTTACCGGCTTTACAAAGGCTAATAGTTGACGGACTTTTAAGCTCTCGAATATATTTTTTAGATCAAGTATTCATGCTCTAGCGATGTTATCAGTAAAAGAATTAAGGCAATTTTAAGCACATTAAAAGTAACGCAAGGCGCGTGTGCGGTCAACGACCACTCATTGCAAGCACGGTAAGTGACGATGATCGTGAGTACTGATGCACTGTGATGTGTAAAATAGATAAAATGACAGTACGAGAATCTCAAACAGGAACAGGAAAAGGGCAAGTACATACCATTTTACGTTTACCTATTTAAAACAAATCAATTTTATAAAGCTTAACTTCAAATAGTACCTATGTAGTTCTTACTAAGTTGGTTAATTGCAGATAACTTGATCACAATTCACAGTGGTAGTTAGAAATTTCGGTTTAAGTGATTTTTAGGTTTACCCAATTTTTTCTGTTAATTTATCCTAAAAATAATCTAAACATCTAATCTAATCTTTTTTTTCAGAAACTTGCAAATTTTCTTAATTTTGAGTATGAATGAGCACTAGGATGATGTCTGCGATTTTGACCGTGCGTATAAATTTAGGTTTCTGTAGGTAGGGGGCACCCTTTGATTTTCCGGAATGAAAAGTCGCCTAAGTACTTACCTATGTCCTTCACGTTCTTGTACGTTCTTCATAGAATCTTTGCAAATAAAGAGTCATAGTTAGATTTGCAATAAGTAAGTAGGTAACTTCAAATAAATTACAGTTTAATATTTTACAGGAAGATACAAAATTTAAGGTTAACGCAGGGCGCGTGCGGTCAACGACCATTCATGCGGTTCATGAAAGTCGCACGACTCATGGAACTACGTAACTTCTAGTAAGCTAAGGTTTCTCAATGGTTACAGGTCGGCTTGTTATGGCTTACGTCTTGATTACTATCACTTGCTTCCGTACACATCACATCTTTACTGGTTGCACGATCTCCAACTTACTATGAAAATAATCTTATTGAGTAAGTAAAAAATATCAGTGCACGTGACATGATACATTTAAATCTGATTGTCTCAACGGATAGTGTCTATAGTTTTTCCAGAAAAAAGTCGTAAGAAATATTCCTAAAATTACTCTTCCATGGCTTGAATGGAAAATTGGGTTTGCTAATGTAATTTTTAAACTCATCCTCTGCAGTCTACTTTTCTTCATAAAAATCATAAATTAAAATTAAATTACCATAAAATGATGATAATTTTATGCTTATTTAATTTTTCAATTGCTGGAATTTCGTAGCTACGTGTGAGAAAGTGTGAAAGCTCTAATGTCATATTGAATATATTTAGAGCTTTTTAATAAATTTTCTGTCTTTTAAGCCCAACACTGGGGGTTAATTTATTTAAAATTCTGTGTAAATCTCACTCATGAGAAACAGAGTTGTCTTCGCATCTAACTTGCATTTAAATTGCTTTATGCAATCGACGCCCTCAAGCATTATGTAAATTGACAAACCGAGTGCATAATTTATTATGCATATTGTATAATATATTATTATTAATTATTATCTTTCTCCGCGTTAAATATATTATGTATATAATACCTACTTCGTCACTTATTTTATACAAGTACTTAATTATAATAATACTAGTGGGCCCGGGAGCTATCCTGCCCTAAACCTAGAATCCGATTGCAGCGCCACCTACCGGGTCCAATTGTGAATATAAACCATCCTGGGGCCCACGCAAACACACACAAAAAATCCATCAAAATCGGTCCAGACGTTCGAGACCACTAAACAGAGAAGTTAAAATGGGTGCAACCTGTGTCCTAGAAGCGATATAATTTACTAGAATGGCGTGTGGATGCGCGGCGATGGAACTTTGAAAAGGTCTTGTATAATTTCCAAATCCCAGTCAACATTCGCCATACATTCTCTGTAGAAAAATATATTCCGCCATCTTGAATTTTTTTCCTGTTCCTCAAGAAGACCTTCAGTTCCTGATCGTCTTTTGCCGAGAAACCAACCTTCCATCTTTTATACTCTCCGAGACAGACACTGACGAAATTTGTATAGCGGTCATCTTGAATCCGTCATTTTGGAGTTTTGTCAATTGGTCGATGAGGTTTCGAGTGACATATTTTGTTCGAGCACCCCCACCTATCTTCAATCGCCTGGCTGTGCTCTTCATCCGTCTTGGAAATCCTCAATCATCAGCTCTCTCCGTATTTTTCTTCCGAATTAATTTTTGGCTTCTATACGAAACAATGAGTAAAAAAATTTTTTTTCATATAAAATTTTACAGGAGAGGTAATCAATGAGCCCCAGTCAGTCAGCACGAGCAGCTATCCTAGAAGCGATATAATTTATTGTTAAGGCAAATATTTTGAAAACTTTGCAATTGCATATTATTCACAAAAGGAATAAACACTCGAGACACGCATTGTTAGGAGTCACGGGTAACAACTAGAAAAACAATATACAATATACTAGCTTCATTACCAAAGCTCGAAGCGTTCGCATGCACATTACGTTTCCGGTCACAGCAACAGGTACCTCTAATCATATGACTGTAAATCCTAACACAACGTTCTAAAATACAAAATCGTTTAACCTCTGTCACCATTTAGATTGCATACTACAAATATTTGAACATACTTAAACAGAATGGCTCTTAAATTTTAATTGGCCAACGCCGTACACGAATAAACGTTTGCATTAAACAGTTGATACTAGGTTTAATAGTTTGCATTGATTATAATCAAATATTTTATAGGTTTTCTGGTCGTAGGGAATTTTTAAGTGATTTTGTTGAATAGGTATACTCGTAGTTAGGAAAGCTGCGCGGCTAATAACAAGGTTTCTAAACATTTAAGCTTTATCATGGAATTAAAGACGTGAATCAGGCACCCCTGGGTTTCCTAGAATCCATGTAGTTGTAGGTAGAGAGTGTAGAGTATACAGTTTAAATGTTAAAAAAAAGTGTGTGTGTGCTTTTCACACACGGTAGAAGTCAAACTTCGGAAAAGTAGAATACGAGAGAATGCGATTAAATATAACTTGTATTCTATTCTTCTATAGAAAATAAGTTATATCTAGAATACAAGTTATTTTTGACAAATATACCTAACTTGTATTCTTCCTCATTCTCTCGCAGGCTAACTCCTGTTTGTCTCTTTTTAGTGTCGCTTTTTCGTTTCATCGAATTTTCAAATCATTACGATTTTAAAGAAGTTAGTGAAGTAGAAGAAGTTAAATGTTTGTGCATGTGCAAGCTTTTTCGCAAGACTAATAACTATTATGTGCTATGGATGGCAACAATTCACAAACAGGTCCAACCGTAAGCTTGAAATGTTAGAGATGGCTCTTCGTAAATCGTTTTTTGTGCCCGCTTCTCTAACTGCTACATAATTTTCGCTGCAAGTTTATTTACATCATTTTACTGTAGGTACTCTTGTCATGTGTGAATAGCGCGGCACCGCGAGGCTTTCTCAAGGCCCATAAAGATACAGTTAAGTTTTTCTTCAATACATTCTACTCATGGCTTTTATTGTTGAGTTTTGATAAGTTAAACTAGCGTGCGTTGGTACAAATAAACAATTAATCACATGAACTGGTGGCGCCGTCTTATAAGCACGAATACCTGCCTAGGTAATTAGTTATGCGACTATAGGTGCTAGTTAGCCGTCTAAGTCCGAAATTTCATCCTCTAGGTACCTACCTAATTAGAAATCAGTTTTTTACTAATATGTACATATTAATTTTCTTACTAAAAATACGTCTAATTGCGTCTTCAAACAATATTTATTCACTTAGGTATATACCGACTTGCTCGTGTGTCTCAGTTTATTCAACTATCAATTCTTTTCATGGAAAAGTTTTGGGATATCCTCTATTTATGACTAGTAGTCAAATACCTGTAATAGTTAGGTCAATTAAGGAAAATACATATATGTCATGTTTTTTCCTGCACCAGGGCTGCAGTTTAGCGACAAAATATTGTTCTAAGTAAGTAAGTGTATAATTTTCAGTGTTGTATTTTATCGACCTACTCAGAAAGTTACATTACTTATTACTATTAAAGGAAGAGAGTGGTAAATCAGTGCCTACATTAACAGCGGTACGGAAATTAATACACAGCGACTGAACTTTTTGTCCCTTAAGTAAGCTAAGCTTGATATTATGCGATATAAACTACATCCTTTTCCTGGATTCAAGTCATGGGAGATGAGACTAGCTCGTCACGCTCTCTTGCCTCCATTAATAATATGAAACAATCTCATCTTATGTTATCCGAGATGCTATCTCGCTGTTAAGCTAATTATTCACAAAATAATCACATACGTAGGCATGTTGTTAAATTAGTTGTTAGTGATGGAAACCGTAAGAAATATAACAGTAGGTAGCAAAGTACAAACTCGTTTATGATTAAGTTAAGTACAGGTACTTAACTTACCTACGGATTGTATTTTAACTTGATGCAATTTTTGTCCCTAATTCATAGCGGTTCCCAGGCCCACTGCTCTAGGTCCAAAGTCATTTATATGCGAGGTTCCAGGTTCGACAATTGTTTCTGGTCTGGTCTGGTTTCGTTTAACCTTTTCTTAATAATTAAAAGAGCGAAGATAATTAATTAAGCGTTCGAGGTTATGAGAATATAATTTGCTTTTGACGGCTTGTTAACTTTAATAATTGTAAATTATAATAATAAGGAAGGAACAATCCAAAACAGATATTCCTACAGTTTAGGTCTACTAGATAATGGGGAACTTGTAGGTAAGGAATGTGGAAGCACCGCTACGAGTATCAAAGTCAAGACTATCCCCGCGGGCTGGTCGATATTTGCGGATTTTAAAATATTTTTTGTGTTTTGTAAGTTTTGGTATGTTATGCACCGGTATGAAAAAAGTTAGAGAAATATCTCGGGACACGTTACTTCAGCAGGTATCTTTTCACGTGCTATGATTTCCGCAAGCGTAAATCTGTCGCTGAGAATTTGGAAGGAACAGTCTTTTGCGCATTATAACAAAACTTGTGTCTTATGAGTAATGGCATTATAAGAAATTCAGTCGCAATGGTTGTTGTATGAGACCACACATATTACAAGAAATTTTTTAATTGTGTCGAATCAGACACGCGCATACAAAATATAAGATATAAGATATTACTTATAAGACACAAGACATTTTCTTATAATGCGCAATAGGCCTCACTCAGTTGTAACTTGTAATATTTTTACAGAAGCGACGACGTTAGAAATAAACATCTCGTGACTCGTCTATCGTCTTAGGATGCTGCGGGTCCATATATCTATATATTATATACCTACTTAGTACAAATCTTTCAATGATTTTTGTCTTAGCTCTATCATTCGCCATCAATCTCCAAAGAGCTCTTCATACTCGTAAATTGGGTATTTGGTATTTGACAATTAGTTACACTAGATCAGGAACAAAATGGTCACGAAACATAAAATTATAAAACAGAGGGCGTTTTTTTATTGAATTTGTATTATTATACAATAGAACTTAATAGCCTTTAACCTAATTACTATATAAATCATGCCCGCGTGGAGTGGTGGCAAGAATGCTGGCTGCATTTCCGCGCTGGACAGCCAGGCTGATCCTTTGCAGACGTGGATATTACGTCTTTTGGCAGGTCTTCTATTTAATAATCACTAAAATACTAAAATTGACAATACAGAATAAATTGACAGGCGGAAAATCGACGCTCTGGAAATGTGGTGCTGGAGACGCCTGTTAAAAATACTCTAGGCAGCGCATCGAACAAACGTCTCCATACTCAAAGAGAATAACTCAAAGGCTTTCGTTATTTGTACAACTGCGAATCCTTAAGTTCTTTGGGCATATCACTAGGAAGGCTGGTACGTTAGAACACCTCGTTGTACAAGGTCGAGTTGAGGGCACTCGTTCACGTGGTTGCTCCCCTATCAGGTGGACGGATTTAATCCGTTCCGCCACAAATGTATCCGTCTACGAATGTTCCCGTCATGCCGCCGTCAGGGAGATCGCAAGAGCTGCTGTGAAGGCCAATTCATAACCACGACCACTCTGTGAAGAGTAAACGAATGAGAAGAAGACGAAAATACTAAAAATCATCCCAATTGGCATCCCATCGAACGCCGAGCGGTGCGTGATGTGTAATGTTCGTTAAAATTCTTAACATGTCCCTAATCCGAGAATTCGTGATGGAGCTTATACGAAATAATTATGATTCGTTCCAAGTGCATTCGTCAGTGCATATGTAATTAACAATTTGTGTCCTAATCACAATAATAATTACGTATTCCTGTCAGATAGATAAGGTATTCCATTACATTAGTATAGGTAGCTCATTCACTCATTACATAACTAAGGTACTGATCGGTCCTTTATTATTTTCTTAGGTAGTAGGTACTTTTATATATTCTGTGATTTTAGTTAAAGTTTCAAGCAAAAAAAGTTCATTAACTTAACCTTTAGTACTACGAAATCGACTAAAGATTATAAATTGATAGCTATAGTTATGATCTTTCCTCGATTTTGTAATTTGTAGTAGTGGAAAGGTAAATAAAGGTACCTTCCTAATTTAAATCTAACATTCTTATACCTGTGTAAGTAGATACCTGATAATACACATAAAGGGAATACCTAACAGCGTAGATAAAAGAAAACGAAGAAATTATGTCCATGGAAAGCTTTCTCAACACAAATATTTTTTATTTTATTACCTACCCTCTTATTTATTCAAGGTATAAAATTTTCTTTTACAAAACAGTTATCCTAAAAAAGATATCCTTGTTTAAATAAAAGAAACTTACTCGTAAATTATGGAGCATCGCAACATGTCGGACCCTTCTTCCTCTGTGAATAATTTCATGTTTCCGGAGCTTGAATAACTTATAGATATACCTACCTACGTTTCCACTTTCCGAACCATTCCTTTCAAATTTAATTTGTCGCAGGGGAAGGCTCTAGTGAAGCTTCATAAATAAAGTATTAAGAGGTAAATCGATGTAATGTTTAAGGGTAGTGTGTTTCATATTACAATGGGCAATTAGGTCTTACCAATTAATTTCAATAAGTCTTGAAACTGAGACAAGTGAGAAATAATGATTAGGAAGGCCGTTTACTTTCCGTCCGGTAATGCCCTATAACTAGGATCTAAGTGTGACTATTATGTACATATTTTTAATAATATTATTAACATGTATTTAAGTTATTTTGCTGTTTTACCAGTGGCTGCAGAAATCAGGTGTAGGTATTGTTGGTGTCTCTATAACATGAACCAGCTAAGAGAGATTTCGGTATTAAAGACTAGAGTAAGTAGGTATATCTAAAACAAAATACGAAGGAGTTCCTCAAGTAATGATTTTAAGCTAAATTCGAAGTTCAGCAGTTAAAGAACCGACTTATAATAATGTTTTCTTAATCTTAATTTATTGGATTCCTAGAGGTATGCGTAGTTCATAATATACCTATTTACCTAGAGCTTAACCAATTGTAGTCTATTTTGCATGTTATATGTCATAGCGGGCAATTGGTGAGACAATCTAACAAGTCTTCACGTATTATGAGGATGTCCGACAGGCCCACGCCGGTGATAATAATATGTCATGTATTGTCTCATGTAACTATTTAGATCGTAATAATTACTTTTTGTATTCCACTATAATTTAGCCCTTAGACTGAGTATCACACCTGCAGGCTTAGCCTGCATACAATGAGATATCTGGTGACGAGAGAGAGAGAGATGTTGTCGTTTCCGGAAAAATTTTCGTTTACCATGACATGCAAAATCCGGTAAGTATATTACGAGGAAAAAATAGTCGGCATGTAGAAATGTTTCGTAGAGAAAAATACCACGGATAAAAATTTTTACTTTTATCTCTACTTTTGACGTAACGAGACAAGTAACCATGTTAGCTTCGGTAGACAAATAGCGATCGTGGGTAGACCTAATTTTACTCGTTGTGCGCTGCGCATGCTAGCCCTACTGGTGAGTGGCTTATGCAGTCTAGACGGTAGAGTCTAGCCTGTAGGGGTATGGCATTTATATTTAACCCAAGCCCCCAATCTGTTTGTGGTTTCTGCTCGGCATCGTACCTACCAGAGTCAAGAACACATCGCTTGCGGCACGTCTTTGCCGGTAGGTCCTAGCGTAGCGTGCGTTGCACAAGGGGGGCACCGATGCGTTCTTTAAAGAGATCTCGGAGCCTCCCAATATGCAGAGGGTGGCCACCGAGGGGGTTTTGGTAGGTACAAATCCTACATAACCCGACTTCTCCCCCAGAAGTTGGGTATCTTAGGAAGATTTCCCCCTTACAAAAAAAGGTCCTAGTGTAGCGTACGTTTAGAAATGATTCACCACCGCAACACTTGTATGGCGCTGTGCTAAAGACGACTTTGGGCGGACAAAATATAATAATTAATCACAAACGGTATGCAATATGCAACTCGGTGGGCGAGGTGGGTTACTTAAAGCGCCCATGTCTGAGAAGAAGTCCACAGAAAAATCAACATGGTTCTTGAAGAACATATATCTACTTAGTTTAAGTATCCTTATCATTAACTTAGAGAATAAAGTATACCTACTCGGTTCATTATCACGAGTTATTTGCAGAGGTCATTGAGGGAAGCGGCCCTCTTTTAATCTCAGCTGAGTTTTTACGACTCCTTTACGACCTATGATACTATGAACTATACAACAGTAGATAGGCATAGGTAGTAATTGGTATAGCGTAATCTATAAAATAATAATAAGTCTGAATTGAGTAGCGACTTGTGGTAGACTCACATAGACTAAGGAAGTATAGCTACGTTTATTAACTGGTTTATTTTTAATGGACGACCTCACTGCTGTGGTGAGTGAAAAGTGGCAGATCACGGGTTCGATCCCCGGCAGGGTCAATTCGGAAATTTATAATTTCTAAATTTTTCTTTGGTCCGGCCTGGTGGGAGGCTTCGGCAGTTACTAGTTACCATCCTACCGGCGAAGACGTATTGCCAAGCAAAATTACCCCTGACAGGTTAGCCCACTACTATCTTAAGACTACATCATAACTTATCATCAGGTGAGATTATTAGCAGTAATTACTAAGGGCTAAATTGTAGTGGTATAAAAAAAGCAATACGCACCGCTACAACACCACACCGTGTAAATTTTCTACACCACTCTTAACGTAAGTTTCGTTCCGACACCGGACCATCATCAGGACATGTTGACTCAACAATTCACAAAAGTGATGCAGACTTTACAATTTCTGCACTGTTGAGTTAACATCTCTTGATGATGCTCCGGTCTCGAAACAAAGTAACGCCTGCTTCCATCCAATATAGGAAGGTTTACACAAATCAACACAGGTTCATGCCTAGCTCAAGCACCAGGCCCAACACTAAAACTTTATAGAATAAGAATAACTATTTTGTTACTGGGAAAATAAATAAATTGATTGATTGATTGATTGAGTTTAGGTAGGAAGTTAAGTCAGCCATACGGTTCCTAATTCCTATCATATTCAATTTTTTTTATTAAAAAATTAATTATAAAATGGAAAAAAAATTTTTTACAGATAGTGCTAGTCAACGCCTCGTCTTTGGGGTCGAGTTGTCGCTCTAGCGCAGACTGTGGCGTGACAAACGCGCATTGCACGCGCGGAGTCTGCGCTTGCCAACCATACTACGCGCAGGTGGACGAGAATACGTGTCTCCAATGTAAGTACTTACCTATCAGGTATTTCTTTCATCTGCAGAATGCTTCTGTTTTGCGAACCGGTGCAGCGTTCATGAAGATTTCGACTGGGCAGTCGTAAATATAAAATCTTGGATCTAGTCACAAAATCTACTAAGTATATACCTATTAACTCTATGTACACCTTTAGAACCAGGATCTCGCGATACAGTCGACGTACCACAGAATCGGTAATAGTACCTACCTACCACTGAAAAATGAGTAGGTATACTTTGTACTACTGAAAATTGTATTGCATTCGGTGCGTGTGGACTGTGGATCGGTTGTTATCCGCGATCATCTTTATTTAAAATAAATATAGCGTTTGCCCGCTTGTCACTGCATTTAAATGGAAACAGTCACACTTTCATAGTACTTAATTTACGTCTTATTATCTCTTTAAACTTGTCGGTATTACAACAGCAATAATTACCTACTTAGTATGAAAGTGGAAGTGTCTATATTCAAAGTGAATTCACTTTCGTTTTCCATTCCTTTTCCGTTAAATAATACCTAGTGGTTAGAAATAATTATTAGTAAAAATGTATGTAAATTGATTCATAAATTATCTGTTAAATCCTTCACGTTATGCGTCACGTTATAATAACTTAATTGCAAAAATATTTTTATTGCGTTTATCAATATGAGTTAAACATTTTAAGTGGGCCCGTTATGTAGAATAGGTATCGTGTTCGCTTTCTTTCTGAGATCAAAAAATCATTTCACAGATATAAAAGTACTGCAAATTAAAGTTTGAACGTAGGTATTAAGTAGCTGCTCTTAGTTGAAGTTTGTTCGTGGTAACTGGTAACAATAGGTAAATTAGGAAATTAATTTAAGGACACAAAAACTTTTTGAATAAAACATACGATTTACCTATCTAGTTAAAATCATACTTAAACTTTGTGTTATTACGTTATACCTACGTAGCTCTATGTAGGTACCTATTGTATCTTTCAATTTTCAAAGGAATTGTTACACAAGTATTAATTTCTGTCTAAAACAGTGGTCTACAAAGTGTCTGTCTGTCTGTACCTATGCCACGTTTTCACCGTTTATTTGCTGTGTGGTAGGTACAGAGATAAGTTGCATCCCGGAGTAGGACATGGGCTAGTTTGTATGCCGGAAATCTTCTTGATTTAAAGAAAAATCCTACCAACGTAAATAAAATCTCTGGTAAATTGAAATTGCTGTATGTGTGACTAGAGCACGTCTTGCAATGTCGTATTGTTGCAAATGGTTATTTAACTTACCGATATACCCATATAGGTAACGCAGATACCTCATATATCAACTTGTGGACAAGACTAGGTACCTTTATTACGGTCACCCTAACAAACAAATAATAAACAGTACGCCAATAAATCTGTATTGAACCACTACGTACTTGTAACTTCCAAGATCACTTAAATGTTTACATCCGCAGTAATTATGTTCCTTGGTTTACATATTCACTTGCACACATAATATTATTGGACGAATACTTTTTCAATTTCAAGAGGAATTTCACGATGAAATAATAGGAAGAGCAAATAGGTATTAGGTAGGTATGTTAGAAATTTTAATGTTAGGATGAAGAAAGCTACCTAGGTTCTATTTATTTATTATGTTATCAATTTACGATTACGACGAGTCAAATAAAAATTAGGTACCTACTTACAAGGAAAAGCATAAGTAAGTTATCAAAATATAAAAATTGGAAAATTATTTTCAATAAACAATGCCCAACCGATAAGATTTCTACGTACTTATACATACATATAGTTAAAGAGATTTACGGTAGGTATAATGGCTATATTTAATAAAGAAGTTAACTGTGCCTACCGAAGAACATGCACAAACGATGTTAGGTAGGTACAATAACTTGATTTAAAGTTTAATTTTTAATTGCTTCTACAAACATTAGTAGACCGTAGAGTACCTAATAGCCGAAAACGGTCGAAACCGGTTAATTTCTATTGTCTACATCGAATCAATAGACTGTTTGCTGTCACCGTAAGTTTGTAAAAACCGTTAGATTATAATCTAACTCGCGAAATTCTAAACTGTCGAAAGATTACAATTTAACGCATTATTTTCCGGTAGATTGTAATCTGATAGGTATTTAAACCCGATAAAACCTAAGTGCCCACTTAACCTAAGTGGCACTACTTGATTATTTCTGTCGAACCCTAACCTAACCTACAAGAAAGAGACAAGAAAACGTAAATAAAATGAATATTTCAAAAATTGACACTCTGAACATTGAACAGTTTACAATCTTTCGACAGTTTAGAATTTCGCGAGTTAGATTATAATCTAACGATGTTTACAATCTTACGGTGACATATCTGTACAAATTTCTCAAACTGGCTTATAGCGCCAGAGGAATAATTAAACTAATTATATCTATTATTAATGGCACCTATTCATAAAAAGAAAGTTATGTATTGTAGGTACCAACTTATGTATGCAACTTATTCAGGATGAGTGTTTATTGGCAAAATTGGGGTGGAATTTGCACTAAGCAGATTCCTATTCCTCTGTCCTATAAATCTCTACGCGGAAAATAAATCGTGAGTAAAATTCGCGCGAATATTTTCCGCAGTGCGAACGTAGCGTAACCCACATGTACATTACGTTACATAGGCATATGTATTTTACATAGTGAGTTAAAACACAAAGTCATTATATAAATACAAGTAGGTACCCTACTTTAAATTCTTGGTTTCTTTTTTTAAATTTATAAATGAATATGTTTTAATTAGAATTTGTAATTGAATAAAAAATACTATAAAATAAAATTTAAAAATACTTGATAAGTGTTAAGTTTCACCGTGTATCTAAAGCAGTGACTAGTGAGTGGTTAACTAAATCTATATTATGTAATATTCGCTCCATACCACAAAGACAATGTAACCATATTGCGATGTAAGTTCCTTGCAACATTGCAAGGGGAAATTGCTGATAATCAAAATGCTACATCTAGGTAAATGTATACCTTATCATAACGCTCTATTCGTAAGGTAGGTAAGTATATTATCTTAATTGAAGAGTCGAGTTGAGCGATTTAAACAGAAGGAGACTAATACTAGGTACTAGCTAATAGTTAACACGTACTATTTTGTGATATGGTGACAGCGGTGGGATATGAACCCACGCCCTTTCGGACTGGTGGCGGTCAAGTTTAGCGGCGCGTACGGTTCTGGCGGAGGTCGCGACTTGCGTGGTTAGGGATGACGTGGGATGACGTCAAGGGTCTAGCTTCTAACCGATCGAGATGGCGCAACACTGTAAACGCCCTCTGCCCCACTGGGGGGACTTAGTACATTAAATTTAAAACACATTTTGTAATACGTGGGTATTCATGAGTGATAGATATAAAACAAGATGACACGGATAATAGAAAAATGCTTGAAAGTGAACCGTGCTACTTTGACATCCGTGAGAGAGAGCACATGATCAAAATGCCTTTACTGTGAGAAGAGAGAATTTACTGATATTATTATAATAAGCTTAATTTAGATAAGATATAGAGTTCTCACATTTGCCATTACATTAATTTAAAGACTGTAAAACAGCATTGGTTAAGTCGAGGCTTAACCAATGCATTAATTGAATCAATTAATTGAGGCATTGGTAATATTGATGAATTTCTTAATGACAAAGTTGCATAGAAGAAATTGATTTCGTATTCAGCAGCCCACAAGTCAGTATAATGCTTGTTATATTGAGTATAAATGATACATATTGTAACATTCTTTTTTTCTAAAAAAAAACAGCAACTGCTTAGTGTCGGTTTTTCTCAATAGAATCATCTGGGTGGTAGAGTCTTGACATATTATCATGAGTAACACAAGTTGTCCTACGTGAAATAAATCATTCCATTTAATTTCATTTCATTACACTAAATAAGTAGGTAGGTAAAGTCATAGGATAGGTGCAATTCAACTGGTCACACAAATCATCATTCCTATAACCATCCTACACCCTAAATATTGTAGAGTCTGGACTCTAGGTAATAGACCATATGACTACAAATCGTATGGGTAAGAGGTAGGTAGATGAAATTGTAATAGTAATTTCATAATAGAGATCTAGACTGTCTAGCCTTTTATCCCAAAATGAAGTAGTGACGTCATATTTCAAATATAAATAATTGTCTTAATAAGTAAGTCCCAATATTGTTTGTAAATATAATTAATTAGAAAGTAGAAACTTCCTTAAAGTGAATAACCGCGTGATAACATCAACTCTTAATTTTTTTAAACCTTAAAACATTACTATACACAGACTCATTAATCACATTTAGAGTGTTGTTTGTGGAACATAAAAGAAGCAATTTGAATCTGTTGAAATTATTATCTAATTTGTTAGTAGTTTGTCTCAAACATCATCCTCTTAATGTGATCTATGTTATGCATAACGGTAAGAAGTTATATCACTCATAAAATAATTCCAAACATAATTTGCATAACCTGATAGGAGTTACAAAGTTGTATTTTGTATACGCAACACCTTAGCAGGTAGTTTATTAATGGGTCTCTTGAGTAAGTTATATTTTAAGCGTAGTAAATTTGGCTTCGTTATCGGTTACTTACTCAGGTAAATATCTAAGTTAAAGGAAATTTAAAAAGCCCTCTTTGAAAAAATAAATTACTACGAACTCTCGGGCTATAGCATTTCCCAACTTTATAAAAGAAAGATAAGTTTATTATAAATAAAGTTGGGAAAGGCTATAGCCCGAGAGTTCGTAGTAATTAATTTTTTCAAAGAGGGCTTTTTAAAGCTCACAGTTGATATAAGGATATGAATTATGGTGATTACCTACCTGAATACATCTATTAGTACGTAACGGAGATCTACCTATATACCTATATATATTACTTTCAGATTTGCATGTTCCCAAGTGATTTCACCTATACGAAGTTATGGTTCATATTTCCACCCCATAGAGATAAAATATAAATATAACGTACCTACTTAATTTATTAAAATGTATGTACTTGTAACCTAGCACGTAATATGGCCTTCGTGCTATCAACCAACTTGGAAAGATTAACGGAACGCGGTCACTAAGACGTTCTGTCGAATTAAGCTTATGCTTGGAAATCGAAAATCGTCCGAATAAAATTTTCACGCTTGTAATTCCGTAGGTCGTAACCGTTGTAATAATCTCAAGATAGCTTAAAACATAAGCTTTGACTTAGAAACGTTTCTTTGAGACTTGTCTTGTTCCTACTAAATAAAATTTTATCTTCTTTAATTTTAAGTGTAAATGATCCAGTATTGCGTAGCTGCGAACTAGAAGATCACGTTCCTATTACCTAGTGTAGATAATTTACCTGTGTATATAATTTACTTTAGATTGAACAATTTAAAAATTAATACGGAACTGATGATTTTTTGCGCGTTACGTGATTTAATTTATGATACCTCTACTAATAGATAGCTGTAGCCTGTAGAATGTAGATAGTATACTGTGGTAGATATCTACCTATTTGATGATTTTGCGGAGATATACATAAGTAACTTATGAAAGTCTGAATATCTATACTTAATGAAATAAAAGATCAGTAGCAGATAGGTATAAATACATTGGTTTGTTGGTACTACCAAGCATGAAGTTTTATGTTTTGCATTACTCCACTCTCAACTAGTAATTAATGTAGATTAAAACCTCATACTTAAAGCTAGTTAGTTAGGTATTCATTGATCCCGCTGATAAACCAAATTACTTGTTAAACGACAGAATCATTACCTAGTATGTAACCATTCGAAAGTGCTATGTTTACAAAAGCGGGAAGTCACTAACACTATCATTTTACGATTGGATAGTATTAGAATTAGAATTAGAAAATAACTTTCCGAATACTTACTAAGTATAAATTAAACCACGTCGACATTACGTGGACAAATTGATTAGTTGCAACAATTTGACTTCCTGTAATAGTTCCTTCCTACATGAAATATCAAATAATCATCAAATATGATCCATACTAATATTATAAATGCGAATGTGTGTCTGTCTGTCAGTCCGTCTGTCTGTCTATCTGCTATGCTTTCACGGCCCACCCGTACAACCGATTTTGTTGAAATTTGGTATGGGGATAGATTGTATCCCGGGGCTACTATTATCACGGAAAATTCAAGATTTCCCGCAGGAACCGAAAAAAAATATCTGTTCAACCGATTTTCATGAAATTTGGTACAGAGATAGTTTGTATCCCGGGGAATGACACAGGTTAAAGTTCTGTATGGATTTATGGATGAATGGATGAATGGATGGAAATTTGGAATAGAGATAGATTATAGTCTGGACACGTAGGGTACCTACTTTTAATTCCGGAAAATTAAAGAGTTCCCGCGGGAACCATAAAACCTCAATTCACATGGACGAAGTCGTGGGCATCAGCTAATAAATAAATAAAAAGACTACATTAGAATATTGTGTTTATTATTGCATACAAATTGAAGGTCGCATCGCAACGGTGAACTTGAGATGAGAGGAATAAGGTCGCGAACGCGCGGGGTCACGACCTCGTCATTCAATTTTCACTGTCCACCTTCATTCATTACGCCTCAAGTGCTGACAGCTAACGCCCAGCCTTTCAAGCATCAGCAATACCGTCAGTTTTTGTAACTTTCTATCTTAATATTATGTTGCCTGCTTTTTCTATAATTGATCCGAAAATCTGTTCTCTCTGTCCAAACAAAGTTTTAAGTAGTAATTGCTCCTAAAATGGTACCTAGCTAACGGAATCCTCGAAGTATAGCAAGAACTTACGTCAGATACAGAAACTTTTTTGTTATAAGTAGGTATATATTCCGTGGTTTAGTTTTTGGTGGTTTTGATCCCAATCATGTCTAACTGCACTTGAAAGGCTTGTCTGCTTTGTCGTAATAACTACTGCTATCGATAGTCGAAAGATATTATCAAGCATTTTCCTAGGATTACTAGAGACTGCGTGTTGGTCTGTTATTGGTACAGATTGCCAAATTTCGTCACTGAACGATCTAGAAAGCACTTGAACTTATACAGACTGAATCTCTCATAAAATCAGTAAAGGTGTCATCATTATTTGTAAGTATCAAAGATAGATACAGGTATATAAATAAATGAAAATCTTAATGGTGCACTTGTGATTATGCGAGGATGCATATACCTAAGCTTACCATTTCAATAGTCACAATAGAGATAACTTGTGGTTACTAATACTAAAATTGTAACCCAAATACTAGTTGCAATCCATGAATCAAATCAAAGATCTAAATTTAATCAAGTAGTAATTCGAATGAAAACCTAGTGGATTAAACTGTTATACTGATTAAACGTCTTACAAAAAGTTTTTCCGAGAATGCTGAGGCAGAAGAGATAAAGTTGGTCTCATTGATAACTAAACTGACTGGCCCCGTAGGTGGTTTTAACGATAATAGGAATGGTATTAGGGATAGAAATTTTAGAATCTTGTTTAAAATATCTAGGTACATAATTAACAATAAAAATTATTTCCTTTTGTTCCAGCAACTCTTCTGGGATCGGAATGCGTGGTGTCAGAGCAATGTACTCTTAAGGTTGCATACAGCGCTTGTTTGGACAACGTTTGTCGATGTTCGGACGGTCATTTGCAGTTCAGGAAACATACGTGTCTCTCTCGTAAGTGAATTATATTAATCTTTATGTATAACATAAAGAAATTACAAATAAAAATAATCAGATAACGTACAATCTCTAGAGAAAGTTAAAGTAAGTCTTACTTCTCAGTTCTCACTCAGTTTATTAACAATCTAATAAATTACACCTAAGTAGACACACAAATAAACATTATCACTTCGATAATAGTCATAGGTTACCGAGGTTAGATGAGAGTTGCTGATTAAATATCGGGAACGTGCCAGGTCGAAGAAGAAATTTTCCTCAATTCAACGATAGAGAAAAGTAGTTCAATAGTACGTACCGTACTTTCGGTTTCTTCGTCATGAACTTACGCCAGATCGGTCACGTCACGGGCTCTAACTTAACGCTTTAGTAGCTGATAAATCACCATGTACTTCTGTAGACACAAAAACAGATGAAAGTCAAGATAACAATGTGGACTAAGCTATTTGGGTGTCTTGCAATATGAGATTGCCTTTTGAGAATCACGTTGTGTCTAAACCAATTTCTATAACGTGGTAATAGGTACCTGTAATCTCTGATGTATTTGATGATCTATCTACTGGAAATTAGAATTGTGAATTATAGATATGAGAAGAGAACAATGAGGTGATTGTTCTGACAAATGAATGCGGTGTCTTCTTTGTATGTATATGCGGATGTTATTAACCGCTAAATAGTAGTTTTCCGCGTTTACGTCTGCGTATTGTTACTTTCCCTAAGTCCCACGACGTTATTGCAAAAATGGTAAAATAACATGATCCACTGGTTTTTTGAAAAATATAGGTTTCACTCAAACCGTAGTAATATCAAAAACACTTTTTCAATTCTTGGGAACATAAATTTTAATAATACGTGTATTCAGAGATTTTAAAATGTAGATTGTAGACCGCAGACTAAAACCGGCATCACAAAAACTTGTGTGACGATTTACAATGCTTAAAAATTAACACACAATGAGTAACCGAATATAACTTATTTCACGGTTTACATTCGTGACACAATAAACCAATTATGGCAATGTATTTCCTAGTTTGATATTATATTCTAGTTAAAACAATTGTATTTGCTATTCAATTGTTATTATGTATGTTTTGCTATAAACTTAGCTATGAATATTGGACAGGAAATTTTGGGTTGTAGTATTTTGCGAATTACTTAAATAGAAGTATAGAACACTCGTTCGTTTGGAACAAAATTAGTAAAAAACTTCAGTAAACAAATATTTCAGCAAAACTTCTGTTATGGGCAATTTTTTTTTTAATATTAGATATTAGTTCATCTATTAATACATTATGTTGATTATTAGTCGATAACTCAATAAATGAAACTTACGTGCTTTCTTTTTTATAAGTGTAGATAATTTTGTGACGGTTGACTATGCATATCGTACGTAAAATACTAGGTACCACAAGTTACATATTACTGTTGTTATTGAACAGCTTATTAGAGCATACAACGACAAGTCGTTTATTCACTGTCAAGAAAATTGTTGCCTGCGGTTTGGAGCATACGACCGCTGTACACTAATGATTTTCAGGGCTCATAAGTTCACTACTGTTATCAAAGCTAACGTTTAATGTTTACCGCAAGCTAATACTATTTCTCTTTATAGCTGCGCCGCCTGGTCACGTGTGTTACAGTAACGAGCATTGTCGTTTGTGGGATAAAGAAAGTCATTGTGAATTCGTGATCCATAACCTGTTCGGAAGATGCGCCTGTAACCCATTTTACAAACAAATTGGAGATAAGTGTATAGCGCAAAAACCCCCATCATATGCCACAGAAGCTGTAATAGTCGAGCAAGACGCAGCAGTAGGTTCTACTAAAGGAACTTTAAAACAGGAGTTACCCTTGAAATCATCTCTTCCACCAATTAATCTCGAATCAGAAGAGAACTTCAAACAATCAAACCCATTAGCACATAAAGATGTAATGCCTAGTAATTTGCCTATATTTACAAGTAAAAATGACGTACTTAGTACCCAAGAGGACAGTCCATTAATGCAAGCTGTAATGAAAGTGCCAACAGCGGAACCGAGTAAACGACTACCTGTTTCAAACAGAAAAGATGGCGAACCAAATGAATTAATTCGAGTAGACGAAATGACAGCAAGTTTGCATGCGAATGATCAACCAATTTATAGGGTTGTAACTCAGCCTACAGTAGAAAAGAAATCAAACAAGAAAGGACCATCAAAAGAACAAATAAGCAGTAAATCTAAAGGTGGTCATCAGAAAAAATCATCACTAAAAGGTTAGATAGCATGAATATTATTTGTACCGTTTGTAATGTAAGCTCAAATCAGTTCGTCTATTCTAACTAAACTTTTTATCGTTAGGAGTTAAGATTATTTAACTTAAAATTAAAGGCCATTACCAATTTTTTTTATTATTATCACTAAGTCACTAACATATGATAAAATAATCGTTAGAAACCTAAGAGTTGAAATAGTACTCTTAGTTGAGTCGTACGCGGAAGGACTTGGGAACCCACCGCATTAATATCCCAAGTAAAACCCTGCCATTATGTGATTAATGGAAAAGGGTCACGACCCTCAGCTACGAGAAATACAACTCAGAGAAAGACCAAAATGAAAAGACATTGAATGAATTTATTACCTTCAAAGTCTTTCATCGTAGAGCACTCATATTTTAGTATGAGTTTATATACCTACCTACTTATGTAGCTCTTGATGGATGAACTTTCACTTTTCAGATAAAAATCGTATACGGGCGGATGCTGTATCACCATCTGACCTGGGGCCCGCGTCTCTGGGGATGCCCTGTTTCACAGACAATCAGTGTCACATGGTGGATCCAAACACGCGATGCCTGAATAAACGATGCGATTGCGCGTATCGAACCAATTCCACCTCGGCTTGCTCGGCGCGCAATAGAGGATGTTTACCTGGAACATTCCAAGTAAGTGGCGAGGCGTTTTTGACTGATGGTGTTTTAATAATCTTTATAAAAACAAAAATATCGCAGTAGATTTTGAATGCTGATTAAAACTGTGAGAAGAAAACTTTTGATTTGCTTACCTTTTCGATTAGGGACTGGGAAAAGGGGATCTTTTTAGGCCGATCATTTTATAAGACTTAAAAAGATCATAATCTAATTGAAAAATATACTTGATTTTCAACGTATAGGGACCTAACTAATCTTCGACGATTTTTATAACGTAAATCTACTTTTGTCTATACTAGCTTAATGCCTGCGCCTTCGTCCGTGTGTAATATTTTTTTTTAATACCAAGGAAACTCCTTCAATTTCCGACATAAAAAGTAGCTCAAATCCTTAGATATACTCATGCAAACAATTAAATGAAATGATTTATTTATTTCATGTAGGAAAACTTGTGTCATTTAAGATACGTTAAGACTCTACCACCGGTTCGGAAAACTGATGACTGAACTGATGATCAATCCGTTATTCTGTTGCGACGTGATTGAAGAATAAACCAACAAATAAACCCACTTTCGCATTTATAAACTAATTGTAATATAATTTCTGTTTTGGTGTTTAACACTTTACTCAAAACATTAAACAATTCAAATAACAGATCTATAATTAGAGCTATCCTTGTTAGCACTCCGCTTTTCGAACAATCTTAGTTTTGTTAGAATTCTGTGGTTTAGGTGCCTATCGTCAAAACAGCATTCAGTGACCTAATTTCAAATCTTCTAATTTGATAACAGTGTCGTTCAACCGGTGCGTGCATCAGTTGGTACTTCGTGTGCGACGGTCGCAAGGACTGTCCAGACGGATCGGACGAAACATGTCAAGGTACTGGTAGAGGTAACTATCTATGCACTTTTCCTTTCGATTGCACGGACATCTTAACTCTATTCATCTGGAAGGTTACTAACAACGCCTAAAACAGTATTATTTCAAAATGACAGTTTTATGTCACTCGGAGAATTTGAAGAATCGATTGATCCATCTTAGTCAACCACTAATTAGAGTAGCAAGTGGTAGGGATAACTGGAGACAGTAGGTTTCAATACAATTTGATTCATAGGCATATTCTCCCTTGATTCCGTTATCTGTGTCACGAACCTTGACGTCCCTAAAATCATACTAATATTATAAATCCGAAAGTTTGTTTGTTTGATGGTTCGTCCTTCAATCACGCTGCAACAGAGCAACTATTCGACGTGATTTTTTGCTTGTATGGGTATAGTTGAGGACGTGAGTGACATAGGCTACTTTTTATGCAGGAAAGTTAAGGAGTTCCCGTGGGATTTACAAAAACTTATTCAACGCGGATAAAGTCGCGAGAGTTAGCCAGTAAGGACTATAATTCTAAAACACGAACGTCAACAATACTAAAACAATACGGCTATGGCAGTATGCCCCCTTCAAACATGTCTTCTAACAGAATTAACATCTATTAATTATATATTAGAATTAACAATTCTAACATAATAGGTACGGTACACATTATACATAAATATTGATACAGATGAAATAAATAATGAGAAATCACTCGACCAATTACACTTACCTACTCTCTTCGTGAAGTCGGGTGAATGACATTAAATGTGAATTTGAAATTGAATGTAAACACCTGCCTTCTATATTGATAATTATTTGTACATATGTAGATGGAAAAGATTTGATAAAATTGTAGATGTAATTTTTTTTAAAGTATGCATAGATAACTAAAATTATTGTAGACTGCCGAATCTCAGATCGACAGTAATTGATAAAATTGATACAAAATATTCGTTATTCTTTATTTTTATAAGACTGCCTGAAAAAAGGAGTATATTGTTTTCAGGGTTCATGTATGTATGTATGTGAGTTTGTATATTCCACCATAACTTCTATACACCTGAACCGATTCCGGGTGAAATAGGCTAGTAAAATTAAAAAAAAAATTGATGGGGTGACCATGTTCCCGCATTAAAGACTAAATTTGAAAAAAAATATTCGAAAATAAGATTACCTATTTAATCATCATCTAGAAAATGATGAGTAGATTCCAAAAAATATATAACACTATAGTTCAATATCCAGTTATTCACAAAAATATCATTTACTTAAAATGTGAATAAGATTCTAATTTAACTGGATTAATTTAGATTTTTAACTTTTTAGTTCGTTTTTTGGCAGGCCAGTCGTGTTTTTAAATTTTTTAAATCATGACTTGTTATTGTATGCTGAAGTTAGTACTACCTTTCAGTATAACTGAATCCAATGATGCTATATTTATACTTCTATACTTTTATTATAAAAAGGTAAAGTTTGTGAGTTTGTGAGGTTTTAGGTCTCTGGATCTACAGAACTGATTTTAAAAATTCTGGTGCCAATAGAAAGCCACATTATTTGTGAGTGTCATAGGCTATCTTATATTAACCCGAATTAAGGAGTTCCCGTGGGAATTTAAAAAACTTATTTCACGCGGACGAAGTCGCGGGAATCTGCTAGTTATGATATCAAGGGAACCCCTGAAATGATAATGTAAGGTGATGAACAAATAAATAAATATAATAAACTAGATGATGCCCGTGACTACGTCCGCGTGGATTAAGGGTTTTTTGATTCCCGTGCGGGAACTTTATAAGTTTCCGAGATAAAAAGTACACTATGTCCTTCCCTGGAATGCAACCTGACTTTGTACCATGTCGATCATCATTTAGCATTTATTATAAATGCGAAATCATGATCGACATTAGTAGATATGGATCTGGATGAGTACATAAGTAAATAAATATATAGCAAGGAAAGTTATCAAACTTATGTAACTATAATATACCTACTGCATGATAAATACATTGCTTGTCTTGTATGCAGATGGTACAGGCGAACGTTGTCCAATGCATTCGTTCCGTTGTGGAGGGCCCGGCTCTCCCTGCGTGTCCAGAGCCTCCCGGTGCGACGGCAAGGTGCAGTGTCCCGGCGGAGAAGACGAGAGGAATTGCCGGGCAACTAAAAGGAGAGGGTAAGTTACAATAGGTTTGGATTATAAGTTATTGTTCGCTAATGGAGGGCCCGGTTCTCCCTGCGTGTCCAGAGCCTCCCGGTGCGACGGCAAGGTGCAGTGTCCCGGCGGAGAAGACGAGAGGAATTGCCGGGCAACTAAAAGGAGAGGGTAAGTTACAATAGGTTTTGATTATAAGTTATTGTTCGCTAATGGAGGGCCCGGTTCTCCCTGCGTGTCCAGAGCCTCCCGGTGCGACGGCAAGGTGCAGTGTCCCGGCGGAGAAGACGAGAGGAATTGCCGGGCAACTAAAAGGAGAGGGTAAGTTACAATAGGTTTGGATTATAAGTTATTGTTCGCTAATGGAGGGCCCGGTTCTCCCTGCGTGTCCAGAGCCTCCCGGTGCGACGGCAAGGTGCAATGTCCCGGCGGAGAAGACGAGAGGAATTGCCGGGCAACTAAAAGGAGAGGGTAAGTTACAATAGGTTTGGATTATAAGTTATTGTTCGCTAATGGAGGGCCCGGTTCTCCCTGCGTGTCCAGAGCCTCCCGGTGCGACGGCAAGGTGCAGTGTCCCGGCGGAGAAGACGAGAGGAATTGCCGGGCAACTAAAAGGAGAGGGTAAGTTACAATAGGTTTGGATTATAAGTTATTGTTCGCTAATGGAGGGCCCGGTTCTCCCTGCGCGTCCAGACACTCCCGGTGCGACGGCAAGGTGCAATGTCCCGGCGGAGAAGACGAGAGGAATTGCCGGGCAACTAAAAGGAGAGGGTAAGTTACAATAGGTTTGGATTATAAGTTATTGTTCGCTAATGGAGGGCCCGGTTCTCCCTGCGTGTCCAGAGCCTACCGGTGCGACAGCAAGATGCAGTGTCCTGGCGAAGAAGACGAGAGGAATTACCGGGCAACCAAAAGGAGAGGGTAAGTTACAATAGGTTTGGATTATAAGTTATTGTTCGCTAATGGAGGGCCCGGTTCTCCCTGCGTGTCCAGAGCCTACCGGTGCGACAGCAAGATGCAGTGTCCTGGCGAAGAAGACGAGAGGAATTACCGGGCAACTAAAAGGAGAGGGTAAGTTACAATCAGTTTGGCGTATAATTTATGAATGTACTACGTATTTAGTTATAAATGCGAAAGTGTGTGTCGGTCTGTCTGTCTGCTATGATTAAACGGCCCATCGGCTTAACAGATTTTGATGAAAATTGGTAGAGGCATAGTTTGTATCCCGGGGAAGGACATAGGCTTCTTAATATCCCGGAAAATTAAGGAGTTCCCGGGGGAATTAAAAAACTTAATCCACGCGGACGAAGTCGCGGGCATCATCTAGTTATAAATAATAATTAGCTGATGCCCGCGACTTCTGCCAACCCGCATTAGAGCAGCTTTGTGGGTCTAAGCTCTAATTCGCTCTCTCCTATGAGAGTAAAGGCCTGCGTCAGTTGTGGGACAATTAATGGGCTGTAGTGGTGGTGGTGTTGGCCCGCGACTTAGACCACATGGAGTTAGGTTATTTTAACTTCCGTGGAAACTCTTTAATTATAATCCGGGATATAAGTAGTCTATGTCACTCTCGGTCCTCAACTATACCCATGCAAAATAATCACATCAATAGCTCTTTTGCGGCTTGATTCAAGGACAAACCAACAAACGAGCACTCTTTCGCATTTATGATAAGTATTAAGTACTTAGTGATAAGGGATTTTATGGAAACTATAAGTAGTCAAAAGGGCTAGGAAGCCTCCCACCACACCACCTAAACAAGCAATAGCTACTTTTGCAACAATTTGATCATTGGCGCCACACATTTTATTCTTCGGCTGAGCGTTAGTCACATTCCAGATTCCGTAAAATACTACCCATGAGTACCTAATCCGGTTCCTCATCAAGACGCGGTCCAAGTCCACGAGCGAAAAACCCGAGAAAATGCGTGTAATAGATACCAAGAAAGCTCAACAGGTTGTCTATGTAGTTTTGTGCGTTTTATAACAGTACGGGCGTGTTTTTCCAGTTGCCCGCGACATACATTCCGCTGCGGGTCGGGCGAGTGCCTGCCCGAGTACGAGTTTTGCAACGCGATCATCTCGTGCAAGGACGCATCCGACGAGCCGCCTCACCTCTGTAACGAGCAATCAAGGTGAATTGCCGACAATTATATTATTGCAACTTGTCTAGCCCAAGCTATGTACTGTTTTATGTGATTGTTGTAAGATGTATTATTAAAACCAAACTTGCACACTTTATTATTTCTATTTTAATATGTTTTTTAGATTTAACAAAATTGTTTGGCTGAGAGATAGCTGCACTTTTGGTAACTATCGCCAGAAATGTGGTTTCAGTATTAGGTGGGTCAGCCCTAGGCATGCGATTTTTGAATGTCCGGGTTGCACGGACCTAAGACTAGCAGCACAAGGCGCAAGCGAGTGTGTGGATGCCCAGACCCTAATCAGTCGCATGTTGTCTTGTGAGGGCGAGTGGCATAGATACAGCCAGATGTTGAGGGCCATTATGTTGAGAAGAGAAACAAGAAAAAAGGAAGAGAGAACAACTTGAGGGTCAGCACGATGAAATGTAAATCGGTTCCGTGCTGATCTCGCAGCCAAGGGGAGGTTATTTTAGTCCATGCAAGCCGAACACACCCTGCCAACAGGCAGAAGTCCGTAGGGTTTTTTTCCTCCTTATCGGAGGAAAAAAAGTATTAGGTGGGCGTAGGGCTCTCCACTGCGGGCAAACTTTCACTTTTGTCAACAGTGGAGAGCCCTACACCCATCTAATACTGAATCAGTCTTTCTAGCGATAGTTACCAAAGGTGTAGTTATCTCCTATAATAGTACTGATGTCCAAAAAAAAAAGGCAAGAGACCGGAGTGACAGATGACGGATAATTTTTTAATTGTTAACGCTGCGTTCGGAAACATACAACATTCAACAATGTTTATGCTTTATAATATTGATTCAATTTAATTTTAATATTAAACACAGTTACGAACCAAGGTCTGGACTCTGTAGTCCAATTATGTATCTGAATCGATTGGTGTGATTGGCTGAATTTTTGGTATTCTTGCTGCGTCAATAGATTTTGACCAAATAAGATGAGTGTGATGTTGACCATTTACGTTTAGGTCGCCTACGTTCGACTTCTTAAAAAGTTGAATTCACAAAATATTTGTTTACTTATTTATAAATATAATAATAATATAAATAATTATATACCATTTGCACAAGAACTCTTAAATTGATTTAATTAAATATTTTAATGGTGTCCTTTTTTGGCAACTACAATATGCATTTCCCTAAAAGGGACAACATTACAAAAAAATAACTAAATCAGTAATTGTCCTTGTCCAAGCGGCCCATAATAATGAAAGGTGATTGCGATCGTAACAATGTAGCTGTCAGTTTCACGGACAACGTAATGGCACATGTACAACTTTTAGGGTTCTCTACCAAAACAGTGTAAAATGGTGCGACTTATTCAGTCCGTCCGTCTTTCAAATCTCATTTCAGCTACTAGGAATGCTTTCGACTTGAAGAGAATATTTTACTTTTAAAATTTATGGTGGTGGTAGATATGTGTGGTATGTGGTGGTATAACTTTCTAAATGGTAGTGGGCTAAGCTGTTAGTGTATGGGGTAGGGGTAGGGGTATAATAATTTATATTAATCGGTTTATACAGGACAGTGTACCGGAACGCTAAATCGCTTGGCAGTTTGTTTTTGCCGGAAGAGGATGGCAAATTGACCCTGTTGGGATCGAACCCGGGATATCCCGCTTAGGTATAGCACAAATGTGCTCACCACTATTCCAGGGAGGTCATCAAAAATCATCATCATAAATACTCAACCCATCGCTACTCCAATACTAAACAAGTAAAGAGTCTTTCCTCAAAACCAAAAGGTTTTCTTGCATTATAGGAACTTACTACCCACTAACCTACCGTTTAGGCTTCGAGTTGGACACGTCTTCGTTACTAACGCGTGCGACATACCCAACTCAATATCCTGTTAAAGTACCTACCTTATCTTTTTCCAAAACATTTATCTTGTTAATTTACTTAATGCAACATTATTTCATTTGTGTATTGTCTTAATAGCACGTGCTCAAGATAAAAATTGCAATTATCTTTTGAAATAAAAATCTAATCTTTTTAGCAGATCTTGATGTTAAATTTGATTCATTAATGTATAATTGTCACAACACAGAATTGCACTAAATCCTCCATATATATGACGATATGATTTTAATCAAAAACCGTCCAATGAATGTTTACACAAATGCATGAAAATCTACACAAATCTTGACATACTTAATTTATTAATCGAGATATAACTAATCAAAGTCGCCGACATGTAGGTACAGACTACAGTCCCACAAACTTATCTGACCCGGTGGCCAAAATTGGAACTAATTTTTAGTTTTAGTTTTTATTTTATTTTTTATAGATACTAGCGACGCTATTACCGGGTCAGATAAGTCTGTCTGACTAACAGGTTCCTTCTTACTTTTCAGCAATTAAAAAGTGACTTTTAATTGCTTAAAAGTCATTAACGGTGAAAAAACATCATGGAGAAACATGCATGCATAAGGCTTCTCCATAATGGTCTCATGTGTGAATTTAGCCAATCCGCACAAGACCAGCGTAGTATACTATAGCCCAAACCCTTCTTATTCTAAGGGAGACACACGGTCCGGCGATAGGTTGACTTGATAATATAATATAATAATCACGTAAAGCCTACAACAGACTATTCGATGAAAATAAATTAAAAAGAGTCTCACGAAAGAGGTCATGTGGCAATTAGTGGAACTACTTACATTTTACATAGGTACATTAATTGCATAAACCAAGCAGACTACAGCGCTTTATGTAGGGGACTTCTTTCGCGACAGTATAAACGCTTTCTCTATGGGACTTCTTTCGCGACACGGGCTCTAATAGGGATGATGACAACTCAATCAAATCAGCAACGCTTTATCAAACTTAAAAACGCGCTTCTAGTATGGAAGTTGAATGAAATTCACCATTGTGACGTCATAAAACCTCTTTTTTTTTATCTATATATTAATCAATAGCCGAGGATGTGAATTTTAGGTCTTTTGGAAGACCCTCTATTTAATAATCAGTTAGAAATAATTTATTTTTGATATAGGCATCATCCCTATTACGTACATAGAACAAGTAATAAGTAATTTATTTGCAGGTGGAGGGCGGCGGACTTCTGCCCACTAAGATGCGGGAACGGTCGATGTCGCAGCACAGCCGTAGCGTGCTCGGGACGGGACGGATGCGGTGACAATAGCGACGAGATAGCATGCTCAGTCTGCAGTAAGTTACAGACTTACCTGTCCCATTCACATAGATGACGCGCTTCTGATGGAAGTTTGTATGAAATACATAGTTGTGACGTCATCCAATTTCAAAGCATTCATTTTCTGTAATCTATTGTTTTAAGTGGTTTCCGTAATCTATAGTTTTAAATGGTTCTCAAACTTGAAACTAACCGAGGACGTGCATTTTAGGTCTTTTGGAAGTCACTCCTTTAGATAAACTGTAAGAAATATTTTTTTGACACAGGTTTATTAGTGGACCATCTAAGACTCTTAGGACACATTAGGGACCTAATTAGGTGAGCTATATGAAAACGGTTACCATTATTGTTGACAATTTTAGATATTTCCTAAAACTATGAGGAGAAAACTGGCTTGAGATACACAAAAAAAAAAACCGAAAGACCTACATGACTAAACGAAGATCGGTAGAGACGACGTAAATGTATGAGTCAAGCTAGTCACACTGAGGGATGAACCAACCTCATCTGTTTTTGCACGTGCTGGTAAAAACTAAGAAACGGATTCCAATTCGCATTCGAAAAAAGGTAAACTTGTTAGATCTACCACAAAAAATCCTAAGTTTATGATTTCAAGTCAATAAAAGAAATAGGGTTAGTGAAGCATATTTATATGTTTGTAGTATGAAATGTACCTTAGGTAGGTAAGTACCTACACGCTTGCGCAAGTGTTAACAACTTTTGATTGTAGAGCACTTGGCCAAATACGACCTAAATTCCTTTAGTGAACCTAAATTGTGAATTTGTTACGAACTCTTACCGTTGTTTGGGCATAGCAAATGCAACATTACTGTTCCACAAACTTGAATATCGTATGGTACACAATGCATGCGTGACGTCCAAAAATACCTAACTGTTACGATTTCTAACCCACCTAAAACTAGTGGTTCGCCCCGAACTGAGACATCGCGGTATCCATAAGATAGTTTTATTAACATTAGACGCTGAAGAGCTAAAGAGTTGGAGAAACGAATAAACTTTTACAGAACGCCATCTATTGACATCATTGTGAAGGTCTGTTAGAGCTCATTAAAAATTAAATAATTTCGTTTCCTTATAATATTTATCTTAATTAAAAAATATATTTTTTGGGCTCTATTCCTAATTATCTTTAAAATGATATACCGCAACCCTATTTAACGCTATAAAAAATATTTTACTTCGCATTCGCTTCTATGAGAGCCCCCTGAAATATGGCTTAAAAAGTTAAAAGATTTTTATAACTTTTTAAGCCATATTCGGCTGGAGGCCATCGATTTACATATTATGTTTAAATTTGAAGTGATTATGTTCAGTACTTAATTCAGAAGTTTTAAGACTCTGACAGACGGACGGACGGAGGGACAAGTGCAAATTCACTCAAGTAGACTCAGAGGCCTTCGCTTCGCTCGGTCAATAAGATATACTTAAATTCGTTGCGTCCGATGCGTGCGATGCGGAACAGTGCTTGTCTTAAAAAAAAATCAAAACCACATCAATTTTTTGGTCTGATTGCCTTTTTTGGAGTAAATTTACCCATACCATTGTGTTATGTACTACACGATGATTAATTAGGTAAACTTATACTCAGTTATTTTTCATTTTCAGTGTGTCCATCCCCTCCGAAGCTACCATGAGATCTCTGAAGATAATATAAAATGGAAATACAGTTACGGATCTCATCGCACATCATCAGCCCACGTGAATGAAGCTAATAAGCAACCTAATTGCCAAGAATTTAAAAATATATTAATTTGGGTTGTCTAGTCTAAAAATGAACGTGCCTCCAATATGTTTACGCTCACATGCAAATTAGGTGTTGCAACATGCTATAGGAATAGCTATAGTCTATACCAGGGATGTTTCAGGGATTTTATGCCGCAATCGATTGAATGACTCGCGTACATTTTAAGACTAGACGATCTTTATTCCCAAATTGATTCGTTTTTAGTTGTCAATAATTGAGATTAATTCTGATTATTATATGACATGGATTCTACTAAAACCTAATTTGAAATAATATAGTATTATCGGAGAATGATTAGTAGGCAGGTACAACAATTATTATAAGCTTGCATTACTTTATTAGCTTCACTTAAAATAGTAAAATTATGTAGTAGTAGGTATACCTAATTTATAGAGTAAATTTATAAAATACCAATAACCCCTTAGGGGCCTTCTATATGTATATTAATACTGACCAACTTGTGTTGCTCGATTTTTTCCCGTATAAAAGTAAAAATATTGAAATAGCATTAGCTGCTCTAAAATAGCATTACCCTACACTACGCGCATCGGGTACCTACATAAAACTATGTCAAGTTTAATAGGTATTTAACATTTTTTGTTTGTTTTTGATAAATATCACAGTAAATATGGTCCCTTTTTAAATGGTTGTAGATCAAATTAATTGTTCAGTGTTATGTAGAGAAGTTACCCTTAAGCGGTTATCAGCCTTTTTTAAATTTACCCTGTAAGTATATTCATATAAAATACAAGCACTACGATAATCTACACAAGTTTACCTGCACGTTGCTTTTAGAAATATTTAGAACACAAAGGAATAAGACTGAGAACTGAAACATAGCTACAATTTCATTGAAAATTTGTATTTTAAAATATAGATGTATTTTCCTTACCTAGATGTATTCTAACTTTAACTAACTATTAATACTAAAATCTTAATTAACTAAAATACTTATTTAATTTAGAATCGTACGACTACAATTTATGCTATTTCAATGCATTTGTAACATAATATATTATAGTGACTCCTTACTATTCTTTACAAAAGCGAACCGTATGATCCATTACTTAAAAATACTAAAATAAAATCAATTAATTGGACATTAAAAAAATGTTATTTTTTCTTTACTTAAATCGAATTTCGCCAGAAAGAATGACCGGATATAACGACCAGCGTTTTTGTATACGAAGCTACATAGTACATATTGACACATTAAAAAAAAATTATATGAAATAGACTGGGCATCTACCTATATGTCACCATAAGACAGTGGCGTGCAGTTCATGGAGGCGTAAAAGCACAGCTTACCCAAATGGGCTCTTTTTTTATCAAAACAGGTAGTAAATAGGAATTCTGACTAAGTAATGCCTACCCTAGCTTCAAAACCTGTGCATGCCACTGCCGTAAGATTGTAAAAACCGTTAGATTATATTCTAACTCGCGAAATTGCAAACTGTCGAAAGATTACAATTTAACGCATTATTTTTCGGTAGATTGTAATCTGTTACCTGATTATATATGTCGAATCCTAACCTAACCTACAAGAAAACGTAAATACAATTAATATTTCAAAAATTGACACTCAAAACATTGGACGGTTCACAATGCGTCGTCAGTTTACAATTTCGCGAGTTAGATTATTATCTTACGGTTTTTACAATTTTACGATGACATATATAAACTGGCTTGCATTTGTAAGATGAATAGTGTAAAGTCACCGTGTATATTAATAATTTTAAGTTTTAGATTCATCATTATCTCCTGTACATATTTTTTAAAAGAAATCTTTGACTTTAATTAGATTAAGACATCATCTACCTTTTTTTTACTAAATACAAGTAGATGTACTGAGTATTGATAAAATAAAAATCTGATTAAAATAATTTGGACACAAAACATCTTTGCCGAAACGTATAATATATTTTCAACCATTTAGTATAGTTGCAACTATTGCAGATTATTGTATCGTATTAAATATGTAGGTACCTTACTATGGATATTAAAGCATCTTTTAAATTTTGAAAGGACATGACCAGTAATTGACAATGCACAGGATTTCCGTTTTTACAGTAAAGTTTAAAAATTCAAAACGAAATTATTATAGATTTATTATTCCAAATAAGGTCAGGGTTCAAATGACAAAAAACAACAGTACGTTTATTGTTTAAATCTTGAGCGTCCGCTTTCCTCTTTAAGCACTACTCCATTTTGACGTTCCATTATATCCATGCCTAATAATAATCTTGTAACCCTACATGAATACCATTTAAGTACCATAGTCATTATATTATGAATGATTTATTTTTGATCAATTAAATAGTAATGAAAAGGAAATGTATGTTTTGTTTATAATTATTTTTATTTTTTGACAAGTCTCAAACTAATAGATCGAACAAAGCATTTTGAAATACTGCGTTTAAAGGAACGCCCTTTCACATTGCATATGCTGCCATCTGTGGTCGAATAGTTGAACTTGTTAAAAAAAGGTAGTGAGCAATACTTAAAAATACTTTCTAGACTCACCACAATAACTAGCGCCATCTAGTGTGGGAAAGCAGTTTTTGGTGAAACTTTTTTTATTTAATTTCTCAGTTTTCAGAGCCTTGAGATTCCTGAAACTTTTTTATTTGAAAACTATAAAATATAACAATTACAATAATAAAGAAATAATACTTGAAAAATTTTTTTAGACTCGCTCAACACAATAAATAGCGCCATCTAGTGTGGGAAAGCAGTCTTTTGGTGAAACTTTTTTTGTTCATTTTCGCAGTTTTCCGAGCCTTCAGACTACTGAAACTTTTTTATCTGAAAACAGTGAAATATTACAATTACAATAATAAAGAAATCATTGCCGAACATTGATTTTTGACACCTAGGCAAGCTGCCATAGTTCCACCGGTCAAGTCCTTTCCACTTGTGGTCCGAAAAATTTTGTGGGTTTCTGTATGCCTAGGTACCTATCAAAATAACGTTTACTTACTTATTTAAATCATACTAATATTATAAATGCGAAAGTGTGTTTCTTTGTTGGTTTATTGGTTTTTCCTTCAAGCACGCTGCCACAAAGCAACGGATCGACGTGATTTTTAGCATGGGTATAGTTGAGGACCTGGAGAGTAGAGGTGTTAACATATCGCTAAACGGTTAACGGCTAATGGTTGAAAATATTAGTAAACAATCTTTACTCCTGTGCGATCACTAGCGAGTGAAAAATACATCGTTTTTACTACCGTTTGTTAAACGGTTCGCGGTTAACGGTAGTAAACGATCTTTACACCTGTGACAAAAAAACATTGTTTTTTTACTACCGTTTACAGCCGTTAACCGATAACTGTTTAACCGTTCAGAGATATGTTAACACCTCTACTGGAGAGTGACATAGGCTACTTTTGATCCCAGATAATAAAGGAGTTCCCGCGCGAATCAAAAAACTTAAACCAAGCGGATGAAGTCACGGGCGTCACCTAGTAAGTAGTAATCTTTCCATACAATGCGTCCAAATTATAATAAGTATAAATTATATATTTTACCTTTGACGCCATAAGCTGGTTAAAATAGTTTTAGAGGTGGACTTTCGACATTTATTATTATTAATTTGGTCGCAATATATCTATTTACGAGTAAGAACAAATATCGGACCTGGGTATTTTTTAAATTAATTTTGTAAAAACTTGCCTACTTATAGTCAGTACCAGTAGAGCTTCGATATGTGCAGTGTGAGAGTTAACTTATTGTAATATACCTAGTGTGTGCGTGAATGTGCGTCAGTAAATATATTTATATTAAATAAATAAATTATTTCAAACTACTTATACAAAATATATTTCATTTTTTAAAATACCCATCGACATCCCACTGAAATACAAAAATCAGAATGTTAACTCATTACTCAGCTTCCGAGACCATGTGGTTACGACTGACGATTTTGTAATAATTTCTTGCAATACTTATAGAAATTTTATTTCAATATCTACAATGAGTGTATAATTAATAGTAAGAACAGAGATGAGCGTAATTAAGTAGGTAGTTTAAATGAAATAGAAAAAAAAGCAGGTATCTATATCATTTCATTTATTAAAATCGTTTAACTGTTACATAGATGAAGATCTTAAAATAGTAATAATTTTACATAGTAAGTATTTGATTCAAATTTCAAACAATTGGTACATTAAAGTAAGTGGTAGTTGGGGCGCGAAGGGTAAGAAGTCTAATATTACAAATGCGAATGTTTTTCGGTTTGTCCTCCAATCACGCCGCAACAACGCACGGGATCGACGTGGTTTTTTGCATGGGTAGTTTTGAGACTGAGAAAATTAAAGGCGTTCCCGTGGGAATTAAAAAAACTTATTCCACGCGGAACAAATCGCAGACATCAGCTAGTTTTTAAATAAATATATTAAAATTAATAATATATTAGAATATATTTGAATCCAAATAATATTGGCGCCTATCCTATGAATGTAATCTAGCCATTGCGTAGATATTGATAGGTACGAGCTTTTACGAGCATGCGTACTGAAATGTCTAGCGACCATTCCGAAAATCTCCCAAAGCCCAGTGCGCTGAGTGTCTCGTCTTCAAATTGTTATAACTTACAATACCAAAACATTGCTTGCTTTTGGAGATTTTCAGAAAATGCGTAAGTGGAAACTGATTGATCTGACAATTAGAACCTACCTTTTTGTGTCCAGGTTTATGTAAGTACCTAGGTATGCAAAACAAATAGTCCATAGACAGTAGAGATAATCGTTGTACTCTTACATCTAGAATTTTAGGGTAGGTAAGGTATATTGTATATGTATGTACTTATTATATTATGTAAGCTTACATTTATTGTAAACCTAATACTATATTATATATAACTTTTACCAGGTGACGTCTGACAATTTGATACACATGTCATCCTCTCCATTAAAACTTTGAATCGAGCTCTCGTTACATATTAATAACGTAATATAGTCCAACAGACTTATCTGACCCGGTGGTCAGATAAGTCGCAGCGGGACAGCGTCGCTAGTATCTATGAATAATAAAAAAAACTAAACAGGCATAAAAAATTGTTCCAACTTTTGCCACCGGCTCAGATAAATTTGTGGGACTGTTCTAATGAACTATAATAAGTACCTGGGTGACCGAGCTTTGCTCGGTATTTTTTTTGGTAAATCGTGATTTTTCGAAATTATATTTAAATACAAATTGTACAAGTACATACTGATGAAATATGAATAATATTTTTCGATCTTACCGACATAATAATAAAAAAATATTACTGGTTAGAATATTACTGGTAGGTATATAGAAATATTACTGGTAGGAACGAGTGCTCAGTTGTGTGCAGGCTCTGCTCTGGGGCTGAAGAAACGCCTTTGCACCTTATCTGCTACTGCCCCGCTTTAATGCACAAACGTAACCTCCTCTTAGGGAAACACTCCGTAGACCCTGAGGAGGCAAAGGCTGCTGTTTCTAGCAGCAAGCAGTATTGGCCAGGAACTTTAGATAGTGGCGATCACAATAGATCGGCAACGGTCAAAGTGATACTGGGCCTCGCTACAGAGCCCTGCAAAGCCGCATCAACATGAAGAAGAAGAAGAGTGCTCAGTTGGGCAATAACAGTTTTTCAAACCAAAGAAGGAACTTGACAAAAAAGGGAAAAATAAACGGACTGGGAGACATCTGGACTCGAACCGAGGTTTTCTGGTTTCGGGACCGCCCGTTTCCCTACTTGCTATTATAAACTTGTAGATGGTGGCGAAATTAGCCTTCGTATTGTAATGATATTGTAGCAGTTTTTCATTGCCTGAAAACACGGATAAAACATTTTCTCCAACTGAATCCTACCTAGATCGATTTATATATGTCACCGTAAGATTGTAAAAACCGTTAGATTATAATCTCACTCGTGAAATTGTAAACTGTCGAAAGATTGTGAACCGTCAATGTTCTGAGTATCAATTTTTGAAATATTCATTGTATTTACGTTTTCTTGTATGTTTCTTGTAGGTTAGGTTAGGGTTCGACATAAATAACGAGGTAGTGTTGCACTTAGGTTTTATCGGGTTAATATACCTAACAGATTACAATCTACCGAAAAATAATGCATAAAATTGTAATCCTTCGACAGTTTGCAATTTCGCGAGTTAGATTATAATCTTACGGTTTTTACAATCTTACGGTGACATATATATACAAGAATTACTCGTTTAATGGTTTATGTACCATACAAATGCAAAAATAGAGCTATTTGATAGTCAATATTAATTAAAATTTTAAAGTAAAGTAAAAGTAAAATATACTTTATTGTACACCATACAAAAAATAAAATACAATAGATATAATAATCTCATGGACATGGCACAACAGGCGGCCTTATCGCTCAAACAGCGATCTCTTCCAGGCAACCTTAGGGCAAAGAATACATTGAAATAGAAAGCGGAAGGGGTGTACTAAAGAGAATAAATTAAGTAATATACAAAAAGATACAGTAATGAGTAATAAAAAAAAAATATAATTATAAGTATCTAAATAGATATAATAGAAAGAAAATAATATAGTATAGTAATATAGATTATAGACGACAAATAGATAAGTATATTAAGATGATAAATAATGCTGTTTCAGCTTAGTTTTGAAGATAGGAAGCGATTGAGATAGTCTTATATCCAAGGGGAGAGAATTCCAGAGCCGTATAGCAGTAACAGTAAAAGATTTACTATAGAAGGAAGAAGAATGTCTAGGAGTACTTAGCAGTAGATTTTAAATGCTTTTTAATTTAATTCGAATCTAAAACGACTCGTCAAAAGACAAAAGATTAAAGAAAAAACGCGGATCTCTTCAAAATTAGGCATGGGTATACATAAAGGCAGAGAATACTAACTTTAGGTAGGTATCCGGCAGCAAGATAAAGCAATTTAACATTTAACTCAGTAGTAACAAATCATAGAGCTGGCCAGTTATCAATTAATTACAATGATAACAGAAATACGTACAAAAATTAAGTAACGCAAGCAAAAGCCTGCCCAGTACCAGAATAATTATTTTTTATTATAATATAAACAGTATTCCACGGTACCTATATGCACTAAACGCTTTTCGTGAGTAGAACGCTAATCTAAGCAAAGATTTTAAAAACGACTTTTCAATATACTTTTCTAATATGTACATTTTTAAAAGTGTATGTACTATAATATAAGCAAGTATAGGTACAAAATACAAATAAATGGGAGATGTTTACATATGTCGTTGTTTTCGTCAACAATCATTTGTTTGTAAAAACTTGACGATATACTTAAAACACGTCGATCGTAACTCAACCGCGGTTCTTGAATAGGTGCATTCCTAAGAGGAGAAAATATTATGTCTTCTTTGGTAAGACGTAACCCGAAGTCTCTTCTTGATTCCATCATAATAAAATGTTTTGTAAATCCAAAATCAAGGTCAGTTAAGTACTTTTACCTTTAAATTTTAATAGATATGCAAGAAGATATGATACGTGTCTAGTGCTCACCTTCAATGTTCGTGGTCCCTCAATTTACTTCGTGATATCATCTGGCAGTTTGTACGTACCTATTAACAATTATAATAATTGGCGTTACATCTTTTGTCTAAGCAAATAAGTCAGTAGATTAGCAGCTAGATTGAACGCAAACGATGAATTATAGACATTTCTAAATTTAAGTTTAGAAATTCCGTATTTTATTCGGTAATTTACATCGGAAGCCCAGTACCTTCAAGTAGTTTTAACGAGCAGAAATAGTTTATTTTTATGGATTTGAAGTTAAACAGTTTTAACAAAGAAAATTAAAATAAAGAAAACGTCCCTGGACAAAATAGATGTGTACCCGGTAAAATATTGGTATTGGGCTGATGCCCGCGACATGAGGACAAGGGAAAGGAAACTAGAATAATTCGATTTTTAAAAATGTGTGAAGCAAGGGACTCCTTCATCTCCCAAGCTCTTTTTCGCACACGTGTGAAAAGCTGGTCTAAATGGAGTATTGATTTCAATCATCTCACATAATTTATCTTATATATAAATTCTCGTGTCAGTTAGCATACTCCTCCGAAACGGCTTGACCGATTTTTATGAAATTTCATATGCATATTCAGTAGGTCTGAGAATCGGCTACTATCGGGATATGAAAAATAGTTTCATATCCCTAAAACACCTCAATCCACGCGGACGGAGTCGCGGGCAACAGCTAGTTTATACATATACAAATAATGATTACAATTGGTTATTTTTTCAGATTGAAGCATTTAAGACGAAGACTGAACATGAATGCAGTAAAAGTAACTTTATGGATGGTAACATTTAGTTTCTCCATTATTGTATTAATTATATACCACCTGTACCATTTTTCATTCACACGGAATTATCACGAAACAAACGAAAATTATCAACAACAATCATCAAGCACGAAACGGACCTACGACACACCTATGAGGCACATACCATTAGGTATGATTTACAAAGACATCCCACTCCGTGATGATATTTCTCTTGAATTCGAAGAGACTAGACCAGGTATTTCACTGCTTTGATACTACATTTTTCTGGTATAGGTATTATTCCTAATATTCGCCCGACAGCAACATCTCTTATCATAGCTTAGCTTGAAGCCTCCCTAATCTATACTAATATTATAAAGAGGTAATTTTTGTGAGTTTGTGACATTGAGGGTAATCTCTGGATCTACTGAACCGATTTTGGAAATTCTGGTATCAATAGAAAGCCACATTATTTGTGAGTGTCATAGGCTATATATTATTCCGAAAAATCCCGTTCCCGTAGGAATTTAAAAAACTTATTTCACGCGGACGAAGACGCGTGCAAGTCTGCTTGCAGCAATCATTCAACACCATTATCTTTCTTTACAGTCCAAAATATGATAAACACACCGGGTTGCCGTATTCCAATTGCAATGGTTGATTATAAGAAATCTCAGAAAAAAAGAAAAAGAGGTTCATGCGGATATCGTGCAGTATTCCTAAAAATGGCAGAAGTAGATAAAGTGCGCGTTGCAATTAATGAGAAAACAATAAGAAAATATCTACGAAAAACCAAAAGTTATCACTGTTGTTATAGATTCTTCAAACCATCAACAAGACCCGGCTTCGAACATAGGACGCTTCGGTGAGTTATCCTGTAAAGTGTAAGGTATAAATAAAATAACAAAAACCGGTACAAGCAATTTTACGACAATCCACCCCAAAGAGGGTGAAATGGAGGTTGGAAGTTTGTATGAATGTCCTATGTGTTTGAAGTCAGAGACTTGAAAATCGGGATTTAGGTTATTCGTTTTAAATAATAAGCTAGCCTAAAATCTCATATATGCATATAACATAAGCTTCTATAGATAAGTTTTTGCAGCGGGAAAATTTCATTATCTCTCAGAAATTGTATGCGGAAAAAATTCGGGCGACCTCTAGTTTATAATATTAGTATGGATTCTAAACTCCAAAAACGCTTCTTTTCAGGTTCTCAAAATTTATAAATGTCCATGACAAAGAAACAATAGTTCTAGAACAAGACTTTATAAATGTTCAATGTTTCGAAAATGGCGCCAGCAATCGATCTCATCTAATATATGATGACGTATACGCATTTTGTAAAAGAATTAACATCAGAAATGTAACAAGATGCGGGAAGAAGTACAATGTATTGCTTCTCGGGATGGATTCTATGTCTCTACCACGCTTTGTTCAGACAATGACAAAAACTGAAACGTATTTAAATGACAAATTTTGGCCAACTTACAAAGGATTCCATAAGGTATTTCGATCCATAAGATCTTTGATATGACACCTGCGCATTTTTTTATTGATTGAACATATATTTTTTTAATAATTGCAGGTGGGTGATAATACCTTTCCCAATTTGATGGCCGCTTTAACTGGCCATAATATATCGGCTATTGTAAAAGCATGTTCAAGAAGAATGGATGAGTGCAATGACAAATTTATTTGGTCTACTTTTCAAAACTCGGGTTACATTACTGCATACGGGGAAGATTATTTAAGGCTGCCAGATATGTTTAGTAAAGACTACATTTTTCGAAAATTTCCTACGGACCACTACATGAGACCGTTTTTCCAAAAAGGGGAAAATGAAATAAACAATCAATCCTTACTTTGTGCTGGAAAAATTACGTCCGGCCAGCAGCTATTGGACTATGCGATAAACTTCGTTTTAACTTACAGAGACGATCCTTTCTTTGGCTTTTTCTGGATGAACTCTTTCAGCCAC
Source organism: Erebia palarica (assembly GCA_964035005.1). Lineage (NCBI taxonomy): Eukaryota > Metazoa > Arthropoda > Insecta > Lepidoptera > Nymphalidae > Erebia > Erebia palarica. Next base: position 47,857,312 of record OZ035983.1, read on the forward strand.
AATATCAACAACCATCCAGAAGATGCTGACAAAATGTTCGAGAGCTTTTTTAACCGTCTTTCTTATACGGGAGCATTCGACAATACCTTTATTATATTTTTAAGTGATCATGGTATTCGGTTCGGTGAAAAACGTCTTCTCATAGAATCGTATTATGATGACCGTATGCCGTTACTATATCTCTGGCCACCTAGAACTTTTAAAATAAATTACCCTAGAAAATTCAAATCAATAATAATTAACCAATCACGATTAATCACTCCGTATGATCTTTTTGACACGCTCTTAGAAATAAGTGAATTATCTCAATGCGATGAAGAAGCCAAACATGTGTTTGATCCCAAACATCACAGTATATTCAGTGTTATTAGCCCCAATCGTACTTGTCAGGACGTTGGCATTCACGATAAATGGTGTAGTTGCCACAATTTGAATCCCCTTGATACCAAAGACGCAGAGGGGATAAGAAGTGTTCACTTTGTAGTATCACATATTCAGTCCGTCATAAAAACTACAAAAACAAAACGATGTTGGAGCTGTACGCATCTTTCACTTAAAAATGTAAGCAGAATTCACTTCTACTATGACAAGAACAAAGTCAATATTTATTATGTTGTAGCATTTTCTATGAACCCAAAGAATATTTTTTATGAAGCTACTGTGCAACATAAAGATACGCAGATGGATCTTATTGGTTCTGTTAGCATTATATCGCCTTACAAAGGATTTGGCGACTGCACTATTAAACACGAACATAGAATTTATTGCGTGTGCCAAAAAATTCACGACTGTCGGACGAACTCTATATTTTAACACTACCTTACCTACGGTATGAATCTGTGATAATAAATACTTAATACTGTAATAGGCTAAGGTTCTCTCTACAATTTCTACTCAAATCAATGTAATTTTTTTATAAGAGTATAAACTGTGAAAGTTGATAATGATAAAATAAAAAGAAATAAAATTAATATTGTACCTACTCTTACTCTTTACTTCTTACTCTTAAATTATTAATTTGTTAAAAATCTAAAAGTACCAACTTTTAATTGGAAAAGCAGTTAAAAATTTAGAATGTAACCTGAGCATTACCTACGCATAATTGTCTGAAATTGTACGGAAATTGTAATAATAGAGGTTTTTTAACTAGAAAAGAACTTTGGAACTGTAGCGACAAGCTTGCAAATCGCGATGGAGCTCCTACAAAGGTAGCATTGGACATTCGTACTCCGTAAAGCTCACAGGACACAAAGAAGGGAAGAAGCAGAGTCTTCTGGCGTAGCAATGTAATCTTTTGGCCTGAATAACCTTTATGAGTATTCACATTTTATGTACAGAAAATAGCTATTTTTGAAGAAGATTCGTTCGCATCCTCATATAAATGAGGCATTTCCAATAAACAAAATGCGAATCGATGCTGATAGATGTATTTCAGACCTAAATCATCATCACCATCAACTTCAATAAACAATAGGTCTTATGAACGTATCAATATACTTTTTATTTTGCTACACAAGTTTTTTTTGGCAGGTGTTTTCTGCCAAAAACAACTTATATCGATATTTTCCAGTCAAAAGCACTTTTCATACAATATTTTTCAATTAAAAGCACTTCTGACCGGTTCTGATTGCAACATATACCTACCTACCTACTCCTTGGACCTATTTTAAATCAAAAAGTAGAAAATTAAGCTCCTTTAGTTTATATTAGTCCGCAAATAATAATTTATTTTAGTGCTGCATAAAATCTAAAAATCATCGTTCTTAATTTAATTTTCAACAACAATGGTACTTTTATTAGTTAAATATCTGCTTGTTGCGGTTTAAATTTTATTGACCGAGAGAAGCGAAGGTCTCTGAGTCTACTTGGTGAATTTGCACTTGTCCGTCTGTCTGTCCGTCCGTCCGTCTGTCAGAGCCTAATAACTTCTGAATTAATGAAAATAATTACTTCGAACTCACAAATGATAGATATATAAGTAAATTGATGGCCTAAAGCCGAAAACTACATAAAAAGTTAATAAGCCGAAAACTACAAAATTTTAATAAATTTACATATGGACATTCTCAACTATCTGTTTTCAACTTGAATTCAAAAATATTTTTACTTAATTTTAAAATTAACCATTCGTGTGCATCATAATGACTGCCCAAAGTGATGGATCGGCGTAAAATTTCGCCAGCATTTAGTACCTATTTAATACTATTTAGTACCTTTGTTTAAATATTTTGTACCTAATTATTTACGAAGAAATATGAGTTTTTAAGTGGGCAGTCATTCTGACGTCAAGATGGCTGCCCACATTTTAATTTCCGCATAAGGGTTCCGTATTTTGCATTTGTCTGTGCACAATAATTTAGTACCTATTTAGTACCTACACATATATTTCTTCTAGAATTTTTAGGCGAAAGATAAAGATTTTATAACAATCTGAATATTCAAGAAGTCCAGTCCCCAACACACGCTCAGTGACTAATCAACGCCCAGCCCAAACCCTTGGACCTACAGAGCTCAAATTTTCCACAGAGGTTCCCTTTGTGATGTAGACAAAGAATAATCAAGGGTTATTCCCACGGGATTGGGAATAAGGATGATTTATCTGTTTGATTCAAAAGTTATAATTTCCGGAACTATAATCAAGAGAGACTTCAAATTTGGCATCCTACAAGTCGGTAATTCTAATCACTAATTTTACAGTTTTCAGTGTTCTCCATGTGTATGGTACTTGCTGATTTTTTTAAAATTTAAAATGTCCAAAGACAAGACTTACCATATTCACGGCTCGATACATAGAGAGAGAACAGAGTTTTCAAAATTTTTGTTGCGTCAATGGAAACTCTCGTTACATGTCCAGTTTTCTTTACGAATTTTACTCACAAATGTATTGTAAAAACGTCGTATAGTATTCCAGATGATGCCCGCGACTCCGCCCGCGTAGATTTGGGTTTTAAAACTCCCGCGGAAACTCTTGGATTTTCCGGGATAAGAAGAAGCCTGATATTTCGCTCTACAGGTTTTAAATATCCATGCAAACAAACGGAAATAAGTCATTTTCTAGCGAAAAGAAATTCTCTTTATTCCTTATCCCGTGGAAAATTCGAAAAATCCTGAAAACTGTAAAATTAGTAATTAGAATTATCGACTTGTATGCCAAATTTGAAGTCTCTCTTGATTATAGTTCCGGAAATTATAACTTTTAAATCAAACAGATAAATCCTCCTTATTCCCGATCCCGTGGGAATAACCCTTAATTATTCTTTGTCTACATCACAAAGGGAACCTCTGTGGAATATTTCAGCTCTCTAGGTCCAAGGGTTTGGGCTGGGCGTTGATTAGTCACTGAGCGAGTATTCGGGACTGGAATTCTTGAATATTCAGATTGTTATAAAATCTTTATTTTTCGCCTAAAAATTCTAGAAAAAAATTTATGTGCACGTACTAAATAGGTACTAAATTATTGTGCAGAGACAAATGCAAAATACGGAGCCCTTATGCGGAAATTAAAATGTGGGCAGCCATCTTGACGTCAGAATGACTGCCCACTTAAAAAATCATATTTCTTCGTAAATAATTAGGTACAAAATATTTAAACAAAGGTACTAAATAGTACTAAATAGGTACTAAATGCTGGCGAAATTTTACGCCAATCCATCACTTTGGGCAGTCATTCTGATGCACACATTTGGTGGGCTAACCAAAGTTGCTTTTCGTAGACTACCTTTGTCACGGATGTTATCTCAAAAACGACTTTAAGAGTGAAAGGTCGCTTACAGGGTGTAAGTGCATGAAAATCTCTGAAAATGTTGCGTTTATACTTAAGGGATTTCGCCCACGTCAGACTTTTTGTAGGTCCGATAATTAATTGGGCCAACATTATCACCGATTTTATGACCGACTCAACCCACACGTCCGTCGCTTTGTTGGTGGTTATCTTGGAAAGAGTACGTCAAGAATTCAACGACTATCGGTGAGTAGTATGCGTTAGCCCGACTCGCTCCCATCTGCCCCGGCGCCTCTGCCCCGATACCGGGGCTGATGAAGAAAAATGGACCTGTCCGGAAATGTTACATACATTGTAACATTTCCGGACGTTTCATTTTCTGCCGATAAAATCGGCCACTGATCGGATTGCTAGTCGTGGGCTGAGACCCTAATACCTAAATAAAATTTGATAAAATAATAGGTAATATTATGATTTCTGATAGGATATCCTTGCCCCATGTACTATGTAGTTGCATTTCAAACGCTATGACGAGTAGATGTGTTGCTTGCGGTTCATTTAATATCGTATAGACGTGCGTAAATGACATGATATTATAAAATTGTGCGATTCCCGTATAAAAAACATAAAAAGGAATTGCTAATTACTTACTTAAATAAAAAAAAAAATTCTGACTTCGTTTTTTTTAAAAAAAAACGAAGTCAGTCAGTAAATTAGTAAATAAAAGTGATTAAAGTGAGGTGTGACATATTTTAAAAGTATAGTGCAATGTTTTGAAATGATAAATTATTTTAATTTTAAAAAACGTACTGAGATAGCTGTTATTATACCTAGATGATACCTCGCAACTCGAAAGGTAAATAAATATAGGTATAGACTTCATACTAGATGATGACTTCGTCCGCGTGGATTGAGGGGTTTGATTCCCGTGGGAACTCTTAATTTTTCGGGATTAAAAGTAGCACAAGTCCTCCCCTGGGATGCAACCTACCTGTGCCAAATATCGTCGCAATCAGTTGAACAAGAGAACTATGAAAGCGTAGCAGACAGACAGACACACTTTCGCATTTATAATATTAGTATGGATAGATCTAATTACAAGGTTACAATAATATTACATCTGATTAGAAGGCACACTATATAACATCATAATATTGAATTGAAGCTGCCTATTTTATCATCGCCTCCGTTTCCCTTTTTAAATAGTTTATTATCATAGATGTGCTATTTTTTAACAAGTGAGTAGGTACATTATTACCACTTAAAATAATGGGAATAGCGTTCTTAAAAACTTATTTCCAGTAGCAGTAGGTACTCCGTTTCCCTATGAAAAGTTGATTCAAATAAGAAAGGAAAACATTTAAGGCTTTTGTGGATCTAACAATGAGATATTCAGAACAAGATGATGCCCGCGACTTCGTCCGCGTGGATTAAGTTTTTTTAATTCCTGCGAGAACTCCTTAATGTTCCTTAATGTCTTTCCCCGAGATCCAATCCCTGTACCAAATCTCATCAAACTCGGTGGAGCGGATGGGCCGTGAAAGCGTAGCAGACATGTAGACACACTTTCGCATTTATAATATTAGTATGGATTCTAGTGTACGGTGACTGTGTACGAATTAAAACACATGGATAAAACATTCCTATTTGAATCGACTATTATTATACGCACATAATATGTGGGGTTTCAAATGTCGTTTTCCATAGGCTCCATAGGCCCGTTTTCCATAGAAGTGAGAAGGTATTTCTTCTTCGTTTTTTCTTTTCTTGGTATCATGAAAAAACAGCAAGGTCAACATCTCATATTGATAGTTATTTGAAATACCCAACCTTTTATTTTTCAGTATTAGCTTATTTGGAAAATGTACCACACAAAACGATTAAAGTTACTTTTACTATTTTCGTTGGTTATACTATCGCTTTTCTACGTTTTAAGTGTGGTCAACTATGATAACAAGATGTCTTTATTAAAAGAAACATTTCAAGATAGTTCTACAGAATATATAGAGACTTATAGTGAGTATGTCGAATTTTTTATAATATCATACGTGTGAAATTAATAAACAATTAGTTTCTAACCACTATAAATTAATATTATGTAGGTAGCTAATTAATTCATTGAATTTTTATTATACTAGCTTTAAGCTAACATTGAACTCTATAGGGACGGGTACGCGTCACGCGACTTTAATTTATTTCTACCACATCACATAATTATATTGACACTAGCTAATGCCCGCGGCTACGTCTGCGTGGATCGAGGTTTTTGATTCCCGCGGGAACTCCTTAATTTTCCGGGATAAAACGCCTATGTGCTATTCCAGACTATAATCTATCTCAGTGCCAAATTTCAGCCAGATCCGTTCAAGCCGTTGGGGCTATATTCTGTAAACTTTCGAATTTATAATATTAGTAAGATTAGTCAAATAACGTAATGCTCATACTGTTAAAATATTTAATATCAGTGTTAGGTACACAGGCTCAAAGATTAACATACAAATCTTTGAACTCTTATCACTCTTTGAACCATAAACTCATTATTTTTCATGGTAGTCTGGCCAGGTATCTAAAATCATGATATATCTATAGATCTAGATTTGAGAGAATCTAAATCTTAGTGTGTCTGCAAAGTTTCACGGATTTTATTGGTATATATTTAAATAAGAACCAAGTTTCTAAGTAAGGGAAGAGCTTGAGGGCGCTTAATTAGTTAGGTACTTATTACTTTATTACTTACGAAACTGCAAAAATAAAAAAGTAAAATTAAGTTTTGTGCTTGTTTCGTCTCCGAACTTGGCCTCTTAAAATATTTTGCCTGCAAAGCTCATGATTTTTTCTATTTGAAACCTTTGTTACTAATTTTAGGAAATAGGGAGGTATTTGAGATCGATCGTATACACGTACATTTATGTCAATTACCCTGGAGCAAATTAACAATTTTGGGGCGTTTTATAGGTTCGATCAGAATCTTTCAGTTTCGTACAATCCGTCTGTTACGTACCCCTGGCCTCAGCCATTTTAATCAGAAACTATAATTATATTAGCGGCACGCTATGATGGCCGGTTTGACACATTACAATAGTGATGTGGAATGTCAATTTATTCTCGAACAAAAAACAATTAAGTTTTGTTTTTGTACCTGATTAAATAGGTTTAATAAAACAAAAATGTATATGTTTATTTAATTTATTTGAACGAACTGAATATTTGAACGAAAATGAATATACATACTTTATATGCACACAAGAAACATATGAATACAAAAGATACCAAAAAAGGTGCCACAAAAGGCCATAATTAATCAGATTCGTCCATACTACTATTTTCACTGTCGTCACTGCTATCATCACATACATTAATAATTATATGTTCGTTTTCTATAATATTATCTATTTTCACATCTCTTTCATAATCTTCCCTTATTAATTTAACAGTTCTATTCACAACCTTTTCCCAGTCTCCTTTAGTCACATGTTCACAAGCTTCTTCTAATAATTTTAGCATTTTTTTTGTGGTAAATGGGGGTTCTGTATTGTGTCTTGCAGCATATCCCTTAATTTGAGCCCACACCAACTCAATCGCATTATACTCACAATGGTAAGGCGGTAACCGTATAACTCTGTGCCCATGTTCTAATGCTATTTCGTCAATGACGTATCGGATCTTGGTTGGTTTGTTTTCTTTTAAAAGACGTACTAATTCCGCTTTTAACATATTCATGTTTGCATCTACGCCATTTTTACGAAGCCATGCGACGATATCAGCTTTCTTTTGGGATTGGGCAGGTGGCTTGTCAATTTGCATCGAGTGGTATGGGGCGTTGTCCATAATTATAATAGATGGTTCAGGGAGGCTACACAACATTGAGGTAAACCATTCAGTAAACTTTTCTCCATTCATGTCTTCATGATAGTCTCCAGTGGTTTTTGACGCAAAAGCCATGAGAGAACCTTCGACAAACCCGTTGATGGTTCCGGCGTGACAAATTATAAGTCGCGATCCTTTTCCTACAGGAACTTTGGAAGTAGATGCTGCTGTGTCATCGTTCCAAGAACGGCCTACAGTATGGTTAGCATTAAGCCATGTTTCATCCAAGAACACAACATTTTGCCAATTTTTGATTTCTTTCACTTGCCGTAAAAAAGTATACCTTGCCATCGCTATATCAAATCTTTCCATCAATATTTTGCGTTTGTTACATTTTTTGTATCGAAATCCAATGGTCTTCAAAATCTTCGTTAAAGAACTTTCCCCACCGAAGAATAATCCAGCTTCCTTCAGTGAATGCACCAACTTTTTTCTTGTTGGATACTCCTTCTGTAAATAGTAGCCGTAAACATGTCTTCGGATAGCATCGGCATCAAAGCTATCGATGCCTACGACTGGTTTTGCTCGTTTTCTCTTTTTTGGTGTGTGAAGTTTATTTTCTTCTGTACCAGTCTCGCCATATTTTTTTTTAGTTATCCGTCTAACAGTTTGTTGTCCAATATTAAGCGCATCAGCTACGCGTTCAACCACTGACGTTATAGGTAAAATTGGCCCTCCATTTTGAGCTTCACGATCGAAATAGTTACGAAGGCGTATTACGAACTCACGTGTCTGACTATTTAGAACAGTTCTCTGCGTACGTTCGGTCATATCGACGAAATCCACAACAAAGGGCTTGAACAGAGTCCAAATTAACGAGCAAGGGTCAACAGTAATGCAGTATCAATATTTGAAATCCAAAGCCAGGTCAAAACTATATCACAATCGCATTGCACTGACAGTTTATACTTTTCGAAGCAACGTCAATTCGAAACTGCTTTGTTTTGCATTGAGCATTGACGCGAGTTTGCCGGAGGTAGTAGTTGTGCTAGCCAGCGATCCTATGTGACGATCGTATTAGATTCCATTTTTAAAAATTTATTGATATTTTTTTGCGATTTCAGAGGTTTGTCCACATAGTGAAAATTGTTCATATTCACAAGTACATTCACCCCTTAAATGGTGCAAACTGATTTTTCTACACTTGTATACATTTAAGAAATCAATTTAATAAATAAATTTTGAGTCCTAAACCTAAAACTACATTCGATAAAATTTATGAATCTCTGCACATCACTATCGTCAATAAAGTAATACAATTATTTCCTTCAAAGTCGTTATCAATTAATACGGAACTTCATGAGCGGACAAACGTCAAACCGGCCATCATAGCGTGCCGCTAATATAAAATGTTATACAACTCTGAAACGCATTAGATATATATAAACAAATGAACGGATAAAGTCAAACTTTATCTAATACGTTTAATTAGGAGATCTCGCTTTTACTAATACTTTTATTTATTCGAAACTTGAATTTTTTTGCAGATCAAAGTATTGAAGAACCAAACAAAAAATATTTAATAAATACCCCCGGATGTTCCATACCAAACTATTTAAATACATATAAAATTGTAGAAGATAAATATAATGTAAAGAAGAGCAAGTGTGGTACACGAGCAGTATTTATTGAAAAAGTGTCTGACGAAGAAATCACTTTTAGGATTGACGCGAAAATGAAGATTTACACGAGAGACAACAAATATTCATGTTGTTATCAATTCGGCTTACCAGGTATATTTGAGGGAAAAGAAGACTATACTAAATTGAGGTAAACAGTTTGATAAGTACTTATATCATACCTATATCTAGCATTAGCAGAATTGTTAATTTTCAATCAAATGTTAAATCTACTCTACCTTATGCACAGATATACCAGCTGTATAAATTTCAAAAATAATACCAAGGGAGAATTGAAAAATGAAGTAATTAGCGTAACCTGTGCACTAGAAACTAATAAAAATAGTGTAGTCTATGAAGATGTATATATAATACTCAAGAAACTAAACAGAACCCTCACAGACGATAAACAAAAAATTGAACAGCCTTGGAATGTTTTGGTATTAGGAATGGACACTGTGTCAAGAGCACGAGTTTACAGCAGCATGCCGAAAACTATCAAATATATGTTGCAAAACGATTGGTTAGACTACAGGGCATATCAAAAGGTAACGGTCATCGACTAATTATTTATTTACCTACTCAGATTTTTATTTAACCCATGGTAAAACATCACACACGTTTCTAAATTTATTAAATACATATAAAAAATAGCGGAACCGGCAGGATTTGAACCTGCGTCTCTCTGGGACACACATTATTCCTGTAACATGGTTTTCCAAAGAGATTTCATTACATCATTCCCGTTAATGATGTACCTCGCGAAAATGATGTAAATGCGAAAGTGTTTCTGCCTGTCTGCTACGCTTTCACGGCCCACCGAAATTTGGTACAGGGATAGTGTGTATCCCGGGGAACGACATAGACTACTTTTTATCCCGGAAGGAGTTCCTGCGGGAATTGAAATAACCTAATGGACGCGGACGAAGTCGCGGGCATCATCTAGTAATATTATAAATGCGAAAGTTTGGATGGATGGATGTTTGTTCCCGCGGGAACCAAAAAACCTCAACCACGCGGGCGAAGTCCCGGACATCAATAGTCGGCAAGTAGTTAATTTTGAATTAGATGATCCTTTAAGTTATTATAATGAACATCATGTGTTCACAGTGTTATGCTTTCAGGTAGGTTACAATACATTCCCCAATTTGATATCCCTATTAACGGGCAAGGCAATGGGCACAATTTACAGAACCTGCTCATCAGGTATGGATAATTGTAACCATCTATTACTATGGTCAGAATTTAAAAAAGCCGGATATATAACAGCTACTGGAGAAGATGACGTGAATCTTCCAGACACATTTGGTAGATATGGATACAAGTCTCCACCTACAGATCATTATGTTCGACCACTTTTTCTGACTGGTGAGAAACACCACGGTAACATTATATGTGCCAAAAAGATACCATCAGCAAAACATATCATAGATTACGCATCCATTTTTGTAGAAACCTATAAAGACGAGAACTTTTTTGGATTTTTTTGGTTAAACTCCTACAGTCATAATTTAGAAAATATCCCCACGCTTATAGATCAGGATATTGTAAACTTTTTCTCGAAACTCAATGAAACGGGTGTTTTACAAAATACATTTATATATTTTTTAAGTGACCATGGTCTAAGAAGTGGTAAACTGAGAGTGCCTTATGAATCATATTATGACGAACGACTGCCTATGTTTTTTCTATGGGTCCCTATAGAGTTCCGAAAAATTAGAGCACGAGAGTACCACAATTTGAAAATAAACCAACATAGACTTATCACACCTTACGATTTGTATCTTACACTCCGTGATACTTTACAAATATCTGAGAATTCCACGGAATTAAATGCTGAAGCCTGTCCAGAGTGCAAGAGCATATTTAATCAAGTTAGTAATAATAGAACATGTGCAGAAGCAGGCGTTGACGACAGATGGTGTTCTTGTCATGAAATGGCAGACATCAGCCACACAGACAATAACGTAGTTGAAGCTACCAAAGTAGGAGTAACCTATGTACAAAACAAAGTGAGCGCAATTAAGACTACACACTGTATGAAATGTGAAACATTGAATTTAAAAAAGGTTTTACGAAGTCACACGTACCGCGATGAAAATCGCAACAATACTTATTTTATTATAGCTTTTGTTATGTCTCCAGGCGACGTCGCTTATGAAGTTTCATTGGTAAAGAATAATGCGAAATTAACCATACTTCAAGTAAATACAATATCAGTGTATAATATTCGAGGCAGATGCGCTATTGAACCTAATGATCGCGCATACTGTGTGTGCGCTTCTAGTTGCAAAAAAAAACATTAACTGATGGAAGAAATATGTCTTCAATTTATCTATTAATTAAATAAAACTATCCTACCTTCTTAATAATCATCCTATTCTTGTTCAGAAGCTAGTTGGTCAACTGCCGAAAATATAATTTTGGAAGTCAATTTATTTTATCTTTTCCTTACTTGACACGTTTTATTACGTCGAACCATTTCTCCTTTTATTTCTTTAGGTGCTCCTTTTCCGAAAAAAATATCTTACTCTCTGCCAACTGGTAGGTAGGTATGTCGGCTGTAACAGTAGATACATATTAACTAGTAATAATATATGTTATATTTTGACACTAGAATTGACTAATCTAAAATGTTATTTTGTGAACCCTTAGAATTTCTTGATATCTATTCTTATATGAAATGTTATTAAATTATAATTTAGTTGATTATCTATTTTTGTAAATATTTGTTTTTTTTTAAATTTAATATTGAAATTGTATTAATTTGGTATAATTATTGTCAGTTTTGCATGTTGTGATAGGTTGAACATTAATCAATTATTTGTATGCGTCTTAAATATAACAATGTATCTAGTGAATAAACTGAATATGTGGCTGTCTAAATAAATAAAAATAAAAATGTATATTTTATGAGATTTGTTGTGGTCACAAAGTACTAGAAAATAATTATACCTAATATTTTACGGAGCTACGACTGCTTTTTCATGTGTTTGTCACTCAATTTTTTTGAGATTAAAAATAATTTAAAATACCAGTTGATACAAATACCAGTAGTAACAAACCTACAAAAATAATTTTTTTATCAGGTAATTAATTTGTTTTCTTTTTGTTTGTTTTCCTGTTAAAATAGCCGGTTATTATTATTATCATTTTCTTAACAACTAAGTATCCTGTCCAGTTTTCCTCCATATACTATACATATCCTTTAATGTTAGTATGTTAATGGGGCTTATGGAATAATTAAATTAATAATAATTATTATATGAAAATGTATTTCATAAAATATATATTCATACACTCAATAGGTACTAAGTACTAACTTACTTAACATTGCTAACTAGAATAAATAATAATCCATTTTAAGACCCTTGTACACTCATTCATGCCTCCAAAACGCATCCAATATGCAGCAATTTAATTTATTTGTCATTTTGAACGTACACACCATTGTACAAGGTTGATTTAAAAATACTAACGTCCATCTCAAAGTCTTAAGGATAGGCTGTACGAATACTAAACAACTTTTGTTCTAGGAATAAAAAATAAACTGAGGAATAATTTCTTTTTACTTCAAAAAAATAGGCTGCTCCAAGACTCACGCGGCGGACCCGTTATCGTTCGACTAGTCGACTACTGCCTACTGAAAAAACGGAAAGTTTGAGAGTGCACGGTTGGAAATAGAGTTTTATGTTGTCGAACAAAAGTTTTTTCAATATTATATAGCAGTTGCCCTTATGAGGTTATTAGTTTTTTAAAATGGGATTAAATAATACGATTACTTAAAAAATACTTTGATACCCTAAGTTTACCAAAATAATATATTTGAACACCAATAATTTAGTAAATGTTAACTAAATATTATGATACAATGTAATCAGCCATTTCCGGCAAGCAAATGTTAAATTTTTACAGACAAATGAGAAAGTAAAAATTATTCATACTTAACAATAACATTCTCACAAGAACATAATCCAAAACACAGACACAACAGTATTTAAATTCAAATAAACGAGGTACCATTTAATAACAATTCGTTATAAATTGTTATTATGGGGGCAGTTCATTTATAAATCAAGATTAGTAAAAGCATAGATGGAACGGGCAATAGGCAGTAATAACTACGTAGACGTAGGTAATATTACCTATAATATGTTGATAAAATGAGTTATTAACGTGAGTTTCATTTTTAAACAACTTCAATAATTAAAGATGATTCGTCAATTATGGTAATTTTATTTTAAATATATTATTTTAAATCTATATCAATTATTATGGATCCTGCCATAGGAATTGTTTTCTAATTGAAAAGTTTGTCGTATTTGTCAAACATTATATTAATATTACATTAAGGTGCCAGCGGAGGGTGAATTGCCCATACAAACGTAATACCAAAATGATTCGTAATTCGAGAATATTTCCACCAGATTATGCGATTATTAAGATTGAGCTTGTATTTATCTAGGCCCCTGGATAATTATGTTTTCAAAATATTTTCCCAAAATTAAATGTAAGCGCATAGCGTTTTGCTTGTTTTTACGACATGAATGACATGTTTTCTCCTTATTTGTTTCATATTAAAACCGACGATATGTTACGTACTAATTGACCAGGAGCATAGCCTATATTGTAAAGTTCCCGAATAACAACACGAAGTGAAAAACACAACAAGTTATCATTCATCATTTTTGGTATTTACGGAAAAAGACTAAACGTATAACAAATTCTGTACGCTCATATTGCTATCGCGTTAGCACGCGATCATGTGTCATCAGCCAAATAGAGATAGCAATATACCGGCAAATTTATATTTGCGGGTTGAATAGAAATTGCGAGCGGCGATCACCGGCCTCTTAACATTTATCGTGAACCTCAGAGGGTGATGTGTAGGTAGGTGATGTGTGTGTGTGATGTTCAACAAGCGTTTGGTTGACGCAACCTATGACCCTATTATACGTTTTCAAGCTGTCCCACTAGATGGTGCATATGTTGCAAGTAAGTTCCTGCTTTTTAGACCAGATGGCGTTGGTAAATTAAGTTCAACATTATTTGTTTGACAGGGTCCGCCTGTGTAAATTGAGGTCGTTTCTTTTTGAGTTCTTTACAAATTCCAGTACACATTCTACAAATGTTTTAAAACTTTTACTCAAGCAAGCATTCAGTCACAAAAACTACAAAAATCCTCATGTTACTCAGTCCTCACACACACTATTGACAAATTATTTGTACACAATCTCGAAAATAAATATGGCAAAACCAATTATGTATTATATTGTTAGCCCTTTATAATGCCCCTAGATTTAGTGCTGTCAATTAAGTTTAGTGATCATGGACAACAGAATAAGCCACGTTAATTAACGAACCACCGAATGCTAGCGCACAACACACACACACACACACACACACACAAACACGCGCGCACTCACAGATTACAGTATATAATGTCATAATGTGATAACTTCATTGAACTATTCACTATGGAGATACCAAACATTTCGACAATCAGTCAACCGAAAATATAAATAGTGATTCAGATAATTCAAATATAACATGAATATCTGATAATAAAACAAATTACAAAATCAACTAATCCTAAATTTGATATGCCATGACTAAATTTGTAGAAATTATGTTTTATTAATTTTATACTGTAAATAATACCAAAACCTTTAGAGGTAAAAGATATTTTAGAGCCATTTAAATTCTACTAAATTTATCAAAATTATATTGTTTTTATTTTATTGCAAGATAGGCTTGCGCTTAACGACAATCATGCTTAATACAAATCAATGATGAGGTCTAGGTTGGAGCGCGCTCGCCTATAAAATGACTATTTACTCTTACCTTGTTATTGTTTCAAATTTCAATATTTGAAACTTGTTTTATCATATAATATATTTGTATTCCTAACAGTGGGAATTCTGAAAAAATAAACCTTAGTATTCCAACGTTCTAAACCCTGAATGTTTTTGCCAGTTGGACAAAATGTCAAAAGAAATACATAATAATGTCCCAGGTATTCAGCCATAAACTCCTATAAAATAATAGCACTCCTAAGTAGATTAAATCTATTTGCCAGTGGATTATTAAATTATTATTGTATTTGTACATTATTTTTAATATTATAAAAATTAATTGCTATACTTGCTGTAAATGCAACATAAGGAGCGGGATATACACAAGCGACGGGCGCGGGTGAGGTGCGGGCGCCTCTTCTATCTAATTTCATACAAAATGTATGCAAGCCACGGGACTCCAGGTATGCAGAGGCGGCGAGGCACGGACTCCGCTTGGACGCCGCATTCATACTTCCAAAGCTACACTGCCGGCGCACCTCCGCCGTGCCACACATCAACACATTCATTATATTACGGCATTGTAATGGCATGTTCATAATATTATTATTATATATTTGCAACGGGATTTCAAATCCGAAATTGTACGTGGACGAAGTCGCGGGCGACCACTAGTAGTAGTAATAGTCATGACAAGTTTAAAACTTTTAAATTGTATTAGCTATCTAACTTATAAATATTGATAAGAGGCCGAAGTTACGCTAATGTTGTCTTTGTTCCAAGTGATGAATATGGAGTAGCTGGATATATTATGAATAAAGAGAGCTGCACCACAGCCAGCCCACCTCCAATGGAATTTGGTACCTGAAAATAATACAGCATTGCTGAGTTACAAGTTACAAAAATCTTAAATTTTGGTGTTGCTTTGGAACCCTGGATAGAAGAGCCTCAAATGATCCTAAATAATTCCTAAAAGATGCTACAAATTTAATTAAATAAGAAATTACGTACGTACGGTACGTTGCCGTGTAGAAACCGACTAGGGGTATGGGTGCCATACCCCTAACAGGTTAGCCTGCTACCATCTTGGACTGCATCTTCACTTACCATCAGGTGAGATCGCAGTCAATCACTAACTTATAGTGGAGTAAAATAGTATAATAAATAGTAACTATTTTTTATTTTCCGCATAAAGTGGATTACGACCTTAAGTGTGGGAGGAATAGATTTTTTTGTTAGGGTAAAACAAAATTCAAAAGCTAGTAGTTTCGAAACCGTCATATTATAGTCCTTTTGTTGTACACCCACCACCAAATGTAATCCTAAATACACATTTGAGTAATGCCTGCTTCTATTCAATATTTGAGTAAGCTACAAATAAATATTCACCGTCATGTAATAGTCCTCCTCAATTATACCATAGAAGAACCAAAGGCTTGACACAATGAAGGACATTAATATCATGGGAAATGGAAGACACTCAGTACACTTGGTCCTGATTACATATAGCAATTTGCTCATTGGTGCGGCAATCGTTATCAAAGTGAGTGAACATGCTGATAAACCTGGAAACAAGATACAATTTATATGTTAATCAGGTAAAGTACAGAAAATGTTACAGCAACTCTTCTCAAAAAACACCATCATATTTTATATTATAATAAACCATGAGTAGTGATGCCCACAACTTTGTCCGCATGTATTAAGATTTTTTCCCCACAGGAACTCTTTCATTTCTTGAATATAACGTAATCTATGTTTTTCCCTAAGATGTTACATAAATCTATACAAAATTCCATCAAAATCGGTTGAACAGATAGGCTGTGAAAGTGAAGCAGGCAGACAGACACACTTTCGCATTTAAAATAATGGTATGGATAGGATTTAGATATTTTAAGTGGGTAGTTCTATTTGATACCAATTTTTTAAAATTAAGCTATTTAACTGTGCTGTGAAGATTATGTAAGAATGATTTAAATATTGCACTTATCAATATATGGAGAGAAGTGAGATGGCAAGGAAAGCTATACTAGTATGGAACAGGGAACTTTGTCAAACATATGCCTCCTTTGCAGTATGAGGAAGGCTACTTATGCTCGTACACAATCTCCCCACTGTTGTGCTCAATGGTTTTTTAATATAGAAAAAACTGTAATACATCAGTTATTAATTGACACAAAAAACTATTAAATTCATGCATATAAAGTACATACATACCCACTCTGCTTAAAAGTACTTCATTGTCACTTTCTACTGACATATATCCCATAATTAACACATAAAACACTAAGGATAAAAGAAACTGTTTCAACAGACTAGATTTCTTAAAGGTGTAAATATAAAATATGAATACATATGAGATCATAAGCGTAATTCCAACTACATTGACTAAAATTATTATGTTATCTTGTTTAATGAATCCATATAGTAACCAAACGCCACTTCTGTAACAAAAAGAATTTTAATTAAATAAAAGTATTATTTCGTTTACTTATGTAGTTTGACGCAAGCCCATGGTACACCTATCCCTACTTAGATCTACTGTAGGTAGGGATTGATGAAAACAAGTTCACTTATCCCTACTACACATAAAATTTGAAATAAAATAAAATTTATTTTCTCGCAAAGTGAATCTTACTTCATTACTATTCACTCTATAAAGAAGACTTTTACCATTCTTGGGCAATAAAAGTAAAAGATTTGAAACATGCTACCTCCACCGAGGGTCAAGGTGTGTACAGCGGGAGGGGGAGGATATTATTAATCCATCCCAATAAACACCAGTTGCCAGAGTTGTAGTTTTTTAAAATTTTGCAAATTTTAACCATTATCAGTACAAATTTAGGTAAATTTATTGAACCATGAAGTACAATGCCTAAAATTCAGTTCTACCACTTCACCAGCTGCTGCCGCTGCACGCATATTTTATGTAGTGTAACTTTTTGACTAAAACACCTCAGTTAAATATGGGTGGCACTGTTGTTTTGGGAGCTGAAACTACAAACACTTGATTTATATTACTTTGTTTACATAATCAAACAAAATATTTGACTTACGATAGAAATCCGCAAATAAAAGGTAGTGGTGATGATTCTGCAGTTGTCTGATTAACCACATATTGCTTGCAAACCAAGCTAAAATAGGCATAGTGATTAGTTTTCAATTTAATTTATGTAAAGTGCATTGATGAATATCACCTACATTCCAGATAAAAACTGCAGAATCGTAGTTACAACAGCTGAAAAGGACACTAATTCTTTTACACCCACTAAATGCATTGTAAACCATTTATAATCAATGTAATTAATTATTGATAATTCCAATTCGCAACAACTTATTTTTGAATTTGTGTTTTTTCCCCTTGCACTTTTTTGTTGACGAAAATACTTGATTTGACTTTGACTTTGACATTTGATATTTTCTTTTTATAAACTGGCTCTACGGCTCTGAGTTCCAGCCCTTCTGTGCCTTGATATTTGCACATTTGCTATTGATATTCCCTTTGACAACACTCCCCTTTAGATGTCTGTGTGTGTGTCATTCAGCAAAGACTATAGTGGTTTTCATTTGGTTTTCGAAAAGGCGAATTCGTCCCCTCAACCTATTTTAGTATCAATGGATGGTGGATTGCAGAGACAAGTAACATATAGGTGGATTGTGTCATGTTATGTAGTTTGCTCTGTGAGTTTGCTCAGATCAATGACCTAAGTATTATCTGAGGTAGTTTGTCATCTTCATAGAGTTTGGATCTTCAAGCGAATGCTTGAAAAATTTTCTTCCATGCAAATTGCAAGCGTCAATTGTCAACTGTCTTTGTCAAAGTCAAACTGTTAAAACCAGTCAAAACCAAAAAACGCAAAAAACTTGATTGAGTTTCTATATATTGGTGCTCTTCAATTTGAATAAATTTTGATCTATTTTTAGCACTAAAACTAACTAACTAAATTCAAATATAAGTGCTCTCAATTATCCTATATGTTACTTGTCTCTGCTCTCAATGGAAGTTACTAAGCCTTACTTTATTAATCGATGAGCGCAAAAGCTTTTATCATGTATTGCATTTATCATTATTATGTCGACAAAATGTCCTCGTAAATAATTTGTAAACAACAATGAAGTCTTTTAAGCTGATTGTTCATCAGTCTAGTTTTAGTTGTAAGTATTTCGATTTTATCCGTACTTATATTATATAAATGCTAAAGTGTGTCTGTCTACTACGCTTTTACGGCTCATCTGTTTTAACCGATGATCTGTTTTGATGAAATTTGGTTCAGGGATAGGTGGTATCTCGGGAAGGTCATAGGCTACTTTTTATCCCGGAAAATCAAAGACTCCGCGGGAATCATAAAACTTTAATCCACGCGGACGAAGTCGCGGGCATCATCTAGTATAAAATATATTTAAAGTATCGTTCGGTAACATTGTAAGTCTGTACCTACTTATTTTTTATGTCTGATAGTAGGTACAGGTGCCGTACAATATTTAAGGTGCTTTATTTTAATCTAAGTACTTTTATAAAGACTATTATGCAAAAAATTTTTTTTTTAAAATTTCCATATTATTTAAGCTGAAGATCTGATAATAAATCTGAAAGATTATCCTGGATTAAAGGAAAAAGATATTGTTGAAATTTACCATCCAGAAAATGATTACCCTAGGCTGCTGTTGCAAGTTACTAAAGTTGATGCTCCTGGACGAGGGAGAGGTAAGTTTTCTACAATTAAGAACCTCAAAGCCTTGTATAAAATAAATTGTAGTGCAAATACTGCCATTATATCGATGATGATAAACTGTAGGAATACTGTGTGGAGAATGAAGCAGCAATGAGGGTTCTTGAAACTTATTCAAATTTAATTTCAGTAATAAATAAAAGCAATCATTAGTATGACCATCATAAAAATTATGTTTTAAAATTGATTTTAGGAAATTGTCATCGTTTTTGAACATCCGGTAACTGGCCGGATATTGAGTTACTACCTGGTATCCGGTCAGATTATAAGTTTATAGATACGGGATAGTTACCGGATATCAGTTTCATCTCTAATAGATATCATGAAAATACATAGATTACTTGAACTTAAAAAAATTTACTGTATAATTTGCACCAGTCAAATAGCTCCTCTGAGCCAAGGTGCAAGTGTTTCTTTGTGGAGCTTCCATATAAACTGTCAAAGTAGTGTATGTGTGAAAATATGCTATTGCTATGTGTTTTGCAGTCAACTTCAGAACCAACTAAATGATTGGCACCAGCATTAATACTTTTATTTGTTTAGCTTTTCTATTTACACAAAAAAACACTGTATAAGTTTAATTTCTGTTTCTTTGCAGATGCTATCAGTGTTGAGCAAAGCATTGCCACAACATTCCAACTGCGAACATTTGCAGATGTGTATGTGAATATTGTTAATGTAGCAGAAGTTGCTCTAGATTCAGTAGAGTTGACTTTCAGAGATCAGTACTTGGGAAGGTCTGAAATGTGGAGGTTGAAGAATCATTTGGTAAAATAGAAATTAAGTTTTTTTTATGTCTAGGAGGTTGTCGTGAAGTGGATGTTTGGTTTTATTACATGATAAGCTTGTCCTTGACAACAATCATGAATATAGTAATGTCATAATAATAATGTTGGCTTGGTGGGCTTACCTAGAAAAGTCCTGGATCTGTAACAAATCAAAGTCTGACCTTATTACTCTACATAATATTATATAAAGAAAATGTGAGAAATTACAAGATATGACGTCACAATGTACCACGATGCGACGTCGTGAAGTGTGTATGCGTTTTAGCCTTATGTTGATGTCCAACAACTGTTAAAAGTCCCAAGCTCCAACTCAATTGGATGACCGAAATTTCATAGAGTGGCTGTATAAAGTCTCTTTTTCCTAAACAAAGACCACCTTAGTCACCACAAAAATGCAGATTTTTGTTCTCTAAATCAATCATATTATTTTAGAATATTCTAGAAAAATGGCTCTTGAATAATATATCATTTTTCATCCTAGTTCCTCTTTTAAACATAAGAATGTAACCTGCATTACCATTGTGCAGTAGTCTTAGAACTATAAACAAGTTACTTTCTTTATATTCTAGGTCAGTACTTGTGTCTATTTGAATAAAAAAATTGAATACTGTGGTGGTGCAATCAGATGTCAAGTGTATGAAATGTGGTCTCAAGGTGACAGGGTCGCCTGTGGCGTTATTACGGAAGACACGAAAATTGTCTTCCGTTCCTCAACATCTATGGTATATCTTTTCATACAAATGTCCTCTGAGATGTGGGACTTTGATATTCATGGTGATTTATACTTTGAAAAGGCTGTCAATGGATTTCTTGCGGACTTGTTTGCTAAATGGAAGGTAGGTCTTGTGACCAAATTTTTTTTCTGTTTAAATGGAATAAAAAGTTCAGCCTGTGTCATTCCCTGGAATACAACCTACCTCTGTTCCAAATTTCATCAAAATCGGTTGAACAGATGGGCCGTGAAAGCGTAGCAGTCAGACACTTTCACGCATTTATAATATTAGTATGGATGGATTCACCAAAGACAAAATAATGCTCAACAAATTTTTATTGGTATTGTCCTGTGGACACAGCTTAGAACCAAAAGTGCTTCATTTTTGTTGAATTATAGCATGTTAGTCATATTGTGAAATATTTTTCAGAAAAATGGCAGCAATCATGAAGTGACCATTGTATTGTTTTCACGAACATTTTATAAAGCCAAAACTTTAGAGGAATTTCCCCAGCACATGAAAGAGTGTTTACAAAAAGACTACAGGGGACGATTTTATGAAGATTTTTACAGGTTGACACCTTAAATTTTTATGTTGCCTATTAGATTGTGGGATTGCAATGTTATACTTAATTGTACTGCGACTGCCTCGTTGGTCTGGTGGTTAGCATGTTCGTCTGCGGTCGACGAGTCCCACTGGGTCGGGCCATAACAAGTATTGGATTTTGCTGGCAAGAAATTCTCAGTACTAGCCCGAAGTTAGGAAGTTGGCAGTGTTTCATCCCCGAGCCTCGGAGAGGCAAAGCCGTCGGTCCTGCGCCTGACCTTTCACCGGTCGTGTCGGATTTTCTGTCCCATTGGGCTATGAAAGTAAAGGAACAGTGTGTCCACCTGTGTTGCACACACTTGGCACTATAATATCTCCCGCGCAGATGGCTTATCTCTCTGGAGATAGTGGCCGAAATTCGGTCGGGAGGACATTATTATTATAACTTATAAATGAAATTACAACCCTTCAAAAATTGAATTAGAACATCAGCAATCACAAAGCAGCAAATTGCATTCAATCGTATTTAAGTAAAATTTAATATTTTAAACGTCTGCACTTGTATTTCGTAATTTAAAATTAATAATTTCATAATAATATGTATATATTGTGTTATTTAATTTAATAATGACATTTGGTAACTTTTTTTTGTAATGTAAGTAAATATTATATTTATAACTGTTTAAAATGTTGACAAATTACCTGAATAAATGAATTAAATTGAAAGTAAGCATAGCTTGAATAAAATTAATGTAGTTTTTCTAAATCAATCTTACAATTTCCAAGTATTATTTTGTCAAATGCAGGGTTGCAGTCCAGAATGAAAGGTATGAAGATTGGTCAAACGTCTTACTGCAACTTAGAAGGCTTTTCACAGACTATCAGAAGATTGTACTGCAATACCATGAGAGACCTAACATGGAAATACCAACAGCCATTAATTCTACCGCAGCTCAGGGGAATTTCCTTGAGGTTTTGAATATGAGTCTAAATGGTAAACTATAAATAGTTATGAACAACTAGTTGACACAGAGCATAGTTTGAACTACGACTTGTATAAGTATTCGTTAAAAATAATACAAAGTGCTTAAAAATCGCATTGTAAAATTTACCTTATTGTGATAGTCTTAAAGTATAAATCCATATCCATACTAATATTATAAATGGAAAGTGTCTGTCTGTCTGTCTGCTAAGCTTTCACGGCTCATCTGTTTAACCGATTTTGATGAAATTTAGTAAAGAGAGTTTGTATCCAGGGGAAGGACATAGGCTTTTATCCCTGAACATTGAAGTTGAAAAAATCCCGCGGGAATGAAAAAAACTTAATACACGCGGCCGAAGTGGCGGGCACCATTTAGTCGACTATAATCCCAATCATAAGTGAGAGGATACCTGTAAGCTCATCGTGTAAATTAAAAAAAAGTAATATGGGTAACTATAAACCACTTTTGATGGTATGTTATAATTTTCAGTATTCGAGAAGCATTACTTGGACCGATGTTTCGACCGGACAGGTCAACTTAGTGTTGTAATTACACCCGGAGTAGGCGTATTCGAGGTCGACAGAGAGCTGACCAACGTCACAAAGCAGAGAATCATCGACAACGGTGTAGGAAGCGATTTAGTTTGCGTCGGGGAACAGCCCTTACACGCCGTCCCCTTACTAAAGTTCCACAACAAAGACAGCAATATAAACTCTATAGATGATTACTCTATGCCTCATTGGATCAATTTGTCGTTTTACTCTACCAATAAAAAGGTCGCATACTCGAATTTTATTCCGAGAATTAAATTGCCTCCGAGAAAAAGCCAGGAGCCATTGAAGAAGATGTATGAAGACGAGTGTAAAGGGAAGCTGTTGAAGGAGGACGATTATATGCACAACTCTATATTTGACTACGACGCATACGACGCGCAGGTGTTTCAGTTACCGCCGGCTAATAGTACCTGGTATGTATGTTTAACCCATACTGATATTTAAAGGCGAAAGTGTGTCTTTATGTCTGGTACCTTTTCACAGACCTTTCGAATGACCGATTTTTATAAAATTTGGTACAGAGGTAGGTAGCTTAAATCCAGAACACGGTCGAAGAATTTTCATCTCGTAAAACAAAGAGTTCCCACCACATCTTAAGAAAAAAACCTAAATCTACGCGAATGAAGTCGCCGGCATAATCTTAATAAGTATAGTAACTTGCAGAATTAATGCAAAGGAACCTTTTAGATATAATCTGAAAATCTGCCTTAATAACTTTGCAATACGATTGAAATTTGATGGAATGAAAACAAAACTCAGAAGAGATCTATTTGAACCGTATTTATAAGTTTTGGTTTTCTAAAATTACGCCACTGCTAGTGCCTTGAATGGAAGTAATAGTCAGGGCATACTAGCCCGGACTATTATTTCAATATTACAAATAAGATACTCAGAGTTATCAGTTAATTTATACAATGCAGGCAATGTTAATGCATAGTATGTTTTTTAGGGTACAGAAAGTGGCCCGTACGAAGAAAACCTCCGTGGCAGGCTTAGAGAGCATCAACAGACGAAGTCCGCCAGTGTCCGCTATTCATCACAGGAAAATGTCCGATCCTGACATTCATCACAGCCTGGGAACTGATATACTGTCTAGTCGTAAGTAAATTAAAATGATAGCTAACTTGGCTGCTTCGCCCACGTAGAATTTACAGAAATCCTGAAAAACGTATGCTTAAATAAATAAACAAATAAAATATAAATTTTAAAAAAGTATTTGCGTACTATGCTTATGTATCAACCGTTTTAAAAAGTTTAATGGATCATATTGCAACATAGTAAGGGTACAGATGTAACCCGTGTTAAAGCATGCTAGTTTTCTTTGTTTAAATCTGGCCTGACATAAGAGGCGATTTAACTCTTTGATTTTCGTATTTCAGCAAAATATGGCGTCAACGAAGCCAACAGCGATTCAACGGATTCGTCGATGTCAGTGAATCGTCTCTCGCCTCGCAGCTCTGTGTCGAACAAGCCTGTGATAAGGACGGGACGGGCGCTTATCAACCCCTTCGACCCTTCCCATGTAACGGTCAAGCTGACGAGTAACCGACGCAGGTGGACACATATATTTCCCAAAGGTATAAAATAACATGTATCTTGTAATAAAATAAGTAATAACACTGTTAGCTGTATTTAGTTGGCCAAAAGTGCTAATTCCGTTGTACACAATTCTCTAACTGGTCAGATTATTGCTATCTTCTTTGCAAATATTTCCTGCGTAAGAATACATTATTAGTACGTCTTCTTCATATTGTGCCGTCTCGTTGGTCGATGAATCTTCCCTGTAAATAAACACCTTTCCAGAAGTCCCAAAAATAACTATAAAGTTTAAACTACATTGTACGAGACAGGATGGACGAACACATACAATACTAAAGAAGGGAAGGGACAGGCAGTTTACTTGAATGCTATTCTCTTGGTTGAACAGGCCCAACCGGCGTGCTGATCCAACAGCACCACTACCAGGCGCGGCCGGCCGGCGAGCCCGGCTCGCGTCCCGGCCAACACCGCTGCGACAGCAACATGGGCAAGGAGAACGGCGCGCCCAACAGCAATAACAACCACTCCGTCTATCAAGTTGATGGTGAGTTGTTGACAACTGACCCAACAGAACCGTCTTTTTTCGTCAATTTGTTTTATTCTCAACTATACATATTCGTTGTGATTATCATATTGTGACAATCTCAATTGTTGAGGTGATTAAATTCCAATTATGAAAGATTAAAGATTAATGATTGAATACCCCAGTCTATGGAAAAAACTGTTCTGACCGTAGATTGGGTTTCTGCTGATAAATAAATACGGCTGTAATATATACAAATTTCAGTTCAATTCCCATTATTTTATTTTATTTTATTTTATACTATATATAGCTCAATTACCACTCACTGACTCACTGACTCATTGACATCATTGTTCTCCTAGAAAGAGACAGAAAACGATACAATGATGTATGGAAATGTGTTCGAGTGCGGGAATCGAGTAGGGAAAAATTATGACATTTCGGAAAAACGATGGCGGCTGACGTGATTCTTGTAACTCTTTTGTTTTCCGACCGATTTCGTTACAACTCGCAGTGATTGAAGAAATTAGGAAACGGTCAACAGAAAAAGTGAAAAAAATTGGAAAAACAAGCTGGCGGCCGAGCTGTAGTGTTTTAAAATTTTTGATTTTTCGACCTCGAACCGCGGCGCCACAGATCCGAAACGGCGTGGTCGAGCATAATTTTTTTTTCTATTTATTTTTCGACCTCGAACCGCGGCGCCACAGATCCGAAACGGCGTGGTCGAGCATAATTTTTTTTTCTATTTCCGCCTGCAATTATCCTGTATTTCGACAGAATGGGGGTGGTTTTTAAAAATTCAAGATGGCGGCTGTCACGGCGGCCGTTCGGTTTGAGTTACGGAAAAATGCAATTTTAAAATTCAAATTTCTCGCAGTTGGCAACGTCGGAGCGTTTCGACTTCTACTGGGAGATTGTGTGTACAGACTCGAGGTATGGATTGGGGAAAAAAATTACACCATTTCTCGGGAAAATTTCAAGATTTACCCCAAAAATTAGAAAATCGAAATACGTATTTTTTGCAAAATTCGAGTATGGGCAACCACGTGTCTCACTTGTGCGAATGACATTTGGGTATTTTCGTCGCCGAGGTCTGGCAACACTGGAATTTATCAAAGAAACAGTGATTTTCGACATGGTCTTTTTTCAGGGGCTATCATTTCGGCTGGGTGCGAGCGAGATAAAAAATTGTAACGTCACCAGGAGCGGTGTATCCTGTAGTTTACGGGAAAATTATAAAGCTATGTCAAATGATTCTGTGAAACGAGGTGGCGGCCATTTTGTATTCTTGTTGTGTTTTTGAAAATTTCGATCACGTTTTTGAGGCAGTGGGCAACATTTGGGAAAGTTGACATGTATGGATCGATTGTGTAACTCGACCAGCAGTATCCAAGAAAAATATGGAGACAGCTGATGATTGAGGATTTCGGCAACGGGTCCAGTGCACGGCCAAGGTATTGAAGAGAGGTAGGGGGTGCTTGAACAAATGTCACTCGAAACCTCATCCAATTGGCGGTGAATTTAAAAAAACTTAAAAATGGTGGATTCAAGATGGCTGCCATACAAATTTCGTCATTGTCTATCTCGGAGAGTATAAGAGATGGAAGTGTGGTTTCTCGGCAAGAGATGATCAGGACGAGGAGGTGTATTTAGCGAAATGAAAAAAAATTCAAGATGGCGGAATATTTTTTTCATACCAAATTATATGGCGAATATTGGAGAGACGTTACAAGTGATACGGTTCTGTTTTACCTACGAAGGGGCTCCCTGGGATTACAAAACAGGAAACCGATACTAAAGTTTTAAAAAATCAGCGCCATTTTGAAATTATTTGTTAATTGACAGATTTCGTTCAAAATCGATATCTGAGGATCCCTGGGATTAAAAAACAGGAAACTGATACCAAAGTTTTAAAAAATCAGCGCCATTTTGAAAATCTTTGTTAATTTACAGATTTAGTTCAAAATCGATATCTGAGGATCCCTGGGATTACAAAACAGGAAACTGATACCAAAGTTTTAAAAAATCAGCACCATTTTGAAATTCTTTGTTAATTGACCGATTTCGTTCAAAATCGATATTTAGGACTCCATGGGATTGCAAAACAGGAAACTGGCACCAAAATTTAAAAAATTCAGCACCATTTTGAAATTCTTTGTTATTGTAGCGATTTCGTTCAAAATCGATATTTAGGACTTTCTCGAATTTCAAAACAGTAAACTGATACCAAAATTGTAAAAAATCAGCGCCATTTCGAAATTATTTGGGAATTGACCAATTTAGTTCAAAACTGATATTTAGGACTCCCTGGGAATACAATACAGCAAACTGATATGAAAATTTTAAAAAATCTTTGCCATTTTGTAATTCTTTGTTAATTGACCGATTTTGTTGAAAATCGATATCTGAGGATCCCTGGGATTACAAAACAGGAAACTGATACCAAAGTTTTAAAAAATTAGCGCCATTTTGTTTTTTTTTAATCACAACCCGTGAGCTGCTTTAGCAGCTCACGCACAGAGCGAAATACTAGTATTATTATGTATTCACAGGAAATATAATGAGTCGCAAGCGCATGATAAGCGCGTCAGGCACATTAAGCGTAGTCGGAGCCGCGTTAAGCGCTCCGTCCACTACCAACAACGCCTCTCTCGCGCTCCTGTGGGGAGCCACGGGCGAACAGGAGTGGACCCCGGCCCTAACCACCGGTAAGTATTTGTACACAGTAAAACCACACATCGTATAAAAATATGACTGTACATTGTCTAACGTAAACCTACGGCTCTACTTGGTACACTTTGTTCCATTGACACCCTATTATATGTTCGCTGTACGAACAAAATATCAGTTCGTGAGTAAATTCCATACACTAACAGAACATTGACATAACTTATGATTTATATGATTATAACATATGATAATATAACGTTTGACATAAACGAATAAATATCCCAAGTAGCCCAAAACTCAGAAACACTGAGCTCAGCGCCATTTGCCCATTGAATAATGACTTAATCAGATCAGATAATCAGATCTCCGTAATATTTCCTTAACTATGAACTGATTGATGGAAATGGAATACAGCTTCGAAGAGACCAGATCTGAGTATATAATGATCCGATAATCACCAAGTTTGGCTGTAAGAACCGCATTATGGCTGAGTGGTAAATTGTAATGCTTGTAGCGAGAGCAGGTGATATGGCTCGACCGCAACAAACCGCCACATGCTCAAGCACAAAAGATAATTTCTTCATGTCGTTCGATAAAATAATATCGCCACATTGTTGTATAACATAATGATACTAAATATTCACTTCATTTCTAATGTTTCATGACATCGTCGCATTGAAAATATCTTCAAATCGTTTGGATCGAATGCGGCCCAAAGCGAACCGAGCCATAGGTTTGATATCCCATTCATTGGATTAGCATCATGTAGTTGCCGCTCCCTTTATATAAATCAGATTTTCAATTGAATAATATTATTTCTGGGGGTTATCTCTGAAGTAAAGTTTTCGCTTTTTAGAATATCCATAGCAAATTCAATTTTAAATATCTTCAAAAAAAATCAAGTATTACCATCAATTGTGTTAAGCTCATTCTATTTCGAGAAGTATTTTAAATTTTATTCTCATTGAAACAATTGGGTTACTTTGTTTTTTGTCGTAAATCACAACGTTGAGTAATCAAAGCAGGGATTATTAAACACACAAATAAATTTTACATTATTGACCCTTTCTCTTTTTCCCGTTCTCCTATTATTATTATTCTTCTCTCTTTCATTTCTATATTTATTTATTTTAAACTATGCATTAGGTTCGACCATATTTGTAAAAAAAAATCGCGAAAACTGGCTGTCATATTCGATTTTGTATGTAATATCTTTTACATAATATATAACTATCTACACATTTATTTAATTCCCAAAGTTTAATGGTTGGATGTTACTGAACGGATCTGGATGGACACAGAGATGGATTATAGTCTGGTAGTAACTACATATAAATTATACTACATAGAGGCTACTTTTTGTCCTGGAAAATTAAAGGGGACCAAAAACCTCAATCCACGTGGACAAAGTCGTGGGCATCAGCTAGTATACAATAAGTTTATTTCAACGGAAGGCGATTACTCAACTTTGTGATTGGTTTTTGAATCAATAAATTTTTTTTATCATACATTTGCTTAGATCTACGGTTAGAGCTAAGCAAATATGGATTACAGTAAAACTCGCTTTGTAAAAATTAATAATAATTTTGTAAGCAGTGCATGCAACACCAAAGTACTAACACAAACTAAATGCGACTAGTTGAAGCAATGCTTTGGGCCTTATTTCGGCGGCATTCGATTGTTACTAACAACTTTACGTATTGAAGCCATTTCCATATAACTAACAAGCTTCGCCATACAATTGTTTTTAATATTTTCGATGGTTTTATGTGAATTATACGAATTTCGTAGTGTAGTCAATAGCAAAGTGTTTTATAAATACTTTAAATGATATATATTCGTTCGTACAAGTCGCAGGTTTTGAATTCATTAAATGAAACAACTATTGCTATTGACTGTTCAGCAATTGCGACATTAAAGCTAGAGTTTCTTAGGAGAGCGAAGCTGCTACATAGCTGCCGCAAAGTAGCGTGAAAAGGGATGATGCCTATATCAAAAAGAAATTATTTCTAACTGATTATTAATTAGAGGGTCTTCCAAAAGACCTAAAATTCACATCCTCGGTTAGTTTTAGGTATGATAACCATTTACAATATAGATTAAAGGAAAAAAGTGCGTTGAAAATTTATGACGTCACAATGCTGAATTTCATACAACTTCCATACTAGAGTGCGTGCGTTTTGAATACTTTTAAAAAAGTTGCTGATTTGATTGAGTTGTCATCATCCCTATTGCTGCCAATATTGCCCTCAAAACCTCAGTATATAGACGTTACGCCATTATAGTGTTAAACTGCTAACGACGGTGTCTTGTTTTTACAATATAGAATAAGGTTTTTAATAACCGCCGATATGTAGCGATACCGCTTTTCTAGGGAAATGTGGCTTTAACATTCATTACTTAATTATTAATGTAGTTGAAAATCTATGAAAATGGAAACATACTTTTGAAATTAAAGTCTTATCGAAAGTCAAAACAGATTCGTTTATAATACCATCGCACTGCATCGAATTTTAGTAATGTGGCTAACGCTTCCCCTAGCAAATGGTACGCGTCACATTTTATAAGAATAGGTATTTTCCATGTTTAAATATAAACACTTTTGTTTAAACCAAACCTTTTACGGTACCCAGCAATAAATATTAAACATTGAGCTTTAGAAAAGAATATCCGCTGCTTCAATTTCGTATAGCGTCGTGTCTGTCACTTGTATATCTATGTGATGAATGACTGTTTTATCGCTAACGTGTCACTTTGTGAACTACAGAGTCATTGTATTGTATGCACTATAAAGTCGAAGTTTCTTTAGTCCACAAAACTGAAGTTGCCGATTGTCTCTTTTTGAAGCTTGATATTTACTGCTGGGTTCTGTGCATTCATAATTTCCAATATTCTATAGCAATAAAAATGTAATAAACCTATTCAGGTGTGGACTGGAAGTCACTGACTATCCCGGCCTGTCTACCGATCACAACTGATTATTTCCCCGACAAACGGTCGCTACAGAACGATTATCTAGTGTCAGACTACAATCTTCTGCCTGACGATGTGAATGCAGACTTTGCGCGAAATAGAGCCATTTATAAGGAACCTCTTACGACAGTGGAAGTTTTTAAAGAGCTTGTATCACAACGATTGGCGCAGGTAAATTAATTAACATCTATAAAAATAGTTTTTCAAGTATATCCGTAGTGTCTCGGTTGTCCTAGCATATTTCCAAGACTAAAAACAACGCTACGCTTCTTTCTTAAAGTGACACAAAGAAAATTGAAGATTATCTGCATACATAATAATATTATTGACGAAGAATAAATTCTTTATTAATATTTATTTTGCTTTAAATAACTTATATGGACAGAGGCATTGCTTTATTTTGCTGTCAAGTCCCTTAACCTCAGTCTTACTTGCTCAGTGAATTAACTTTCTATACTCATTTTTATTTCTATTATTGAGTAGCAATGAAGGTTGCTCAATATAATTACAATCTAGACAAACTATTTGACTAATAAGTAACGTTTCTTTAACCTAAGCTTATAATGATCTTATGTGCTAAGAAATTGTCCAATGTTGTATTTCTCGTTGCAAATAGAACCTTTGTTCAAATTAAAATTATAAATAAAATAAAAAGTTATTATTTTATTATTTTCGTAAAATGTTTCCATAAAACTTACAGGGCTTTCAACTGATAGTGGGAATAAGCGAAAACGAGGTAACAGAATCTCAATTTCCGTCAAATCACGCGCCGCCGCCTTCCAAAGTAGCTCCACAGAGTAACAAGTCAGCCAACTCAGCACCAACGAAGATTTACCTTCTATCAATTGGTAGAATATTTCACAAACTGACGCTTGTGGGCTCCACGATCACCGTTACGCGATATAGGCCGAGGTAAGATGGCGTTTTTGCTGATTTCTTATTCCTACCAGGTGAGTTCTTAGCATAACAATAAATACATCAAACGGATGAATTTTTCACAATGCGTCCACCTCATCGGCAGCGATCGGATTTGCAGTCGCAAATACCAGCAATCGGATTGCCGACGCCACTTCATTCAGATTTCCGTGGTAAGCGGACGTGCGAAATGCGTGTGGAAAGGACGATCGTCAAATGCAAATGACAGACAATGCGGAACGGGCGCGTCCACCTGGTCGGCATTTCGAATGACGTCATCGGCACGCATCGCAAAAGTTGCCTCTCAGAGCATCGGCGTCGGCATTGCCGATGAGTAGATTCGAGCGATCCGTACGGTGCGGATCAGTGGACGCACTTGTGTGACTTTCTATACAAAGAATACTGCGATCCGTTTGATGCGATGCATCCGATGCGGACAAGTGGACGCTTAGCATTCATACATACATTGACCTTAAGAACAGTGTGCTAGACCCCTAACTTATATTATACATTGGTATCTTCAACCTCGCTGACCTGACTGCCTCGCTAGCGGTTAGCATATTCGACTGCGGCCGACGAGGTCCCGGGTTCGAGTCCTGGGTCGGGCCATAATTAAGTATTGGGTTTTTCTAACTAGAAATTCTCAGTACTAGACCGGAGTTAGGAAGTGGGCGGTGTTTCACCCCCGTGCCTCGGAGAGCACGTTAAGCCGTCGATCCCGGTTATTATCACTAACATGATAATAGTCGTTAAAGCCCGCCAACCCGCATTGGAGCAGCGTGGTGGGTCTAAGCTCTAATACCCTCTCTCCTATGAGAGTGGAGGCCTGTGCCCAGCAGTGGGACGTTAATGGGCTGTAGTGATATTTTCAAAAGAAGAGTGAATAGGCATCTTCTAGGCAGGCATGCTACATTTTAAACATCATACTCTTTCAGCTCATCATACAGCCTATATCGTTAAAAAAACCTTTGAATTATTTTTTTCAGGCATCCATACCCACCGTTCAACATCCACTATAGATATCGGTTCCACGCGCCAAACCATGACACGTACGAAGTTTCCTGGGTCTCCTTTACTACGGAGAAGTTGGAGAACTACAATTGGAACTACATGGATCACTACATTTGTACCCGGGGAGACACCGACTTCACTCTCGTTGAAGTTTGTTCTGTCTTTCTTTTGGAATTTATTAAATTAATATAATCTATGATGATGATGATGATATTATAAAGAGGTAAAGTTTGTGAGTTTGTGAAGTTGTAGGGTAATGGATCTACTGAACCGATTTTGAAAATTCTGGTACCAATAGAAAGTCACATTATTTGTGAGTGTCATAGGCTATATATTAACCGGAAAAATTAGGGAGTTCCCGTGGGAATTTAAAAAACTTATTACACGCGGAAGAAGTCGTGGGCATCAGCTAGTGATAATATAAGCTATTAAAGATTCTAGGGAAAGCCTCAGTAGGGAGATTTCAAAAGCATGATAAAGATATGATTGCGTCATAAAATTTGGTTTGATGGGAGGGTATATTATCAATACTATGATACAATCCTACAGCAAAGAAGCGCTGCCAAGCGAGCGAAACCGATTCGGGATGTGGGTTTAATTTACTCTCATACCCCTATCATATCAACCCACTATCATCTTAGACTGCATCGTCTTGTTAATATGTGAAATCGCCAAACGCAGTCAAGAGCTAAATAAAAAAATGAGTAGAACTTACTATCATGAGATGTAACTGCTCACTTATAGGGGAAAGAGAATATCATAGCTTTTAAGGAGTATAATATAAAAAACGGTCCCACAAATTCGTTATTATCTGTGTGCTTGTGTGTAAACAGTTTGGCTGTCTGTTAAATCTGTCTTTTCTCTCGTTTACTCTTTCTCCCTCACAATATGCACTGCTCAGCTAATGAGATTAAATAGATTAACTTTATGTGAGTAAAATTTTAAGAAGCCTCAAAACTTTTGAGGCTTATTGTCATGGTTTACTTTTGAGTCAATATAAATAATAGAGTTTTGATAATAGTCAAATGACTACATTCAATCTTAGACCAAGTGGTTTTCTTAGTCATCATAGTATATTTCAGGCCCTCAAATACTGGCGTTTCCGTACCCTCCTACTGCCGCTGTACAACCCGGCAACTAAGACTATCCTCGAAGACGAGTCGACACACTGCGACATCTATCCGACCCCGACACGACACGACCTCGACCATCTCACTGAGGGTTTCCTCAAAATGACTGAAGCCTACTTCAACAAGGTCAAAAGACCCAACAGGCAAAGGGTAAGTATTTTTGCTAACCAAACAATTCGACACTGTAACCAAAATTTTAGTATGTAATAGGGCCTGGACAGACGAAGCGCGACTACTAGCACGTCAGAACTTTACACGATACGATATACATTATCATCACTTCAAACCATCACCGGGTCATTAAGTGCATGAATCTTCTCTCAGAATGAGAAGGATTTTTGTCCTCTATGCTGGTAAAGATTTACAGCCTTTACACGCCTTGGAGAACATTATGAAGAACTCTCGGGCTTAGAACGTTATGAAGAACTTCTCATTCTGAGAGGTGATTCCTGCTGGCGATGGGCTGCAATCATGATGATGACCCATAGATTACAGATTAGCCGCGTTAGACACGTTAAAACGCGTTTCGTTGGCGTCACGCTTCGTGTTCGACCAAGCCTTTGTTACTCATTTTGTAAAAAAATCCCTTACAATTTACTCTTATGTCTATAATGTAAATTAATGTAAATATTTAACTGTATTTAGATCCACGTCTAACAAGTAAGCATGAGAGTTAGTTGCACTTGACTGTACGTGTAGAAAATGTAGCACCGCATGATCCTTCATAGATGCACATTCTTAGTAAAGTCTTAACCTGATCGCACATTACGAGTAAGCCGTACGCGTACTGTCCTTTGTTACTAATATCGATGTCGGCCTTTCACAATTCGCGCAAAATTCGGATTACATTAGCACCAACGCATTCAATGAGGGAATACTGATAACGCCATTATATTCAGAACTTGAAAGTAAGTTGATTGCGGTGCGTTTGGCGCGTACGTTATGTGCGTTCAACACTAGAATGCCCTATTTAATTTTTTTTTTAACTGTTCGTCTGTGAAACTGGTGAAAATAATAATTATGTAAATTAATTTTCATGCATTCATGTAAACTAATCATAAAGGCATCTATAGTCCGTTCTGTTTACTTTTGTAAATTTATTTTTCTCAAGTATACATAATATAATTTTTTATTTATAAGTGAATAATATTCTTTCGATAGCAATTTTGAATTTATAAAGATAATATTTATAAAGAAAAAGAGTATTTTTGTGTATTAAGGGTGAATTTTATATCAGTTGACTCATTTCATAAAATTAGTATGAAAACTTGAAAGTACATTTCTCTTTCAATAATTGAGAATCTAGCTCCATCTGACCTACATTCAGATCTCGACACTTCTTTTTCTACTAATATTGCATTATTTCTCCTTTATTGTTCTTGCAGTCTATGCTAAATACAGTATTTTCGGTCATATTATATCGTTTTACTAAAAGTTTCCTGTTTTGCAGACGGACGGTTCAATGTAAATGTGCCATGTTATATTGATAATATCGGTACAATATATCTTTATTAACTGAACTCAAACACGAAAATATTACGTTCTTAGTCACAAATATTTTAAAGGCATGTTGCATTGCAAGTCTTAGACTTTACCTACGCATAGAGCGAAATCTGTTAAGTATTTATTGTGTTGTGCGATTTGATATATGTTTTGTACTATAGCGCTTCCGAAATTAATTCTACTGTAAAATAGAATTGTTTATAGAACAATATTATCACATGTGTGCACTCCATCTATTTCTATTTTTGAAGCCTAAGGTAATAATTTCCTGTTTGAGTACAATTGCATGTGTGTTTAATATAATTAATTTTTTAAAATGCTCTGCTACTTACTTGTTTTAGTCAAAAAATCTGTATATAAAATTTGTAGTTTCGTCAATATTCGGTAGGTACTAAAGATTTTTCAACAAAATGCCTCACGAGCACGGGCCATCAATCATTTGTTGAGTGTCCGGTCGACCGGAGGCGACACTTAGCGTCAAGTCAACCGGCCCTACACCTTACTCGATCATTTTTGGACCTACATTAATTTAGTAAAGAGGTTAGTTAGCTTTATAATTATAAAAAAATAAATCAGTATTTCGGTCATAATTATTCCAGTAGCACAATTGCATCTCAGTAGAGAACTATCGAATATCTAAGATATATGTCTTAATTCACCTCTATTTCAAAAACTCAACTCTCCCTTTAATGGAATCGTTAAAGAAAACAAATTGGTTTGATAGTTTGCCTTAGTGATCAGTCTTTACAAGTTTAAAAACGTAAAACTGGAGGTTTGGTAATCCGTAATTATTGGTAATTTCTTATGGAATGGACAGACATAGGACAACCCATATTAAATGAGAGCTTAGCAATAAGATCAATGTCATGAACAGGGGGCCTAGTGTGAGATTTTTTACCTATTCGATCGCGTTAAAATTAACTACCATTTTTAAGGAATTGACCGTGCGTCAGCTGTCTTCTGAAGTCAAGCGCTTGGCAATTCCGTACCAAACCGATAACTCGGCTTAAAGAACTAAAATTAGCAATGGTTAAGGGTAGGGCCGGATCTTCTGGGATCGTGGGTTAGAACAGAAGATGGGGTTAGGAATACAGCACGGATGCTCCAGGTGGCGGGAGCGTGCGGCGCTTCGGACGCGGCTCTCACGAGGCGGCGGCACTCCACCTCCATCCTCACGCGGAACGCCCAGGTACACGGGATTCTAGCGTTTACCACCTTCACTGTAAAGATTATAATCGATTGATTTCATGTCCCAGTTCCCAGCTTCGATATTGGGTAATTAAAAAAAAACAATCTACGTAACGTGGGGTAACCATTGACAGCCATTAACTTTTTCTTCAAAACATCTGTGATAAAAGACTAATTTATCAAAAGTATTACATGAATTTTTTACATCGTTTTAAGAAAAGTTCATCCATACAAACAAATAATAGCTGTAGTTATAGGCAAGTAATGCACAGCAAATTGCAGTTTGATCTAATAATGTCGGAATTTTTGTCTATATAAATATAGACAAGCATGATTGATTCATATGTTAAAATGATATACCTTATTATGGTTTTAAACATAGCAAACCTGGATATAAATTCAAGCCAATATAGTGCCAAAAATTATTGAATTCACGGTAGAATTCGTCTTACCGAGGTATTTCCATCTTCAAGTGCGTTCCATCCTAGACCTCATCATTGCTTGCTTGCAAGCGCAAGCCTATCTCAATAAAAAAAAGGGTTACATAGGTTACATACTGACGTAACATTTCTTACAACATACCTACATGTCATATAAGTGCGGTTTAGGTATGACCGTAGTCCGTAAGATTATTTTACGATTATCTCCACTCAGTCATCATAATTCATAACTTTTCAGATACACCTTTAAATTTTGTTTGAAAAATTTGAGCACAATTTTTTTTAAAGATTTTTTTCTGATACTAAGTTATTTCTTTTAACTTGCGTTCTTGCAAAAACCGCAGGTTCATCAGATCCGATGGTAGTAGAGTTGTGCGATTTATTTGCGCCGTTTAAATAGATGAGTAAGGTTTATATAATTTATTATTCATCTCAAACAAAAACCGACTTCAAAACTTATACCTTATAACTTATACCAAGTTAAACTAAAAAGTAAAAAACATTATCTGGGTATATATTTTGTTTTTTGTTGATTTTCTCAGAAAGCGCTAAATTAATTTCGATAAAATTTATATGGGACCAAACCAAACTAAAACCAAACACAAAATAATCATCAAGAATTGATTCATAATTGGCGTCATGATCGCGTAACATACATACAAAAAAAAACCATACAGTCGAAATGAGAACCTCCTCCTTTTTTGAAGTCGGTTAAAAATAGATAAGTAAGGTTTATAAAAGATAACACTAAACTGGTGTGGCATTTAGTATTTGAAATATTTTTGCTTTAAGGTTGAAAACTAATTATAACAATCTAAAGCTCAAGCTAATTTCTTTGACTATTAAAAATAACAGTGCTAATGTAGTTACTACTGTTTGAGGTTTAACAAATACTTATTTTACAAATAGTCTAAGGCAATAAAGCTAGTTGACCCCAACAATAATTCCTCAGCCGACGAAACTTTACAGTATGATAAATTATCACGAGATAAACGTATATTAGAAATATTCAATAAAAATTCAGAAAGGAAGTAAGATTTTTTTATGCTATACCCAATTGTTAAAGCAGGAAGGTACATTATCGCGTAAACGCAGTTTAGATTTGATTATAAAATCGGTTTAAATATCGATGTTCTGCATAATTATTTCGTTTGATATTTCGGTTTTGAGTGTAAGTATACACGTACTATTATTTTAAAAAGAAATAGAGAAAATATTCAGTCATAAATATTATGTTTTAGGTATAAATACCTAACTTCCAGATTTTTTTATTTATTGGATATTTTTGTGTAAGTTTTGGATCATCCAGTACTTAAACCCAGCCAAGTTTCATCGACTGAGGATTTAATGCGGGGGTCTCCATACAACGGACTGCCCCGTTGCCTAGACTAAAAAGAAACGTAACAAGCACAAAGAATTGACATCTACTATTACATCTGCCTTAACCAAATATGGCATTACTACTTCACAATATATTAGTTTTTAAGTAATGTAATTTAAACGAATGCTTTTGCGTATATAAAAGCACTGCTTAATAAAGTGGATAAATAATGCATGAACAGCACTACATTCTGTAATTACGTTAGCTAGCTTCTTTTGTTTATTTAGTGAATATTATTTCTGTTGAATCCATAAACGATCGCTTTTTTGGCAAGCTCATAAATTATCTTTAAACAGGGTACGAAGATGTTAGATTCTAGAAATAATAAATATTTTGTGCTTAAAATACACCAATTTGGCTAAAAAAGCGATTGCTATTTTTTCATATATCATTTGAAAGTGTAATTATTTCATTAAACATATTTATTTTTATCTCTTAAAAATGTTTGGTTTCTACGTAAGTCCCAATTTAGATATTATTTCAGAAAATATGTCTGTTTTTCATAAAAAGGTATAAAATTTCGCCATAGTAACCTGTCACTATAAACCCGAATGGTGCACTTGCTTTTCTATCCCTTCCCTTATTTATGCGATCCTTATCCTATATAGTTAGGTACATTGTTGTCTTGTATATGTCACCGTAAGATTGTAAACTGTTCAATGTTCTGAGTGTAAATTTTTGAAATATTCATTTTATTTACGTTTTCTTGTGTCTTTCTTGTAGGTTAGTTTAGGTTAGGTTTTATCGGGTTAATATACCTAACAGATTACAATTTGTCGAAAAATAATGCGTTAAATTGTAATCTCTCGACAGTTTGCAATTTCGCGAGTTATATTATAATCTAACGGTTTTTACAATCTTACGGTGACATAAACAAAAGTTCTTGTATTTATCTGTTTCTGAGCTTTGAACAGCATTGCAAAACAAAAAAACCTAGAAAATATCTATTCATTTTGTTAAGTATTCTGTGAATAAGCACGCTGAATTTGCATGAGTCGCTGTGTTAATTCTAAGGCCATTATACAAAAGGTTTTCCGTAAAGACATTCGCACAGATCTTCGTTATAGACACAGATAAAAATTGTCTCCATTCGTCTAAAGACCTCTCGTCTTGTTGACCTGTGTGATATTTTGTAGTATATATAGTGTTGTAGTGTAAGTAAGTAGTGATGTTAACGTGCGTGTTGTGTGGTGTAGCAGGGAGGCGTGTCCAACTCTCCGTTCAGAGAGCGCGTCGGCAGCACACGCCTGCCCGACCGCCCGCGGCTTCGGGTCGAAGCCATGTCAGTACCATTGTATACACGATCCTCGTACTATGCAATCCAAATGGACCATAATGAACCTATTCACACCTTATAATTACTTTTAAGCTCTCTATTGACGATAAGTAATTTGACTTAAATCAAACGAGTTAAGTCAAGTGGATGGACATCAAAATGTTTGCCTCACTCACGGCGTCAACCAACGGGTGACGCAAAATGACTATGGTATAGTTACGCCGGCTTTTGATTTCGATTTGGCATCGCGCCAAAATATTGAGACTAACCATAGAATGTTTGATTTATATCGTGACTTAAATTAAATTACTTATCATCAATAGCCAGCATTACACCCAGTTGTTTATCAAGTGGTAGATTTGGTCAGCAAAAACCAATAGAAGTGGGTTGCTCAAATCAGAATTCGTACCACCATGATTGAGTTCAAATTTTGCAACCTAAAGTTTTTTTTGGTGGCCAATTTTAGCTAACTTCACTTTGACCGATTTGCAACTGGCCTTAAAAGAAATTAAAAGGATAGAAAAGTGATTATATGTGAATGTCACATGTTACAACAAATCAATAAAAATTTAACCTGTTTGTATTGCATAGTTCATACTTTATAATTAATTTTCGCTCGAATATGCAATCTGTATTTGATAAAACGATATATTTTCATTTCGATTTTCATTTTAAATAAATCCCCCTAAAAAGAGGAAATTAAAAATTATCTCGCCGTCTAAGATTTCTCACTATTCACACTTTACTTAGTGGTAATACATTGGCTTGCTTTTAGGCATGGTTTGGTGCTTTCTTCTTAGATATTTCATTCTTTGAACCAATCATTTGCTTAATCAATATAACCTTATTAGCTTTCACTTTGCTTTACTTTTGTTATTAATTAGGCCCTTTATTATAATCCGTAGAAGGTTTCTCGCTATGTATGCTTTGAGTCCTATT
This sequence comes from Erebia palarica, assembly GCA_964035005.1. Lineage (NCBI taxonomy): Eukaryota > Metazoa > Arthropoda > Insecta > Lepidoptera > Nymphalidae > Erebia > Erebia palarica. The sequence goes on from OZ035983.1 coordinate 47,898,116, forward strand.
TTCTGTTGTTTTTATGGGTGTTTATATGATTAACGATTGATTATAAAATTTATTGTTGAAAATTGTTTCAATTTCAATAAGTTTCAGTGCCCTGAGTATGTCTTCATGCTCATAAACGATTAATATGTAAATTTGCCAAATTAGTTTAAAGGTGTCTAATCACAACGTTCCCGACCATACTAAACTGCAGTTCTTAATATCACGGTTATTTAAAAAGTAACCGAAGCACTAGCACTTAAACTTATTGATACCTTTATATATGGCTTTCATTTGCCAAAGGTTCGTCTTCCCTGGCCTTGTACGTTTTACCTTTATATGTTGCACATTTTGCCCTTATATTTATTATTCTTGCGTTAAAAATAGATTCTTTGATTTATTGATTACCCCCATTTTTTTAATGAAAAACTGATCGTATTATATGCCAATAATTTTTATTCATAACAATTTGCTTTCCGTCATTTTCTAATAGCTTTTTCAGATTTATTTCTTATATGCTTGTTATTCTTATCCTTATTGAATGTTTCATTGCAGCAAGTTTCACCTACTAAGTCACTAAATTCTAGCCAAGGGACCAAGTAAGTAAGCTGTCAAGCTTTCATCATCTAACATTTAAAAGAGTGACTGAAGTTACATTTTATGTAGCGTAAACTCGTTTGTCTTTGAAGTTTTCGATACTTTCTAATGTTTCAATAAATTTTAGTATCAAAACCATTAACGTACATACTGCCTCATGAGCTTCGATAATTTATGCGTAGATAATGTGCACTTTTATTTACTTCGATCGTGCCAAAATAGAGACAAAGATCGCCGTAACTTCATCTATCGGGCATTTAAAGTAAGATTCTGTCAACAAAATGACATTTCAGACTTGGGAAAAAAACGGAAATCAAAATGACAACAAAGCGTTGCCTGATGGCGTTGCCGAAATTTGTTTGTTAATTTAAAAAATAATAAAGCAGACCCTTATAATACATTGGTGTTATTTTTGGAGAGCGGCTAGTCAGGCGATAACATAATTTGTTAACATTTTATTTTGTAAAAGAAAACTCTGAATGCAGATTTTATTTTTATTTAAATCAACGGCCATAATCCTGTATCTCTAATTTAAATTTTGTCCGCACTAACCGCTCCCAAAATATCAATCCGTATTATGCTCGTTCCTGTGTATAACTTTTAACTAACGACCTAACGGTAACTGTGCGTCTATCATTTTGTATGGTATCATAGAGATCACGACGACAGCTGAAAATCAGCGCCCTGAATTATACGTGCAAATGCAAGTTTTGATGCAAGTCAAAGGCTGAGCTGTAGATACACCCATTCCGGATGGTGTCACAGACAAGCATATAATATTACCTACGGCAGTATGGTAAATATTTGTTTGTGACACCGTTATTGAATAAATATATTTTCTTTCTTATTTTTGCGTCTCTTTCTTGAACAAAACGTTTGGATACTAAATGACTGATTTTCGCTCAATTGCCGTTAACTTAAAAAGTTACGATACTTAAAAAAAATTGTGACCTTTCGTAACTTCAGTTACTCAAATTTTCGCATTACATTAATTTCGAATTGTCTTACTTTCTTGCATCCAGATTTTCTTTGCTTGAGGTGCTTTAGCGAAATGCCAAACTTGTAACTTTTCCTTTAATCACCTCATAATCATCGTTTAAAACAGGTAGTAAAATGTAGAGCACTAATAATTGGTCTAAACATTTCAGAGCTGCTGCCAAAACAGTACTGGAGAGATCTCAATCTCAAACAGGTGAATGCGACGACACTTACGATGATGGGTAAGTATTCTTTGCATATTCATCATGCATACATCCTTGTAAATACCATATGTTTCTTTCATGTAACTTTTCATGAAGGTTAAATAAAAATAAGTACCTACAGGTAAAATTATATTATCACATGAATCTCAAATCTAAAGTGAATACGCATCTTCTAGAGAAAGCTTGATTGTAGCCGATATATGTGCAGTGACAACTAAGCCACACCCACAAACTGTAGCCACACAAAAAAATTAAGTAACTAAGTCTGTTTATACTAGAAGGCGTCTAATCTAAAAATGGACACGTCTTAAAAGTGTTTACACGCATAGATTAAGTAGCTACATTGTCTATGAGCGTAAACAAATTGCAATTGTTGTGTCAGTTGTCATAATTATTGGTCGTTCAGTCACCGGTTAGTTAGAGATGTATTCTACATCCGGACTTGATGGCCAACTAGTGCATAAATGACCCTTACGTTTAGCGAGGCGCATTCATGTATAGAAGCATTAATATATTATCAACTAGCGAATGCCCGCGACTTCATCCGCGTGGATGGAGGATTTTCGGTTACCGCGGGAACTCTATAAATTATAGAGTTTATAGAGTTCCCGCGGGATAAAAAGTAGCCTATGTATTATTCCAGACTATAATCTATCTCTGTGCCAAATTTCATCCAGATCCGTTCAGCCGTTGGGGCGTGATTGATTAACAAACATCCATCCACACATCCACACATCCATATATCCATCCACACTTTCGCATTTATAATATTAGTATAGAATTATAGATAACACAAGTCAACACAAAATTTGACTTTGACTTAACACGACGAAGCATAACATTTCGATATTTTAGGTCGTAATTAGACGAAGAAAAAAAATATGACATGAAAAAGTTTGCAAAATTGTATTTAGGAGATTTTGTATTTATCAGTATCATATTTACACGTTCGCGACGACAAAACACCTGATCGTTGTTTATCACTCGAGTGACATCTAGCGGCACTATGTGAACGTAAAAACCCCACTCTGATCGCGCGTTATTTTTAAATGTATTAAAATTGAACAAAATTTATAAAAAAAAAACAAAAATGAGTATTATTAACTGATAGTTATTATAATAACAAACATTATAAAAAAAAGGTATTTTCTTTTCGGTTTGTGCATAACTAACCGAAAAATCACAAATAAACTTTAGGACAAAGATCGTTTTTTTATTTGTAGAGTCGTGATAATCAATGTATTATGTTAACACTACCTTATTCACTACAAAAAAGACTTGATTCCCCTTTTTCGCTTCCAGAGTAATAGAACCAAAGCTAAAAGCCAATGCAACATTACAAGAGATCTTAGAGCGCATGCGACATCCAAGTCTAGGCGTGGGCTTCTTACAACAGACAGTTAGCTTGCCGTCTCACACCTTCGTGTCGATATACGCCATTCAGTGGCTGGTAGCTAACATGGAGAACATGACGTATGAAAAAGCGACAGTAATTATGCAGGTAACTTGTGTGGTAAGAAATTCTACGGGCAAGAGTGGACTTGACAACTGTTACCAATTTGTTTTAAATTGAGAGCATGCTATTTCAGTCAACGTTTATGGTCGGGACATACTCGAAAGCGAGATGCGCCATGTTTTAATCTTGAAAATCAACATTTGGTTGATGTAGGTAATTGTTATGCAAACCATTAGGTTAAGTTGTTCAAAAAATATTAAAAGTAATTAATATTTGATGAAGAACTAATTTCTAAAAATATAAGAGATGTTTTGCTCCTCATTCCACACACATTATATCTATACTTAGGCTGGCGATCTTATTCGGTTTCTTTTTTCAGAAACTTCTGCAAGAGAAAATGATTTGTCACGCGTCAGGTGACACTTTGAAACGCTACGTGGTTGGATACTATATGTACCACATACTCCCTCAAAAGAATAGCAAAGGTAGGTAAACAGTGATCTTATATCAATATAACGGACGGAGGATAATCTGGAATAAAGGAACTGAGCTGCAATATGAAGTTGTATTTGATTAGTCGTACTACAGATCACCTTTCTAAATCCTGCTCATTTCGGAGACTCGTGCTGAGCAGTGGGCACGTGATACGTTTAGATGATGATAGCTTGAGTAGTTTAAAGGCCGAAGTGAATAGGCGTCATGTAGACTAGCGCGTTCCCACTTTGACTTTATCATTACATTCCATTATTTTCATCAGGCATGATAAACGAAAGCGCTTAAAACCCCAAGGCACTCTATGGAAATAATAATTAATGTTATACATTAATACTCAATTTATTTATAACATGTCTCTTATGTTACGTCATGTTTCGACTTTACCGCCGGTTCGGAAAGAATTGCTCTTTCATGCGTTGCGCATTCTTTTGTTGTTCATAGTCAATTCTGTAATCGTGTCTTTCATGTATTATAACTATCGATATATATGTAGGTACTAGATGGATGGTACTTTTCATAGAAAAAAAAGGGCGTCCGACCTGTAGAGCGCGCTCTACACCTGTAAGTCTGTCCTTGTCCCCGCCATAGCGCTGTCCCGCTTTTCGGATTACGAGATGGCGTTAGTAAAATAAGTTCATATTCTTTGTTTGACAGGGGCCGTCTATGTATATTGAGGTCGTTGATTATCACGCGTCAAAATTTTTTATATGTTCAGAAATAACAGATTACGTTAACCCCTTGGGCGACCTTCAAAGCTTCGAAAACGAGTGGATGGAGGTTGAAGTACTGGGGCCGAGGTCGCCATTGCTTCCACCTGAAGCGACCTCTGGAGCGATCGACATTTCGGGCTCCAGTCCGGTTATCAACGAGTCGGGTATTCCGGCCTTCCTCTGTGATAATATTGATCCTAACTATATGCAGTTGGAGAGCGATGATAGTAAGTGCATTTTAGGCCTTTTATATATATAATATTGGGTTAACTATTTTAAAAGAAATCTCGTAAATAAGCTCAAAATCATTCTTAATAACTTGTTCAATGCATCATAATATCTCATGTATAGTGCGCGTGCGAGTTGAATGCAGAGCTTTTGTATGTGTCACCATACATTAGCTCTGCATTCAACTCGCGCGCGCGCTTATTTCATATTAAGGAGTGAAAGTTGTTGTATGAAATGTGTCAAACTAGAAATATGACAAAAGAAACCTCGAGCTCTTTCTATCGTCTGCTGGGTGAGTGAAGTTTTGGTGACGTGGGCAAGATAAAATTTGGGGTATAAATAATATGACAAACTCTGTATTGATCATGTAGATAAAAGAAATATAGCTCTTTCTAGGGTAGTCTGAGCTTTTGGGCACACGGGTGAGCTGTACACCCATTCCGGGTGGTGTCACAGACAAACATAAATTTGTGTATATATCTATAGTTTTTTTAATCCACTGCAAGTTAGCCCTTGACTGCGATGTCACCTGATGTTAAGTGATGATGCAGTCTAAGATGATAGCGGGCTAACCTGTTAGAGGCATGGTAGTTATATTAAACCCATACCCCTATTTGGTTGCTACACGGCATCATACCGGAACGCTAAATCGCTTGGCGGCACGTCTTTGCCGGTAGGGTGGTAACTAGCTACGGCCGAGCCTCCCACCAGGCAAAATGTATGACAGATGTTTTAACACTATTTGTGAATAAATGTGTTTTCTTTCTTTCTTTTTTTGTGGTCGCTAGAGGCCTAAAGTTAGCAACCATGTCTCGGATGCATACAATATAATTATATCATCATATGTTGCATCTGCGGCACTAGACCGCGGCGTTTGGAGAATCTTACAAGTTGAAGTCCATTGGACTATCTATCGGTTGACGACGACGATGTTAATAATTCTAATGATAATGATTCAGAAATCTGTCCTCTGATATCCATGGTTTTGTAACTACCTGATGTAGTAAATTAGTAATGTAATGTACAAAAGTTTTTAATATTTTCAGTGCCTTTATACAAAAACACGCATCTAGACATAGACGTGAACAATAAAAGCGACCGGATCGAGTGGGGCCACGCGCGGTACCAAGCCACCTTCCGCCCGGACCAAGCCTATGAAATGTGCATACAGTGGGCCATCGCCAGCGGGAATATTGTTGCAGAGTTGGTGAGTGCTTAGGCGATCCTTTATGTTGATCTAACAACGACTTCAACGGGCCCTGTCAAACAAAGAATGTGGACCTATTTTACTAACTCCATCTAGTCTGAAAAGCAGGACAGCGATAAGGTGGGGACAAGGGCAGGCTTATACAAGTGAGGGGCTTGCCCTACAAGTCGGACGCTCAACTTTTTTCTATGAAAGGCCCCATCTAGTACCTATATTATGTTACGATTTTGTCTAATTTAAGATGATTATTGTGAGACCTCCCTGGAGCAGTGTAGAGCGCTGTTGTCTTAACGTGCGGAGGTCCCGGTTTCGATCCCCGGCAGGGTCAATTTAGGAATTTATAATTTCTGAATTTTCCCTGGTCTGGCCTGGTGAGAGGCTTCGGCCGAGGCTAGTTACCACCCTACCGGAAAAGACGTGCTGTAAAGTGATTTAGCGTTCCGGTACGATGCCGTGTAGAAACCGACTAAGGGTATGGGCTAAATATGCCATGCCTACATGCATAGTTTAGCCCGCTACCATCGGATAAAAAAACAGATGATAATTTTGGTAGATGCCGTTTGCATTTGGCAGACTGTCTCACTCTTGTCCTTCATTATTGCTATAGACCTCATCTGTCAAAATTATCATCCGAAATTAGACAAACCTAGGTCTACCGAAGTTTCGTGGTTCCGATTTCAGGGCAAGGGTTACTTACTTTACTACTAGTTTCTGTTAAATCTTAAATGCTTATTTTATACTACCTTTTCCCCGCGGCTTAGCTCACGTTCAAACCCCTATTTTACTCTCTCTCGGCGGACGGACGACATTATAGACTATCGGTTGATGATGATGATGATTTTACTCTCTTATGGTTTCAACAAAAATCCTTTTTTAGCGGATGCCTATAGCTATCTGTATGCCAAATTTTAGCTCGATCCGCTTTGCAGCTTAGCTGTGCGTTGATAGATCAGTCAGTCGCTTTTTTCTTTTATATATTCAGATAGATTCATCATATCATTGCACTACTGAATTAATGTAAATACAAATAATTCATAATAGAAGAAACCTCAAGCATGTTTCGAAATAATATTATGAAATTCTTTCGAAATATATGTCTAAGCTTCGTTAGAACAAAAGAGTCCAAGGCAGAGTTAAACCTCCTCCATGACAAAACTCTTGGGTTTTATTATTATCGCCATGATAAGATAGCCTAAGTATTTGTGGGAAGTAGGTTTGTCGATGAATATCCAACAAATGATATCAATTGATCCAACTGATAGGTTTCGGAGAATAGCCATTCTTTGTTTGTCACAATCGTTATCGACAAAATGTATAAATATGCAAACGATTTACAAGTTTACTGCCCTTAGTTTAAGGTGACCTCCTTTCAAAGGCCAGTGTATCCGTATGCGCTAAAGTCGACATGGGTCGTTAGGTCAAACTTGCGATAGAGAAGAATGACCTTTCGTCTAATATGACGTGTAAGGGGTATTGATTTTACCGCATAATAACTGCAAGCGCTATTTTATACTTTCATGTAAAGAATAATGTTTGACTGATATTTCAGGTTTTTTTCGTGTTATAACAAGCATATCATTCGAGCACCGAGTTAGATTATAATCTAACGGTTATTGCAATCTTACGGTGACATATACCTATCATAATATCGGTCGTCTAGAATGTATACTACAAAGGTTTTTTTGGTTAAGGAACATATTTTAGAATAAAATGTAGGCAAAGGCCGCCTACCTTTAATGATACAGCTGCGGTAGTTTGACTTATCTAAGGCTTTACATATAGAAAACGAGGTAAACTTATGGGAGTGACAAAAATATAGACTCGTTTCATGTCTGAGCAAAGTCTATATGTACACGTACCTAAAATGAGATTTCCCATTTAGATAATCGGCTGGTTCCGCAAAGCGCAAACATGTCGTCTACAAATGGTGCCGATACCTGCCGACCCACTCGCATTGCCGTTTACTGAGAAATCGGATCCTCTGCGTGGCCCCATATATGTTCCCTTGAATGAGGAGCCGCTGTTAAGAGGCAAAACCGCCCTGTTCGAGGGTAAGCTTGTATTATAATCATTTATCATTCATTTATCCACGTCAGCACGCAGCACGCGAACGCTACGAAATAATAATTGAAAATAACTGTTTAATTAAATTGTTTTTTTTTGTGATTATTAAATAGAGGATCTCCCAAAAGTCGTAATATCCACGTCCCCTGTTAGAATTATGTTGAATTAACTATTTTAAACTATCGATTAATTAAAAAAGTGCGTCGAACTTGGATGACGTCACTATTCAATATTTCATACAAAATCCAATAGTATAGCAAATGTTTGGACGTTTGAATATTTGCTGATTTGACTAGTTGCCAAATACCCAATTAGTTGGGTGGTGAACGTTTTAAGGCGATCCCTATCCAATTTTGGTTTTGTTGCCCGTTGGATTTTAGTTTCCAAAAATTTTGTGAATACCTACTCTTTAATATTTCCAGGATAAACATTGAACTCCGTGTCACCGGGATGCAAGCTTCTGTCCCAATCTCTGCCTTATTTCGTCTTAAGTTAGTTACACTGTTGGTGATTATGAGAAAGTTCAAGAAAGAGACACGTTCACATTAATTTGTATTACTTGGTGATGTCCACGACTCGGGTCAAAATCTGGATAAAAAAAGCTTTTGTCCGTCTCCAACGTGCAAGCTATGTGTACCAACTTTCTTCAAATCGTTTAAAGTAATGAATGGGCTATGAAAAGATAACAGACAGATTTATAAAATTTGTATGAATAAAATGTTTAAAACCTTTTGGTGAGAATTATTCTCAACGTACGTTTCACTCCGATACCGCTTGACTCGACAATGCACGATCTTTTCTGTGGTGTTTTAATATCGCGGGCTATAAGTGCGGGCAGATACCTACACACATAGATTTACCTACCGTAGCGGATTATAGCGAATTAAACTTTTAGCTCCTTCATAATCATGGACTTCCGCAAAATAACGCCTGCTTCTATCCAAATAAATAAATAAATTATAATTTATTCATGAGAATGTAGGTGATATAAAGTTGACATGATTACAGTTTGAGAGCCTTGTACATTCTACCAACTAATGGTGTATGAATATTTGGTATAGATCATCAAAGTTGTATAGCAATTTAAAAAAAAGAAAATTAGTTAATTGAATTAATAAAAGGTCATACAAAATTATAATTAAAAACGAAAAAAAAATAATATAAAATAATCAGAGATAATTTGATAATAGTTCCTACTTAATTACATATGTCAAATTCCATATAAGGGGGGATACTCAATTATTGCACTTTATAACCATTTAGTTTCAAACCTTTTGGTTCAGGCTTCCCAGAAGAAACGTGGCTGGAGAGACTGTTCCTGTTCCAAGAAGCGATAGTAGGTCGGTTCGGTTTCATCAAATGCACGGTTGAGAGTACGTCGCATGCGGCCGACGTCGGCGACCATCTGTACGTGCACCTCACCGGAAACATGTTCATACTGATACCCACCACTGTGAAGTCCGAGCAAAAGGGTCTGAGGGCAAAACCGGTGAACAAACTAGTCAACGCTGGCAGGTGAGACTTCGCTTTGTTCAGACAGTACTATAATAAACTCGCCGGCATATTTAGCGGAACATAAAAAAACGGTCCATAATTAAAAAAATATGGTTTTATTTTAAAATCTACTTACTACACTTCTTTTGTTATTTAAAGTTTCATATGTTTTAATTAAAATGAGATCACATTAAGAACAGATTTTGCGAGTAAAGGCTATTTGTGAAAAATAGTACATTTTTGAACTTTTCATGTAACCGGGTAAAGTGAAATTTAATATTAAAATAACATTTAATTAAATTAGAAAAATGGTGATTAATATCGCGTATTTCCTCCACGTGCTCTTATTAAAGTTTCTACCCGTCTAAGCATACTGAGAATGATGTTATCGATGGTCTCCTGGGATAGTCTCCGCCATTCCTCAACTACGGCGATTCGCAGTTCTCCTACGTTGGCAGGAGCTGGAACTCTGGACTTAACTTTTCTTTTCAGCAAATCCCTATTGGGTTCATATCCGGTGATCTCGCCGGCCACTCCATAACAGTGATATTCATATCATTAAGATAAGCTTGAGTTACCCGAGCGGTATATGGCCGAGCATTATCCTGCATAAAATCAAAATCTTCACCGATATATGGGGCAAACGGTACGACATTTTCTTCTAAAACTTCTCTGATATAGCGGTCTGCAGTCAGACTCCCTCTGTCAATCACTACCAAGTCTGTGCGAACTCCCAAACAAATGCCCGCCCAAACCATTATTGATCCACCACCGTATGCAACTGTAGTTTAAAAAATTTGTCTGAATGTATCGTTCTCCTTTGCGTCTGTATATTCTTTGCCTGCCGTCAATTTGATTTAAGAGAATTCTGCACTCATCACTAAACAATACCTTACTCCATTGGTCCGCGTTCCAAAGTCGATGTTCCTGAGCAAAAGTTAATCTGTTTCTACGATGATTTACCTCGAGCCTTGGAGCCTCGGCGGGCACAAATGAACCCAAACCAGCTTCTTCGAGCCTTCTTCGTACCGTACGCTCACTTACGGTTACACCCCGCACTGCTTCTAACTCATGTCGGGCTTGGACGGCCGTCAAACGGGGGTTCCTACGTACACGAAGCCGAATGAAACGATCATCCCTACTCGAAGTGCGTCTTTTTCTGCCTTGTCCTGCTCTTCTCACATAAGTACCGGTCTCCCTGAACCGTTGGATATTGCGATGGATCGTTGAAACTGATCGACGAAGATCTCTGGATATCACTCTGTAGGTTTGACCATTTCTTCGCATTTCGAGTGCCCTGGCAATCTCCGTTGGGGCTAAGTCAGGCATAATTCAGTCATCAACTCCAGAAAGATACGCGATTAAAAAAAGCTAACAAAAAACAGTATTTCAATGAAATTTTAAATCAAACTCAGAAGGAAGAAATACTCGAAGTTCGCTCCAGGGGTGTATTTGAATACAATTATAACAATTGCATAAAATGTGATGTTCAGTTGTTTTCTTAATTTGAAAATATTTCTTTTTAAATTAAATGACGTATAAACCAGCCAGCAACCTTATATGATACTGATATCAAACCTTTTTTTTATGTTCCGCTAAATATGCCGGCGAGTTTATATAGCAATTGTCAAATATTGTTGTCGTATTCTTACACACTTAACAAAAATTAACGAGTGTTGAGAGACCAAAAGACATCGTGTATATAGCACAATATCGGTCAGCATACCCTTTATATAGACATGTTCACACAATGCTATGCATAATGCTAATGTATATGCTATATTGTCAATTGTATAATAAATATAATTATAGCGTAGGCAAAACTGCCCTTTATTTGTTCAGTTTGAATTTTTCGCTATATATTTTGTTGATGATAAGCAATGATGTAGTCTAAGATGGCTGTAGGATAACTTGCCCAGGGATGTATCAAACCCGTACCCCTAATCGGTTTCTACGAAACAAGAAATCGCTTGGCGACACGTCTTTGCTGGTAGTAACTAGCGAATGAACCAGACCAGACGAGAGACAATTTAGAAATTATATTTATATTCCCAAATTGCCCATGCCGGGGAATGAACTCGTGACCTCTCACTTGATATGACCACATTGCTTACCAATGCGCCAGGGAGGTCGTCCAAACGTAGGAAAGCAAATGACCTCTAATACTTAATTTTTATTTAAAAACAAGCTGGTGCCCGCAACTTTGTCCACGTGGATTGAGGTTTTTTTGGTTCCTCTAATTTTCCGGGATAAAAAGTAGCCTATTTGTTATTTCAGAGTCCAGACCTATCTAACCTAAGTTTCATCCAGATCCGTTGAGCCGTTCTGGCGTGATAAAGTAAACATCCATCAAAACTTTCGCGTTTACAATATTAGTATGATTAATAACGGGATAGGATATTACTATTCAACATGGATACCTAATATTCCTTTTTTTTGTACGACTGCCTGAAAAAAGGAGTATATTGTTTTCAGGGTTCATGTATGTGTCTATGTATGTATGTATGTGAGTTTGTATATTCCACCATAACTTCTATATGCCTGAACCGATTTTGATAAATGAGGTATCGTTAGAATCCCTAGCTTATTCCGGGTGACATAGGCTAGTAAAATTTAAAAAAATGTATGGGTTGACCATGGTCCCGCATTAAAGACAAAAGTTGAATAAAAAATCGAAAATAAGATTAACTATACAATCATCATCTAGAAAATTATATGTAGATTAGTAGTAGACAAAAATATATAACACTATAGTTCAATATCCAGTGATTCACAAAAAAAAATCATTTAATAAAAATGACTTGTTCGTACTATATAGGTACCCTGTCCATCCTGAAGCCGCACCCAGTCCGCACGAGGGCTACATTACGCGACACGTTGACGTCAAGAATCGAGACTGCTACGATAACACGCGCAGGGTAAAACTATTAGTTCTATTTTAATAGGGATGATGCCTATATTAAAAATAAATTATTTATAACTGACTAGCTGATGCCCGCGAGTTCGTCCGCATGGATTGAGGTTCTTTGGTTCCCACGGGAAGTCTTTAATTTCCAAGTTTTCCATATTTTCTCAACGTTTAAATCTTCCCTGGACTACGACAAACATTTCAAAACCAAAATCAGCCAAATCGGCCCAGCCGTTCTCGAGTTTTAGCGGGACAAACGAACAGCAATTGGTTTTATATAGATTATTAAATAGAGGGTCTTCAAAAAGACCTAAAATTAACATCCTCGGATAGTTTTAAGTTGAAATATAATGTAGTTTTTAAAAAAAAATTGCGTTGAAATTTTATGACATCACAATTGCGAATTTCATACAACTTCCATACTGGAACTGCGTTTTTAAGTTTGATTAAGAGTTGCTGGTTTGATTGAGTTGTCATCATCCCTATTGCATTAAAATAATTTAATTTCACTTTACATAAACTTATGGTAACGGTAAGGGAGGGAATTGAACTCATTTGTTTGGGGTGTTGGACTATGGAAAAGTTTCTCTACCTTTAGTTTATCTCTCTCTCTCTCTCTGCGTCGTATTCCTCATTACTGAGGGTCGTGACCCCTTTCCATTAATCACATAATGGTAGGTAAGAATTTTCTTGGGATAATATTGCGGTGGGTTTCCACGTAAGGAAGGCCGCGACTACGACTATTTAAACTCTTAATTTTAAAAAAACTGAGTCCGACGGCTTAACGTGCTCTCCGAGGCACGGAGTAACCGAAAGCCAAATTTGAACATCCAAATTCGGCCACCCATCCAACGGTCTCAATAGCTTAACTTACTACTTAGGCATAATTTTTAATTTGTTGGATAGATAGATAGATTAGATTTAAAGTTAAATAAAATAAATAAGGAGTGAATTATGATGAATCCATCTTACCCACATTTTTTTAAGTAAGCTTTGCTTACTACAAGCATTATGCCTGAGGGAAAAGTCAAATACAAAAAAATTGGGTAAGATGGACTGATCATAATTCACTCCTTATTTGTTTTATTTAACTTTAAATCTTATCTATCTGTCTAACCAACAAATTAAAAATTGACGTTTAAATCATGAATTTTCAATAAACTTTAGGCGGGAATCTATTATAGACGATCTCCATGGCGCAGTGTTGAGCGCTGTTGTCTTAACGTGGGAGGTCCCGGGTTCGATCCCCGGCAGAGTCAATTTGGGAATTTATAATATCTGAATTTTTTCTGGTCTGGCCTGGCTTCGGCCGTGGCTACTTACCACCCTACCGGCAAAGACGTGCCACCAAGAGATTTAGCGTTCCGGTACTATACCATGTAGAAACCGATTACGGGCATGGGTTTAATATAACTGCCCTACACTAAAATAAAGGATATTCAACAATTTTTCAACTTTCAGATGGGATTTCTGTGGTCCTGGAATCATATGATATCCAAGAAGTGGAAGGGTTCGCAGGCTCCCGCGGCCGGCGACGAAGTGTTTCAAATGAGGATGCTCCGAGATTTCAAGCATTTCTGTGCAAATCATGAACAAAGATTGAGCCAATTCTGGGATCAATGTTGGGAACTTAGGGAAAAGGCTACGGGAATCCAATGTTGAAATATTTAGTAATATTTTTAGAAAAAAATATAAAGTTTATGTTACTTGTTTTTTTTTAACCACTGTGACTAAACCTTAGCTTAACTCAATTGATAGTCTGCTATCCTTATCTGCAGAAAGTAATATGAAAATGGATAGCACATCTTGTCATTTTAGTTTAGAGATTAAGGTCGACTTTTACAACACACCTATGATTTAGTTAAAGTATAGGTATAACGGTATAACAGCCTTGTGCAAGTGCCCAAGAGCAGGGCCTTACGGAATCGGCCACAGTGTCCTGTAAAATGACTCCTGTGTACTTCAAAGGGATTTAACAAGCAAACATAGGCACCAGCTGCACAGGTTCCTGTCTTCCGAGTTCTGAGATTTACTTTTTTAGTTAACTAGAAAACTAGCTGTAACTATGTTTGAATGAAAGAGAGTATACAATAAAATATAGGAGAAATCCAAAGAGTATAAAACTTTTGAAAGAATTTATTGCTTACTAAAAATACAAAAATAAGGTTAGATAACAAAATACGTCATTTCGTTGCATTGCAAAAGTCTATGAAGAGATTGATTTAGTTAACTACCTATACTTCTGACGACTGCTATAGTAATACTATATAATTATTATAAAATTTTAGGTACCAAAGGCACAATTTTGAAGGGACTAATAATATATTGATCTCTTCACAGATATTTGACCCTAAACTTACCATACCCTAATTTCAGTTGTACAGATATCACATACATAAATTCATTCAAATTTTTTGTGAGGAAAACAATAATTGAACTAAAATAAAATGCTTATTAGTATATTATTAAAATGGCAAACAATTTCATGCACCTTACTCTTAGCCTATTTTCGTTATAGGTGGTAAAGAGGCAAAACATAGCAAATAAATGCCGTTTCTTCAATCTAACACTAATTAATTATAATATTATTTGAAAGTTTATTTAAACTATTGTATTTATTAAAACTAATATAAAAATTGACTAAAAAGGAAATTATGAATTTGTAATCTACCTATAATGTAGATTGTAAAGTAAAAAAAATTACCTTTTGTAAAAGGTTAAATAAAAAAATTGCAATCTCATGAATAATTTAAAAGAAGAAGTCTTTTTTGCTCTTCTCATCTTCACTTCTACCTTGACTCTTCTATCATGAGCTCCCAGCAGGTACTACAATACAGTAAGTATACAAAGTGCTGTTTCTTAATATAACATTTCTTTTTCTGTATCATGATATGTAATTATTTAAAATTTAGATCATAAAAATGGTCGAACTAAAACAGTGAAACGTTTGACTAAACACATGAGTAACCAATTTTAACAGACTTCAAAAAGGATGTTCTGTATTCGACCCATATATATGTATATGTCACCGTAAGATTGCAGTAACCGTTACATTGTAATCTAACTAGCATTTAGGGTTTGTCGGGTTAATATACCTAACGGGTTACAATCTACCGAAAAATAATGCGTTAAATTGTAATCTGTCGACAGTTTACAATTTCGCTAGTTAGATTACAATCTTAGGGTGACATATTACATATACAGTGACATATTACATATACGGTGACATATTACATGTATTTATTACACATACAACAGTTTATTTGTTAACGATTTTCAGAAACTTTGGCAGATTTTAATGATTTTTTCACTATCATAATCTAAGTCCTTTCAGAAAGTAGGTATGCACCTAGGTATCGATGTTATATATGTCACCGTAAGATTGTAAAAACCGTTAGATTATAATCTAACTCGCGTAATTGCAAACTGTCGGATTACAATTTAACGCATTATTTTCCGGTAGATTGTAATCTGATAGGTATTTAAACCCGATAAAACCTAAGTGCCACACTACACAAACCTAAGAGCACTACTTGATTGTTTATGTCGAAGCCTAACCTAACCTACAAGAGACAAGAAAACGTAAATACAATGAATATTTCAAAAATTGACACTCAGAACATTGAACAGTTCACAATCTTTCGACAGTTTACAATTTCGCGAGTTAGATTATAATCTAACGGTTTTTACAATCTTACAGTGACATATACATAAATAAGAGTCATGTTACAAATATTTTGTATTTGTATGCCAATTTCCCCAATATTGCTTTTACCAATTTACCTGGTACTTTTTTTACTCAATCGCGAGATGGTTCTATAAAAAATTCTGTATCCAACAGGGTTTTGCCTACCTAAGTTATGGAGATTCAGGAATTGTTGCTGGTATATATATATATATTTATATTGTAGTCTATACCTAACAACAAATTCAATTAAACT
The DNA here is from genome assembly GCA_964035005.1 of Erebia palarica. Lineage (NCBI taxonomy): Eukaryota > Metazoa > Arthropoda > Insecta > Lepidoptera > Nymphalidae > Erebia > Erebia palarica. The sequence goes on from OZ035983.1 coordinate 47,914,394, forward strand.
CCAATCACAACTCTTCAACCCTGGTGATACATCATATAGCACACTCCTACCATAAGTATTTAGGAATTCTTCATGGTGAAATAATATTGCAGGTACCAAGTCAGGACTTTGAGTTGAATAATGCAGTCTGCATGATTGAACTCAGTCCGGACGCTGCAGGGTACAGCACTTATAAACTGTAGGGATTCATGGATGGTTAATTGATATTGTAGGTACCAAGTACAAACTATGGACTTGTCAATTAAAATTGAACTCCATGTCCAAACTCTTGGAACCAGATGCTGCCAGGTATACTAATGGAGATTAATAAATTTATTAATACTATAATGAGAAACTAAAAAGCCCATAAAAAACTTAAAAAAAAAGTGAACAGCCTTCAAAAGCACTGAAAAAGCAATTTACTCTAAGCCAATGAACAAAAATCAAAACTTATATGGTATTTGTAGGTAGTTTTTGAAGGCAATGCCAAACCATACAGAACAATACTAATTAGATAACGAAATATTAGGCTAATTAATATAATTACTTATTAATATTGGACACCTATTTGGACAATATTTGATGCTGCATTCAAAAACTACCTACATAATAAGTTTTGATTTATTGTTCATTGGCATAAAGTAAATTGGATAAAAAAATAATTTAATGCTTTTCAGTGTTTTTGAAATCTGTTCACTTTTTTTTAAAGTTTCAGCACATAATATATGTTGGTGTCATTGTAATATTTATTTTTATATTCTTTACTAGTTATATTTTATTGGCAGTTTTGATTAAGTACATTTTTGATTATTATCAAGAGTAGACTATTATTTTTATTATAATAGAAAATGTTGAAACCCCAAGCTTGAGAATGCATTCTGATTAATACATTTATCTTTTGAGCTCAATATTAAAATCTAATTCTATTTTAAGGTGTTATTTACTAAATACATCTATGAAGAATTGAAGACATACTTTTATAACAGCAAATACAATAATTATTATTAATGTTATCAATAATCATCAATTCCATATATTCCATAATTAATGAATTATTATAAAAAAATGTAGCAAAACAAATTACAGGTTTATAACTGAAATTAGAAAAATATTAAACTATTTACTGTAATTAAAAATCTCAAAATATAATGCTTAGAGATCATTATAACCCACAGAAATAAGGAGATTTTGCAAAGATGATGCAGCAAGCAATAGTATTCAGCTTTTAGTAGTGTAATTTCAAATAAGATCATACATAGGTAATCAAGGTAATTTAACAGAGATCATCATTTAATTCATTTCTGTAGGTTATGTAAACTTTAAACCTACAATCAAAATACAAAACAAAATTAGGAATGCTAATATTAAAAGGAATAGCAGTGATGAAACACACTAAGAAGTAAAAATAAAATGCTATAATTTTTGGTTTCAACTTGTACAATATTACTTCTTTCCAAAAACAAGTAATCTGATAAGCATGCTGTTGATACATGGTACTTGTTTTTGTTGATGCATAGTGGGCATGTCTGGTGTGTTGGACTCAAAGTCCAGTGCTACTCGCTGTGCCACAAACGTAAGCAATGTTAAGATGTCTCTATCAGCACCTGAATAACGAAGCTCCTCGCACAGGGCCTGCATGAACCAGGAACCTCGTGTAGTGTTTCTCCAGGAATAATATCCAGGCACAGTTGAATATGCAACCAAAAAATCAGCATGAGTGGGAATTCTGTATGATGCACTAGACGAACCATCAGTTTCCGTTCTATTGGAGAGGGTTATTCCCCCATCTAACTTGTCACCTTGGCAAGCTTGTATGAAGAAAATTTTCGGTTTTCCTGCCAATGTTGGACACCTATCTGCAGTAAAGTGATAGAACAGATTATCAGGCTTGTAATGAGTATCTTTTGCATACAACATACCCAATTCTCCATGGGACAGAACCGCGATTAACAAGCAGTCACTGTCAGAATGGTCCATTTCAGATATTTGCTGTAGATATTTGTTCACATCATCAGCTTTGCGGTCGACCAGAACAGTTACACGGAACCCTATGCCTTTCAAAACTCGAGCTAAGTTGTCGCTGTCAACGTTGGTACCTGTTCGTGATTTTAAGCTAGGGATTTCGAAATGCTCATGATTGAAGATTATCGCCATGCCGCGGTTTTTATGGTTCATGTTATAGTATGCAGCGTTCTTATCCACTGTCATTCTCGCGTAGCGACGTACCGAAAAAGAGTCGTGACTTCCCCATGCGTCGCGTTGATCACCACCACCTCCGTTAGGTCTTTGTTCTGGCTCAATCGATGATGGCTCAGTCAAGCCATTGTCTTGAACTTCAGACATTTTCAGTTCTTATTTAGATGTTTGAGTAACAATGTTTACTTATAGAATTAATATTAAAGATCGTTTCTCATAAAATAATATGAAAACAACCACTTCGGCAACGAGACCACGAGAATTAACAAAAAAAAATGCAAGTTGTTGATTAACCAAAATCACCATAGACAATGGTTATCACCTTCTTTTTTTGGTCGGTGGTCACTTTTTCAGTGTTTGAAACTTCAACACTTGACAGTTAAGGACGTTGACTGTAGCTGGCAGATAACTTTTTAAATATCTTGCTTTAGGGCTCTGGATTCTTTCTCTTAAAAAGTGAACTAAAAATTCGACATTGACTACTGTAGACTGAGAAAGAAATATCGACTACATTCGAACTCAATATAATAAATACCGTGTGGAACACGGTATTTTACACGACCGCGGAAAGCCCCAAAGTCAAAAGATGATTTTTGCAATCTATGAGTGTGTTAACTACATGTATGTTTGTTCCACCGTACCGCAGCGCCTAAACCACTGAGCCGATTTTAATGAATGAGGTGTTATTCGATTCGCTGTTACGGTACGGGTGACATAGTGGCCAATTCTGTCACAATCTCTATTCTAAACTAAAATGACGGCTTTAAATCTAGTTCTGCCCCTTTCTGCAGGGAGCGCTAGTCAACTAAAACTATGGCGCCTAGTTGCGTCAACGCATATGAGTGGATTGCGGTTGTTAAGCAACGTTGACCCAAGTCGGTAACTGGATGGGTGACTGAATTTGGAAGTCTGAATTTGGCTTTTTCGTTTCCTCCGTGACTCGGAGAGCACGTTATGCCTTCGGTAAACTAATCTGATAAAAATCGCTGGCAACCTAAGAGTTGAAAAGTAGGTACTTAGTTACTCTTAGTCGAATCTATTCGTATGCGGAAGGTCCTGGTAACCTACCGCATTATTATCCCTAAAAACCCCCCTGCCATTATGTGATTAATGGAATGGAGTCACGACCCTCAGCAATGAGGAATACTACGCAGGAAGAGAGAGGTAGATATACCGAGATACAGAAATAGTACCTACAGAGGTGTTACCATGGCGCCCTTAGTTTCAAACAAAGCTTATAAAAGTTAAAGCACTTACTTAGACAAACAAGTTTACTCCAATAAGAGTATTAATTACCTAAATTAAAATAAGTTATTGCAGGTAAATTCGTTATTCGGCAAGTATGTCAATATTCAAAGTAAATCAATGGTGGTCAAACGACAAGTCTCAAAGTGAAGAATACCAGGACGGTATACAAAACGGAAACTGTATTATAGTAGACAAGTTTAATTTACATAGCGATAGTGATTTAATTATTCTGGGGCAAAGTTCTGTTATGAAGATTTACAAGCCCCGCATAGATCAGAACGTATCGCATGCAATTTTAGAGTCACAATTGGATGAAATTGTTTTACAGATTGGAACAGGAAATTTTTTATCGTAAGTTTGTCCTTTATTTCTGTAGGTCAATAAGAAGTAGAACTTTTTAGGGTTCCGTACCTCTAGAGGATAGGAACCCTTACGGGATCACTTCGCTGTCCATCTGTTTGTTTACTACCTTTTCCACGCGAAGTGTGCACGTATCAAGTAAAAATTAATATCAAATACTTAGGTCTTCGGTCCCTTGGAGCTGTAAATGAATCAAGCTTCTAAGTCAACGCAACCAAAAGATACGGCCTTTTATGCCGCATACGAGTATTTTGAAAGTCGCCCATAAATCAAAACCTATAGGGTACTTCCTATATAGACTAAACGGGGGTATAAGCCCTTGCCTAAATAAAAAAAGGAAAATATAAATAATATATAAAATATAGGAATTATAGGAAAAAATCCGAAAATCGTTAATTGGGGTTCCGTACTCATTTAGCGCCATCTATGTAAGACAGTTATTTCAAAGCTGATTACGTGTTGCTAAGACATTCTCTTTAGTCTAATATATAAAAATAAGTCGGGTTTTCCTTCCTGACGCTATAACTCCAGAACGCACGAACCGATTTCCACGGTTTTGCCACATGAGTAAAGAAACGGAACAGAGACAAAGCTTCTATGGAGCGAGCAAAATGTATACCCATTTTGGTAGGGTTGGCACAGGAGGATACAATTTAATAAACAATAGTTATTTGTTCAACTAGATGCAAGGTTTGTTTTTGTTGTAATTGCCTAGTTTGAATCCCGAGCTAGTGAAGAATTCGAGCTAAGAAGGATTAGGTAAATTAGAATCCTGAGTCTAGTGAGGAATTCCTAGGCACAAGAAACAAAAAACTTTGCTATCGCGACAACTTTTCACTTCAACAGCGAGAAAATAAAAAATGTAAGAGAAATATTTATTGAAACATTAAGGTATTTTTACATTTATTAATTTAAATTTAGAGTGTTTTTATACACTATATTAATAAATATATACAGTTGATTAAATAATGTCTAAATAAAGTGCAGATCATTGTTAAAAAATTCAAGTAAGTAATAAAAATCCAGCGCCATTTTGAAATTCTTTGTTAATTGACCGATTTCGTTCAAAATCGATATTTGGGGTTCCTTGGGATCACAAAACAGGAAACTGTTATCAAAATTTAAAAAAGTCAGCGCCATTTTGAAATTCTTTGGAAAGGATCCCTAAGATCACAAGAAATAAAACATTTACCCTCATTTACTAATTTATACTCCATTCGTGCTGACATACACACTTTTTTCTATCATATTAGAAAATCTAGTATGATTTTCTAAGCATTGTGTTTTTTTGAAATATTTTCTTAGGTAACTTTATAATTTTTCAAGGTATTAAAAAAATCTTCTATCAAATTTGATCTTTTTTTTATGATCTTGCGACTCAAAAAAAGAAAAAAATTATTCTAATGTTTAGGAAACTTCTCCATTGATATTTTTGATTTTGATTGAAAAAAATAATAACTTTTATTACTAAAGTGAGATGTCACATGCCACATCATATGCGACTACCTACTGTAAGGCTCGCTCGTTTTTTTTAAAAATTACTTAAGTATTCTAAATGTTTTGTTTTCCACAATAAAATTTTGACAAGTCCTGGCAGCTGGGCAAGGTACGTTGCGCACGAACCGTAACGGAGAAACATTGATTTAAATATAATCCATGCGTACAGAAAACACAAACTAAATAGATTGAGCGAGCTTCGACGCGAGTTTGGCGATGTTACGGCTGGCCGGCGAACCGCGCGCGTATCAGTTTAGTCAAATTAGATGGATGCGTTTACAGAATATCACAATAACATCTAATATGTATGGTCTATCTACTCTACACATTTAATAAATTATAATCAAGTTAGTACTACTTATTAGAGTCTTTGGGATAGGTAAAAAATGATGTGTTTTTATTCATTCTATTATTGTTCATTCATACACACTGTACAGTAAACCATATTTACACTTATAAGTAAAATTACATTAAAACACTATTTAAAATAAATTACTAAATTATTGACATTAACATTAAATATGAAAACACGACGCGCGACGTGTACTGCAGCCCCTGAGCTTGAGCACTGACCGAGCCGGTTCAAACCGGTTTCTCTCCGTACGTGACGTAGCCCGAGTGCTCACGCACACACGCGCCTCAAGCTTGTAGTAGTGTACCTATCGTAGTGCGCTTGTATGAAGCTTTGCCTCTGTTCCGTTTCTTTACTCATGTGGTTTTGCATTCGTTGGAAAGGTCTCGGGCTCCGTGAGGTTTATAGCAAAGAAAATTCAGGAAAAATTGAAAAGGAAGCCATCTGGTGGCGAAACGGAGTTCGCCGGGTTTGCTAGTCATAGATAAATATGTACAATCTCTCTTAGTTCTTGTACAGTTCTTGTTATTTACTAAAATAAATTATATTGTCTGGTGGTAAGGAACCCTTAGTGCGCACCCCTTAGTGCGCGTAGTGACCGTTTTTTTAAATGTAACAACACACTTGAAACATGTAGGTAATTACCCTTATAAGCTTAGCTTAAGTATATAGGCTATGATACGACGTCATGACGAATCCAATATGGAAAATTATTTATTTATACACTAACTTAAGTACCTCATGTAGGTAAAGAATTTAATATTTTGATACAGCATGAGGAATGGTCTGTAAGTCAGTAAAAAAAGGAAAAATATTCTTAAGTTTAGAAGTTTATAGTGTAAGCAGATCTATAGGTAAATTAAGAAGCTTATCTTTATTTTATTTTAAGGGATTGCGCTGATCGTCAGATATTTATATTACATCCAAAAAGTTATGCTATATATCTTCTGGATAAACAAAGTGGCCATGCTGATGTTGGTAAGTAGTTTTCTGTCATATTTCTGTCTTTCAGGTTTTTAGGACTTAAACCTAAACAATGAGATATCAAAGTTGGAAAGTCCTTAAGAACTGTTACTTCTCAGCATGAACTGTTACAGAAACAGATTGGTGAACACATTCTGGCTGCCGATGAGCTTTTAGCCTTAGGTAGGTAATTATAATATAGAATAAATATTATTAACTAAACGATGCCCGCGACTTCGTCCGCGCGGATGTCCTTCCCCGGGATACAATCTACCTCTATACCAAACTTCATCAAAATCGGTTGAAAGGTTGGGTCGTGAAAGCGTAGCAGACAGACAAACAGGCTGACATGCTTTCACATTTATAATTTTAGTATTGACAATTAAGATTGCCTGGATGTGATCACTATTTAAGTGATAAGGCCGCCTGTTGTGCCATATTCATTAGGTATAATATGATTTTTGTGTTTTTGTGTTTTTATTTCTTGGTATACAATAAAGTATATTCTACTTTTACTTTATATATGTCACCGTAAGATTGCAAAAACCGTTAGATTGTAATCTAACTAGCGAAATTGTAAACTGTCGAGAGATTACAATTTAACGCATTATTTTTCGGTAGATTGTAATCTGTTAGGTATATTAACCCGATAAAACCTAAGTAATGTTGTAGGTACCCTAACCTAACCTACAAGAAAGAAACAAGAAAACGTAAATAAACTCGCCGGCATATTTAGCGGAACATAAATAAAGGTTTGATAACAGTATCATATAAGGTTGCTGGCTGGTTTATACGTCATTTAATTTAAAAAGAAATATTTTCAAATTAAGAAAACAACTGAACATCACATTTTATGCAATTGTTTTAATTTTATTCAAATACCTACACCTTATCTGGAGCGAACTTCGAGTATTTCTTCCTTCTGAGTTTGATTTAAAATTTCATTGAAATACTGTTTTTTGTTAGCTTTTTTTAATCGCGTATCTTTCTGGAGTTGATGACTGAATTATGCCTGACTTAGCCCCAACGGAGATTGCCAGGGCACTCGAAATGCGAAGAAATGGTCAAACCTACAGAGTGATATCCAGAGATCTTCGTCGACCAGTTTCAACGATCCATCGCAGTATCCAACGGTTCAGGGAGACCGGTACTTATGTGAGAAGAGCAGGACAAGGCAGAAAAAGACGCACTTCGAGTAGGGATGATCGTTTCATTCGGCTTCGTGTACGTAGGAACCCCCGTTTGACGGCCGTCCAAGCCCGACATGAGTTAGAAGCAGTGCGGGGTGTAACCATAAGTGAGCGTACGGTACGAAGAAGGCTCTTAGAAGCTGGTTTGGGTTCATTTGTGCCCGCCAAGGCTCCAAGGCTCGAGGTAAATCATCGTAGAAACAGGTTAACTTTTGCTCAGGAACATCGACTTTGGAACGCGGACCAATGGAGTAAGGTATTGTTTAGTGATGAGTGCAGAATTCTCTTAAATCAAATTGACGGCAGGCAAAGAATATACAGACGCAAAGGAGAACGATACATTCAGACAAATTTTGAAACTACAGTTGCATACGGTGGTGGATCAATAATGGTTTGGGCGGGCATTTGTTTGGGAGTTCGCACAGACTTGGTAGTGATTGACAGAGGGAGTCTGACCGCAGTCTGAGTGCAGACCGCTATATCAGAGAAGTTTTAGAAGAAAATGTCGTACCGTTTGCCCCATATATCGGTGAAGATTTTGATTTTATGCAGGATAATGCTCGGCCGCATACCGCTCGGGTAACTCAAGCTTATCTTAATGATATGAATATCACTGTTATGGAGTGGCCGGCGAGATCACCGGATATGAACCCAATAGAGCACGTTTGGGACATGCTGAAAAGAAAAGTTAAGTCCAGAGTTCCAGCTCCTGCCAACGTGGGAGAACTGCGAATCGCCGTAGTTGAGGAATGGCGGAGACTATCCCAGGAGACCATCGATAACATCATTCTCAGTATGCCTACACGGGTAGAAACTTTAATAAGAGCACGTGGAGGAAATACGCGATATTAATCAACATTTTTCTAATTTAATTAATTGGTATTGATATGTATGAAAACGTATGTAAGGTAGTTTTATAATACTTAACAATATTGTGTCACTTGTCAAATCAGCCAATAAACCAGTCTGTATCCGAATCTAGTGGTTTTAATACCTAACACTGGCGACGAGGTGCCAAGTTTTTCTAATTTTATAGTGAATTGTTAAAATAATAATGCCAATCGATAAAGTGGAAAGTTTTCACGTAGGAACCCAAGATTGGGACGCGTATGTGCGACGTGTTAAGCAATTTATCGCGTTAAACGCAATCGATCGTAACCTCCATGTTGCCACGTTGGGCACTTTAGTGGGCGCTGATCGTTACGCGTTGATGTGTGATTTGTGTTCACCCGTGCAACCCGAAGACAAAACTTTCGACGAGTTGGTCAAATTGGTGAAAGATCATCTGGAACCCGAGAGATCCGAGATAGCTGAAAGACATTTATTTCGGCAAAGAAAGCAACAACAAGGCGAAGGGGTTAAAGTCTACCTACAAAACTTGAAACATCTCGCTAAGACATGCAGTTTCGGGGCTCAACTCGAAGTGAACCTTCGAGATCAGTTCGTGTCGGGACTTCTTAGTGAGGAGATGCGTTCGCGGCTTTTTGCCGAAAAGAATATTGATTATCGGCGCGCGGTTGAGTTGGCGTTGGTGCTGGAGGCGGCGGAGCGGCACGCGATGACGGCGTGTGCGACGGCTGCGACGAGCGCGCGGGCGGCGAGCGACACCGGCGACGGCGACGACGGCTTGCATCGGGTGGGTGCCGGGCGAGTCGCGCGCGGCGACGCCAAGGCCGGCGGCAGCGAGGGGGCCCGGGGCCTCTGCGGCCGGTGCGGCAAGGGGCCTCACCCAGAAGGCAGGTGTAAATACAAATATTATTCTTGTGATAATTGTGGTGAAAAAGGCCATTTAAAGGTCCGGCGTCCTCTGAAGGGCAAAAGTGAAGTGAGTGTAGTGAGTGGTGGTTCGAGACAGAGACAGAAAGGTCAGATTTATTTTAATAATAATTCCGATTCTGATAGTGACAACGATAGTCACTTTTATAACATTGTTAGCGGCGGAGACGATGGCCCCTATTATGCGATTTTAAATATAGATAACGCGAGTCACAAATTCGAAATAGATACGGGAAGTAAGATCTCAGCCATATCTAAACGATATTACGATAAATTCTTTTCTAATTTTGCCATAAAAAATAAATCTTTAATTTTGAAATCCTATACCGGTGACGTAATTGAAACAATCGGTTATATTTTAATCGATGTAACTTGTGGGTCCAGATCGGCAAATTTAAAATTGTATAGTATAATCGAAAATGGGGGCCCTCCTCTCATGGGCAGAGTTTGGATAAAAGAGCTAAAGTTAAAAGTTATTCAGTGTTACAATTTGGCTAGTGAAGAGTCTATCGCTGTTAATTTAAAACAAGAATTTCCCGAAGTTTTCGCGGAGGGCCTGGGTACTTTTAAGTCGCGATTGCGCTTGCGATTAAAGGACGATACGCCTGTATTTGTTAAAGCCCGCCAGCAGCCGCTAGCGCTTGGAGCCAGTCGAGCGGGAACTCGAACGTCTGCAGCGGGAAGGGGTTATTTACAAAGTTGAGAGGTCGGACTACGGGACGCCGATAGTGCCGGTTGTCAAATCTAATGGTTCGATTCGCATTTGTGGTGATTATAAAATCACCATAAATCCCCGTCTTAATGATTTCCACTACCCGCTGCCGCGAATCGAAGACCTATTCGCCACATTAGGTGGGGGCGATCAGTACACTTATAAGCTCGATTTATCGAATGCATTTCAGCAGTGTGTGTTAGAAGAAGACTCACAGCCGATGACGGCCATCACGACTCACGTCGGTACTTTTGTTTATAGGCGCGTTCCTTTTGGAATTAAATGTATTCCTGAAAATTTTCAAAAGATTATGGAGGAAACATTGTGTGGATTACCCTCAACGGCTGTGTTTGCGGACGATATTTGTGTTACCGGCAAAGATAAAAGTACACATTTAATTAATTTAAGGGCAGTGCTACAGCGATTGAATGAAAACGGTTTGAGAATTAATTGGTCTGTGTCAATTTTTCAAAGTCAGTGTTACATACTTGGGATATAAAATTGATAAATTCGGCTTGCATACCGATGATAAAAAAATAGAAGCAATAGTCGCTGCACCACCACCCACGAATGTAACACAATTACGAAGCTTTATGGGCCTAGTAAATTTTTACTCAAAGTTTTGTCCTAACATGAGCGATATTTTAAAACCAATGTGTAACCTCCTAAAGAAGAATGTTAAGTGGAATTGGGACGAAAAGTGCATGAATGCTTTTAATAGAATTAAAAAAGTACTTAGTAGCTCCCCGGTGCTGGCGCATTACGACCCGAACCTTCCTCTCACACTCGCGGTGGATAGCAGTGGTTACGGGCTAGGCGCGGTGTTGCTGCAGCGGCACGCGGACGGCACCGAGCGGCCAGTGAGCTGCGCGTCACGCACTCTCTCGGCCGCCGAGTGCAACTACGCACAAATAGACAAAGAAGCGCTCGCTATTGTGTTCGGTGTAACCAAACACCACCAATACCTATACGGGCGCCATTTTATACTCCGCAGTGATCACCGCGCTCTCAGTTATATATTTGGCGAAAAGCGGGGCATTCCTTTGACCGCGACGAGTCGCTTACAAAGGTATGCGGTTAAATTGTGTGCGTATGATTTCGAAATTGAATTTGTGAGGTCATTGGAAAACTGTCAAGCAGATGCACTCTCTCGGCTTCCCCTGCACTCGACTGATGGTCGAGTCAGGAGCGAGGCCGAAAGATGTAGCTACCTTAACTTCATACAGGACGATTTTCCGCTCAGTTTTAAAGAAATAAAAACGGACATTGCGAAAGATCCACTACTGAGTAAAATTTACGGTTATGTTATGTTCGGATGGCCGAATAAAGTAACGTCTGAATTTGAAAAACCCTATTTTAATACAAAAGATAACATATATATAGATCAAGGTTGTTTAATTTGGGGTTATAGAGTGATAATTCCTAAAGTATTCCGTGAGAAAGTATTAAAAGAAATACACGAGGGGCATCCGGGTATCGTCAAAATGAAGCAGATCGCTCGTAACTATGTGTATTGGGAGGGTTTAGACGCTGACATCGAACGTGTTTCGGCGCAATGTACAGCATGCGTGTCACAGCGCGCCGCGCCGCCCACCGCGCCGCTGCACTCGTGGCCCTGGCCCGCTGAGCCGCCATGGTCGCGCTTAAATGTGGACTTCCTGGGGCCGTTCAACAACGCATATTACTTGGTCATCGTGGATGCTCACTCGAAATGGATCGAAGTTGAGAAATTAAAGAGTATTTCAGCAGCGGTCGTTATAGGTCGTTTAAGACAACTATTCGCTAAATTTGGGCTACCGAATTTAATTCTCAGTGACGGTGGACCGCCTTTTACCTCTGCTGAGTTCGGGCTATACCTAAAACAGAACGGTATTAAGCATACTCGCATAGCTCCGTATCACCCGTCCAGCAATGGTGCCGCCGAAAACGCAGTTCGTACTATAAAACGGGTTTTAAAGAAAGCTATAATCGAAAAAGTAGACGCTCAGTAGATTTCTTTTTACGTATCGCAATACGGAGCACAGTACCACAGGTCGCTCGCCAGCCGTGGCCATGTTCGGGCGGCGCCTGCGCGGGCGCCTCGACCTGCTGCGGCCCGACACGGGCGAGCGGGTCCGCGCCGCGCAGCAGGCGGCCCAGCGCACACGCTGCGCGACGCGCAGCCCGGCGATACTGTGCTGATACGTGATTATGCTAAGAATAGTGATAAATGGGCGGAGGGTGTGGTGCTAGAGCGTAAAATGTCCGGTGTCGGGTGTAGTTAAAGCTAAAGATGGTCGAATACAGAAGCGCCACATAGATCAAATTCTAACAGACAAACGTAAATCTCGTCATTCTTTATCTTTAGTGTCTCCGAATTGTGAAGGACCGCAAGACTTGGACGTTAGTGCCTTACCCGAAACTGATAAATCGAATTACTGTTCGGCGAGTGTCGAGGAAGGTTTGATCAATTCCGGTATTGTAAATGAATTAAATTTAGAAGATGTCAACGGTGCTAATTTGATAAAAACAGATCAAAATTTACCGGATGATATGCGCCCGCGTCGGGCAGCTGCTCTCGAATGTGTTCAAAAGATAAAACGATATTAATAAAACTGTTATTGTATGGTATAGTTGCGATTGTATTTATTTTTCTGTTATTTGTCGATACTTATGTGTGTAACTATATAACTACCCATAGGTAGATGAAGTAATTAAATTCTATTGTAGTCTTGTATTCGAGGGGGACAATGATATGTATGAAAACGTATGTAGGTAGTTTTATAATAAAAATATTGTGTCACTTGTCAAATCAGCCAATAAACCAGTCAGTATCCGAATCTAGTGGTTTAAATACATAACAGTTATTTTAATATTAAATTTCACTTTACCCGGTTACATGAAAAGTTCAAAAATGTACCATTTTTCACAAATAGCCTTTACTCGCAAAATCTGTTCTTAATGTGATCTCATTTAAAGTAAAACAAATGAAACTTTAAATAACAAAAGAAGTGTAGTAAGTAGATTTTATAATAAAACCATATTTTTTTTAATTATGGACCTTTTTTTTATGTTCCGCTAAATATGCCGGCGAGTTTATAATGACTATTTCAAAAAATTACACACAAAAAGAACAGAACATTGAACGGTTCACAATCTGTCGACAGTTTACAATTTCGCTACTTAGATTACAATCTAACGGTTTTTGCAATCTTACGATGACATATACTTACCTAATACACTTAAACAGTAAGGGAAAGGAGATACATAATAACATTCAAACTTTCTAGAATATTCTCCTTTTGTAGGAGCCCTGTTCTCAAATACAGGATCATGATTTCCGGTGCCAGAAACGCTTATCTGAATGTCTAATCTATATACTTACTATGCTAATATTCAAATCCATTTTTAGGAGACCAAAACTACATTGCTCCAGTCATAAAACATTCCTTCACAAGACGAGCTCACAGGACGACTTGTGGTCCCTTTGGTAATTCGAAAAGTAGGGACCTTATTTGTATTCAGGCTTTGGATGGCACACTGAGTTTCTTTGATCAAGACACATTTTTGTTCATGTGTATTTTCAACGATATTATAATACCAGGACCGATTAATTACGTTGCTAATAGTGATCTATTCGTAATTTGCAAATCGACGTGGGTGTTGGAAATTTACAGGTAAAACTCTTTTTCTATCTTCGCAGTAACTAGGTACGTCTTATATTTCAGAAACAAATAAAATCACAAGATATTTCCTACATATGATAAATTTCGGTCAAGTACTTAATTATAAATTTAAGATAAGCTCTCTAACTTTCTTCTCTAACAATCACAATCCGCCTGTAGTGTTACACATATACACGCATTTTTATGCTGAGATTTTTCAGTTATCAACAGTTATGTGAATTAAGTGAGCTAAGCATACGACCGAATAAGAACAATATACCGCAATGGACCTACAATCCTGGGGAAGAGATTATGGCAATACAAGTTATTCGGGTATGCTATGTTTTAATCAGTATTCAATTTATATATTTTTGTGGTATATGAATAAGCTTTGTTGCTAATTTTCAGACAAGCACGACTTTTGCTAGTATTGTCGCTTTGGGAGAAAGACACCTTTACTGTTTCCAGGATAATGGGTTAATGAAATATATGATACGATTTGATTACATACCCATTTGCTTCCACGCTTATTTAATTGGATGGTATTATGGTAAGACTCATTTTGTCTGTTTAATACGTACTATAATTTTTATAGTGTTGTTCCTTATTTATGCTTCATCAACAGAACCAAATTCAAGATTGATTGTAATGGTAGCATCGGAAGATTCGAAGTTATATGTTTACGAAGCCACGACTTTATTGTGGTCATGTGATTTGGGGCACAAAGTAATATCTCTTTCCCGATGTTTTCTAAGCACCCTGCCAGGTGGATTGTTAACGTTATCAACTAATGGCATAGTCAATGTAAGTTATTTGGGAACTGAACCAGACTTGAATCCAAACGCAAGTCCAAACAATGATGCATTTGATCCTAAACAAGTGCAGACAGAATTGGAAATGGTGGAGGAATCATTACAAAAAGTCATGGAAGCTAAAGGAGGTAATAAACGAAGTGGTTATAATTTTTCACATAGGAAGTAAATGCTCATAAAATACGCTGTTGAAATGGTTTTGTTTTGGATGAATTTAATGATCTTTTAAAGAACAATCCTTATAATGCAAATGATCACATCTAATCAACTGTAACTACATATGTAAATATATAAATTTCAGCATTGGAAGTACAAGATAACGAAACCGATGATAGTATAATCAAAATAAAAGTTGATGTAGGAAAACCAGTCCGCAATCCTGTTTCACAGTTTGAAGTAGAAAATAATTTTGACTCTTTGCAAACTTGTTCGGTCATTGTCACGATAAAGTGTGATGACCCAAAATTAGTACAGAGCCTACAAATAACATACGATACTATACCGCCCATAAGTGCATCAGATACCACTATATGCTTGGACACTATTAATGGCACAGAAATAATTGAAACACACATTTTTCTATCTGGCGATACTGATATCTCCGACAGTGGGATTAATATTAAATTTACTATTATTGATAATATGGGAAAAGTGAGAGTAATTCCGAAGAGGACGTTGCTTCCACTGAATCTATATTGCCTTCCTGTTGAAGCAGTAGAAGAAAATAGTTATCAAATAACTGTTCAAACAAATCAGATGAAAATTGATTTGATTGAACTGTTTACAGGTGGGTAGACTGTGACCAAATGTTAATCTGTGAGAAGAGGAACAATTAGTATCCGTTAGTGACATATTTTACTTAACATTTCTTTTATAAGTTTCTAATTCAAGTAATTTAAAATCAAATCTTTTTCAAGATTTTAATAAAGAAGAAATAGCAGACTTCATATGGAAAGAAACACTGACTTGTGCGTATCGAACATCAAATAAAACCGTGACCATCAAAGCTTACGATGATATGTACAGAATAGAGGCAAATGAAGTTACAGAAATAGCTCCAATGCTAGACCACTTTGTACAGAAATTAGAAGAATATTACACTCGAATGGGTATAATGGAATTCGAAATAAACCTCGCCATCAACGGGGAAATGATTAGGCAAATAATGCATAAGTTTATAAAAAGCGTAGAATCACACGCTAAGGAAAGAATTAAATTGAAAGATTTGGACGTAAGTGACATCATTCAAATACTTAAGGATTATATAAATCTTAATGCCCCGCCTGTTGTGACATATCCATGAAAATTATTATTTTTGACATTTTATTTCTTTTCATGGTGTACAATAAAGTTTATTTTACTTTACCTACTAAAATTCTTAAAACTTTTTTAGGAAGAATTGAACGTCCTTCAAAGACAATTTACACTGGTCCAAAAGAGACTTCTGGTTCAGTATGGATCGCTACCACCGGGCGATTGTGATCCTTTGGAATTTTTAATGAACGACACACATGAACGAATCAAAATAGTAGTTCATAAAATTATACAAGGCCAAAATTGTGTAGCAAGGTTAAAAATTAAAAGAATTAAAAGCTAAAAAGTATAAACTTTAACTGGAATCACGATTTTAAGTACTTATCTGTTATTTTAAAATTCCAGAGCTGGTAGTAGTGTGCGGACAATTGGCTCACTTATTGTTTACATTTTGAAAGAAGCAGTTACCGATAGCTTGAAGGTCAAACTTATTGAAGAAATGTTATCTTTAGACACGTTAAATGGTCATTTTCAAGTAAGTAATTAAAAAAAAATATCGTAGGGGATATGGGGCTTAGAGAAATTTCGATGCATACAAGATGCATTACAAAAACAAAACTACGTTTGCAGAGGTGATTTTGATATAACGTCTTTCACCAGAAAATATACATTGTTAGGCCTATTGCGCATTATATGAAAATTTCTTGTCTTGTCTTACAGGAAATAGTTGCAATGGTTGCAATGGTTGTTGTATGAGAGCATTCACATATAGTGTCGGATTAGACACACGCATACAAAGTATAAGATATCATACTAATCATACTAATATTATAAATGCGAAAGTGTATATTTTTTCTTCAATCACGCCGCAACGGAGCACCGGTTCGACGTAATTTTTGGCATGGGTATAGTTGAGGACCTGGAGAGTGACATAGGCTTTTTATCCCGGAAAATTAGGGAGTTCCTGCGGAAATAAAAAAACTTAAACTACGCGGACGAAGTCGCGGGCATCAGCTAGTTACTTATCAGAGGCCTTAGATAAAGTTTCTAATTAAGTTTTATATTTTTCAAGGAATGGGAGGAAGCAGTTGCACAAATCTCATCGTATATTCTCAACAAGATCATCAAAAAATCGGAAAAGGATAAGGAAAAACTGGCGCCCGTTACAGATCAAGACATCCTTTCACAAACTAACCTTAAGAAGCTACTGAAACAGTTGCGCATTATTTTGGAAAAAGTGTTTTTCAATGTTCAGGAAACAGCCAGTGACGGGAATATAACACGTATAGAAGAATTTGTTGAAGTTATATAACTATTTATTACAAGGCCGTAAGAATTTACAAATTCTCATAATAAAATTCATTTGACAAACAGGAACAAGCTTATGTACGAGTTCAAGCAGAGTGTAAACCGCAACGGAGGCTATTAAATGTACATCTTGATGTTAAGTATTTTTAAATGCAAAAAATAAGATGGCTTTTTCGTATGGAGGGTAGAGATCACTTTGATGGGAGAAAAGTTGAAAAAGTGCCAGTGGTTCCTATAAATAACCGTTCAAAAACCTTCCAGAGTGGCGCTGGCGTAGGCAAAGGGTATGGTATGAATGTAGCAATTGTAGATTGAAGTGAAGTATGCCGAGTTAAAAATGTAATATTATTGTCGACTAAAATAGTTAATTATTGAAAATTTCAACAATTTACGTTGTAAAAAATAATGATGAATGTTTTCTTTCCTTGTTTATTTCTCAAACCTACTCTAATAATATTTGGCGCTTACTTTTAAATTTACCTTGATGCGAATGTGGCGCCCCCAATGTAGTGCATTTCGACGGACACTTTTTATATACAGAGATGCTACTCCTGACCTTTACCCTCCACCATACTTTTTCGCAAAATACCACCGACTGGAGAAACATTGTGGTACAGTCAAATTGACATTTGTGCTTATTCATCAATTCTATTTTTTTAAACGGAATTTGTACTTTACACACGTAAATAGGGATGATGACAACTTAATCAAATCAGCAACTCTTTATCGAACTTAAAAACGCACTTCTAGTATGGAAGTTGTATGAAATTCACAGTTGTGACGTCATCAAATTTCAACGTACTTTTTTCTTTAATCTACATTTTAGAATGGTTATCAAACTTAAAACTAACTGAGGACGTGCATTTGGTTTTTTGGAAGACCCTCTTTTTAATAATCATTAGTCATCATCCCTATTATATACTAATTAAGCATATTTATTTTTCATTGATTAGTATGACCGAGAGAGCCAAAACATTTCAACCGCGTGGATTCCACTGTGTCTGAACAATCTTTATTGAATTAAATGCTGAGATATACATATAATATAAATTAATTAACAATAATTAGTAGGTAATAGGTATAAAAAATGTCCACCATTCAAGCAACGTGTAGTAACGAGTAGAGTGCAAGGTTGAGATACAACATGTGTACGAGAAGAAGAAGAACTTTGTAGCGTCATTTCTTCTTAGCGTCCTTTAGGCCTGCCCCAGCGTTGAACTTGAAGAATATTATGTCACCGTCTTCGACTACGTAATTGCGGCCTAAAAATAAAAATTTGCGGTTCAAAGTTTGTTTTACTTTCGGATTCGGATTACGAGCTTCTTTCAAAGCCCAAAGGTTGTTTTTTTTTATCCAGTACAAGTTAGCCCTTGACTGCGATCTCACCTGGTGGTAAGTGATGATGCAGTCTACGTTGCTAGCATACTAACCTGTTAGGGGTTCAACCCATACCCTTATTCGGTTTCTACACGCCATCGTATCGGAACGCTAAATTGCCGGTAGGGTTGTAACTAGTCACGTAACTAGTCGAAGCCTCCCTCCAGGCCAGACCAGGGAAAATTTAGAAATTATAAATTCCCAAATTAACCCTGCCGGGAATCGAACCCCGGGCCTCCTTCCGTTAAGACATCACCGCTCAACGCTGCGCCACGGAGGTCGTCTGTAGGCTTCGTCCATATTGTTACTAGTTAGTCATTGTCAAGCGATAAATCCTTTACCATGCCGTGTAGAACTCGATTAGGCGTATAACTGCCATTCCTCTACCAGATAGCCCGCTACCATCTTAGACTGCGTCATCACTTATCACCCAGGTGGGATCGCAGTCAAGGGCTAACTTGTAGTGGAATAAAAACACTGAGGCCATGGCCAAATATTATTAGAAATTATTTGTCAGAAAACTTTCTAGTGCCTGTTCGACGACCGAACATTATTACTATATTTGTTATGAAAAATCACGAGCTCAGAACTCGATTAACCATTAGCTCTCTAAGTCTGTACCAGTAAATCAAACCGACGAAGAGCGTATTCGAGCGTCAAACCACTTAGGCGTTAAAGTAAAATGAACCTTAATGCTTTCGTATTGAGCTCGATTTCATCCATACAGCCGCAGTCGGCACTCGAAGCGGGTACATTTCGAAATAACAACTGGTAGTTTTAAATTTATGATTTTAATCAAGGGGATTTGGGTCCATTCTACACCAAAATGCTTCAACGCTCAAATACCCTCAACGTGATTTAAAAACTAGTAGTAAGGTACAGTTTCTGCTTCAAACATGAATATAATAGGAGGTCAATGTCTAAGCTACTAAGATTCTATTTGGTCACCGCTTGTGACCATACTACAGTCTAGGCAATAAAGCTAGTAGACCCCAACAATAATTCCTCAGGCGACGAAATTTTATAGTATGACTAGCGGTCGCCCGCGACTACGTCCGCGTACAATTTCTGATTTCCTATCAGATTTTCCCGCTGCAAAAGGCCTACTTATAGCAGCTATATAGCATCGGCAGGTTTTTATTATTTAAGACTAATAAGTCCCTAATGCTGACTTCAAAAACTTATAACCTTCACGTAAGCTTTCAACCTCCTATTTCACGCCCTTTGGGGTGAATTTTCGTAAAATTGCTTATATGGGTTTTTATTATTTATAGCTATTAACTTAATTTCCAATTTTCATGTCTCTAACTTCAAAAACAAAGGACTTTTATACAAACTTCTAACCCCCATTTCAAGCCCTTAGGGGTGAATTTTCTCAAAACCGTTTCTTAGCGGCCGTCTACAACATAGAAGGAGCCTATCTTCCAAATTTCAAGTCTGAATGCTTTATAGTTCCTGAGATATCGTGATGAATCAGTGACCTTTCGCTTTTATATATGTCACCGTAAGATTGTAAAAACCGTTAGATTATAATATAACTCGCGAAATTGCAAACTGTCGAAAGATTACAATTTAACGCATTATTTTTCGGTAGATTGTAATCTGTTAGGTTTATTAACCCGATAGAACCTAAGTGTCCTACCTGATTATATATGTCAAATCCTAACCTAACCTACAAGAAAGACACAAGAAAACGTAAATACAATTAATATTTCAAAAATTGCCACTCAGAACACTGTTCAATGTTCTGAGTGGCAATTTTCGACAAATTCACAATCTTTAGTTAGATTATAATCTTACGGTGACATATATATAGATAAAGTATCATGAGTTAAACGTATATTATAAATATCCACCAAAAAATCAGAAAGGAAGTAAGGTTTTTTCATGCTATACCCAATTCTTAATCCAGGAAGGTACATTATCGCGTAAACGCAGTTTAGATTTCATCATAAAATCGGTTTGAATATCGATGTTCTGCATGATTATTTTATTTGATATTTAGGTTTTGAATGTAAATTCTACCTGCTATTATTTTAAAAAGAAATCGAGAAAATATTTAGTTTTAGGTATAAATACCTAACTTCCGGATGTTTTTTTTTTGTTGGATATTTTTGTGTAGGTTTTAGATCATCCAATACTAAAACCCAGACCAGTTTCATCGACTGAGGACTTAATGCGGGGGTCTCCATACAACGGACCGCCCCACTGCCTAGACTTATAAACAGAATCGAAACTAAACGAAATATCAAAGATACCTTGTTGTCGGTATTTGCCGGCAGACTTGCAGGCAGCTTCAGAGCCCTCTTCCTTGAAGTCTTTGTAATGCATCACTTCAGCCATTATGAAACCTTTCTCGAAATCTGTGTGGATCCTACCCGCAGCTTGAGGCGCTTTAGTACCTTTCTGTTAAAAAAATTCAACAAATAAATAACAAAAAATTAATTGATAAAATAAAATATATACTATTAAGTAGTAGTAAATATATACTAATAAGCAATTATGGGTCGAATGCACCATCAATGGTATTGGTTATCGCGAAATCTGACCACATGTGTTACCATCGTCAGGGTTTTCCCAAATTTGACTTCAAATAATAATTATGGATGTAAGAATACTGACTTCTGCCACTCACTTTACGACATAGCATTTTGAGGGTCAATTGCGTATTTGACAACTATTCAAATCAGCAATTTGAGAAAAACTTGGATTTGTATGAAATATTTAATAGTGACGTCATCAAAGTTCGACACACTTTTTTAGTTTAATCGATAGTATAAAATAGTTATTCAACATAAAACTAACAGGGGACATGGATATTATGACTTTTGAGACGTCCTCTATTTAATAATCACTAAAAAAATAATTTATTTGAATAGTAATACATAATTTAACGATAATCATTACCAGCGATGGTGCAATCTTACTTAATATTATAAATGCGAAAGTTTAGATGGATGTATGGATGTTTTTACTCAATCACGCCCCAACGGCTGAACGGATCTGGCTGTAATTTGGCGCAGAGATAGATTATAGTCTGGAATAGCACATAGGCTACTTTTTATCGGAAAGTTAAGGAGTTCCCGCGGGAACACGCAGACGAAGTCGCGGGCATTAGCTGGTCGACCCTCTAAATATTACCTGAATAGTCCAAGCTTTAACTTCATCTGGTCCAGCAGTGAAGAAGTACTCCAGTTGTAGCGCTTTGTACCCTTGCACGATTATTTTATCTAGAGCACTGAAAAAGTTAACGTGTTCATAATTTATGTTTAAAAGTTAAATCTCACAAAAATGTTGAGATGAACTGTATAATTTAAGGTCTTTGTGAGCTAATCACTGATCGGATCCTAGTAACCGTGACGGTATTTCGTAACCACATTTTACATATCCAAATTAATTACAAAAAAATGACGGGTTCCAGTTACTATTGGTCTTTTGTAAATATAGGGATAAGCGTATGAAATAAAGCAAAATGTCAACCTTGTGATGTTGTTTTCTTTAAGGAATTTCTGCTTTTCATCTGGGTCCATGTCCATTAATTTACTTTCTAAAACACCAGAAAATGGTATAAGAGGCGCTCCAGGGTCATTCTTGTCAATCCATTCCTTTAACTTTGGTAACCTATAAAATAAACAAACATGAATTCATTGTATTGGCTTAGTGGGAAAATTATACTTGCGTCCACAGAACTAAAAAATTGGAGTAATGATACGTGCAATGTAAATATTTTAGACGCAAAGTCGAATCTATTTCCAAATATAGATATCCACACTGAAGAAACATTCTTTTAAAATACCAATGAGAGAAATTCTAATTGTTAAAATTTCGGCTTCTCACTGGACTTTGACCCACTTTTTCAAACATATTTTATTGGTGTGAGTGCCTTTTGAAAGTTATCAGAATGTAGTAGCCTTTTGATAGTTAGTCAGAATGAGCTACGTATTTGCGTGGTGGGAGGCTTCGGCCGTGGCTAGTTACCACCCTACTGGCAAAGACGTGCTGCCAAGCGATTGAGCGTTCCGGTACGATGTCGTTTAGAAACCGAATAGGGGTATGGGTTTAATACCTATAACTGCCACGCACCTAGCAGATTAGCCCACTACTATCTTAGACTGCATCATCACTTAGCATCTGGTGAGATCGCAGTCAAGGGCTACTTGTAGTGGATAAAAAAAACATCGGTTTTGAATTTTAATCAAAAACTGAACCAACCATTTGTTCTTTTTTCTAATGTAATCCTTTTCCGACAAATTCACAAGATATAAAGCAGGTTTCGATGTGAGAAAGAGGTATTTGTTCAGCACCTCGATCTGGAATATATCAACTGTGATTTAATTTCCCACCGGCTGTATTTAATAGTGTATAAACTTGACACCATTATTATACATACATCAGCAGCACTCCAATCGCCAAACCGAATATGCTTTTTTTCCTCTGAAAGAATTGTTTTGATTTTCGCTAGTGCTTCCTGGAACGTATTAAAATGTTTTGTAATAACATGTTAAAATTCTGTGGGAACCGGGTTATAAACAGCCCATTATGTCGCTGAAAGTGGTATTATTTTAATCTTATTGACACTCTTATTTAATTATTATGGTTTGTCTAATTTAGATATAGTTCGCGCGCGAGTTGAATTCAGAGTTATATGTGTGGTGACACATACATTAACTCTGCATTCAACTCGCGCGCGAACTGTAGATAATTTTGGTAGACGCAGCTTGCATAGTACTGGTTCAGTCTGTTTCACTGTTGTCCTTCAGCATTTCTATACACCTCTCATCTGTCAAAGGCATCATCCTAAATTAGACATCCTTATTTTTGGGACGTTAAGGTACCTAATATAAAAAACCAACTTCAAAATACTGTTTTACCATAGCCATGCCAAAAATTAAATTGGAAGATAAGGTACCTATCACCCCAATTTTTTGATCTGGCATGGACTATCCACATGCAAGATCTTATACATGTTGTTAGATAGTACTACACGTAGCGGGTGGCCCGGTTAATTTGATGTCCAGAGTAGATGATGCCCGCGACTTCATCCGTGTGGATAAGGATTTTTTGATTCCCGCAGGAACTCTTGAATTTTCCGGGATTAAAAGTGCCTATGCCCTTACCTGGAATACAATATATCCCTGTACCAAATTTCATTAAAATCAGTTGAATAGATGTGCCGCGAAAGCGTAGCAGACAGACAGACACACTTTTGCATTTATAATAAGTTTTTGGGACTATATCCATACTTACTACTTCTAATATACTTAATACTATCTGACCCGGTGACAGCGTCGCTGGTAAATATGAAAAGTAAAATAAAAAAAACTTAACAGGCATAAAAATTTGTTCCGATTTTGGCCACCGGGTCAGATAATTTTGACGGACTGTACAAGACGCGCTGCAGTAGGGAGTTTATATTGATTTTATTTGTAACTTACATATTCAGGTTTAAGTTTCTTGTCTCCACCGCGATTGACGGTCCGGTCTAGTTTCTCAAGGTTCTGCACGAGCTGTTCTTCATCTTTCAGACGCAGCTCCTCCGCGATTGTTTCTAAATCTCTAATCGGATCCACTTCACCGTCTACGTGAATTACAGTTTCGTCATCGAACGCTCCTAAAATTACATTAATCCAGAATAAATACGAAAATATTAATCGTCTTATGTTTGTAAGTACTAATAATAGGTTTTGCTCGCGTGAATATCGGGCCAAGCAAGGAATCCGTGTATATATTATGTATCTCATATCTCTCTGGTTCTAATGATTCAGATTTGAACAGAATACGCAGATCCAGTACATTTTGCTCAAAACTCGTAAAAAATATTTTTTTTCTATGGAGGGTAGAGGTAATGAATGTATAAAATTGGAGGCGCGCCACATTAGAATCAGGGTAAATTTAAAAGGAAGCACCAAATATTATTAGAGTAGGTTTGAGAAATAAACAAGGAAAGAAAACATTCATCATTATTTTGTACATAATATATAATATTTTATATTATTTAATATGATACTCCTTACCTCTACCCTCCATAATATTTTCGAATGATATTTGATTTAATACTTACTGCATAAATTAAAAATAGCGTCACAAGCTTTAATATGTGACAAGAATGCATTGCCAAGGCCCTGTCCCTCCGCGGCGCCTTTAACTAATCCCGCAATGTCTACTATATTCAGAAATGCTGGGACCTTACTGAAATTAATCAAAATATTAAAAAAAATTATACTTAGTTACTTGAAATGAAAAATAATAGCCCAAGGGTTTTAAAAAAATCTCATAGACACTTTGGATTTTCGTAGATAAAATATGTATGGTAACGTCTCCGGAATGAAGACGCGATCTCAGTAAGTACCATATTTCGTCAAAATCAGTTTAACGCACGGACCTTGAAAAGGTAACAGACAGACACACTTTCGCATTTGTAAAGGGTTAATTCAAAATAGAAATACAGCCAAAAATAAAATTCCAAAACTTGTTCAAGTATTACATACTTATGGAATTAATTACTAGATAAGAAATTTTAACTGAACTTGCAAATTAAGGATGGATTTTGCAATTTTCTAGGTATGTAACGTCCGATATCAATAATAAAATCTATCCGTAATCTGACGATAAAATAAATAATAGATACCTGGCTGGTTTATGATATTCACAGAGAAAATCGAACCTCTCATCCGGGACTGGTACCCTACTTGCTGAAATAATTTACATCTGTTAATTTTGTCACTCTTTTAATGTTGTCTGTAAGAAATAAAACAATATGTATGAACCAATAACTATATTTAATAAAACAAAAACTACAATAATTTGTATTTGTTACAAGGCAATAACTTATTAGTGTCCTTCAGATCACAACATGCTTAAGTGGACTTCAAGGTGGACCTTATTGTAAATTATTTTCTGTTTCTTATGCAGGTACATCAACTAACTCGTACATATTATACGGAACCCTAAGGTATTTCTAAGCTAACCCTAAGAAATTTTTGTATAATCAGATTCCAAATAAAGACTGGTGGTGCTTGTAGAAGTTATGGATGAAGACCTTCTTGTAGTACTGATATTATGTTTTTTAAATTTAGTTCTTTTAGCACAACATTTCGGATAGTTGGCAAAAGGGTTATCCATTGATCTCAATCGCACTCCTATTTCAGAAATAAGATTACATCTGGCCTCATAAATTTTAAAGCTTTTAGTGTACATAGATAATATGGATGCGTCAGAATTTGTATTATGAGTTTTCAAAAATAGTGCTATGTATATGAGAGCAGATAGACGTGTAGGTAAACCAGGATATTTTGGACGAATTACATTTACGGCACAACATGCATTGGTCATAATGTTACCAACTGTTTGCTCAAGATAACCAAGATGAGGTAAATTATCCAGAGTAATTTTCGGAAAAATATTAATTTCCTTAAAAACTTTAATATTATAATACATATGAGGTTTAAGTAGAAATTTATTGAGACATTCAGAACTGCAAAATAAATAAGTATTTTTCTTATAAGCAGCTGCATATTCATTTTTACCCCTGACAATTTCTTGTGACGGTAAATTTTCAGCATATGTTACTATACAAATTCCATTTTCGTAGACAAGTGTAAGATCTATTGATTTAACTATGGCTGGAATTTCTGGCATAATTATTTTTTTAGGACACAAGAATAATTGTGGGTGTTGTAGCACAAGATTCATGTGATCTGCACAAATCCAGTAAAAACGGTCTTCATACTGAACGAGTCCTTTATTATAGGGTGGAAAACCACTGTGGCGTAAAGTATTTTTATTAAAACAAACTGGACATAGATTTTGATAACAAGACATTCTTTTCTGGAATGTTTCTTTCGAAATACACATTACATCTACAGGTACTATTTTGTATTTCGAATGTGTAAGGTAATAATGTATCTTTTCGATTATTAATTCTATTCTATTGCAAGCATCAACAAAACATTGCCATTTAGAATTATTTCCGTTAATGACATTAAGATTTTGTGTATCTTGATTAATCCAATCTCTAACTCTTGCACATTTATCTAACCATTTGTTACATCTATATTCAATAAAAGGACGAGGATATGGTGGTTTTCTCGGAAGTATATTATAATGAATTTCGTTTTGAGAATTTCTCAAGATTATTTCTTTATTAGTGGTAAGATCAAACATAATAAGAGGAAACAGACCATTTTCAGAGAGTTCATGCACCTCATGAGGCGATTCTGGAAAGCCATCTAGGATATAACCATTTGTAACTGTACGATAGTCTACTACAACCATGAGCACAGCTTTCATAATAAGTTCTGTGTCAATAATTTCTCCTTCGCATAGTAATGCCAATATTTTCCTACCTAAAACCGTCCAATCCATGTTTTGTAGAACATGTCGTATAGCCATTCCCTTGGATATACAAATCAATCCATACTTTTTTGCGAGTTTTGCTGCTAATTTACTTTTTCCCGATTTCGGGGATCCTATAACCCCAATTCTTAAAGTATATTCTTTAAAATGATTTATGGAATTATCTTGAACATATTTTAATGGATTTTTCCTGAATTTCCTAACGTTTTCTTCAGATGAAATAAAGTATATGTATGCTCGATGAATTATAGGAAATATATTATTTTTACGTTTGTGAATATTGTAAGAGTTAAATATTGTATGAGGATTTTCCATAATAAATACTGGACACATTCTATTAAATTTGCTAAGTAAAAAGAAGCCTTCTAATAAAAGCATTTCAGCTATATCGCAGTTTATAATAAAGGTTTGTTCAAAAAAGGATTCAGATCTATTTCGAAGATAACATAATTTGGAAAATGTTCTTCTAATAACTTTAGACATAGATTTTTTACCATCCAAAGATATAACTTTAATTTTTTGTTCTTCTGCAACCTCTTTCAGATTTTGAATGTTTTCATCGTCAATTTCAAAAATACTTTCCAATCTATTGTTAATTTTTTCAAGAACATCTTCGGCTTTTTCCCATTGACTGTGATCCACTGGTTCAGGATTTTCTTGAACAAATTCATTGTAAGTTGTAAATAAATTGGCATCTACGTTAGCTGAACCTGATGGATGAGCATCGATAATCGTACTAAGTTGTGTAGACAAATTCACAACAGGGTAGGATTCTTCTGTATCTGTAACAGTATTTTCTAAAATCTCGTCGATAGTTAATTTAATAACAATTGATTTCATAACAAAGTTTCGCCATTCGTTTCTTTCTGCTTCCAATTTATTTTTAGCTTTATTTTTTGCTTCATTCAGCTGTGATTTCCAATTCTTTAATTTAATAGGTGAAAGTCTATTTAAAGTAGTTTCTAAGCTTCCTTCCAATTCTATAATTACATCAGGAATGCAAAAACAGTTTATCATATCTTCTACATCGGTTGGCAATTTTGGATATCCATCGATTATGATTCCAGTCCTTTTAAATGGATTTTCATACCAGAGTTTCTTGGTTAATGTTTGCATAAGTACAGACAATATGGGTGATCCTCGTTCAAAATAATTACTAATCATCCGTCGTAATTCTTGTTCATTGGAAAGAAGATCAATAAATATATTAAAATTTTCTTCATCAATCTGCAATTCTACTACCTCATCGTCCTCCGTAAGAGTGTCAGTGAAACTATTTTCATATTGCCATCCAACTTTTTTATAATGTTTAGGTATTAAGAATGTATTAAGAAAATCGGCATAATCGATGTGCATTAAACCAAGTTCTTTCGCTAGAATTTTAGATACGGCTGTTTTCCCGCTTCCTATACTTCCGATTACACATATTCTCAACGGCGGAATATCTTTAAACGGTTTGTTAAATGACAAATACTTCGTTATATCATACTGGAATTTTTCACGACATTCATTGTTGCTGAAATAGTAAAGTTTATTGTCGTATGTTGCCGTATATTCCGGTTTGCCTTCACGTAGGACACCATAATCATAAAATGCTATTGGACAGTATAAATTTATTTCACCTAAATTTCTCGAGTCATTATATGCCAAATCATCTCTAGGAGATTCATCTACATCTGCAGGACTTTCAGGTTCCTCCTCATTAATTGTGCAAAGCTTGCAATAGCCTTTACGTATTTTAAGCAAGACCTCATCTATTAATTCAACATCACTTTTTCCTCCAAGCTCTACTTCTACAAATGATTTATCATTTTCCTCTAACTTTAATTTTAGGATATCCCAATCTTCGCGAAATTTCTCAATGATTTCAGTAAAACTTTGCGAATCGTAGCTCGGTTTGTCATACACAAATATTGAGTCAAGTGCATGTTTTATTGTCTCATTGATTATAATTTGCATGTCCATGAATGCAGACTCTGGAGGCTTTTCCTGACGTAATTTTGTTTTCAACAAAACATCATTTGCTGACAAGTATCTTTCTTGATATCTCCTGACGCATGTTTCTATGTCGAAATACCGTTTCATTAAGTCAGCGTCTACTTCTCTATTTTCAATTAAAGCTATTGTGTAATCGGGTAATAACTTTGACTCTGTTAAAAAGCCCCAATATTCTGGATCTGATGGAAAATCATCGATTATAAATTTATTGAACACTTGTTCTTTTAATTTTTCATCAGTTCTAGAATCCATCTGTATAAGGTTAATTACTTCAAACATTAGTTCTTCTGATGTTGGTTCTATTTCTTTTTGTAATTCATTGCTTTTTATATAACTGGATATTGCTTCAGTGACATCGTCATCCCCAAGAACTGGTATTTTAGGTTTGCTTGCTTCTAGCGTCAAACAAGCAGGGGCATATTTCAATAAATTCTTATCTATTAATGCGTCTTCACACTCGTGTAAATCGTCAATTGGTAAAAATGAAAGCTGGCTTCTTTGAGAATTAAATTTACTTAAAAAAACAGTATCCTCCGCTATGCTTTCATCATTTAGTTTCTTGGTAAGTAATTTTACATAACTAGATAATGTACTAGATACTGTATTGAACCACGTATTCAAATTAGATATTCTTTCCAACTCTAGATTTTGCCATTGAGCAAACCGAGCATCTTCAATACTCGCTATTATTTCTGATAATATAGTTTTAGCATAATTGTTATATTTCTTAAGTGCTTCATTTTTTAACAATGTTTTGTAACAAATAATTGGCGCATTGAATAACCAAGATAAACATTTAGCAACCATGGTCTTTCCCGAAAATCTTGTGCCCAATATTATAATACGACAAGTTGGTTCTAAATATTCTAGCTTTAAAAATGGACGAGGATTTCTACAAAATGACACCATAGCATCAAGTGAAGATAGTAGATATATGTGTTTGAAGAAAGTTACAGCAAATCTAGGATTTCCTCGTATAGACTGACGTTTTTTAAGTTGGACTGGACATCTATTATACCAAGGTGAGGCATATCTGTTAAAATTCATTATGCCACTTCGGATTACGTTTAATTCTTCTACCTTTGTCCAAAATTCTTCCACATCGTCTAAAGCTTCTTCAAGGTAAAGGGGTTCTGGAATAAGAACCGGTTTGATGGGCAGAACTTGCAATATTTCCATTACATGATTTAACATTTGATGATTAGAAGTCCGTCCATCCAACTTAATAATAAAACGTGGATCAAACTCTTTTAATTTTTCATTAAGAAACGATGTAACAAATGTCTTATGATTGCAAATTTGTTCTGTTGCATTTTTCATAAAATTTATTGGTTGTGCACAATTGTATTTAGGATTAAAAACATGGGTGTCAAACGGTTTTTTATATTTGGACAAAGCATAACAAGTTGGCCATCTTATTTCACTTTCTTCATTACATGTAAATGAACTGAACATATTAGAACTACTTATATAGTTTAAAAACTTTCGACTTCTTTTTGTAACAGCATCAGCATTAGGGCAAGTGATATATATTACAATGTCAGGTTTTAAATCAAATAACTCATACAGTTGTTGCAGCAGCACAGACTTTGTTGTGCTATAGTATACTTTTGAAGGGTATATAATATCATTGCATGATTCTAACAGAAATTTGGGAAGCTCAACTATTTGTTCTTCATTTTCTTCTTCATCTAATTCAGGTTCAGCTTGCTCTTCTTCTTCCACTTCTCCTTCACCAGGTATGTCAGAATTTTCTGAACTCATGGACAAATGCTCAGACTTTTTCTTTGTTGATTTTTTCTTCTTTAGATTACATATTAAATCAAGTAATATGTCTTCAACTATCAAAAGTGATTCTTCTCCTTGTAATGTACTGAATAAATATTTCAAATCTTTGCTTGAAGTAACTAAAGGCAATCCTGATATAACAAAACCCCTATGTTGTACTGCAGGCGATTTTAATTTGATTTTCATTATTGTCAATATTGTGTTGAATTTGCAAACCTTGTTATGTCGCATATTGAAGTCTAGGCATTTCCCTGTAGATCTTTGTTGGTCTAGTTCATCCACCAAAACATTTTTTGGGCATAGGTGAATACAATTAATTTTTTTAGACAGACGTTCTCCTAAACTGTAGGATCCAGTTCCTTGTTTCCCGAGAATCAAAAAACACTTTGGTTTTTGTTTTAGGTATGCTTCTTGTGCATCCATATCAGTCCAGCAATTATGGAATTCTACATTATTAGGAAGTGGGATGTCAGTTTTATTCAGACCCAGAACCGCTGCAGCTAAAGGTTGGCTTTTAATCTTATTTGTGTTGTTACATGAAAGCAATTTGTGATGGCCATTGTATAAAACATTTTTATTCACATTTATTTGGTTAACATTAAATATGTCAGATACCTCAATATTATTTTTAAAATCTTCAAACTTTATCATTTTCAAATACAAATATTCAAAATATTTTTCAAATGTCAAACTTTGACAACAATTTTTTCTTAATTATTATGAATTTGTCATGGAATTCATAATAATGATTAGTCTTTTTCATCCATATTTTTAAAAGAAAAAATATGGGTGAAAAATGACTTGGTGCAAACTAACTAAGATGTTGGATTTCTTGATATTACACTGTTAAGAATATTGAAATCCAATTACATACATCCATGTGTTAACTTATGTTATTTATTAAGAATGTTTTAGCTTCACTATGACATTAAATAAAAATAAAAAGTAATAATATATGAAATTGAATTGATACTTATTCTCATTAGGATCGATGGTGCAAAAAGGGAAGTTTTCAGCAGCTGCTTGACTTTTGGTGAGCACATTGAAAAATGTTGATTTTCCAACATTAGGTACTCCAACAATACCCACTTTTAAGTTAGTACCAACTCTGCCAATGAGTGGTTTCTTTTCTGGTTCCTCAACTTTTTTAGGAGGCATTCTGTAAAGTACACAGTAACATTTCTGTACAAACAGGCACATACAGGATATTAAGATAAATATAAGTCTAAATATATAAAAGGAAAAGGTGACGGCACTACACGTCGTAGTGTGTCGTCGTCGTCGGAGGTCGTCGGACCAGTGTGTAGAGCTGTTGTCTTAACGTGCGGAGGTCCCGGGTTCGATCCCCGGCAAGGTCAATTTGGGAATTTCTATTTTCTGAATTTTCCCTGGCCTGGCCTGGTGGGAGGCTTCGGCCGTGGCCGGTTAGGTAGATAGGTTACCCTAGTCCTACCTATTTCTCTCACACCATCCCTCACAGAAATAAGTAGAGATTTGCACGAATTTCGGGAAAACTAACCTCAAAATGTCGAAATTCTAAAAATTAATTTCTCAAAAACGGCTCAGCTATAGTTTACTGCCCGCTGAGTTGGACGCTCATATTTTTTTTACAGAAAGACCTTGATGTGTTAAGCCTTGCACTAAAATATTTTACTCCGAATTCTAATACTTTTCGAGAAATAATTTTTTGAAAATCGCAATTGTTCACCACTTTTCACAATTTCTTACGACATTTGCCATAGATTACAGACTCATTAACATTTAGTTGGTGTACTAAAGTTTCGTTTTACGTATTAGAATCCGTTCCAAACATAAAAAGTATTACAAAATATTAATAATTGAGTAATAATTATATTCAAACCACAAAAAATGTCTATCATTGCATTTATTAGGCATAATAGTATATATTTTCTGTACATGGACGTTTTTTATAATCATTCAAATAAAACATCGAGTTTTATGTGTACCGATTATTGGAAAAACGGAACGCGTGCGTTGGCGCCAAAGTGTCGAAATGTTACTATTGAATTCAAATTTCAAACCTATAAGTCATCGTTTTACGCACTTTTCAGTTGAGAACATTTTTATAGTTTTTTTTTGTTTGACTGCCATGGCGTCTTCGAAGCCTACGGCCTCGTCGTCGTCACCATCTTCTAGCGTTTCGTCGAGAAAAGTGCAAGTGTTAGACTCTAATGAGCCACCTTGTGCTCACCTCTTCGCTTGTTATTGCTCACCAGTGCAAGTGTTCGCACTTGTGCTTGAAAGTACTGCGTCTTGTGTAGTGCAGGTGTTGGACTCCAAAACTGAATTGGCACACCCCACCTCCACGCAGTCTTGTCTGCCCTACCCCTAGAGTGTTTTTTTAAGCGCGAAGCCAGAAGCTCGCGTGGGAGGTCATTCCGGGGCGACGAAGCGTCTTCTGGCGTAGCCCATTCCAATTAAGAAATTAACCTCTTTCCCTCCCTCTCCCACTACTTATACCCCTCCCCCCACTCCCTCCCTCCCTCAAAGCCACAACTAAAGTAGAGTTAAGCAGAATTTCGGTAAAATCCTCAAAATTTTAAAAAATTAATATCTCGGAAACCACTAAAATTCGGAACGTCTTACTTGCAGGGAGAGTATATCCCCTCCCCCCTCCCCCGCCGCGGGCAGTATACTATAGCCGAGCCTCGAAAACTATTACGATTCGACGGAAAATATTTTGGCGTAACGTTTATTACATTAATACCTTTCTGTAAAAAAAAACTAACTCTCTACTGCTCGGCACATATACTAAACCAGAGCCCTAAATCCTAAAATATATACTGTGTGTTTTATGCCCTGATTTTAAAATTAGAAGAAAAGCAAAATAATAACCTCTTTTTCATACCTTAACTTTTATCCAAAGAAATTGGAGCTCTAAGAAGTAGTTTCCTAAAATGATTCTTAATTAATTTGAACACCTTTGTTCTTTAAAATAGATGTACAACTTGTTTAAATACTTAGATCTAAACAATAAAAATACGAATACACATTACACCGCAATACACGATGCGGGCCAGAGACAAGTAACTGATGCGGGCCGTGACGTTAACTCCTGGCCCATGACAGTGGTGTCAGTTTAACAGTGACAACGACAAGTGAAAGAATCCCTGACACCGACCAGAGTTGCCACCATCTGATTTAGATTTCCCCTAACTCCTCATGAAATTCCCCTAAAATGAGAACTTTTCAAAATGTTTATCCCCAAAAAAAATTCTAGGAGTAAAACAAAAATGAAAGTGCAAACTTTTATTCAACTTTTTTTATTATACTTATCTAAAAAAACTTCTAAATCAGTACCATCAGAACCATGTATAGGTATATATGTTGGAAGTACATTACCATCAGATAAGTTTTGACCAATAATTATGGTGAAGATCTAATTATGCAGCCAAGTGACTTACCTACATAAAAACACTGACAGTGAAACCAACCAAGTCAAACAAACAAGAGTACCTAAACCATAACGTATAAATCCAAAAAAACCAGTATACCTCGCACACATAAAGCAGCTTTATTCGTATTTGACATCCTTTCTTTCCACGTACACAAATCTATGAGTGCGAAAGAGAAAAATATATTTTGTTTGGTACTAGCCATAGAGATTTTAATGTAACATCATAGTCGTAATTCCTTGATTCCTACTTCCATGGGTAACATCGCCACACTAAGTTACGTTCAGATACACGCAGTCACCGATTCGAACCGAAAGTTGAAACTTTCCCTAAAAAAAATCCCTAATAATTTCTTTTCCCCTAAAAATTCCCCTAAATTATTTTATACCCTAAAAAAGCCCCTATGTGTTTAAAAATCCCATAAATCTAGGGGAAAATACCCTAAGGTGACCCACCACCACAAGGATACCACTGACCCCTGACAGATGATTAGCCCCAACCGACCTACTAAACTAAATTTAATTTATGGATTTATATAACTCGAATACATAGTAAAAATAGAAAATACTAATTTGAATTATTAATTGACGTAATAATTCAAGCATGGTATGGTAGATTGGAATGTTTTCAAAATATTATTTAATGTAAGACATTCTATTGAAAATTTAGCTACACCATGGCTTTAATTAAGTATACCTAATATCCTAGTAAAATATTCTCATCGGCAGTATTACCTACTCACGCTACTAAAAAATAAAATAATTTTACGACAAATATTAATAATGCTTTTCAAGTAATAATATTACAAAATGATAACTTTAAAAAAAAATTGTGCTTTTTACTGCGCACATCCATAGACAATTTCAGTATCTCGAGATATTTCTAGCTTATGGTACCTTTGATTGCATCGTAAAAAGAAAATTTAAATACAGTCTATTTGAAGGGGCAGCGTAAAAAATGTAATTATAACATACTACCAGTCACGACATTTCAACTTTGCTATCAATATTTTCACTGCTGTATTTCACAAATGACTCAGTAAACGTCTTATTTCCTTAAGTAAAACATTTAAAGTTCTTAATATAGTGAAAAGTAATTCAAATCAAGCATTATGAAGCTATTAAATTAACAATTATCTAGTAAGAATCCCAAAATAAAAACAAAGACTGTTAACATTTAAAGAATAATGATTCCATAGAGATGTGACATGAAAAGTGAACCATAGACTGAATGATAGGAGCGGGTTTAGTCGATTGTAAAAATCGAAAATCGATTACCACATTCTATGATTATGAAACTACCTTGTGATGTTGAAGACTATTATAATTAAACCTTTCACTAATATCTAATCACTAACTTGATAATATTCGTTAAAGCCCGCCAACCCGCATTGGAGCAGCGTAGTGGGTCTAAGTTCTAATTCCTTCTCTCCTATGAGAGGGGAGGCCTGTGTCCAGCTGTGGGACCTTAATGAGGTGTAGCGATCAGTGATCAAGTACCTACTTATTATAAAAATGTGTGTGTCAGCTCCGACGTACGACGGGACTTTACTCTTTACGAATGATTATATAATAAATGAGGGTAAATGAACGCATTTTTTATATTACTGAAAGCATGCTTGATACATTTATTTATATAAATTAATTATATAATTTATATTCATCAAAATACATTACATAGTCATGGAAACAAAATCAAGTGTTACCATGGAAACATATACATAACGTAACGGAGAAAGTATTAATTCACTCCCCATAAATGTTCATACCCCGGGCTTATATATGAAAATCGATTTACAATCGAATAAATCTGCTCTTATCATTTAGAAAGAGTCTATCTATAGAGAGAACGTTGACGTTAATTTTTCATACTTATTTTGCCAGTCTTCTCCATAATGCTTTTCTAACAGCCGTTTCACATCATTTAATTTTGCTGGTTTTATGGCAACTCCAAGCGGAACAGTTTGCGGGTTCATATTTTGGATTCTTTTTCCTTTTTTTACAATGCTTTTGCTTGCAGATAGATCATTTTTGTATGAGATTTCGCCTCTTACTAAAACAGTGTTCTGATTTCTTGTAAGGATAACCCGTTTGCATTTACTGATTTGGAAATCCCAACTTTGTGTTGGTTTTAAAGTGTCTTTACATGACTCCTTCCAGTCCACAGGTATGTTAGAGGAAACGTTATACACAGTAGCGTGGTTTGAAAATATAGCCCTGTATTCATCTGGATGAACAATGATTTCAAGCTTTCTAATTTGCTTTTCTGTTAATGCGAAGACTCGGTCCGGCGGTAGGAACGAATGCCCAGTTACAGGATAAATTATTTCCACTGTTTTAATATTTTTGGGAGCATTTGCCAACCATTTCATAGTCATTCCCACAACCATCATATTTTTGTTTTGTCCGCCGCATCCATCTGCGACCATTCTAACGACAGTCTTTCCAGTTAAATCAATATTATTGTTTAAACAGTGAAACAAACAACTGCAAATTTCATTTGACCCTTTTAAAGATTCGTTTTCTGTCCAAGTGTAGGCATGGACATTATTTTTAGTCAGTTTCTGTGATGATGATCCTATAGCCACGGTAAAGTTATAAATATACAGTTGTCTTGCATAATAAGTTGCCTGATCGGGTATCTTCGGTAGAGGAAGATTTTTCTGGCAGTCAAAGCTTAATGTCAATAAATCGTCGCGGTCTTCTTTTAAATTATCAAAAAATGCAGCTGCTCGCAATTTGTGTATCCTTGCTTGGGTCATAATGTAAACTTTTTTTGCTGGATCCTTTTCTGTTTTCAATGTTTCGGAAAATTGTAAACATGTGGAACACACGTCTTGTCTAGGACTACCAAAGCCTATATTGAAGCTTGTATTGAATACAAGTCTGAAAAAGCCTCTAGTGACACTGAAATCAGGCTGTGCTTGGTCATTATACATCACCCACATTTTGTGTATATTTAAGTCAGGATGCAAATATCGTCTGTTTGTATTTTTTCCCCTTGAGTAATGGATCTCCAGTGGTTTAAATTTAGTAATAAAATTTTGAACAGCTTCACGTTTGGCTGCGTAAAGGTGTTTTTTCCTATTACCTCCTCGTCCTTCAGTAGCTGATTGTGGGTTTCCAAAATATCTTTTCATGACTCCTTGCACCCTACCTTTTTTCAATCGAAGAATTTTGAGGAATGTTTCCCTGCACACCTGAATTAATTTACCAGTGTTATAACTCGGTATAAAATACTTCAGCGCTAATGTTTTTGGTGCTCTAGTAGAAGTCGTGGGTCGCTTACGACTTGTAGAATTAGCATTACAGTGTTTTATTAGCATGTTATCTTGTTGCTGTTTAGTTTTATTACTATAAAACGATTTGTGGAAGTAAAAAAAAATCATTTGATTTTAGCGACTTGCACTGGAAAGCTTTACTATTGTGAGAACAATGGGGTGCAATTGGTAAACCAGGAGAACCATACCTGAAGCAAAGCGAAAAAGAAAACTGTAACCGTATGCTTATACCATTAAAACAGCCCGTGCATACCAAACAAAAACATAATATTTTCATTTTCTTGTTAATGTCAATGACAATAATTACGACAAAGGGGTAAAATAAGTATATTTATTTATAGTTGTACCTACATAAAGTATCAAAGAAGAACAAAAATAACGATTTGACAGCCCTGGCCAATAACTATAAAACCACACAAAAGAAGTTACTCCTCAAAAGTAAAAATGCAATTACTTACAATTTTTCTATCTTTTCATTTCGTTTTATATCTTTTTTCGATACTGTCTTCTTTCTAGTATTTTCTGGTGGTAAGTTCTCTATTTTACGATTCATTTTTCTAATTAAATCAATTAAAAATCGTTCCGGAGCACTAATTGTTACAACCTCTCACAATAACGACTGAATTTTAAAATGGCGTCCAAAACTTTGATTCGGTGTTGTGATTGGTCGAAGTGGATATGGCGCTGTTTGTTTTAAAGCTGTGTGAGGAGATAGCCACTTTTGAACTAAAATGAGAAATAACGGTCGTGTTTTGTACTGTTAAGACGTGGATATGGACATGTTTGAATTGACAGACAATTTTATGAACTGTTGTCTTTTTATTTAATGTCAAATCCTAAAATCGAAGGTGTATGGAGATGGCCATGTTTGAAATTTAACGACATTATGTCCAATGACAATTATAATCACGTGATCTGACGCCATATTTGTTAACATGTTTTACTTTGCCTCGTCAAATAGACTTGTATACGCGCATGGCTTCTTATAATAAAATATTTTGTATTAAATTTACTAAAAAACAAAACCAATTAATAAACAGAAAATCACAAGATACCACAGACTCTAAAATTTTACTTGGTCATATAGGTAACGCAGTAAAACTTGGAAGGCTGCGATGTCGATTTAAAT
The DNA here is from genome assembly GCA_964035005.1 of Erebia palarica. Classification (NCBI taxonomy): domain Eukaryota; kingdom Metazoa; phylum Arthropoda; class Insecta; order Lepidoptera; family Nymphalidae; genus Erebia; species Erebia palarica. Next base: position 47,953,028 of record OZ035983.1, read on the forward strand.
TTCTAGATTACCACATGATTACCATATTCAAATTAGTCGTTTTAAGTAGTTGGTGGTCGTCGTTTTGGTGGTAGTACCACCAAGATGTCGATATTCAGCGTTCATGACTAGTAATCTGTGGTTTGAGACCCATTGATACATTCCCGAAAAAGATTACGCGAAGAATATGGACTAAAACAAATACGATCCAGGATATTTTTGGATGTGATATTGCGACAATTCTTAGCCGGTAGGGCTGCGGATTCATAAATAATAAGTCAGCCCCATTGTCGAGCTTAACGCCATCTAGTCTAAAAAGCGGGAACATACTTACAACATATGCGCCATCTAGGGTGACATCTTGAAAACGTATGATATGGTCATAGATTGCGTCAACTATCGGTGGCGTCAACCAATCGTTGAATTAAAACTTTCACATTAGTATATTGTCGGAGGTACATAATAATAATATAGCCTTTATTTACTGAAAATCTACAAAATTAAATTATTTACATTCACTATTTTAACTTACATCAATCTTACATAATATATAGAGTATTACTTACAACAAAACCTATTCTACACATAATGTGCTAATTACACTGATTAATTTTCAGTACGCCCTTTGGACGAAGGCCTCCTCCAGTCGTTTCCATGTGTTTCTATTAATTCTATCTTGTGCTACTCTTTGCCAAGTTGCTCCCGTCAATTTCACGAAAATATCATCACTCCATCTTATTCTTTGTCTTCCTCTCGATCTTTTTCCATTTCTGGGATACCATTCTGTTACTCTCTTTGCCCACCTATCTTGTTTATGCCTACAAACATGTCCGGCCCATTTCCACTTTAGTTTGTTAATTTAATGTTTTTTAATTGCGACTCAAAAGGAAATAGGTAATTCATAAGGAAGGATCTGAAATAATTGGTAAAGATTTGAAATAAAACTACCATAATTGACGAATCCTCTTCATTTAATGAAAATTAAACTCGCGTTAATGTAATATTCCCTTATAGGTAATATTACAGCTACAGATAGCGCCCGAGTTGAAAGCAGAGCTTAAGAATGTGCTAGTGCCGTGACCTTATCACTGACAGTCATATCGATAAATTGAAGAATTAATATGTTATTAATATGTTATAATTACAAGCACAATTGTAACAATAATAAAGTCCAAAATTTACTTTATTTTTAAAGTAAATAAAATAAAATTATTCCGCCAAGTAGGGACGATTTTTTTTAGATAAAAGTCTTCTATACGATATATGGATTACACTACGATCAAATGATCGACTTTTGTTTATGACAACTTTTGTTTATGTTACACGCCCTTCTTTAGCTTCTTTTGTGATTACAGATAATGTTATTTTTGATACTCCGGTATATCGACTCGCTCTTCGCTCAAAAAGTTATTTTGCCTTTCTTCAGTAGTTACACAAATCCAAAACTTTTTCCGAATTTCGCGTGCTTGGCGATGAATATAAACTCGTTTTTACCATTGAAAATGGTTATCAGATGGAAATCGCCTGAGACGTATCTTTGGATCGAGATGGGATTAGTACCAAAAGTTGAGGAATTTATATAGACACGAGTGCGCGTTTGAATTTCAAAATCGGTTGGTAACTTTTTTGGAATTTGGTGGGTGTTTATTTAATAAATAGTAAATATTTCTGAAAAAAACAAAAAAAAGGGCCCTAGGGCATTAGTTTAGCTACAAAATGGCGAAAAAATTTTGAAAATTGGTTAATAATTGTGTGTAGGTGGTCCCTTTAGATTTGGAATTGTAGAAAAACGGGTATTTCCGTATATAAAAAGTGATGTAACTTCTACGACTATTGACCGATCGTCATGTTAAAAGATGCGGATGCAGGCGAGTGAAGTGCATTCGAGTTGGAATTTTGAAAATCAGTTAATACATTTTTGAAAATTTTTGAAGAGATTTTAATTTCTTTAAGAATCAACAAAAGCTGGAGTGATTATTGACCGATAGCGTATTTCGTTAATTTTTGTATTCATTTTCAATGCTCCGATTCTTGCGGGGAGTGCGAAATCTGTGAATATTTTTACTTAACCTTAAAGTAAGTAGGTATAAGTTAATGTTGACATCTCCGCGTTAATGTGATCAAAAACGGTTTTAGCAACTTTAACGGTAACATATAAATCAATCCGTAATCCGTATGCGTTCGATAGATGTCAAAGACAGCACTTTGACAACACTATCCGCGGGCGTGAGCGGCGAGGTGTGTGGACGGGAAGGGAGATGCTCCCGCCCTCCCCGTAGTAAATATGTTCCTTGCTCCCGCCCGTCACCTCACGCCCCGACTGCATTCAACTCGCACGCGTATAATTGACCGAGCGAAGCGAAGGTCTCTGAGTCTACTGGAGGTAATTTGGACTTGTCCGTCCGTCCGTCTGTCAAAGGTCAGAGTCTTATACCATCTATATGTATTATCTATGCATATACCTTCTGAATTATTGAACGTAATTACTTCAATTAAGTACCTAAACCGATGGCCTCCAGCCGAATATGGCTTTGAAAGTTATAAAAATATTTATTTCAGGGGGGCTCTCATAAAAGCAAATGCGTTACATAGGGTTGCGGTATATCATTTTAAAGATAATTAGGAATAGAGTCCAATAATATTATTATTTTTTAATTTTTCCCCTAAAATTGACGAAATGGGGGGCTTTCAAAGTGGAGATTTTCTAACGTCCAAAGTTGACCTCAGAACTCCCATTTTTCTGAAAGGCTGAGCCTGAAACATATCCTGTACTTGAGCAACAAATACTAAAATTAGATAAATATTATAAGGAAACGAAATTATTTAATTTTTAATGAGCTTCAGTATTTTTAACAGAACTTCACAATGATGATGCCAATAGATGGCGCTCTGTAAAAGTTTATTCGTTTGTCCAATAACTCTTTAGCTCTTTTGCATCTAATGTTAAAGTTATTACAATATAGAGTTGAAACTATCATATGGGTCAGTTCGAGGCGAACCACTAGTACGTCAAGATATTGACGACTATTGTCTACTCATCTATGCTTTAACTAATCTTGGTTGCTTTTTTATAGTATAGGGCTGGACTATTCTAGGACTATTAAGGATATAATATAGAAGGTGCATTATTAAGTAGTTAGTTGTTTTTTTAATACTTTACCTCACAGCACAAATAGTTTACCTAAACCTTAGATTTTTATTATAAAAAAAGAAACAAAGTACAATTATAAATATAATTTGTAAGTTTCAATCATATTTTAATAAAGATTTAAACATTCATAAATTAGATTACATTGTTATTTTTTATGTACTCAGAGCAGCCCATGGCGGAGACATAGGTGCTGGATTTTGCAGATACGACATCACTACAGCAGATATTGAAAGCATAAATGAGCTGACAATCTGTAAAGAAAAATAATTGTTCATTTAAATATTATATCGTTTTACTAGCTAATGGCCGTGACTTTGTGTGTGTGGATCGAGGGCTTTTGGTTCCCGCGGGAACTCTTTAATTTTCCGGGATAAAAAGCCTATGTGCTATTCCAGACTATAATCTATCTCTGTGCTAAATTTCAGCTAGATCTGTTCAGCCGTTGGGGCTTGATTGAGTAACAAACATCCATACATCCATCCAAACTTTTGAATTTATAATATTAGTAAGAAGTAAGATAGTAAGATAAATGTCTACAAGTTTTAATAATAAATTGTATTGTTTCTAACCCAAGCAGCAATTTAAATGTAGAGGAATGACAAGGGTGTTAGACTATTGTGGATGCAAACCTTGCTTTATAATTTTTATTATAAAGCAAGGTCTCGGAAATGTTTTTTTTTCTTGAAAATACTGACAGCTTAAGGTATAAGGTTAAGGTAGGAATAGTAATTCTTATTCAAAGGATTTCATACAATTTAGATTAGTCTGCTTTCTCAGAAGGCAAACTAATCTCATATCTCATTGTGATGAAATCTCACTATATATACTTCTAGTAAAACTACAAGTGAACTGATTTTGACAATACTTTTTCTATCCAAAAGATTAAAGTATCAGATGTCTCATGTTAATTTCATGAAGCTATTTTGATGAATAGTTTTGAGCTGGTGGGCAGAACATTTAATGGCTAACAGCAAATTGATTGCCATCAGTGTAATAGCTTAATAAAATGTTGATTTTTAATCAATACTGTGTAATGCATAGGTAAATACTGTAGTATTTAAGGCACCCTTGCAAGGCCAGGGAGGGCCATCTAGTTGATAATATTAATGTTGTGACTGTTATTTTACCTGTTTAGTGTCGTCCGATACTCTAGAATTGGCAAAGCTAATGCTGGAACAGAAGACAGCGGTCCATGCACACCATTTCAGACGCATCATCAGTCCACACATTGAAAAGACCATACCTGGAATAAAACAGTAAAGTAAAACAAAATGCTCTGTGCAAATGCATAACTAAACTTGGTCTACAGAGATTATTGTAATTAGTTGCTTTTTAAAATGTTAATGCTGGAGCATATGCCTTAATTTGATCTATTTAACTTCATACATGGTAATAAAATTATTTACAATGGTTTTATTAATATGTAGGTCATGGGTACTTTAAAATTTTATCGTTTTTACCCAAAATATTCATATAATCTGTAGTAAGATCTTCAGCAGGGGCCGATGTCGGTGGTGGAGGCTTGAAGCGACGCTCACGATCAGCTCGCCGAGGGTCCGCAGTTAGTTGCATCTAAAAAGGACGCAAAAGAAAATGAATAAAATGATGTCTGGTAAAAATTTGCTTTACTTGTAAGTAGTTAAATATATACCTTTTGTGGTTTTATTATTGGTCCGCAAATAGTTGAAACTTTATGTAAATTAGTCTAATACTCGAAATTATACATTTAAAGGAATGGTACCTATTGGAATCTTTCGTAGGTAACACAATTTATTCGTCTGATTTTAATGTTAAATTAAAAAATATTTGCAAAAACTAATTTTATGCTTATATAGTGTTAGCTTCAAAAAATACGTAAATTCTAAAATTTTCAGTTTTTTATAAAATGTTACTAGAACAACTTCTAAAATCCAACATGTTCACATCAATTTCATAATTTTATCAATTTTCAATTTGACCAGAGACAAGTTAATGAATTTGACAATTTCCATAGACTGTCTTCATCCTTTTCGTACGTCAACGGTAAAATTCACTGAGACTGCTCACAGATCTAATAAATAAATTGTAATGTATCATCAACAACTTTCCATAGAGCTAGGACACACCTTAACTTCGTGGTCCGTGGTAGTTCATCAGTATTCTGTTCTTTTTAAATTAATTGTTTTGTTCCTTTGATAAAGATTTGTTCGTGCTAGTTCGTTATTTTATAATAACTGGGTGACCGAGCTTGACTCGGCATTTTTTTTGGTAAATCGTGTTTTTTGGAAATTATAGGTAAGTATTTAAATAATAATAATAAAAAGAAGCCTAATTGAAAAATAAACATTAACAATAAAAATTAATACTACTTTTCGAAAATAACTGGGTGACCGAGCTTGACTCGGCATTTTTTTTGGTAAATCGTGTTTTTTGGAAATTATATTTAAATAATAATAATAAAAAGAAGCTTAATTGAAAGATAAACATTAACAATAAAAATTAATACTACTTTTAATATATTTCAAAAAAGAGGAAAAAATAATCGGACTGGAGGACTCAAACCGGGATTGTTATTTTTCACATTTTAGGTACTTTCATATTGTTATCAGATTACACCTAGTACCTATTTACTGCTGCTGCTGCGGAGAAACTGCTGCTAACGGGCAAAGTGGAAGGAAAGAGGCTAAGAGGACGTAGCCCTCTATGCGTTGAACCAACCAAATAAGCACCACACTCGGCACACCTGTCCACGTTGCTCTGCACCACGCCACGGACAGACCAAGATGGCGTAAAAGAGAAGGTATTCCGTGGCAAGGATCACGACCCTCAGCAGTGAGGATGACGAAGCATGGAGGAGGAGTACTTTCTTAAATCTGAAAGTAGTAACTAGTATTTTAGGTTGATATTTAAAGGCAAGTATCTACTAGGTAGGTACAATCTACTTCGGTAATACTTAACAGGTATGTAGGTAGGTAGATGCCAAAAAGAATACCTGATATTATTTTTTAATCGACTTCCAAAAAAGGAGAAGGTTCTCAATTCGGCACGTGTCTTTTTTTTTTAAATTATTTTGGTACATATCTCCGTGGTCTATGATATTGATTATTTCAGTGGTTGGAGGAAGCTCGCGAGGTGGGCCCATAAAAAATTCTGTATCCAAATCCTCAATCCTGATGCTGCAGGTTAAAGAACTCCTTGACCATAGGAAGATAAGGAATTTTGATGGTAAAGATACAGACAAAGATAGGCAAAGTTGACGCATCAGGCTCGCCCGACTTCAACATAAATAGTTTGTAGAAATTAAGATTTTTTACTTTACAGTGGCTTTGGAAGTTGGTTTTTTGGAAATAATTTTTATTCATAGTATTAATTAAGATAGTGTAATTAAAAGTAGGATAATTTCTTTTTAGGTTTCTTAAGGTTTTTAGGTTTTTAGGTTTCTTTAGGCTTTATGTCGGTTGGTCATATTTTGTTCGTAAAATGTAGTAGATATGTATATTGTACCAGTCATTTCAGATTTCACAATATGTACCTAAGCAAATGCAAGGCATAGCGTGCGAGCCGCGGGCGGTAGGCGGGCGTTGGTCGGCCAATAGTAAACGCCTGCGTTCAAGCTAAAGCCTCCAAATGTTCACTTTTTTACATCACTTAGATTAATTGAGCGGTTTTGCATAATTTCAACATTTACCTCGAATTCATACTAATATTATAAATGCGAAAGTGTGTCTGTCTGTCTGCTACGCTTTCACGGCCCATGTATTTAACCGATTTTGATGAAATTTGATACAGGGGTAGATTGTATCCCGGGGAAGAACATAGGCTACTTTTTATCCCGGATAAATAAGAATTCCCGCGGGAAACAAAAAAATTATGATTACTAAGCATCATTTTTGATGTTACGTGCCGTTTGTGTCGCGTTGGTGCCACCGGCCACGACGGAACTCATATTCCATAATTACACGAATTTTTGAAGTATCCATTTATGACGAAAAATGTTGAAATGTAATGAACATACAACGCTAATCAAAAAACAAAAGACTGAGTTTGTAAAAAGAATGTCGTGGTTTTAAAACGATATTTATTTGAATTTAGAATACAGAGCCATTACAAACTTTTTTTTATTTGAAATGACCAGTAGGTACTGAAGAAAGCCAATTTCATAGGTAAAGACCTAATAACTTGTAATAATACTTATCTTCATCACTTTCCTGATTCCCGAAGTCAAGCTTATTCTTATATTTCGTAGGTACATAGTACAAACCTACCTACCTAATTTCGTATTTAGTAGAGGTCCACTAAGAAAAACGTAGCTTTTATAAGTAGATACATCTGTATCTACTCAATGCATCAGTATACCAGATAGATACTTAGACAAATAATTGAGATATTACCTACCGGCATTAAAAAAATACATGATGGCTGTATGATACAGTGTATTGACAAGAGTGGTACAATTACCCGTAAGGTGATTGAAGCGTAGCACAGGGGCAAAGGAGGTGGGCCACAATTAACTAATATGGCGGCTTAATTACCTACTAGTTTTCCCACTTTTTGCGCACCGGTATGATTAAGTATGCTACGTAGCTCCGGCTTTCTTAATTGTATAGAAAATTACATGTTTGATTTACAATTACAGAAATAATTATTACTGTAGTAACGGAATAAGTAACATAATAAGTATTTAAACATACCTAACTACCTAATAACATGTGAAGCCAATTAATAATGTGCAAGGTAGTAACTTAGATGATCTGTAGAAACCAACGTAGTAACTAATCTATACTTAATACTAGCTGATGTCCGCGACTTCGTCCGCGTGGATTGAATTGTTTTTAATTATACGGGATGGAAAGTAGCCTATGTATTATTGGCTATTGCAGACTATAATCTATCTCTGTGCAAAGTTCATCTAGGTCCATTTAGCCGTAATGGCGTGATCGAGTAACAACCATCCATTTGAGATTTTTTGGTTCCCGCGGGAACTCTTTAATTTTCCGGGATAAAAAGTAGCCTTTGTGTTATTCCAGACTATAATCTATCTCTGTATCAAAGTTCATCCAGATCCGTTCAGCCGTTCTGGCGTGATTGAGTAACAAACATTCTTTTGAGTTTTTTTTGGTTCCCGCGGGACTTCTTAAATTTTTCGGAATAAAAAGAAGCCTACGTGTTATTTCAGACTACGATCTATCTCTGTGCCAAATTTCATCAAATCAATCCGTTCAGCCGTTCAGGTGTGATTAAGCGTCACTCGTTCGTGCATAAGTTTTTTTTCAATGCCCACACCACTTCATTATTTTCCGGGATGAAAAGTAGCCTATGCCACTGTCCAGATCCTCAAGTATACCCATGCAAAAAATTACATTAATCTGTTGCTGCGTGATTGGAGGACTAACTATCTATTACACGTCCTTGGGGATTAATTTACAAAAAAATGGGAATCAGGTATTTCTCCATTTCAAACCAAAATTCCAAAGAGCCCAAACAAGTTACGAAAAAATACCTAGTTTAATGGCTCCAACTTAAAAATTACAGACTTTCTTACAAACTTTCAACCCCTATTTTACCCTTTTAGGAGTTGAATTTTGAAGAACTGTGAGACACGTACTTCTTTATTTTTTACCGAAAGTCAAAACACTAAGCTTTGTTGATATAACTTGAGCAATATTTTGAGAAATGAAGGACTTCCATATACAAACTTTCAACCCCTATTTTTGGCGGGTTGAACTTTGAAAAATTGTGATACATGTATTTCTTCATTTTTTTACTCGCAGTTTATATACCAAGTTTCATGGCTATAACTTGAGAAATGAAGGACTCTCATTAAAAACTTTCAACCCCTATTTTACCCTTTTCGGGGTTGAATTTTGAAAAATTATGACACACGTACTTCTTTATTTTTTACCAAAAGCCAAAATACTAAGCTTCGTTGATATAACTTGAGCAATATCCTCTGAAATGAAGGCCTTACATACCAACTTTCATCCCCTATTTCACCCCTTTAAAGATCGAATTTTCAAAAATTGTGATACACGTGTTTCTTCTTTTTTAACCCGCAGTTTATATACCAAGTTTCATGGCTATAACTTGAGAAATGAAGGACTTTCATACAAACTTTCAACCCCTATTTAAACCTTTTGGGGGTTGAATTTTGAAAAACTGTGACATACGTACTTCTTCATTTTTTACCAAAAGCCGAAACATTAAGCTTCGTAGATGTAACTCGCGCAATATCTTAAGAAATGAAGGACATTCATACAAAATTTCAACCCCTATTTTAACCCTTCTGGGGTAAAATTTTGAAAAACTGTGTACTTCTTTATTTTTTACCGTTAGCCAAAATACCATGTTTCGTTTATATAACTTGTAAAATATCTTGAGAAATGAGGGCATTTCATACCAACTTTCATCCCCTATTTCACCCCTTTGGGGGTAGAATTTCAAAAACTGTAAAATACATATTTCTTTATTTTTAACTCGCAGCTCATATACCAAGTTTCATGGCTATAGCTGTCATAAAAAAAATTCAACCCCTATTTTACCACTTCAGGCGTTGAATTTTGAAAAACTGCGGTACACGTAATTCTTTAATTTTTATCGAAAGCCAAAATACCAAGTTTCGTTTCTATAACTTGAGAATATCTTGAGAAATGAAGGACTTTCATGTAAACTCTCATCCCCTATTTCAACCCTTCGGGGTTAGAATTTTTAAAAACTGTGAAACACGTATTTCTTCATTTTCAACCAGTAGATCGTATACCAAGTTTCATGGATATAACTTGAGAAATGACGGACTTTCATAAAAACTTTCACCCCTATTTCACCCCCTTAGGGGTAGAATTTTGAAAAATCCTTCGTTAGTGAGCGCCTACGTCACCAAAGGAACCTACTGACAAAATTTCAAGTTAGGTAATAACCCCGGCGGTTTAGGCTGTGCGTTGATCCCTTAACGATTTTATATATATGTCACCGTAAGATTGTAAAAACCGTTAGATTATAATCTAACTCTGATCTAACTCGCGAAATTCTAAACTGTCGAAAGATTGTAAACTGTTCAATGTTCTGAGTGTCAATTTTTGAAATATTCATTTTATTTACGTTTTCTTGTCTCTTTCTTGTAGGTTAGGTTAGGGTTCGACATAAATAATCAAGTAGTGATCAATAGTGTAATCACTTAGGTTTTATCGGGTTTAAATACCTATCAGATTACAATCTACCGGAAAATAATGCGTTAAATTCTAATCTTGCGACAGTTTAGAATTTCGCGAGTCAGATTATAATCTAACGGTTTTTACAATCTTACGGTGACATATATATTAGATTAGATTAGATTAGATTAGATTATAAAGAGGTAAAGTTTGTGAGTTTGTGACGTTGTAGGGGGTAATCTCTACCCCCTACAACGTCACAAACAGTAGATCCGACTGAACCGATTTAGAAAATTCTGATACCAATAGAAAGCCACATTATTTGTGAGTGTCATAGGCTATATAGTTATTATCCCGAAAAATGAGGGAGTTCCCGTGGGAATTTAAAAAACTTATTTCACAAGGACGAAGTCACGGGCAAGTCTGCTAGTCTACTTATTATAAATACGAAAGTTTGGATGGACGGATGCTTGTTACCCAGTCACGCCAGAACCGCTGAACGGACCTGGATGAAAGGCACAACGGTAGATAATAGTCTGGAATAACACTACTACTTTTACTCCCGCTACTTTTTATCTCGGAAAATTAAAGAGTTCCTAAAAACCTCAATCCACGCGGACGAAGTCGCGGGCATCAGCTAGTATTTTAAATCCACTAAAAGTTAAGCTTGACTTCGAGCTCATCTAGTGGTATCTTTAGTGATGAAGCAGTCTAAGATTGTCATGGATATTTACCTATTATATATTATACTAGTTGTTGCCCGCGACTCCGTCCGCGTGGATTGAGGTGTTTAAGGTGTATGAAAAACACATAGTAGCCGATTCTCAGACCTACTGAATATGCATATAAAATTTCATAAAAATCAGTCAAGCCGTTTCGGAGGAGTAGGGTAACTAACAGTGTGACACGAGAATTTTATATTTAAGAAATATTATTATATATTCTTACCTACCTATTTTACCCCTAGTCGGTTTCTGCTTTCTACCCATACATTTAGGACTGGCCTAAATCTTCTACCACGGTATCGTACCGGAACGCTAATTCGCTTGGCTGCACGTCTTTGCCGATATAGTTAGGGTGGTAACCACGTAGCCACGGTCGAAGCCTCCTGCCCGGGACCAGACATAATTACTGATTATATAAAAAAAATATTTAAAACCTAAATTCATGCGCGTGATCTGCAGCGCAGCGTAGGATGAGCATCAGCCGCAAAAATTCTTATGTCGTCGCACCCATATTGATCGGCCAAAACATCGGTGGTGAGATGGAGTTTTGAAGCAAGGTGGAAAGCGCATATAAGAACGAGCACAAACGACAAATGGAGATATCTTCTGAACCAGGTCCGGGTCCACAAAGGGCTGTGGGATGATCATGAATTCATGCGCCCATCAGAGTTCCCTATTAGGTAAAGGTACCTAATTATCTATTTATAATTATTGTAATCTGTTGAAGAGTTCCGTGATCCGTTCGCCATCTCCAACAGCACCTAACTATTTTTCAGATTTTTGTCGTTCATGGCACAATCTTTTCCATGAAAAGTCTCATAATGAAGACGGGCTTGACTTGATGTGAGAGGTGAACATCGAAAAAAAAATTCTAAGAGTATTGTTTTTTGGGATAGAAAATGTCCTAAATATACCTTACCTTTATCCATCGTACATATATAAATTAATATGCCAAATTAAATTTAAAATCGTTCAGTTTCAGAGTTCACTAATAAACAGACAGACAATAATTATTAAAAAGGTTTTTTTTATCCCTTGTGTGTGTTCAAATAAAAATATCAAAATATAGAGAAATCATCCATCAACTGTTATCGTTTTATTCTGCTACGAGTAAGTATTAGCAATCTGCCTATTAGGCTAAAAGGGAATAGAAGTTCCCAGTAAGTAGTCCAACTGATCCTAAGTAGGTAGTTCAAGTGCAGATACCTAGGTCCTAAGTAGGTACTTCTTATAGTAGGATCGCATTGACTTACCAATACCTGGCAATAGGTGGCCACCTGAACTCCAATTTGTATTCAGCTATTAGAATTTGTATTTCTAATTCGCAAATCTGACTCCGTGATGATTGTTGCAAAATTAAGTCAAATTACGTTGAGCGCCTAATTTTATTAGCGATTCGAGCTAATGTAGGTCATTACCATCAGGTTTGTACGGAATAAATGCATGGGTGTTATTTAGATAAGATATTTATTATTTAAATCGAGCGGGGTACGAGCTTTAAGTATAGACGATTGGTTGGTAATTCGGTAATCAATGGTTGCAAGTTCATGGCATGGCAAGGTCAGAGCTGGGAAGCAACGAGATAATTCTGTTTAAGTGTTGATGGCGTCTTCGGTCTCTTAGAAACTGTCATTATGTAATTTAAAAGTATATAATAATATGATTAACTGGCCAACTAAGCGAGTTTTCCTGTCGGCCAGCGATTTTTTTATTCGTTCTGTTGGTATGTTATAATTATTAATTATTGTGATCTTTAAAGAGAGCTGAGATGACAGAGGCCTAGAGCCTCCCGTTACGCGCTATGGTGGTTTCATCACATAACTAGATTTTCCAAGAGGATGAATAAAGGAACAGGGTATATATGCCTACTTAATTAGGGAACACATAGCTAAGTACCTAGAACCAAGGTAATACTCATTCCTCACTAAAACAACGCGCTATCGCTCCGTGATCCACTCTTCTCCTAGGAGTTGTACCTATTTACCGTCCTATTATCTACCTGTGAGGGTATTTGTGAACAACGCAGAAACAACGCTGTTCCTGCCATCCTACTAGTTTCACGTGACGCTGTCGTCTCGCGTACTATTTATACAAGTCCTTACTCAGTTGAAAATGCGAGTAACCGTTGTGAAACACGAGCCCTAAAAAATGTGTGTCACGCGCTGACTTGTCGCGTTGAAATCTTGCGGGGCGGAGTTCTTATGACAACAATGCGATACCCGGAGAGCCTAAGGTCTCCTAATTCCATGGTGAGGGTCTGACTTCCGTTGCCTGCTGGTCTCCAAATTGCTGAAGAAAGGGTACCGCGCGCCGGCATTGTGAACCGATTCCGTCGCATAAAACATTGTTAACAACGTGTAGCCGATCGGCCCTTTGTCCCTTCGCGCACTCCTTAATTATGTGGAACGGTGAAAGGGTCATATTTTCTATTAAATTTGTACAATAAAACATACATGGTGGTTTTATTTTTATGGACCATGACTTTAAACGTCTTGGTTTGATTTTTATGGAGGCATCTTTAAGAACAGCGCTCTTGACAAGTTATGGTGTCCTGCCACCTTTGTAAGAAATCTCAAAAGTCAGTCAGTTTCTTCAGTTATCTACCTATTAGTTACGCTACAATTGCACTGACAGACCTACCTAACAGAAATATATTCATGCCTCTATACTTCTATCATGTAAAAAGTATTCTTTTTATATGATAGAAACGTAAGATCACCGGTTATGGACAGTGAACCAGTAACATCGATATATATGTAGGTACTAGATGGGCCCTTTCATACAATTATTGAATTAACCAAATACCTGGATTTTATTTCAACTGATAACACTTTATATATGTTGGCAACACCTTCCGCATGTTTTTAGTTTATTATGACGCTAGTCGGCCATTTTGCTTAGCCGTAGTAGTCTGTTGATTATGTACTGCTGCGGAGAGAAGAACATATCTGTATTTCTTATAAGAATCGTTAAGCGGGTGAGTCCAGTAATTGTACATTACTACACTCATTATGTTAATTGCATTAAAACGCGATTTATTTCCAGTTTTAATGATAATTTTGTGATGGTATTATAACCTAACTATAAATGATGCTATAAAAACCTATTTATTATAAGAGCTGTTCATAATTGGTTTCGCCATTATCCGTTGACCCAATGATGGGCAACTTTAGCCTGGCCTGTGCATGATTGGTTGTTCATGACTGGCATCGTTAAAATTCAGTTCAGGTTGTTTAGTTTTTAATCATCAAAATTAATTCTTTCCACAGAAATGGCACCAAAAAGAAATTATACCAAAGAGCAGATGACCAAAGCCATAGAAGAAGTAAACCGAGGTGAAAAAGTCGCAGTTGCTGCCTTAAAATATGGTGTACCCAGGATAACACTGCGTAATAAAATTACTGGGAAAAGTCCCAGAGACTGTAATTTCGGTCCTGTTACAGTTTTGTCACAAGAAGAGGAAAAAGTACTAGTACAGTGGGTGCTACATATGGCAGAAAGACATTTCCCAGTATCTAAAGATAATTTACTAGATAGTGTGCAAAAAATTATTATTGAGAAAAACATGGATAAGTGTCCGTTTAAAAATAAGAGACCAGGGAAAAAATGGTATACTTCATTTTTAAGACGCCATCCCGAGCTCAAAGAACGCACGGCGCAAAATTTGAGCAGGGCCAGGGAAAACGTAACGGAAGACGAGCTCAAGCAATGGTTTGATATAAATCAAAAATATTTTGAAAGTCAGGGACTAGTTGAAGTGTTAACTGACCCTAATCGTGTCTTCAACACGGACGAAAGTGCTTTCTTCTTACAGCCAAAAGCCGGTCGAGTTCTAGTCCGTAAAGGTGACAAGAATGTGTACAATGCAGGTGGTGACGAAAAAGAAAACTTAACAGTTTTGATCACAGGCAACGCAGCAGGAATTTTGGCACCACCGATGGTCATTTATCCCTATGAAAGGATACCACAACACATATTTCTAATAGTGTGAACAAAGACTGGGGTATTGGAAAATCTGAATCGGGCTGGATGTGCGCTAAAACATTTTATGAGTATGTAGCCAATGTCTTTAACCCCTGGCTTCAGAAAATGAATATTCCCAAACCAATCATCTTTTTCCTAGATGGTCACCGACCACATTTGACTCTTCACTTAGCAGAACTTTGCAAAAGCATTGCCATTGAAATTATTGCTCTTCATCCAAACTCCACCCACTTACTACAACCTATTGACGTAGCGGTATTCAGGCCCCTAAAAGTGTTTTGGAAAAAGGAGGTTAGCAAGTGGAAGACAGAAAATCCTGGTAGTAAATTTAAGAAAGAGCATTTCGCTCCGGCTTTAGAAGCTGCTTTAGAAAATGTCAATAAAGAAACAATAAAGAATGGGTTTCGTAAAAGCGGGATTCATCCATTTAGTGTAGAATATGTCGATATGACAAAAATCAGCTCATCTAACCGTACTTTCGTTAATACCGATACGGAGCCCGACAATCACGCAAAAGAAAAATTAAATTTGCTAAATGCATTAGAATCTGAAACACAAAATGTCTTCTCTAAGGAAAAAATTACCTTGTTCAGCCATCTATTTTATTCGAGCAGAACAGAGTTTGAATCTGCTCTGCCAATTGAAGATCAATCATTATACGTCGTTTGGGCAAAAATTAAAGATGAACTGGATTTACAAAATGATAGCTCTCAAATTCCAGAAAAATCACCTTGTACACCGATAACTGAATTAAAAGAATATGTGACAGATATTTGCCAAAATCAAGAGGCCCAGGAAAAAATAGTAACGAGAAGAGCTTGTTAAGGAGGTTGTTGAGTTAAGAGAGCAGAATCAGAATAATATTGGCACGCAAGCAGGTAATAGGGAACATTTGTTTGAACATATTCTAAATGACACAGTTAATGAAAGTAATAAAAATGATATTACCATTAGAGAATACACTGAAAATAATATCAGAGAAATAGACGATATTCAGAAAAATAAAGGAAAAGAAAACAGTCTAAAAGATAATGAAATTAATGAAGAAAATTTGAGTAGAGAAATAAAAGAATGTTTGAAGGATGAGTCAAATGTGAGAGGAGGTATTAATTACTATATTCCTTCGCCATTTAAACGAGCACTATTTTGGCCTGAACCTGAAGTAAAGAAACGTAGAACAAAGGAACGTTTGCCTTCTGCAATAACGAGTGAGCTTTGGATAAACTATAGCAAAAAAAAAGAAGAGGATAAAGAAAAACGAATGAAAGAAAGGAAGGAAAACAAATTGTTAAAAGAAAAGATTGCTCTAGAAAAGAAAGAAAATAAAATAAAAAAAACTCAAAAGATGAAGAAAGTTACTAAAAAGTCGCTTTTTTGCGTCGAACACCTCATCAGATAGCGATACCGATATGGAGGTCGAGTACCTAGAGAGTGAATACGATGTAGAAGATGAGTACTCTGAAACTGATTATTTTTCAATAGAGATCAAAGAAAAAGGAAAGCAGAAAGAATCAACTCAAGATAAAATAGTAAAGCTTTCGTCTAAAAGAAATGATGAACCAGGCTCCATATCAGAAGAAAATAATTCCATAGCAAAAAGAGTACATAAAAGGGGAGAGTATGTAATAATAAAATACGAGGGTGAATACTTTGCCGGCGTAATAGAAAACGTAGACAAAGGTTTTATCTAAGAATAATACGTTTAGGTGGCCTGAAACTGCCGATAAAATTTGGTATACTGAAAAGGATATAATTGAAATCATCAGCATACCATCTCCAATAAACAAACGGGGTTTCTTTAAAGTTGAAGAGATGACAAAATATTTGCCTTATATTTCTTACGTGTAACTTTCGTTGTTTTATTTTTTTTGCTAGTTGTTTGTACGTTTCGTTCGTTTTTAAGTGTTTGATTGATGCATGGAATGTCGCATGCCGAGAATAAATAATTTTTTATAGGATTTTATTATCTAATAAAGCCAAAGGATTTAACATTTTTTATTTTGTTCACAATAAAAAGTGTCCATAAATGGATGTCCATAACAGGTAATGTCCATAAATGACTGTCCGCGACTGGGTTTGGGCTGTTCATTACTGGATAATTCAGGTGATCCCTTTTTTTAATAAATAGTTTGCAATTTTTTTATTCCATCGACTATAGAACCATGCAGGTCGATTAACAATACTATGTATAACAATATGAAACATGCCTAAGTTCAAATTTAAATCTATTTGAGTAACTACAAAATCAAATTGAATTATTCGTCCTTATACTGTCCATGACTGGTGCTTTTACGTAAGTTACTTTTACTGAAATGCAATGCTTATAATCAACATCAAAGGATTGATTGTTCGTAAATTGCATTTAAGATTATCGGTACAAAGTGAAAGCATCCTGTAAGTATTATGTAGTGGCAGGGCGAATGCAACGCCATTGTTCCCTTATGAACAGATTACTATAATCATTGCTCACGTAATGTGGTAAATGATAAGGTGTGCTCTAGCGTTCAAAACATATGCTTTTGTAACTCATTCGTTCCAGCAGGTCAACCTTATGCTAGCCTCGTTTACTTAGCAGTTCTTCGATTGGGATTTTCCAAGTTGTCTTCAAGCATCTATAGGTAGTTAAACTACCTTTATTTATATACTTATAGCAAGTAACAGCATGGGACCAGCATGGCGTTCTATTTTTTATTTAGAACAAACCAAATTGTTGTTATCTATACTAATATATAGATAATGTATAAATGTGAAAGTTTGGATGGATGGATGGATAGATTCATTCAATCACACCAGAACGGCTGAACGCTGGATGAAATTTGCCACAAATATTTATTTATTAGATTATCCCGGAAAATTAAAGAGCAGAAAGCAACAAAGCATCAATCCACGCAGATGAAGTCGCGGGTATTAAATTATATTGAGGGTAGAGCTTGAATTTAACAAGTAGCTATCTAATAATTACTATGCAGAAATTATACTTAATACTATGTACTTAGTTGTGTATACCTTTATAAGTTTTTAAACAAAAATGTAGGTAGGAAACTGATTTTATATAGTCCCTTCCTATTTAAAAGCACAACTTTTTAGGTAAAAGAATAAAACTCTATACTAGAAATTTAGCATTATGATATTATTTTCAAGAGTAAATAATTAACCTATTTCAAAGCAAAAGTAGTAACGGAAAAGAAATTAAACGAAATACAAAATTTAACACTTTTTATGTTATTGAAAGATTCAAAGCATCAGTTCAAAATGAATACAAAATATTTACACAATTTAGATTATATTTTCACACAGGAATTAGTACACATATACCAATAAATACAACAATTAAATATAAAGAGTTACAGCAAGAATACTTATCTTTACTCTAGGTGGCTCGTAGACAAAAACTCTCCTATCCCATAAGAACAGTGGGTTTTATAGGTTAAGATTCCCCCCCATATACCCACACCTCTTTCCTATTCCAAGTTTGACAACGTAACAGCATTTTGTTTATAACAAACTGTATAACGGAATTAACAACGAATATTTATTTCCAATCACTAATTAATATACTTAACTCTTAATTATTAAAAGCATTTTCAAGTTAATACACCATTTAGTTTAAGCTAGAAGTAGAAAAATACACCAAAGTCCAATCTAAGAATCAAAAGGAAGTATCAATGGATATACATAAATTCTTAATTACAGTAAATCATTACTCAAAATACAGTTATGACTAATCATTTATCACAATAATAATTATCAAATATTTCTCTACATTTAAAACAGAATTATAATTTAATTAAGTAACTATTTTACAATTATCTCTTAAAACGCTATGATAGTCAATTGACCTATTTCTAAATTACATTATTTATTTGAAGCTTATCTATCAACACTGTGTTGCTAAATTATTAATTATTTATTTTAATAATGTCTACACTCTTTTTCTGAATAAACATAAATATTTAGTTTCACAAATTTAACCTATGGATATTACCAACACATCAAGTGAGAATACAAGTGTTGCCACACTTTAATAACAAATAATGTTTACCTTATACAAAATTCAGTGTTTACCCACTGTAATATTTAATTATTCCTCATGAATCACAAAATAGAGTTCTTTTATTTTCCAATAATCTATCACGGGCATCAGCTAGTTTAATATTTACATACCTAAGTTATTTTGACACTATGGCAAGTGACTGGCAATGAGGTTTAGATGTTTGTTTATTATTTATTGTAATTTTAGAGAAGGCAGACACTACCTTTATAATTAAGGTAGTAGGTGCCTTTAAAGGTATAGGTACAACGTACCCATTCTGTGGTACATAGACGTATGTTTATCTAGAAACTAGGTTGTAACGGAGGCGTTCTTAACGGAAGCAGAGGCGGATGCGGAGGTTAACGGAAGCGGAGGCGGATGTGGATTTCTCCGATCACATCGTCCATTTTCTGTGCTCTAGGACGCGATTAATCCCACATTTAATTTATTTTGAGGATTCTTCTAAGGACATAATTGTCTTTTTGCTTGTTGTAATGGTGTAACTGACGTCCCCTGCTTCGATTTGTACCTCTCGCATTGTAAGTCAACGTAAATAAACCCCCATTACAACTCCGTAAAAAAACGGCGGAGGCGGATGCGGAAGCGGAGGTACGATTTCTTGCGAAAGTTCCGCACTTACGGAGGCGGAGGCGAGGTTCACTTACAACCCTACTAGAAACCCATGAGCAGTCACAACTATAGATATAGCTAGGTAGGTATGACCGCAGTGCCGTTTAATTATTGCCACGGTCGGCCTGCCATGGACCAGTGGTTAGTTTGCTGTTACCCCGTCACGCAAATTGCTCGCGATTAAAAACAATTTTCATTTCTGATGTCATTCCCGTGTGTTGCGGCTATTATCAGAGGACATGATGCGGGTAATTCCACTGTTATTCGTTAGGAAAAGGAGTTTTCTTGTACCTATTAAGTAACTCCAAATTATTTACCTGTTTCCAAGGGCTTTATTTACCTACTTCCAAGGTCGCGGTTTATGTGGGTATAATCTATCTACAATAACAATTACTTACGTTTTATTCGATACCTAGGTACTTACATCCAACTCCAAAACGTAACAATAAATGGAGGCGTAGCAAGTAGGTCTCAATTTGCAAATTGGGTATTGTGACCACGGATTGTAACGAGTCAGCCAATCCATACGGTCTACCTATTACCTACTACTTACATATTAGTCAGTGCGAAAGTGTGTCTGTTTGACTGCTACGTTTTCAAGGTTGACGTGTTCGACCAATTTTAATGAAATTAGGTAGGTACAGAGCCAGAAGGCATCCCGGGAAGGACATACTAGACTTTAACCTCAGGAAAATCATAGAGTCCAGTTAACCCAACCCACATAGGATTTTCAATCAACCGATTATTTGATAAAACCACACTTATAACTGTCCATGCGGGCAATAAGTGTGGTTTTATCAAATAATCGTTATACTTCTCCATCTTTGCGAAGCAAAATACTTAAACAACTACATAGTTGCATACATGCCTTACGTTATGTGCAACATAATTAAAAAATCTCCTAAGTTCATGTTTCGCTGTCTCTGCGATACCCTTTATTGCGTAACAATGCAGTCCCATTACACAGCATTTACATGTAAGTAACTGCACCTAAAGAGTACGTACATTAGATCAATCGGCGAGGTTCGGCTCATTATGCAGCCTCCATGAAGTGAGACCGCGGCCTGTCATTACGGCGAATGGAGGTAAATTGCGCACATCTAACGCACCGGTAATGCCACCGCCGGTAAAAGCATCGCTCGATCGCTTTGGTATTAGCGTATATGCTAATCGGTATTCAGCAACCTCACGCAGACTATTACAAAGTATGCTTAGCTCTACATTGTGCCTACAACAAACTCTACCGAAAGCTGGGTTACGTGCTTCAAGTTTTAACTTTCAACGTGGAAAATGATCTCTAGACTCATGACTAGTACTAGGCTAAAGAAATGAGTTTTGTGTTAAATTTATTTTTATTTATTTAAATATAAAATACATTTTAAAAATACATTAATATAATGTTGATCGCGGTGTTTCAAAAACCCTATCGGGTTTATCCGTACACCGGCATTCGTCGCAGCGCTCTGAATTTCTAATGTTATGTGCACAGTTGTAGATATTATATAAATAGTATACGTTTACATTAAAAAGAGAAAATAAACAATGACTAGTGAGGGTAGATAAATAATACAGGTAAAGTATAAGTAACTGTACAATAACTCCTATCTCAATCATTTTACGATAAAAATAGTCATGCAAATTAAATTAGAGAAAATTACCTATAATATAACTATGTAGTAATCTTTTTTGTAGAATCAATAGTTTTAGCGTACGTGCGCCGCAAAGTAGAACCAACACGCGTTTTGGCGAAATATCTAATTTCCACACCACCATGAGGTGGAGTAAGTGGCGCGTTTTTTTATAGTTATCATAGTCATAGTTAGATGTAGTAAATTTTCTCTAGTTTAATTAATTACATAACTATTTTCATCGTAAAATGAGTTGGAAAGGAGTTAAGTATTATCAAAAACCTGTTTTGGGCGCTATTTTTCCAATATGGCGGCACGAGCGGCGAAGATACGACGTGGCAAAGTGAAAATTCGGAAATAGCACGTCAAAATCTATAGATACAATCACCAATTTTCCAAACTTTCCCAGTAACCCCCTTTTTGAGCACCAAATGACTGGACTACTATGACAAAAAGTTGAGTTAGGTAGGTAGGTATTCACAACTTTCCGCAGTGTGAGTTTTGAACGTTGGTTTTGTCTTTTGAAGAAAACGTTTTTGCAGCTATCGTGTTGGTAGATGGGGACAGGGTGGAAAAGTGGAAAAAGCGAACGGGGCATGGAGGGAACGTAACTACCTACATTAATTGTTATTGAAGATATCAAATTTAAGTATAAGAAAAAATTCTTAAAGGGAAATATTTTTAAAAATAATAACTAGCTGATGCCCGCGACTGAGTCCACGTGGAATAAGTTTTTTAATTCTCACAGGAACTCCGTAATTTTCCGGGATGAAAAGTAGCCTATGTTACTCTCCAGGTCCTCAACTATGCCCCCGCAAGAAATCACGTCGATCCGTGGCTCTGTTGCGGCGCGATTGAAGGACAAACCAACAAACAAACACATTCGCATTTATAATATTAGTAATAAAATATCTACTTTTCTTCCATGTCCCGTTCGCTTCGATATGTGCCCTATTTAAAAAAAAAAGTCCTTACAGATACAGATTGAAATTAAATGAAATACCTAAACGAAACACCAACGATACGTTATGCCTACTTACTTGTAAAATGCCGTTAAGTTATGAATGAATAAGTTACCTATTCTATAGTTTCTAAGACATTATTAAGTATAGTACCTACCTAGGCAATTTTATCAACATGAACCTATGTATTTCCGCGTAAAGATGGGCTAATGTCTTTTTCACATTATAGCTCGCAAAGTCAAAGTAAGGTCGTATCCGGCAGAATGATTATTTTGATTACGCAAAATTTGCATATGGGCGGCGAACCATCCGCCCCGGGGCCCACACTGATGCCGCCCGCCGTCGTTACGACCCCTGTACTTTTCTGTAATGTTTTCGCCATTTTCAACAAAATTCCACACAAATCATATAATTTCAGACATTATCATCGTTATTATGAGATACCTGTGTTCCTTGTACCGCTATAATAGGCCGGCCGATACTCAAATTCTTGATAACTATACGACTTACGAGTAATCAACATAGAATCCGCTTCGGTCGGTTTAATAGCCCAGTCTGCAATTATTGGTAATGCCAGGTCTTTAAACGTTTTAAGAAGCTGACTGGTGGGTTCTTGAAAGTCGTAAAGATTTTCTTCTTTTTTTATTCTAGGTGTAGATACAGCCCAGTGTAAGTATTTTATGCGTTTCCTTGAAGTACTTACCTATACATAGATACAGTAGTTAGTAGTTACCATTATTCATTATTGATATCATTGAAGAGTTGGTATCAGGATCATAGAATGCATCTGACCTTATTAGTTATTCCACATATCAGGCCCAGGATTTCAGCTTCCATCTACTTACAAGCCTTCTTCATCCGAAATGCGGTAGGCTTTTCTCAGCAAGTTCAGAAGGTTTAAGCTACATCTAGAATTAGTTCCACCCAGGCCTCAATTTTATATTTCATTTCTAAATCTGTCTCATTCTGAATGGAGACTATGTTCAATAGTGGGCATTAATTGGGTGGAATGATGATGACCACTACGTATATGTTATTGTCTACCAATTAATGAACATCATCAACATTTATGTAGGTATCTAAGTATTCTCATCACAGAAATAGGAATCTGCTAATTGTCATCATCATCAATCAATGACATATACAGACATACATATATATACGTAATGATGACTACAATCTGTAGCCTGAAGCTGTCATAGCTCTATAAATATAACCTTTCATAGCATTCCCTGCAGGAAGGGTTATCTCTAGATTTAGAACTGTTCATTTAGTTTAGTCTACGATTCACTTATGATTTGTCAAGACTCTTTCACCGCTTCGGAAAACAGATTCTTGGTGAAAAGGCACGTGTGTTGTGTAAGTCAAGGCACATGGGGGCTACTGTGCGGCGCACGCGCATTGGCGCCATGCCCTCCAATCGCCAGCCGCCGGCACGCCCACGTCTCTATAAACTTTATGCGTGCCCGCGCATTTTATACGATTTGCCTTTTTTATTCGACCTCAACAGCTATCAAGTAGCAACTCTCCTGTGTGTTTGTCCATGAAATTATAAATGTCCGTTCGTAAAATCCAATGTAAACTATGAGTTCTCGTTCTTGTAGAAAACAAGTACTTATATAACCCTCAGCTTGTGACATCGCCAGCCTATTCGATGTCGCCAGAAGTCGTCCAAAAGTGACGGTAATCAGAATCGTTAGGAACATTGCCGTCGCCAACAGCAGAACCCCAGGGCACAGCCATTGTTTTAGAAGTCATGGTGGCGCTATGGGTCTTATACTTAAGTGAACGCGGTTTCGATCCCGGCAGAGGCAATTGGGGAATTTATAAATTTTAAGGCCCCTTATACAGATATCATACTTTTTCAAGTACCATTTATAGATAAATGGAATAACAGCTGTTGGGATATTATGGTATTAAATTAAAGGTAATGTATTCATCTCTAGTTAGATCCCATAAAAAATGCATACTCCCATACAAATTTTCGGAATAAATACGTTTCTACGAACGCAAGAACTGCTGAAAATGACGAAAAATGGGGTCTGGATAGGAACCCATAAAGCTAGATCAGCTACATATTTTAACTTGAAAATAACAAAAGAGTGGGGCTTATATAGTCCTCTACCCAAATGCTGGAACATTATGCATACAAATAAATACTTTGTCATTTATGTGTCAACACAAAAAATTCTTCATACATTTTCTATGGAAAGAAGCCGGCCGCTTGGCGTTTGGCGCTCAGTACGCGCTGAGATGCGCTCGTGAACGGGTGGGTGTATCGCTTTTTTGCATGAAATTTATTACGACAAAATTAACACCGTGTTGTATACTGCGCTTGATAAAACTTGATATTGTTTACGACACAAAGAAGAAAGTTCTCAATTACCCTTTTTTTTACCCGATTACAGCAAAGCCAAAAGGAAAGGGTACGAGATTAGGAGTCTATGTATGCCTATGCGTGTGTGTGTGTGAGTGTGTATGTATGTTGGATGTATGTAAGAATGTATTAATTGAAGTCTATGACACTCCAGAGCCCTTAACTACACTCAATTATTATTATAGCCAACTATACCTATGCAAAAAATTAGGTCAATACGTTAGTCTGTTACGGCGTGATTGAAGAACAATCCTACTAACAAACTTTTTCCCAATAATTTTAGTACGGTAAGCGCCATTTTGAAATTCTTTTTTATCGTCCTGATTTCGTTCAAAATCGATATCTGGTGTTCCCTGGGATCACTGAACAGAAAACTTTACCCAAAATTAAAAAAAAAGTCAGCGCCATTTTGAAATTCTTTGTTATCGTACCGATTTCGTTCAAAATCGATATCTGGGGTTCCCTGGGATCACAAAATAGGAAACTTACCAGAATTAAAAAAAAGTCAGCGCCATTTTGAAATTCTCTGTTATTGTACCGATTTCGTTCAAAATCGATATCTGAGGATCCCTTAGACCACAAAACAGGAAACTGTTACCAAAATTTTAAAAAATCAGCGCCATTTTGAAATTCTTTGTTATTGTACCGATTTCGTTCAAAATCGATATCTGACGATCCCTGGGATCACAAAACAGGAAACTGGTACCAAAATTTAAAAAAAGTCAGCGCCATTTTGAAATTCTTTGTTATCGTACCGATTTCGTTCAAAATCGATATCTGGGGTTCCCTGGGATCACAAAATAGGAAACTTTTACCAGAATTTTAAAAAAGTCAGTGCCATTTTGAAATTCTCTGTTACTGTACCGATTTCGTTCAAAATCGATATCTGGGGTCCCCTAGGATCACAAAATATGAAAATTTTACCAGAATTAAAAAAAAGTCAGCGCCATTTTGAAATTCTCTGTTATTGTACCGATTTCGTTCAAAATCGATATCTGAGGATCCCTAAGACCACAAAACAGAAAACTGTTACCAAAATTTTAAAAAATCAGCGCCATTTTGAAATTCTTTGTTATTGTACCGATTTCGTTCAAAAGCGATATCTGACGATCCCTGGGATCACAAAGCAGGAAACTGGTACCAAAATTTAAAAAAAGTCAGCGCCATTTTGAAATTCTTTGTTATCGTACCGATTTCGTTCAAAATCGATATCTGACGATCCCTGGGATCACAAAGCAGGAAACTGGTACCAAAATTTAAAAAAAGTCAGCGCCATTTTGAAATTCTTTGTTATCGTACCGATTTCGTTCAAAATCGATATCTGGGGTTCTCTGGGATCACAAAACAGGAAACTTTTACCAGAATTTTAAAAAAGTGAGCGCCATTTTGAAATTCTCTGTTATTGTACCGATTTCGTTCAAAATCGATATCTGGGGTTCCCTAGGATCACAAATTATGAAACTTTTACCAGAATGAAAAAAAAGTCAGCGCCATTTTGAAATTCTCTGTTATTGTACCGATTTCGTTCAAAATCGATATCTGAGGATCCCTTAGACCACAAAACAGGAAACTGTTACCAAAATTTTTAAAACTCAGCGCCATTTTGAAATTCTTTGTTATTGTACCGATTTCGTTCAAAAGCGATATCTGACGGTCCCTGGGATCACAAAGCAGGAAACTGGTACCAAAATTTAAAAAAAGTCAGCGCCATTTTGAAATTCTTTGTTATCGTACCGATTTCGTTTAAAATCGATATCTGGGGTTCTCTGGGATCACAAAACAGGAAACTTTTACCAGAATTTTAAAAAAGTGAGCGCCATTTTGAAATTCTCTGTTATTGTACCGATTTCGTTCAAAATCGATATCTGGGGTTCCCTAGGATCACAAATTATGAAACTTTTACCAGAATTTAAAAAAAGTCAGCGCCATTTTGAAATTCTTTGTTATCGTACCGATTTCGTTCAAAATCGATATCTGGGGTTCTTGGGATCACAAAACAGGAAACTTTTACCAGAATTTTAAAAAAGTGAGCGCCATTTTCAAATTCTCTGTTATTGTACCGATTTCGTTCAAAATCGATATCTGGGGTTCCCTAGGATCACAAATTATGAAACTTTTACCAGAATTAAAAAAAAGTCAGCGCCATTTTGAAATTCTCTGTTATTGTACCGATTTCGTTCAAAATCGATATCTGAGGATCCCTTAGACCACAAAACAGGAAACTGTTACCAAAATTTTAAAAACTCAGCGCCATTTTGAAATTCTTTGTTATTGTACCGATTTCGTTCAAAAGCGATATCTGACGGTCCCTGGGATCACAAAGTAGGAAACTGGTACCAAAATTTAAAAAAAGTCAGCGCCATTTTGAAATTCTCTGTTATTGTACCGATTTCGTTCAAAACCGATATCTGAGGATCCCTTAGACCACAAAACAGGAAACTGTTACCAAAATTTTAAAAACTCAGCGCCATTTTGAAATTCTTTGTTATTGTACCGATTTCGTTCAAAAGCGATATCTGACGGTCCCTGGGATCACAAAACACAAATTCAAACTTTTTTTTAATTCTGGTAAAAGTTTCATAATTTGTGATCCTAGGGAACCCCAGATATTGATTTTGAACGAAATCGGTACAATAACAGAGAATTTCAAAATGGCGCTCACTTTTTTAAAATTCTGGTAAAAGTTTCCTGTTTTGTGATCCCAGAGAACCCCAGATATCGATTTTAAACGAAATCGGTACGATACCAAAGAATTTCAAAATGGCGCTGACTTTTTTAAAATTTTGGTACCAGTTTCCTGCTTTGTGATCCCAGGGACCGTCAGATATCGCTTTTGAACGAAATCGGTACAATAACAAAGAATTTCAAAATGGCGCTGAGTTTTAAAAATTTTGGTAACAGTTTCCTGTTTTGTGGTCTAAGGGATCCTCAGATATCGATTTTGAACGAAATCGGTACAGTAACAGAGAATATCAAAATGGCGCTGACTTTTTTAAAATTCTGGTAAAAGTTTCCTATTTTGTGATCCCAGGGAACCCCAGATATCGATTTTGAACGAAATCGGTACGATAACAAAGAATTTCAAAATGGCGCTGACTTTTTTTAAATTTTGGTACCAGTTTCCTGTTTTGTGATCCCAGGGATCGTCAGATATCGATTTTGAACGAAATCGGTACAATAACAGAGAATTTCAAAACGGCGCTGACTGAAATCGGTCCAATAACAAACATTTCAAAATGGCGCTGATTTTTTTAAATTTTGGTAACAGTTTCCTGTCTTGTGATCTTAGGGATCCTCATATATCGATTTTGTACGAAATCGGTACAATAACAGAGATTTTTTTTAAATTTGTTACCAGTTTCCTGTTTTTTGTTCCCAGGGAGCCCCAAATATCGATTTAGAATGAATTTAAAAAACGATAGTTCCGGTTTTGTTGAAGCAGAGTTCAAACAGCCGTATACTACGCAATACACTCCTTGCATTTTTAAAAAGATCGCGGAAATAGATTTATACGTGACCACTCGTCATGACGCGGCAATCACTACTGACGGCAATGTCGAGGCGCATGTTTGTGTGAGTGAGCTGTTTCGAACGTTTCTAGGTAGTTTCATCCGTTTACTGTGGTCTAGCGTAGAGTATACGTGCTTGCAGAAATATTTTGTATTGTGGCGAGTTAAATACCTACAGATTTTTACTATAGGGATTTAAGAAACACGTGTTTCAGGATTTTTGGAAATTCGACCTCCAAGGAATTTTTAAAAATTTCACCCGAGCGAAGCAGGGGTGCGTCTGCTAGTATTTACTATAATAATGTGGCGCGGAGGCATAGATAATAATATGTAGTAAATAAATAATCAAATATTTCAAGTTACAAAATTGATTAGTTGGCTATAAAATCGAGCGTAGAGCGTAGTGCTATATATGCGTACAGATATAAGTATGCTGTAGTGTGGCGAGTTATATACCTAAAGTTGGCTGCGGCCTGATTGTATAAGGACCTTTAACTAATCTAGCCGGCTCTAATGACTTTATGACATAGTCAGTTTTATTGAAAGTATACCTAACTACCTGCAAGCAAGTTACTAAGTTGGTTTGTACCTAATTGGTTTCGGGTCTAGGTGGGATTTTATATAAGCCAGAACTCCCTAGTTATAAATAAGTTCAGAAGGGGGTTGTAGTTATCCATCTACCATTGAAGACAACTTGGATATCGCCATCGGCTAATAGTCCTCGTATTTTCAACCGTTTCGATATGCCAGATTGTCCATCTAATGACATAATCAGGCCCCGCGGCACCAGGCCCCGCGGCACCAGGCCCCGTGGAGTGATAACAGTGATCGGGTCTGCGGAAAGCGGAGTCGAGGAAAGAGGTACTATCGAGTGCTGTTAATCAATTCGTTCCTCCAGGCAGCGGCTAGTGCACCTGACCATTTAGAATAACCTAAGTATCGATACCGTTTGCTATCGATTCCGATTTGCTATCAATGATGCTTGGTACAGATACATAATTTGTTTGAGCGGAAAACTGAAGGTAGTCAATAGATAGATCGTTGGGAAATTATGTGTACCTATAGTATTTAAAACTACTTTTTCGAATTTCAAATCTATAGCAATAGTTTTACTGAAATATGCAAAGTGTGATTGACGGACATACTTAAGTCGCACCGACTGGTGCGATTTAAGTAAGTCTTAACCTTAAGTAAACTTAAGTAAGGATGCTTTCTTACCAATTTGGTAGGTACGTAACCATAAAAAGTAGCACTGGTATAACAAAAAGAAGTTCAAGAGAGTAGGCTCCGATGGTACGGCCTTTTAATGCATAGAAGTACTGAAAATTCCTACCAAATCCCGAAGGAAAGGCAGACCCTCATACCTATATACTTAGGTCTAATACATAGGTAGGTACACTGAAAGAAATTTCCTGATGTTTGATTTTTTCTTCCAAAAGCGTTTCGTTTTCAGAAAGAAGAGTTTTCTTTCTTGAATTGGGCAAAGTTTGCATAGTTTTCCGATTCCGACTTCGCAGGTCATCGGTAAAGTTCTCCCCTTTAAAAGGAAACACTTTTCGAAGAAGATAACTAGGAGGAAAATCTGTGTAATCTTTCTTCCGTGTAAAGGAACGTTCATGCTCTTAACATTTCGCCAAGGATAACGCCAGAAAACCCCGGTGTTTACCTGAAATGAAATGAAATAAGGTCAACTAGAAGAAGTAGATTGATGAATCAAACAGTCGTCGATGCCACCTAAATAATATGCAGATTCCTACTTTAAGAGAGTACAGACCTATTGTAATAATATGTACCTACCTACCTACAAGTTGCATTTATCACTAGAATTTTAAAACCCCTGACCGAATGCTACTAAAAGCTCATTGAATAAATGCTTCGGAAATGCCATTTGATAGGTGTGCAAACAAAGAAAAACATAGAAAATAACGTAGGAAGGTACTTACTTTGAATGTAAATTATACCTAACGCGTCAAAATTACACCCATCACAATCAAATGTCCCAACATTGCTTTTCGTATATTAAAAATGCAAATTTTCCGCCTGCTAACAATTGTCACAGCTTCGCAAGCATATTAAGTATACCTACAGCTTAAAATCGTATCGAACCTATTTGAATTGAACATAAGTGGATGCCTCTGGACTAATTTAGTGTGTGGGCACAGGTGTGCATGGGACTTGGAGTAAAAGGTAGGTATATACCATCAATCAATCGATCAATACTTATTTATTCAAATAAGGTAGGTACACAGTACAATTTTTTACGGCCAATAACTTATAAAATATGATGGTGATAATAATAAATTGCGGTATCTTAAAACTAAAGCTACGAGGGTTCCAAACGCGCCCTGGTCTACGAAGAACCCACAACGTCAGCAGCAGGGTTTTCAGCTATTTCACAGCTGATATGGCATCTTTCTTGTTATTTACTAAAATAATTTATGCTGTGTGGTGTTACCTTTTGTGAGCAAGTCTGATTCACACTTGATGGGTTTTTTATTTTTTAATCACACTTGCAAATCAAATCACAGTCGCAAATCATTTTAAACTAAAGAACTACTTATAAGACCCGTTAGAGCAAATTATTGCCAAGCATTCCATTGTGTGTTAACTTAAAACTGCAATGTACTTGGTAAATACCGAGTAAATAAAATAATTATCTTCCTTGGTGTCTGTTAGAACTTAGAAGCAATGCGGTTTATAACAGTCTATCGATCAATGTGTGAATAACTGGTTAGATACAAAGTGAGTGATAAGGTATCTAACATATACATTCCTACAACAATTAAGTAATAACAGTACATTATAGATGAAACCAATACACTTTTGTAATAAAGGTTTCTTATATTTATCCACACGCCCCCTAGAAATCGCTAGTTATCTACTTGATTTGCGTAACTGGTGATTTCTATACTGTGTATTTTACAATACACTATGGTGGGTGGATTTAAGGTTGGCAGCTTTAATGTAATACACTGTAATAGCTTTTGATTTTCCACGTAGCAATAGCGGGAGTTTTTTTATTGTCCTAACAGTATTTTCTATGCATAATAGGGTATGCGAGATTATAGAGCTGCTATGCTCGCAATGATACTGGCCGTGTTTCCATGAGACGGTGGTAGATACGGGAAACCTCCAACAAAAGAACAGTTTTGATTACGGTGTCCTTTGAAGTTATTTTGTACTAATTTGTAGTCGGAAAATTTACTGTATATTTATAATGAAACTGTAACGTTCAGTATTTTAGTTCATAGAATGCCTATTTAGTAAAAATAATTGTAATAATCTTGTAGGTATACTGAGCCCAAAATTATTATTAAATATTTATAAAGTATGCATCATTTAGAAAAATAGATACATGTATTATTTGTTTTAGAGTTGTTACATATTTTCGAGTATACCTACTTGCTTTAGAAATATCACATAGAATTTCGGGCGACAAAAAGGGATTAAGGTTTTTGATTCCGCGGGAATCCTTAATTTTCCGGGTAAAAATGTAGTAGGTAGTGAATTAATTCAGATTTCGGAGTCTGAGCTATCTCCATTCCAATTTTCAGCCAAATCGGTTCAATTGATACGGTGTGAAGGAGTAAAAAACATGCTAACTCTTTCAATCATTCAAAAACTTACTATCACATCTATCACAAACTAACACATTTATTGTATTAGTAGGATGTAAGGGCGATGGTTTCCTTTGAATTGCAGGGCCCTTAAAAGTTACATAGGCAAATAAATTATGTCATATCGCATATTATTAATACGATGGTACATATATATCAGATAAGACGACCTCCGTGGCGTAGTGTGTAGCGCTGAGTTGTCTTAACGTGCGGAGGTCCCGGGTTCGATCCCCGGCAGGGTCAATTTGGGAATTTATAATTTCTGAATTTTCCCTGGTCTGGCCTGGTGGGAGGCTTCGGCCGTGGCTAGTTACCACCCTACCGGCAAAGACGTGCCGCCAAGCGATTTAGCGTTCCGGCACGATGCCCTGTAGAAACCGAAAAGGGGTATGGGTTTAATATAACTGCCATGCCCCTAACAGGTTAGCCCGCTACCGTCTTGGCTACATCATCACTTACCATCAGGTGAGATCGCAGTCAAGGGCTAACTTGTAGTGGATAAAAAAAAGGTTATGTAAGTCCTTGAAAGTATGTCCATGGTTATTTATAAAAAAGATACATAATTAAGTTTTAGAGTAATTGAGTTTAATGAGGCGACTATAAGTAGGTAATATTACCATCAACGATCTCTATATACTTATACTAACATTAGATTATTTCGTATCAAAAACTCATTTATCATAATAACCACAAGGACAATATTAATACATTCGTTGGGCCGGTGGGTAATTGGTCTTATGTCCTTTAGGATGGGTCATTTTGCCTATAATTGTACGTTTTAGAGACCGCATCGAAATAAATGCAACATTAAATTGTATTTTATTACACATAATGGCCACAAATTTGACAAAAATAGTATCATTGTAGACATAGTTATGAAATAAATAGCCGTTTATGTCGTAAATGATGAAAAGCATGATTAGTTAAGTGGTGATCCTCGACTAATAAAAGTAGGTACATAAATCGTGGTATACCACGATTTGATTTCCGGTACAAATAATTAAAAAATAAAATATAAAACTATCTTTTCAAACTGACCGTAACAATCAAAGGATAACTTAATATATCCAATACTTACTAACAGACTTGCCCGCGACTTCGTCCGCGTGAAATAAGTTTTTTAAATTCCCACGGAAACTCCCTTATTTTTCGGGATACTCGACACTCACAAATAATGAGGCTTTCTATTGTTACCAGAAATTTCAAAATCGGTTCAGTAGATCCTGAGATTACCCCCTCCAACGTCACAAACTCATAATTCACAAACTCACAAACTTTACCTCTCTACATTATTAGTATACATGACCGGCATTAAGTAACAGAATGAAAATAAAGGGCTACAGCTTCGATTCTGTTACACTTTCATTCTGTAACACTTATATTTCTGTAACCTTTAGGTATGAATCTGTTTGTCCCTAGGGAACAGTGTCAAGAGTTGAGGAATACATCGAGACACGCGTGAGCGTTTGAATTTTGAAAATCAGCTGGTAACATTTTTTGGAATTTTGAAAGTCCGTTTTTTTGGGGGGGTGTTTGTTTACTAATATTTCGGAATAAAACGACTTAAGAAAAAAATAAAAAAAGAGTCCTAGGGTATTTATTCGTTTGGCTACAAAATGGCGAAAAAAATTTGAAAATCGGTTAATAGTTGTGGTCCCTTTAGATTTGGAATTGTATAGAAAAACGGGTAGGTATTTCCGTATATAAAAAGTGATGTAGCTTCTATGATTATTGACCGATTGTCATGGTAATGATGTTAAAAGATGCGGATGCAGGCGAGAAGTGCATTCGAGTTAGAATTTTGAAAATCAGTTAGTAAATTTTTGAAAAATTTTGAAGAGATTATTATTTCATTTTTTTTTTATAATTTTTTGTATTCATTTTCAATGCTCCGATTCTTGCAGGGTCTCCGAAATCTTATTTTTTTATTCCACTGCATGTTAGCCCTTGACTGCGATCTCACCTGATGGTAAGTGATGATGCAGTCTAAGATGGTATCGGGCTAACCTGTTAGGGGCATGGCAGTTATATTAAACCTATACCCCTAGTCGGTTTCTATACGGCATCGTATCGTAATGCTTAATGTCTTGGCCGGTAGGGTTACAACTAGCCACAGCCAAAGCCTCCCACCAGATCCGACCAGAGAAACTTCAGAATTTATAAATTCCCAAATTGACCCTGCCGGGAATCGAACCCGGGATCTCCCACGTTAAGATAACAGCGCTCAACACAGCACCAGGGAGTTAAAAGGTCAGGGTATCCAAGACAAACGAATGAAATAGGTATGTCTCTCTTGAATAGAGCGACATGCTTACGCCGCTTGACTAATAATTTTATTAATTAGGTAATTACAAACATGCAAGCACCAAACTTTAGCGGGGTACCAAAAAACTGCAGGTTCTGCTGGATCAATTTTTTTAGAATACGTCAATCCTGTGTATAACCGAATCCATGTCCAAATGCTATTCCTAGAATAATGAAAATAGGTTAATCTCTTTTCCTCTTATGATTACAGTCACACAAGAGAAAAGGAAATAATACTAACTGTCATATCAATAGCAATAATTTTATGATAGACCACATGTTTTTTTAATCATATTGCTATCTACTCGTCACTAGATGGCGCAACTAGGATGTGAACATCAATGATATTTTCAATTCAGTAACGAGAACCGGGTAACTATACCTACTTATTTAAGCATATGATGATGCCCGCCACTACGTCCGCGTGGGATAAGTTTTTTTGATTCCCACGGGAACTCCTTAATTTTCCGGGATATAAAGTAGCCTATGTCACTCTCGTCCTAAACTACACCGAAAAAATCACGTCGATCCATTGTTTACTTGATGGAAGGACAAACCAACAAACAACACTTTCGCATTTATAATATTAGTATGATACGCCCGAGTGGTTAGATCTCATTCTACTTATTTGAAAGTGGCACCTAATAGAAAAACAAGAACACCTTCGCTTTTCCAGCAGAGAGTATGGTTAGTAAATATAAAACAGTTATTATATAATAAAAATCAGGTTTTTTTGCTAACACGTGCTGGTGGTACAAAGATCGGCAGCTGGGGGGGCGTTCAGGGCGGCACCGGCCCGCCTAGCAAATCGGGAACACTAACGATAAACCCCTTACACATTAATTTGGTCACGCTTTTTATATATTTTTATGAAACATAATCGAAAAATTTTTGGTAATGCTTTTTAATCAAGGGGCTTGGACTGCCTGGAGTCTGGACTCAATAGCACACCTATCCTTTACTGAATAGGTACTTCTAGGTTCTTGGAAATGTTGAGACGGGAGCTTGCAAAATGAAAATTATTATTTTTGTTCTATTGATAATTCTTACCAAACTCATATCGGAGAATAAAGAGTTTGGCATAGATTTATAGACTACATAATTAATGTTACCTTATTAACTAGTGGTTCGCCCCGAACTGAGACCTCGCGGTATCCATACGATAGTTTTGACTATATAAATTGTAACAGTTGACTTTTAACATTAGACGCAAAAGAGCTAAAGAGTTATTGGAAAAACGAATAAACTTTTACAGAGCGCCATCTATTGACATCATTGTGAAGTTCTGTTAAAAATACTGAAGCTCATTAAATTAAATAATTTCGTTTCCTTAAAATATTTGTCTTAGTATTTGTTGTTCAAGTACAGGATATAATTCAAATAATTCATTAAGTTTCAGGCTCAGCCTTTAAGAAAATTGAGAGTTCTGAAGTCAACTTTGGACGTTAGAATCTCCACTTTGAAAGCCCCCCATTTCGTCAATTTTAGGGGAAAAATTAAAAAAAAAATATTATTGAACTCTTTTCCTAATTATCTTTAAAATGATATACCGCAACCCCATGTAACGCTATAAAAATATTTTACTTCGCATTTGCTTCTATGAAAGCCCCCTGAAATAAAGATTTTTATAACTTTTTAAGCCATATTCGGCTGGAGGCCATCGGTTTAGATATTATATTTAAATTTGAAGTAATTACGTTCAGTAATTCAGAAGTTATAAGGCTCTGACCGACGGACGTACGGATGGACGGACGGACGGATAGACAAGTGCAAATTCAATCAAGTAGACTCAGAGACCTTCGCTTCGCTCGGTCAAAGGCCCAGTCCTACGTCAGCGACAAACGCGACACGACAGTACC
The DNA here is from genome assembly GCA_964035005.1 of Erebia palarica. Taxonomy (NCBI): domain Eukaryota; kingdom Metazoa; phylum Arthropoda; class Insecta; order Lepidoptera; family Nymphalidae; genus Erebia; species Erebia palarica. The sequence goes on from OZ035983.1 coordinate 47,988,910, forward strand.
TACCTGACCTTTCACGTGGCCTACGATGCTGCGTAGATGGAGGCGTCGGATCACGTCACGTTGCTTTCGTTGCTCATCTAGGACTATGGGTACAGACCATGTGGCTACATAGGAAAATGGGTAAGATTTTAAAGTTCAGTCTCTGGAATTCTGAATTATTGGAGTATACTTATGTTGGCATTAAATCAGTGTGTATTCGTGTGTTATGTCATCCCAGTTTTGTTAAGATCAAGGATTGATATACAGATTCACTTTTTTGGAGTTACTTTATTGACTTTATATTTCCATGACTATGTAATGTATTTTGATACTACCCCTCAAACGTCTCCCCGACCGCATTTTTTTGTAATTTTCTCAAAAATATTAGTGCTAGAAAAAAACTTTCTATAGCGAAAATTATCTTCATTAAATTATCTATAAAATATAGTTCATTTCGGAGATATGTTAACCCTTTGTCTGTATGACTTTTTGTAATGTAGTTTCTTGTAATTTCCATAGAAACTGATAGAGCTACGAAAATGTTGTCTGAAGCAAAATTAAAGGTTATTATATTAGCTAAGTATAAAATGACATTTAGCTTATTTTGATAAGAGTAATAGTTTTGGAGATATGCCTACTTATTGTGTAAGATAAAGAAAATCATATGCAAATACCGTGTACGTTGTTTTTAATTTCCGAAAAAAAATTACAGAGTTAAGAAAAACTGATTAAATCAGTAAGAAACAGATAAATTACCTACAAAATAGATTTTAGTTCATTTTGATAGCACTAAATTATATATTCAAATAATAATAATAGTCGTGTGTTGGAGCTGACACAACCAATTTTTTTTTCTTATGCATTTATCTAGTTGAGGTCGGGTAAAAAGGAGATGGTACAACCGTAGTCATGATAACTACAACAAAGTGTATGCAACGTCAGCGTGTAATACACGATGTTGAATCGTTCCCGCAATAAAACCGAATGAATTTTACAGCTCCATAAATAATGGTCAATATGTCGAGCAGCATTGTCGATTCTGACAAATTGCCGCTCTCGCTTGCCGCCGCATTGTGAGCTTCTGTGGCGAGGGTCTTTTGTCATCTATGAGCACAAAGCTTCAACATTACACGATGACTATTCTCTGTATCATTTTCACCTCTCGTAAAGAATGTTGCGAAATGGTTTTTATTATGCCTCGCGGGTCAAAGGCGGTGGTTTCTACTGATTTGATTAATGGCCGACTTTTTTTACTTTGCAAGTTTGAAGATAGAAAGTGTTGGAAAAAATCTGTTTTTGTTATTTTATGAAAAGATAATGTTTAGTTCAAACATGGTTGGAGTGAAAAGTAAACAAAACGAGAAGTTTTTGTAGGAACCGCATGTTTACTGAGGGTTTACCTACCATATATTGTACCTATCTGTAATCCTAAACCTATATCTTAGGGACGGAAAAGCTACTAATATCAACTTAAAATAATTAATTACTTAACGACTTAGATACGTCGGATGCCTTCGACGTATCTATACCGTTTAGTACTACTCCTTGTTTTGCCAAAAGCATGACTGGATTGAGTTAAAAGCGACTCGACCTACTGTAGAGCCATATTGGTTCTATAGCTATAATTTCTTTCATGGCTGTAGGTATAGAGGTATTCGATAGGCATATTGTTGACAAAATTATCTCGGATGTAAATTGCAGTTTTTGCCCATACTTACTTGGTTTTGTTACTTACTGCTTTCGATTAAAGATTATTTATTTTTCGTTATTTAATTGTACCAGTTAAAGAGGGTGTGAACCGTAGCCCGGCACTCCCTCAAAACTTGCAGATATTTGCTTTAAAATCGAACTGCACAATAACATTATTGTGCCTATACAAAAATAAATTACTGTGAAAATGAAATAAAAACCGCGTCCCCTTCTATTAAGTGATGATGTAGCGATACTACGTGGACGTAGCTTTGCGCAGCGCGAATAGTTTTTCGATACATTTATGAAATGAAATATCAAAGGAATACGAACTTTATTCACAAGGTATAAGGTTTTGATTCAAATATTTTATTTTATCATGTATCGTTGCAGTGGAATACAATATCTATAGTACCCGTGACGGGTGAATAGAGTATAAAAAATACATAAATCAAAGTCAAAAAGGCATAGAGAATAGGCAGAGCGGCGGTCGAGTTGTTTGTCACCAGCTGGAGCTGCCGATGACTGACAAAGCATTATTCTCGTGTTCCCATCAATAATAAGGGTAATTTTGTCACATTAGTTAGACGTACCTATTTGACTATTGTTATATTTTAGATATTATTTTGAGAAATAATGTTTGGAGGAATAGCAGATTGTTGCGTTATATTTATACTCGTAGGTAGGTATTTGCTGGGCTTATGTTAGGTAAACTGTTGTTGTTTGATAAATTTGTTAAATACCATAAATTTTTAATTGATTCAATTGATCAATTTTTAAATCTAATCTAATTAATTTAAATAAATGAGGTGTGCAAGAGCAAAGTCTCCGATAAAATAATAATTCTTAGGTGCTTTATGTGTGTGTTAATGATGGGCTAATAGAGCAAACCTAATATTTTTTACATAATAGTTTGATACCTACAGACTAGTACTTAGTAGCAAGAGTAGGACAGAAGGAACTTACGTCTGCGTAGGGACTTCACTGGCTCATTTTGATTAATGTGATAAATTTAGAAATAGCTTTATAGGTTAAAGGTTTTGTCAAATCAATAATGAATTAACAAATCTATTAGATGGGATTACGTGCCTAATTACATAATATAACAACCATAAAAAGTTTCTTGTCGGTTCATCGGTAGAATCATTAGGCACTCAGCTTTTCAAACCACTTCTCTAGAACCGAACACAATCAAACTTTGATTCTAGAATCATTTGTGGTTAAGGTCCTAAATGAGCACTGTGTAACAATTTCTGAGTGTGGTATTAAAATGTCTTCATTATCTGTCCCTAATTCGCCTTTTGCCACATTCGTGACTAAAATATTTAGCGGTACATTTGACGAGAGCTACCAGCGAGTGCAACTATGTATTGCGGCGGAAGCATTTTACGATATTGCAATTTCTAAACTGTTTTCACAAAGGAAACATTTAGCTTTTATTAAATTGTAAAACTGTCAGCTGATATCTTACTATAACAAAGACTATTATTCGGATTTACAAGGACTATGGAAAGGCACCCACTAAAATATCGTGCGAAATCGGTGTAGGTTTAGAAATTTTATGCTCGACCAGTATTTGAACTTTGTCGGCATTTGCCCTATCGTTAATTAGCATGATTAAAGGAAAATGTCACACAAAGTTGAAACTTTAAAATGGATTATTTTCGGAAAACAATAGCGAAAACATCAATGGTCGTGTTTCCACTTTCCATGCTCTTTTTAAAAAAATTACTTGCACAGTTGAACTTTTGAATTGAAAATAATTTATAATAGGTACTTATAGTCTTTACCAATCCTTCCACACCTACTAAGTAATACTTATATCCATGGGACTATTATATATGTCAATGATTGTACCATTAGCGGTGCTAAAACTGTTAATGTTGACGGTACTGTTAACGTACCGAATCTGTTAGATTTCGAATAATTGTTTTCTTGCTCACATTACCTAGGTAATGTTGACATTTCTTAGGTAACACGGAGTCTAACGGCCAAGCATCCCTACCGCTAGTGATTTTGTAAAGCGCGAAGCCTGAAGCTCGCGAAGGAGGTCCTGACTGAAGCAAGCTTACGAGGGTCGTGTAGGTGAAGCTGAATGAAGGGACGACCAAGCGAGTCTTCTGGTGTAGCCGACCCTTTTTACGTCTAAGTTTTAAGGACTGTAGGCTACATTATACGTTTAACCATATAATTATTCATTAATTTATTAGGTGTTCATTCTTGATGAAAACTATGGTTATTCAATAATATACTTGACTATTTCATGATTTGATTAATTCCCCTATATTGATTTCCGGTAGATTTCGCGATTTAACGGTGGAGAGACTGTAAATGTTGACTATTCCTAGTTAGAGCTCTGAAATCATCTAATTACCTTAATGTATAATTTCGGACTCTAATGTATCGAAACTGCTAAATGTCAACATTTCCTAGGGAATGTTGACATTAACGGTTTCCGGACATTAGCGGTAACATCCACACTAATATTATAAATGCGAAAGTGTGTCTGTCTGTCTGTCTGCTACGCTTTCACGGCTCATCTCTACAACCTATTTTGACGATATTTGGTATAGGGATAGTTTGTATCCAGGGGAAGGACATAGGCTACTTTTTATCCCGGAAAATAAAAGACTTCCCGCGGGAATCAAAAACCTTAATCCACGCGGACGAAGTCATGGGCATCATCTAGTAATAATATAAATTATTACAACTGCGATGGTATGTCTATCTGTATGCTACGTTTTCACGGCCCTTAAGTATATTCAACCTATTTTAACGAAATTTTGTACAAAAACGCAAGGAGTTCCTACGGGATTTCAGTACTTAAATGCAAACAGTAAAAGAAGAAGACGAATTAAGTAAGTAGAGATCTGCCTATAAGTATATTTTAAACATTTAAATATTACTTTCAGTTCCTACACATATAGCTACTCCTTTTACCTAGGCACTTATGTTGTACCCAGATAACATGTGGAAGTACAAACGTTCGTCACCGGAGCTTGCGGTTACGCACAACGCCATCTGGCGCCCTAATTACTTCCTACGCTTTGAATCCACGGCCTTTACTGCCTTTTGTGAGTCAACATTTAACTTTTTTTTTAATTTTTCAAGCAAATTACGTAATAAAGAAATATGAAAGTACACCACACAAAAGCAAATGGGTAGAAAGTTGCCGGTTACAATTCCTGCTGGAATTAAACTGCCGTAAAATTGATAGTTTGCTGTAAACCGCAGCTTTAGAGTGTAATTGTACGTTAGATTTTAAATAGGTCTGTAACATACCGTTGAAAAAGTTTAATTAAAATAATTAATTACCTACACTTAGTTTCATAAATAAGACTATAAAAGTTAAATCTTTAAATAATTAATGAAACCGCTTAAAAATTAGTATCATGTAGAAAAACTATTTCAAATTTAATAAGGTGGGTACATATGGAATTTTGCATTAATTTATATCTGAGTTTCAAAAAAGGAAGAGGTTATCAATTCGCCGAGTGTTTTTTCGTTAGAACATTTATGTTGTTTAATTTAATTATTGAAGTATACTGTATATTGTACCTATTAATTAGGTATTTCATGTGAAAATATAATAATGTACAATTTTATAGCAATTATATTATTATTATAAAAGCTATAATAATTAGTGTTGCTTGAGTTTCAATTTGTAATCTCTTCTACTCCCCACTAGATGTCGTCAAACGCCTTCTCACCGATGAATAGGTCTTAGCAAGTTTCGAATTTCAAGCATCTAGCCATCTTTGCAAGCAATCGTGCTATTCTGATGTACCTACCTATACAATCTCTATTAAAAAAGCGTCTTATTGTTTTGTTATCCCCTTCACAATGTTTCTTATATAAAAGGAGTGCGCTAGATATATATTTATTTCGTTTAGACTTTAGAGATGGTGAACATTAGAATAAAACTTAGCTGAGTAAACTATCTATAATTTTATCATGTTCGTCTGGGTAGTCTGCGATATTTAAAAAAAAATATGTTTATTTGCAAGGGAGTTTTATTAAAAGTATAGTATCGTACCTACCTAATAAAAATTTAGGTAATTAGGTTTGTAAGGTGTAAGTACCTTGTACTTACCTATAGATAAATAATATGTACATAATATTATATTAGGTCATATTTAAAAGGGCTCTTTCTATTTGCAGAATAATCTAAAAATAAGTAATTGGCGTGAAATGAACTAGGTAGTACCTAAGTAGGTTCACGTAAGCTCTACTAGGTAGGTATATAATTGGTAGTGCAAATTATCATACTCAGGAGCCTAACAACTACGTTGTATCTACATATTATTTAGATATAACTGAGAGCAACCGAATTCCTGACCCTGTCTCATAAATCAAATATTAATTTTCTGAAGTATAAATACGATTAAGTATTCATAAATTAAACTAAGTCACCCATTTTCTGTTATAATGAAATTACGGTTACCCCATTAAGCATCAAACATACTTAATTAATTTTAAAACTGAACCCAAATACAATTCCCATAATTAAATATGTGCAACCAATTTCATCTGAAAAGCGGTTCCAAATGGATGTCCAAATATTTAAAGCAACCGACGTGTTGCTCTCAGCTCAAGCGATCTAATTCAATTAATTTATTTCATCCACCAATTACTGGAACAACTGCGAAGCGACCGAGCGTAGAAAACGCAAACAAAATACGACTATTTATTATTTTCCCTTTGTGTCGCTGGATTTGGAATAAGCCTGGGCGGTGCTTCGCCACAATGGACCCCGGGCTCTATTATATCGATAAAACAATAAGCTCTTTATTAAAAAAGACATTCAATAATTTATTTTATTCATATTCTATTCGCACCGAACGGACTGCGTGGCAAAACAAAACAAGTGTTCAATGCAGCCGCGGCAGATAAATTAGTTAGGTACCTACGTGTCTTTATTTTATTTTGTCCGATATTTAATATAATAAATCTTTCTTAGGCCACCTTTATACGAAAAGTCCAAATTCTTCTTTTTCTTTGATTCGCGATCTTGATACAAAAAATATCAAATACGGAGAAAAAATTCAATTCTTGAAATTATTCTCATTTAAGGTCTGCTCGTTACACACGCCATATGCCGGGGAATGGGGATGGATTTAGCATTGGGATTAAGACATTTTTGCGAAATAGCGACGTAATTACACACTTCCGTATCCGGGTGCGCGTGCGCAGACGTCGCCGCCCACGCCCACCGTAGAATTCCACCCAATTCACGAAATTTAACACCGTTTTTGCCAATAATAATAGGCACACGTTTACGACATTGAAAAAATATGACTTTATGCCTGGCTCCTCCTGGTTTTTAGATAGATCAAGTAGCTAGACTTTGATGTAGAGTAGGTATTAACGATGACAGATTCGTAATATTTTTTTCAGGAAAACCTACGTAAGTTCAGAACATAGTAACAGCTAAAAATACTTCGTACTAACTTCCAGATTTTGTTTAAATGAAAAATATTAAAGTAGGTACTCATAGATAGATAGACGTACTACGTATAACGGAATGTGGGGCTGTATAAAAGGAATTCACGAAACAATTTAAAGGTCTCGCATAACTAGCACGTTGCATAACTGTAAAGATTTATTACAATTAAGGAATGTTAGTTTTTGCTCCGACACACGACAATCATTAACAGTTTGACACTAGCGAAACAAAAAAGGTGCAAAGGTCACAAATTATTTCATTATCATTTAGCTCTGCGGCTAATATCGACCGAAATGAGCACACTGATAGCTTTAGCACAGACACCTGATAAGATTGTAGATGGCGTTCCACGTTACGGCCTACTATCTGTGTGTTTACTGTTACGTCTGTGTTCGGTCCAAACAAACAGTTAAAGTTAAATATCCTGCATATTCTATAGATAACTATTGTCATTGTAGTATGAAGGAAACGTGCAACAGTATTCAGTACATCCGTGAGTTACCTTTGATTGGCGACGGGTGCGACTTGCCGACAAAGACGACATTTGCATCCACTTTGTCATTCATGTCGTATGCCAACCTCATTCCTATTCCGAGCCGAATGTTGCTATGCTAATGACATTCGATCGTTACCAAATTTCTTTTGCTCCACCGTAAAAGTTTTGAAGCAATATTTTGTAAGAAATATGGTACCTACCTCCGGAAAATCCAGTAATTATTACCTAACTAGTAAAGTCATTTTCAAAGATTGAATGGAATGGCCTACGTACCTACTTATTATACGCCTTATATATTTATTTATGTAATATTTTTAAAATACAAAATAACTTCATAATAAAAAGTAAAAATGTTTTTTTTTTGCTTTTACTGATTAACTTAAATAATGAAAGCAATAGTCCTCCACCAACTTAAGTATTTGCACAAAGCGGCACGATTGCTTTCAGACATCAAAAAGAGCAAAATGAAGCAGAAACTAATAAAGTGACGCAATGGAAGATTGCTTTAATGTTTAAACCCCAAACGAGGGCTGATTGAAACGCTCCCCTCGCCCTGAACGAGCAGTCTTTATTTTAGTCAATAGATGCGCTAATTTGCATCGTCCTTTGACTAAATTACAATTTAGAATAATAAATACAAGAGATTTAAACATGTATAAAACTCGCTCTAGTTTCAAAAGGGAGTATAATATACCTTCCTGGTTGATAAATTGGTAACCAATATGAATGACACACTAAAGGTATCACACACTTAAAGTGGCGATGAAAACTTCTCGGCTTACTTACTTAACAATTATATTTTAATCGTGACGTAGGCATGCCTAGCAAAAGTATTCATTTAAACAAAGGTGTATAATTAATTATGATAGAGTTACAAATATTGTTTACTGGGTAAGATAGGAAATGTACCTTTAAATTTCATATTTCATTATTAAAGGTACATCGATTAATCTAAAAGAAAAACACAGACTCGGGTTGGTTCTACCTACTAATAGGTAGGTATTATGGGATATTTTATCGGTGTGCTTACTTATAGGTTGCAATAATTATGAGGCTTGGCATATATTTTGATACATTTTAATGTTTTTTATAGGATATATATTTCACCACAAACAGATTCACTTCTTTAATTAATTATTATTGCAAAAATGATGAAGCTCGTGAGTTAAGTGCACTAAGTAATATCTGTCTAAATCCCTAAAAACAGGTGCATAATATTTTAACCTAATCTGCAAACACCAAAATGGTTATTTGGCAGTCTTCAAGTTCGAGTTAATTCGCAAGGGGACGCTTCAAAGCCTCAGGGCAATTTACTGTCATTATTTTATCACGTCACAAAAAGACGATCCCAGTTTGCAATGGCATGGATCTCTTTATTTAGCTACCTAAGTATTAGTGATAAATGAGAGAAATACATTCCCACAAACAATAAACTGATTTCGGTTTTTTAAAGAAAATTAAGTACGTAAGATTCAGAATTGTATACTTACTATTGAAATCAATTCAAAGTTTTACGATTTAGTTTTAGACGGGAACGGTAAATCGCTTAAGGGCACGTCTTTGCCGGTAGGGTGGTAACTAGCCACGGCCGAAGGCTCCCACCAGGCCATTCTAGAGAAAATTCAGAATACTTAAATTTCCAAAGTAACCCTGCCGGGGATCGAAACCTGGAACAGCGCTTATAGTTCTGCGTTAGGAATGACGTCAACATTTGAATTCGACTTGCAAATAGAGCTCATTTACTGTCCTCATCATGGAAGTCCCAGTTCAATCCCCGACAGGGTTACTTTGGGAATTTATGATTTCTGAATTTTCTCTAGAATAGCCTTCGGCCGTGGCTAGTTACCATCCTATTGGCAAAGAAGTGCCGCCAAGCGATTTAGCGTTCCGGTACGATGCCGTGTAGAAACCGATTAGGGGCATGGATTTAATACCCTTAACAGGTAACTTGTACTTGAGAAAAAACATTTTATATTAAGATACATAACACTGTTACAACGCCTAATGAACCTGATTTTGTAATTACCCGTAATCTCGCATCCGTAAAGGATCCCTATTTTCCATTCCGGTAATTTGCTGACATTATTTTATCGCGTCGCAAAAAAACGGGTCGGCTTTGCACGACGTCGGCGTATTTACAAATTTTAAACTCGCCTGACAGTGTGTGTGAAAACATGACACCCTCCGCGCTTTATTGGAGTTGGATGGGAGTCGGTGTTTATTATCTAGTATTTGTTCACGACGCGCGCACGGGATTTAAGTAGATAGGAGCAGTGTTTGTTGTACTGACATTGTTAAAAAAATGTATGATGAAATACTTTTTAACCCTGTTAATTAAATAACTATGCTTATGCCGCTAAGCGATGCGTTCCGTGGTATGGATTCCGTGTAGAAACTGATCAGGGAAGTTAGCTTAATCTAAAAGCCCTACTCCTACCAGGTAATCCCTCTTACATCTTAACTTACCACCAGGTAGGTCTTCTTAATTTTAGTGAAATGAAAAAAAATGAACCCATGAATCTCATTAGTCTGTAATGCATTTTGCAACTTACAACGAGATACAGCTATACCGCTACAGCAGCAGCCACAGTGTATGCAACACTACACAGAACTAGCATGAGCCGTTGTTGAGGGTGGGCGGTGCATAGGTATTGAAAATGCATGGACGTAGCACGTAGCACAACACCGTTTTATCTAGTTAAAGTGTATTAAAGCAAAATAAACTTTGTAATCACTTTGAAAGCGTACAAATCAATTTAGGTAAATTTAATAGCTACCTAATCGCCGCTAATCTAAGTGGCCGAGCTTTGCTCGATATTTTTTGGTAAATTGTGTTTTTTGGAAATTATATTTAAAAAATACAAATTTACAAAAAATTTCGGGGGAGATAAATCGATCTAGCTAGAAGAAAATGTCGTTTTATCCGTGTATTCAGGCAATGAAAAAACTGCTGCAATATCATTAGAATACGAAGGTAAATTTCACAGCCATCTACAAGGTTATAACAGCTCAGGTGGGAAATTGGGCGGTCCAAAAACCAGATGACCCCGGCTCGAGTCCAGATGTCTCCAGTCCGTTAATTTTTTCCCCTTTTTTCAAGTTCCTTCTTTTGTGAGAAAAACTATCATTGGGACTTGGGAGCCCAATTGTACTCGTAATTTTTTATTTAAATAACCAGTTCATATCATCATTTTTTTCATTATTATGTCGGTAAGATCGAAAAATATTATTCATATTTCATTAGTGTGTAATTTGTATTTAAATATAATTTCCAAAAAACGCGATTTACCAAATAAAAAAAGCGGACACCCTGCAGGTACTAATCATAATAAACGAAGAAACAAAGGGTTTCCTTGATTAGTGCCGCCGAGTCAGTAAAGATTTATCACCTCTCCGAAACCGAGTGTCAAATGGCTGTGTAAGGCGGATGGCGGATATGCCTTATGACGGAACGCGCTACTAAATTATAACATTTTAACTTGACAACCCTTGTCACGCTTATATTGAGCACGTTTAACGGGGATTTGCCCTAAGCGGACATAGAAACGAGTGGATACGCTAATATAAACCAACTTCTTCAAAGATAAGTTGACTTTGCAGTTAGGTTATCATTTGATGAGGTTAAGTTTATAATCATGTTTCTAGGGCAGATGAAAATTCAGTCACAAAATTCAATTTTTCAATGTCCAATAGAGTTTGAAAAATAAAAAATGCAAGGTATAAATTGAAATACCCAAAGATGTACATCCATCCATCCATCCACTACAGCCTATTAACGTCCCACTGCTGGGCACAGGCCTCCACTCTCATAGGAGAGAGGGAATTAGGAGCTTAGACCCACCACGCTGCTGTACAAAGCTGTACGTACAAAGATGTACATCATCTCAGAATATTCATTGAAAAGTTGAAAATAATCGAGTTATTGAGTAAAAAGAACCGTCCGTTAGTTCACCTGCTCCAAGAAGGGACTATAGCGATTAGAAAACGCAATCGAAAACCAAACAGAAAAATAAAACAGGGCACGTAGACTCTACGTCGTAGCACATAATAGGTAACAGTACAGCTGTAGTCGCAGTCAGAGCTGCAGCTTCAATTTATTAAACTACTAAATCGATTTAATTTTGTTACTACGTACCTACTTCACTAAATGTGAATTATTGGCGAAATAAGTAACATTTATATATTTTTTTTTTTTTTAAATATTGAAAGCTGCATGGATTTTGTGTGTCTTCAGTAGCAATAAGTCAATGTAGTTGAGGAGGTAGTAATATGAGCTTCTGTTTTATGAAGCATGTTGACAAGTGTCTGTAGATGGTTCTAAAAAAGCAGAAAAGTTTGTAGTTTTTTATTATTAAACATATTCATTTAAACGATGCTAGGTGGCAGCCGATTAATTAAGATGAAGAAGTAGGTGAATCAAAATATTCTTATTTTCGTTATTTTATTTACTACATTATATTCTCACTAACTTAGATTCCTCGTTAATCTAGTGGTCAGCTAATTCGACACTGTCGACTGCGGATGATGAGATCCTGGGTAGGATTTCCGGGTCGGGCAATAATAAAATTAAGTACGTATTTACCGATTGTGTTTTTCTGACAAGAAATTTTCAGTACCAGAAATTTTTATCTTTTTTTTATATCTGCCTAGGTGACATTGGCTGTAATTTCGAAAATCATTTCTTAGTATGGTTCTCATCTAAATGTTAATTTCAACGGGTTTTCAACCCAGTGCATTGCCCTGTAGGTACTTACTTGAATAGTCTTGTATTATAGTCATAGACTTTGATTATATTTACGACCGTTACGACAGTCAATTTTTCAGTGAATGAACTAGAAGTTTAATTCGCTATAATCCGCTACAGTAGACAAATCTGTGTGGTACAGTGCGTGTCTTTCACCTGCAGCATGCGACACCCACCACCCAGCAATTTGCACAGGCACAACACCACACCACACAAATCCTCCAAATCACTCTCAACGTACGTTTCACTCCGATACCGGAGCATCTTCAGGAGATGTTGACTCGACAATGCACGATTGTAAAGAACTCACTTCACTATCATGGACTTCCGCAAAGTAACGCCTGCTTCTATTCAATAGTCAATTTCTCAATTTTAAAAACATTTTTAGCTAGTAGCTACATAATGTTAGGTATATTTATGTCGGATTTTAGATCTGTCTTGATTGTACGCGCAAGTTTTCGCAAAGCTCATACGCGTACTAGTTGAGACAACAAGTTCAGTGATTCTTATTATGTAGGAAGATGATTTTCGAAAAATTCTGCTTATTGTAGCTCCCTTTGAGTATTGAGGAATGGCAGATTAATGCGTGTTCGAAGAAGTCGATATTACTCCTGAAGGGGTCTAAAACTTATGATTTACTGCGGGCGGTTCGCTGTTAAAAAGTTGTAAACTGCTTGTGTTTCCGTTCTTCGCAACAATGTTGTGACGTTTATTTTGCTATCTGCTTTGCCATCGCATTTGAATGCGTTATTGGCTTTTGATCATACCTTTGGAAATATTTTTATGTTCGCTTTATTGCTTTCTGAATTGTGTGTCCATTTTTATTGGAATGAAATTGTGAAAGCTTTCATTCATCGCAAGAATAAACTTATCATTAAAATGAAGTAAGTAGATCCATATGATAACATACAGTCAAACATAACATACGCTAATCATTGTTACAATCTCAATTGTTTTGATTGGCTGAATTATTAATAGGTAGTATTCTTGGATTGGATTGGATAGATAGGATATGTAGAGGATTATATAAAAGGTTTCTGGTCCAATTGAAAAAGAACTAAAATAAATTAATTCTATCATAAGAAGCTTTGAAAGTCAAAAGCTCAGGCTGGCTGGCTTTGTAAAACTCGGTGAACATTATCATTGGGCAGTTATAAATATCTAAATAAATCAATAAAAGTAACTCTTGTATTAATCTGAATCTGAATAAAACTATCAACCTACAGGTACCAATCAAATCTCACGTGAGTAAGTAAGCAAGCAGCAAGTTCAAGTATATGAGAATATAGAATTTTATTACTTTAACTTGTATTATTTTCTTTGTATTGGAACCAAATTCATAATGACGACCAAATTTTGCTTATGGCACTTTTAATTAGCAACAGTTTGGTCAAATTGCAAATTCGGCCAGAGCTTGTAAAGTTTTCTAAGAAACGCGTCCACATGTGTCTGGCGGCGGCCCTTTGCATCTAGGGCGCCAAAATTTACGACCCCTTATTAATCAAACGCAAATTACTGAAATGTGATCTGTCTTGTTTGGGTTTTTATAACTTTTTCTTAAGATACCTTAATTAAAATCATACTTGGAAGCCTGTGTGACCCCACACGCATAATTAATTTGATGTAAGGTAAGTACTAGACTTCTGTTTCATTCGGTTCACTAATGTTTCAAAAACTATTCAGGTCACAAATTACGTATTCCGCAAAATTATCATTTTATAAAAGATCATCAATCATTTGACAAATATTCAATTTGCAAATGTGCTGAATGCCAAAGTATCATTTACAAATGTATTATTTCAGCAAATAATTTATGGGATATTATTAATCGAGCGGCTAAAAAATTTATTGACCACTGTTAAAGGAATACTTCAATACTAAGCCGAGCGGCGTTAAAATAAGTTTACGAAAGTTTTATTTAACTTGCGACAGTAGTAAAGCACATAAAAAAAATATAAAAGAGAGCAATAATTAAACTAAGCTAGCAAATAAAATTTTAGTGACCGAATGACTAAAGCTAGCGACAAAAATACTGAGTTAGCTACTACTAAACTGAAAAAGTAACTTTATAACCGGTTTGAGCTAATACATTAACTGCTTGAAATATACCTTTAGGGATGTTCTTGTGAGCTGCGCTATTACTATTGTTAGATACTGTAATATTTTTAAGCTATATTCTGTTTTTTTGACATCTATAATTTAAATTTATTTTCGCTCGTTTAAATACTACCCATAATTTATTCACCGAATTTTGGTACATTTTACAAACTGCTTCTGAAAATACTTTTACGGCCGGGCACTACCAGAATATTTATGTCTAACCCTAACCTAATCTAACATTTTGACAAATATACCTAGTAGGTGCTCTTAAACAAGATTTAACTAAATAAATTCTGGTGTGAGATAGTTGTGAAATTCGTGGCTGAGTTAGTCAATTTTATGGCGATGTATTGTATCAGACAAGTAAATCGGCATTGAGATCCGAGCTCCTGGCTTCGTGCTTTACAAAAACACTCTAGTGGTAGGGCAGACAAGACTACGCGGGGTCGGGGTGTGCTGATTCGGTTTTGGTGACAGATTTAGCTATCTTCGAGGTAATACTTAGTAAATTTTTTAGGTACTTACTAAACCAAAAAAATCGTTGTATCAAACGGTTTTATGATTTAAGCGTGTTTTAATTATTCATGTGAATAATAAATGATTTATTTGACAAATAATGTTTTGTTAAATTAAAATTTGTCTGCAAAAAAAATGATGATAATTTTATTTGTAGAACCAGTTGTTTGTACAAAGATGTTTTTTTTTGATTCATAATTTTGCCAAACGTTGGTTGAGAAAAGTCTTTTTTTTTTTTGTTAAAATACGTATAGGTTACAATTTATTTCTCATACAAACTAAGACTTTGTTGGTACGTAGGTACTAATTAAGTATATGTTTTAAAAAAAATCTGCACTAATGAAGCACTTAAATTTACCCATTGAAGATATATTTCTAGGTATATCTAAGTCAACTCTCTATCTGTATCTAAGTCGACTTGCTTCTTTGGTGTCCGGCTCCCGGTCCTTTTGAAGTTCCAATCCATTTAGTTAAAGAACACAGGCAGCAATAAGATTTACTGTATTACCTCTCACGCCACATAATATTGCAAGTTGCAATGTCGAGCTCAAAGGCGAAAACGTACATGAATCTTTTAGCTAAGTACTTGGAACATATTAACTGGGAACGTATTAACACTACGTGGCATAGCATGTGGGAACAAAATTGAACACCTGTTGAACAAAACTTTTTTATGACAAAATGTTTATTTGCTTGGTTGAGAAATATCTAGTTATATTACTTCGTAGTACCTAATTAAATATCGGTCTGCAGTCAGTCATGCCCAGTCCAGAAAATGTTTTTGATTCTCTAACTGAACCGATTATGATACAGTTTTTTTTTAAATAGCCCAAACAGCAGTGAAACACTTTTCAAAGTTTCGCGAATATTCTTTTTAATAGGGTGTCAATGTTTTAATACAGGTTATTTTCCTTCAACAATTAAAAAAAAAGGTTGACGCAGTGTTAAACATTGTGATAATTTAAATGAGAGGTCCTGGGTCCGATTCTCGGTTGGAGCAAGTAAGCATTTATAATTTCTAAATTGTTTTTTCGAGCGCAGGTTTGTGCAGCTTCATATAGCCTGCGAACGCCAGAATGTCGTGGTTACGCTTTGTCCTGTCCTGTAGGATTTTTCCGTGTTTATTTTATTTTACCTCTACGATTTAAGATACCAATGGCGAAATTTTCCTGTACCTAGCCAGTTATCACGTTTTTCCCTTTACTTGACAGACGAGGGGTCAGCCGTTGCTGGAATATGAAACAGGCAATGGGAACTAAAGACCCTCATGCTCAATCAGTTTGCGAGTAATTCAGTTAGGGAGATAAATCTGTGTTTAGTATAAGGGAACGAAACTTAACTGCATTATAGAGGTTTACGTAATATGAACTTGATTTGATTACAAAGGTCAAATGATTTGGTTTATTGTTTGAAATGTAATTTATATTTTTAATTCCACGATATAATAGTGTTTCAACTTTAGTGACCAAATCTTGATGAAATTAAAAGTAAGTAGCAAGGTAGGTACATAAGTAGGTATTATAATAATTAAGTATTTCGGTCTAGTCTAAGTAGGTATGTCCGTTCCGGCTTGCAATCTATCACTGTACTGAATTTCCGCCGTAAAAAGGTTGTAGGCAGACTGGCAGACACACGAGTACACTTTCGAATTATAACTTACTAGATGATGCCCGCGACTTTGTGCGCGTTAACAGTTTTTTTATTGCCCCGAGAAAATTTTCCGCGAAACAAAGTAGACTATGAATTTATTTCGAACCGAATTTCGTCCAAATCGATCAAGCAGACGGACCGTAAAAGCCTAGCACACACACAGACAGACATACTTTTGCATTTATTATATAATATGGATTATTATGCTGTGTTGTGGTGTTCATTTCATTGAAGTATTAACGTAAACAAATAGGTACCTGGGCTATTTATTAGACACAGACACCAGCAAAAACATCTTTCAAGCAAATAGATATATCAATGGCGGCTCGACCACCATCGCGCGTCATTAATAATGCAAGATTAAGCTAGGCCGCGACACGAGCGCCTTAATAGAGTCTGCGGCTTGCAGAAGATCTTAAGGTGCGTATCCACCACGAGCGTGCCACAACAGGGACTGACCCTTTTCATCCGAAAGGCTGTTAGATCAAAAGTTCTAAAATACAAGTCAATGTACCTACTACCGCACGAACTGATTGGACGAACCTAATACAAGGAACAAACTTGAGAATTAGACGTGCCATTTCACAAGGTGAGCCACGCAGTTTGAAGGCTTTCAAACATCCCTTATCACTAAGGTATTATCTCATCCCTGTACATATGTAGGACATATTACAAGTTCAAGGAGCCATGTTGACATCATCGCTGCGCTGCTGTGGCACATTCATTCTGTTTCAGCATTACTTTATTATAATTAATGGTCAGAATTAAAAGTTTTGAGAGCGTTTTGATTTTCCATTTCATATTCTAAAACTACACCCTACCGGCAAAGACGGCTCGCCAAACGATTTTGCGTTCCGGTACGATGCCGTGTCGAAACTGAATAGGGGTATGGGTTTAATATAACTGCCATGCCCCTAACCGGTTAGCCTGCTACCCTCTTAGACTGCATCAAGTTAGCCCTTGACTGCGAGATCGCAGTCAAGGGCTAAGTTGTAGTAAGTAGATAAAAAAAAACTAAAATGTCACGAAGGGCTTTTAGAAATCTTCTAGCAAACTATATAGTTTCCGTTATTTTTGAAAGTCTACTTACGTGCTATAAATCTAGAAACCCCTTCTAATCATTTAGGTGCATAATTGAAAGCTAAGTGCAGGTTGTATGTGTCACCGTAAAATTGCAAAAACCGTCAGATTGCAATCTAACGTTTTTTTATTTCGATTGATTGTAAATTGTCGACAGATTGTGAACCGTTCAAATTTCTGAGTGTCAATTTTTGAAATATTCATTGTATTTACGTTTTCTTGTCTCTTTCTTGTAGGTTACGTTAGGTTTGGACATAATAGATTTGGACATGGAATAATCACTTAGGTTCTATACCTAACAGATTACAATCTACCGAAAAATAATGCCTTAAATTGTAATCCTTTGACAGTTTACAATCTAGCTAGATAGATTACAATCCAAGGGGTTTCACAATCTTACAGTGATATATGCATATAGTGTATAGCTATTAAGCTCGGAGCAGGTTGTTGATATGTACTTACCTAGAGGTGCTTTAACATAGTGAATATGCAGCTTTAGATTTGCTTAGTTTTTCGAGCACGAGTTGATGCCCACCCGCAGAGGCGACACTCGCTCCCCTGCCTCATTATTTGCGGTTTCAATTGCTTTTTACGATGAGCGTCGCCCTCTTTGCGGCCTCACTATAAATTACTTCCAAACGTCGTAATCAACGCGCGGTGTGAAGTCGATATCCAACATTTTACAGGAGCTATAAGACTCACTTTGAAATGAGCTTTTGTGTGGCGTTGAAGTTGTTTAATTCGTTTTGCGTACACCAAAATTCTTGATTAAAAGTTGTTGAATATCGAAAGCTTGATGATTTTATCTCTAGTTATGAGCGTTTCTTTTGACAGTATTTTTTTACTTCTATTCTTTTCTTTGTTTGTTTGTATTTTTCGGTATACATATATTTATACCGAAAAATAATGCGTTAAATTGCGTTATATATCTATATCTATATATATATATATATATATATATATATATATATATGTCACCGTAAAATTGCATGCAATGCAATTTAACGCATTATTTTTCGGTAGATTGTAATCTGTTAGGTATATAAGCCGATATAGTAAGCCAAGACAACGTAAATACAATGAATATTTCAAAAATTGACACTCAGAACATTGAACAGTTCACAATCTTTCGACAGTTTACAATTTCGCGAGTTAGATTATAATCTAACGGTTTTTACAGTCTTACGGTGACATATATATAAATCATACATTTTTATGCTCAGTATTGTGCCGTGTACGACACGTTACGTATCGTCGTATCGACGTATCGTATCGTCGCGTCGTATCGTTAGAAACCGATTGGAAGCTATTGTTTCTACAAAAAGTTCCTAAAAATATTTGCCTTGAATGTTTCTGCCTGGTTAATTTTATTCATCTATTGCTATAATATATTATATGATATTATCGCTATAACAAAATCGGTTCAGTTAGACTAGAGAAACATCCGTAATCCATATACCTCGATACCATATAGCTCCAATTACCTACGTTTTTGATCCCATCTAGGACCTTATGATCTGTGGTAGGTAATCCAGCCATTCGGACCCGCGTGGTACTCCAAAACTTATGTCGACGTCCTCCGAGACGTTTTCACTTTGTCCCTACTTGGGGAAAACTCCAAAATCCTAATATTATGTGCAATTGGGTATTTGTCTACTTGTGAAATAAATAATTTTTTAGTGATTATTAAATAAAGGATTTCCCAGTCGTAATATCAACGTCCCTTGCTAGTTTTATTTTGAATAACCATTTGAAACTATCGATTAAAGTAAAAAAGTGCGTCGAACTTTGATGACGTCACAACTTAAAATTTCATACAAAATCCATACTAAGCACGCGTTTTGACGTTTGAAAAAAAGTTGCTGATTTGACTAGTTGTCAAATACCCGATTGATGTTCTGCCCTCTCACGGCGAAAACACACTATAGGCAGGACAAACGTCCGCGTGAAACGTCAGCGTCGGTTGAGAAATATGTTTCGTCGTGTCGCGCCTGTCTGCGCGGCTCCATATGACATTGCGCGCGTAGACTTTTTGTTAGCCAGTAATTTTTTGTCTATAGTGTGTTTTCGCCCTTATGTGCACCTATCTGGCTGGATTATAATATTATGTATTATTTTTACAGTGAATATACGCATTTGCAGCAAATTGAGAGTATGTGGACACACCAGGGCACTGTTTATGAATTTATCTAATTTATATTGTTTTAGCAATGCCCATGGCCGTAAGTGGCCTAGCCTTCAGGTATCAGGTAACTAAGTTTCTACTACAAAACCAACACATAGTGATAGATAGATATCTAGTATCTACCCATACCTACTATCAGTTCTTCATCTAGTACTTCACCTATCTGGGAGTTCTCCATTCAGCTTAGAATTCAAGCTAGCGTTATTTCAAGAATCTGAATATGATGCCTGCGACATCATCTGCGTGCGTGTTTTTTTAAATCCCATGGATTAACTTGGTTTCCTCAAATAAAAGTATCATATGTTCGTCTCCGGGATACAAGCAACCTCTGCGTTGAATCTCGTTAAAATAGGTGAAGTGTATGGGCAGTGACAAGGTAAAAGGCAGACACACTTTCGCATTTTAAAAAACAATATTATTAGTACGGATGTACTAAGTATCAGGTAAAATATACCCTCTTAGGTAATTAATAAAAATGAAAATTCCACTCGGAAAATAAGTATATTTCAATTTTTATAAAATCATATTATCAGGCATTTTCATTAGCACAATTATTTTGTACACAATTTATCAATAGTATTTTACAGAGACGTTTTCTAAGCTAACAATAGCACTTTTAATTACATTAATTGAATTTTAAATGAATTAATCAAATCATCATTTGTCAACAGCATAGAGGTTATTCTGAGGTCAATAATCATACCGATTTCTCTATTGATCGAGAAATTGTAAAGCGGCGTTCATACTACGGTTGCTTCCGAGAGGTTTGTAAAAAATAATAAGTTTAACTGCCAAAAGTAATATAGTAAACCGCATATTTTTATCTATTTATGTAAATAGGTAGTAGGTAGGTATTTTACCAGTAATTAATTATTTGGTAGCCTGTTTGAAAATAGATTGTGAATACAGAAGATATAACGCAATCAAACTAAGGATACGACGGACATTTCACCATAACTGTCTTAACTATAACTTGAAAATTATTACTGTGAGCACGGGAAATACTCGATGTAGGCACAGGTTTACACTCACGTTTTCTAAGTCGGGCATTCTCCGACACGGGAATTTAGAACCATTTACATAATTCTATTTATATTTGTCACTGACTACCTATACCTGTTACTGTTATAGTTATGGATTAAACGTTAGAATATTCAATCAAAATTTATATTTCCAGTTAAGACGTTATAATATAGCGAAAAGTTCTTCCTATTCTTAGGTAGAACTACCTATAATAGGTACTTACAAAATAATATATTTGAAGACAATAAGAAGATAAGAACAAAATATGTAAACTTTGTCAAAATGTTGTACCTGCAGTAAAATAGATGATGCCCGCTAAGTTTTTTTCAATTCCCGCGGGAACTCCTTAGTGTTCCGGAATTAAAAGTAGCCTATGTATCCCTGGTTGCATCCCTTCCCCGGGACCTATCCCTGTACCAAATTTCATCGAAATTGAATATTGGCGTTACTTTGCGGAAGTCCATCTAGTTCCTTCATTCATTAAAATCGGTTTAACAGGTCGGCTGTGAAAGCGTAGCAGACAAACAGACGGACAGACAGACACACATACGCATTTAAAATATTAGTATGGATATTAAATTCATTGTTATTTGTTTTCTTTATCAATTTTTAATATAAGTTTGATTACAAATATATTGAAATTCATACAGGTATAATTGATATATTAGTATGTAACTATTTTATTATTTTTTCACAAAAGCTTCTTTGAATTAGAGGTACAATTAATTAAGAATTAAATATATTCTGTATAGACAAAAGTATAATATAAATACAATTTGCTATTGTGATTTACTGAGGTAATAATTGTAATAGAGATATTTATTATTAACTTTACAATAGAAATAAGTCATTATTTAAATAAATTACAACTGCAATTTTGGACTAAGAGTGCGATTCTACTTATTCTATTCAATTATAATATTATATCCACTTATTATTATTATTAATAGACAATATTTGATAATATCTATTTCTATACTGTACACATTGAATTCTCACCACAATACACTATTAAGGCAGCATTCACACTGCTTATTGTTCACAGGTTAGTTACAGATTGTCGTTACACAGTGTTTGATATGTGCTATACACAGATAGGGGCGGCGGCACAGGCTGGGTCTCGCACGGCCAGCGATATCACAGGAGCGACGAGGCATGGTGCGGCACGGCGAGTGCCGCGCCCCCGCGTCACACCAGCGCCCCCGGCTTCACATCGAGGGGGTGCTCTGGCGACCGACTCCCGAGGCCGCTCTCTCCCTGACTGTTCTCCTCCGAGTCTGAACACGATTCTGAACTGCCTTTCTTGCCCCCATTATGTGTCTTCACATGCTTTGCTAGATGATCGGACCTCATGAAACGCTTATTACACACTGGACATGCAAACCTTTTCTCACCTGTGTGCGTCCGTAGATGCCGCTGTAATTCGTCCGAGCGCGTAAATCGTTTACCACAGAACAGCCAGTTGCACACGAATGGTCTTTCGCCAGTATGCCAGCGTAAGTGAGCTTTTAGGTGGGATGTCTTTCCGTAAACTTTGCCGCATCCGGGTATATGACAACTGTGAATATTTTTCTTGCGAAGGTGTGCGCCTGCGGGGCCAAGGCGTTCAGCTTCTTGACAATTAGGGCAGTCACATGTGGCTCGACCGGCGTATCTTCGTTGAGATCTAGGAGATGGCGCTTGGGCGGTCGGTGCTGGTGAACCGGGTCCATGGAGACCGAACGATCCCTGAGTAGGTAGTACTGATTTGTAAGCGTCTTGCAAGAGGTGTGGAGCTGGAGGAAGTAAGTGTGCTCCACCCGAAAGCGAATGTGTTAATTGAGAATAATCTTGCCCGGCATAATTAGCCATCTGTCCTCCTACATCGAGCCACCCGCTGTGTACATCCCACCAAGTGCTACCGACGGCGCTAACACCACCCATTTCGGCCGCTTTAAGTGCACCACTACTGCCTCCACCTCCAACGTTGAAAGGCCAAGATTCGTAGGGATGCCTTGAGTACATGGAGCCGAGACTTGCGCTTGATTCACTTTTGCCTAGTAGTTGATCACCGGATGAGGGGAAGTATATGTCGTTGCCATAGCCAGGAGCTGCGGCACATGATGTCGGTGCTCGCGCGTATGACGCACATGGCGGTGGTTGCGACCGCGGTGCAATGCCGCCACCAGGCGGAGAGTGGGTGCCGGGGCTCTTCTTCCATGGATGGAAACCTTTGCCGACGGCCGCATCGGCAAGCGGTGGAGGTGATTTACTCGAAAGTTTGTTGCACTGCGCCGCAAGCATCGCCAGCGGCGTGCCGCGTAAGCTCGGGTGTTCCTGTAAAGAAAGACAAAATAAAATGAATACCTATTGAATTTATTTTTATTTAGGTTTAATTATGAGACCGTGAGAAAGAACTGGTTCTGATTTATAGCCTAATTTATATGTGAACTAATACAGCGGTGTTCAAATTAAGCCCGGGGCATACAAAAACAATATAAATAAATCGTAAGAAGTTTATAGGTAGCGTATTTACAATTTGGTATATCGGTGACAGCTCCCGACCGCTACCGCTCGTCGAGGGACGTCGTAATTAATAAATTGTTTGTAACCAATGATTAGATCAATGTTTTGATCATTGTTTGTAACCCTGATGTATTGGCAACATTTGTGGACTTATTTTATAATATCTTCTATAGTCCTCTAGATATTTATAGGCTATACATTTAAGAACCTATTTTATAAGATCATCTATAGATAGATAGATCTTATTCAAACTGAAAGCTTGGAAATTCGGTTATTCCTAGTATAGGTAGTTTTGTTGACAGCAAATTCAGCCACTTTGGTAACAGCTTGATACGTATGTTAAAAAAAAACAGTCAGATTAATGATTCCGCTAAGAACCGCCCCTGGCACTGGAGAAAGAACAGGATTAGGATTTCAATATAATATATTGTTATGCAGGCCGAAACATAGGTAAGAGTCGTTGTTCACAGTAAAATAATATGTGCATAAATTACATACAATCCTTTCGTCGGTATTCATTTCGTTCAATAAAGAGCGGAGAAGGAACATCCGACCGGATATTTCACCCTAATATGAGACAAAGGCTCGATAAAAAAGCTTCATTGTACGCAATAATATATTCCGGGGATCACGACTCGGCCGGGACGGGGCGCACGGCCACGCCCAGTACATTGTGATTGGCGCAGCTGTCGCCGCAATGTGCGCGCGGCCTTACAACTGCTGATTTCGATCGAATCCTAGTTGAGCTAAGATCTAATTTGATTGTATTATCGGTGCATAGACACAGTGAAATGTATGTAGCGGTTACCACAGTGCAAACTAGATGGCGCTAATTGTATCCTCACCGCAGAATAAGATAATTGACTGAAAAATTATAAGTTACCATACAAGCCTGAATCACGATATCGAAGTTTTCTGAGAATAGCGCTATATATCTATAGACCGTTCCAACCTATAACGGTCGGACCAGAAAGGTCCCCGGGCACAACACCAGCCCGGAGGAATCCAATTCATATTGTATATTATGCAATTTTTTTATCATTTGTTGAACATTTAATAATAGTGGCGTTTGCAGAAAAGTATATCTGGTTGTAACTGTGAAGGTACCTAATGCTTATCTGACCAAGTAATAATGTTACTTAGGCACATGTAATGTACCTTAATTACTTTATGCTAATTAATAGCTCCATATCAGTGAATTCTTTAAGCCGTAACAAATATGGCGGCGCTCTTAATTAACCCTGCGACAATTACGATTACCATAAAAAAATGATAAAGCTATACCAAATTGCCGCGATGACTACATGATGTGTAGGTTAGAATATAAATTGAAAGAGATGAGTTTTTTGCTTGGTGCCCCGCGTCGGTGTTTTAATTTTTAATACTTATTGCATAAAACGCAAGTTGAACTAATGTCGATATTAAAATTAATGTTACGAGTCGACATTTAAGGAAAATTTTGAAATACCAGAAAACGATTTGCTAAAACAAAATACACAGAACAAAGTTCAACGGAGAAATGATTCCAAAATATGCATTAACTTGACCGATATGCACTTAGGAATAAAAGTTAAAAACTAATATAATAAAATACACGTACGTCATAGCAATTTAAAGATAATTTCCGTAAGAGTGAGATGGCTGAAGTCATAATTACCCTAGGCATTATACTCCATTTGGGTGCGGGTCAGAATGATATAGGTAATTGGTCGTCAACTCTCCAAACCACCAGATTGGATCAAAGCGCGGATGAGTCCGGAGCCGACAGTTCGGCGCCGGCCGTCGCATTATTTGATGGCCTTTTCCTTGTCAAAACTGACGAAGATCATTGTCATAAAAAACACAGGCCGGAATAAAACGAAATCACCTTATACCTACGTGAGCACGAAATTGTAATATCGAAACAGGTAAAGCCCTACTAACAATACATTTTTAGGGCAGAGATAATATTTAGTAAGATATCCGAGTAAGTACTTTTTAAAGAAGATTTAACTGGTCTAGCTTCTAATAGGTTCGTGTTCTATCATCTATGCTTCTACTTAATTTAATAACTTGTAATTATTATAGAATTAAAATAGCGGATGTGTTTGCAACACACAACCTCTACTTAATTAGCTGATTTAGATAGATAGGTACCTAGGCCTTTTGTGGTTTAAAAGTTTTGTCAGATTTACAATAAAACCTGACGTAACTTTCAAGAGGACGTTGTTGTTAAGTAATTTATAATGAAACAACTAGAAGTTCAATTCGCAATTCGAAAACAATTTATTGTTTACAATCGTGCATTGAGAGTCAACATCTCCTGAAGATGCTCCGGTATCTGAGTGAAGCGTGCGTTGAGGGTATTTTGGAGGGTTTATGTGGTGTGGTGAATATCGCGGGCTGCAAGTTCAAGATATGCACTGTACCACATAGATTTGCCTTCTGTGGCGGATTATTGCGAATTGAACTTCTAGTTTTTCATTGTCATGGACTTCCGCAAAGTAACGCCTGCTTCTATCCAATATAAGTCATTTATAGGCATATGTTTTGTGCTTTGTATTTTTGATATTATGTAATAACTAGCTAATGCCCGCGAATTCGTTCGCGTGGATTGAACTTTTAGTACTCTTTAATTTTCCAGGATAAATTACTATTTATCCTGGAAAATTAAAGAGTTCCATATGTGTACCTATGTGCTATTCCAGACTACAATCTATATCTGTGCCAAATTTCATCCAAATCCGTTCAGCCGTTCACGCGTGATTGAGTAACAAACATCCATCCATTCATCCAAACTTTCGCATTTACAATATTAGTATACGAGTAGATGTAAAGTAGGACACGTAAGTACTTAGAGTTAATCATGCTTATTTTTATTAACATCATGTGCACAACAACAACAATGTGTGTACAAAAGTTAATAATATTGACTCTGATGTTATGACCCTTAATTTTAAAGACATTTTTAATCTGTTCATTAAATAAGAAAATCTCTAAAGTAATTTACCAGGTAGGTACGTTCACAAACTAGCCGGATGCGTTTAAGTCGGGCAATAAATCGAATTACTGAAATTGCGGTCAGGCTTTGCTATTAACTAGAGACGGGAGTTATTAATTTAATCAATGCCTATTAAATACGTCCTATACTGTGTTTGTATATGTCACCGTAAGATTGTAAAAACCGTTAGATTATAATCTAACTCGCGAAATTCTAAACTGTCGAAAGATTAGAATTTAACGCATTATTTTCCGGTAGATTGTAATCTGATAGGTATTCAAACCCGATAAAACCTAAGTGCCCGGCCGCAGGCCGGGCACTACTTGGTTATTTATGTCGAACCCTAACCTAACCTACAAGAAAGAGACAAGAAAACGTAAATAAAATGAATATTTCAAAAATTTACACTTAGAACATTGAACAGTTTACAATCTTTCGACAGTTTAGAATTTCGCGAGTTAGATTATAATCTAACGGTTTTTACAATCTTACGGTGACATATACAACATAAGGTACTGTGGACTATTATTTACGGTATATTTGTCGGTGATATTATTTAACATCCTGATAAAACGTCCAACTCAACTGAAACAGAATTTATTGACGAGAAAAAATATACGGCAATGGCTTCACAATAAATTAATGTGAGAAAAATAAATCGTGATACCGAGCCATATCTGATGTTGGCGGCTCAGATGGGATAATTTTAAATTATCTACCAAAATTATGATGAACCGAAATGAATATTCAAGCGAAACGCTTAGCCCTCGACGTGTTATTAAGATGATCGTGGAGTCGTTACAGAGAAAATTGTATTTCATAAAACTCATAACTATACTTATGACCTAATATTTTTCGACAACACGCCGTTGAAAATAATCGAAGAGCATGGTCGATCGCTCAAATTGCTTATTTATTAGGTTTATCTACTGAACTGTTCCAGAAATACTTATTCATATGAATAATTGGCAAAATGAGTAATTTAATGATGATGATGATGTATGAAAATTGGGTATTTGACAACTATTCAAATCAGCAACTTTTTTCAAACGTCAAAACGCGTGCTTAGTATGGGATTTTGTATGAAATATTGAAAAGTGAAGTCATCAAAGTTCGACGCACTTTTCTACTTCAATCGATAGTTTAAAATAGGAATTCAACATAGAACTAACAGGGGCCGTGGATATAACGACATTTGGGAGATCCTCTATTTAGTAATGAGTAAAAAATAACTGATTCCAATCACAAGGTTCATACTGGTGTAGAGATAGGAATCTTTCATTTAATATTTCATGGTTATATTCGTAAATTTTGAAGGAATCTTCATCAGCTAAAAGCAGATTATCAAGTAGGTAAGTATCGATCAATCTATGCTTAGGACATATCTTAGATAATAACTTCGATAATAATCCAAACGACCAACGAATTGTCGATAGATCTAATTGCACAATTACGGAATTATCCGGCTAATTCCGGCTGAAACACAACGCTTCGACCGCCCGTCTCTCCCTATCTATTCTAATGCAAACTAACA
Organism: Erebia palarica; assembly: GCA_964035005.1. Classification (NCBI taxonomy): domain Eukaryota; kingdom Metazoa; phylum Arthropoda; class Insecta; order Lepidoptera; family Nymphalidae; genus Erebia; species Erebia palarica. The sequence goes on from OZ035983.1 coordinate 48,016,837, forward strand.
CGTCTACAAATTATTCCATATTGTGTGCTTTTGACGTCTAAACTGACTCAAAATTTGAATGCGAAATTAGTTTTATCTACACTCTAACAAAATCTATAACTAGATATACATTTTAGTGGGTTGATCCGAACAAAATCCGAACTAATAATGCGTAACATTAATAATTTAAATCATTTTAGTGTGGCAGTAATCAATTAAATTGTAATAATTTAAAAAAAAATCCATGCTCACTCTTATCTCATGTGGATTATTGGACAGCAATTTTTTATCATAGGTCAAAAACCGGTGCTATGGGGAGCTTCATAGGAGCTTTTTATGAAATAATGACTTGCGACTTCATCAAAATTGATTAAAATGCTTATCCAACTTAAAACTAACAGATGGCGTGAATTAAATTCATCAAAGAAAGACCTTCTAATATAGATCACAAAATATTTTTTTTTTTACTTAAGAAACATTCCTGTTGGCAGAGATACAGGATATTTATAGCAGAAGTATACATGTTGGACTATTGTGAATGCAAACCTTGCTTTATAATTTTTATCTGTGCATTTTGAATTATTAGTAGGTATGTCAATTGTCAACATGTTTTTCCGATTCCGCTTGCTAAGCAATTTTCGGTGCCGGTGTCGATTGTCGGTGTCGGTGTGTCCGTTTATCCAATAATAAATAAGTTAATTGTTTGTACTTTTTGAATATAAGTAATCTAATACAATATTTACAGACACTTTAGATATTTGAGTGCTAAATATGTATGTAACAGCTGTACTTAATTTGATAGCTAATCCATAGTGAAAAACTAATTTATTGGGTTGTTTGTGCCCAATTAGAGTGTGGACTGTGGCCTCAAATTACAATATAATTCGAAACTCTTCTTTAATAAAGAACCTAATTACGGGCAAGGACATTAGCGAGGCAAAGGGGTTACTGTTGTCGCCAGCAATTTGACACTTAAAGGGGTTTCTATCGATTATGCGGGTGGAGAACTATTATGTTGTATAGATGATGTTCGTACTTAGTATAAAACATAGCTGTATGTAAATGTTTCATTTATTCGCAACGGAACACTCAATCCGTAAATGTTTGTTACCTAAACATTGTAACATTTGTTTTAATAAAATTGACTCGATTAATTGATTCTTACCTTCTAATCTTACCTGCTTATAATTCTTGTAAGCTAAAAACCTTTATATTGCAGGTATATAAAGTTGAACTATGCTATGTTAGACGTTTTAAGTAGATATAAGTACAGCAGTAAAATAAAATATTTCTTTTTGCTTACTCTACTTTTACTCCTGCACATATCTATACTATATAATATAATATTATAAATGCGAAAGATGGATGGATGGTTGGATGTATGGATGGATGGATGTTTGTTACTCAATCATAGCAGGACGGCTGAACGGATCTGTATGAAATGTGGTACAGAGACAGATTATAGTCTGGAATAACACATAGGCTACTTTTTATACCGGAAAATTAAAGAGTTCCCGCGGGAACTGAAAAACCTCAATCCTCGCGGATGAAGTTGCGGGCATCAACTAGTCTTTTCTAAAGGAGGTACCGACTAGGTAGACCAATAAAAACAATTATACTAATAATAAAAGTAGGTATGTCCAACGAGGTTTAACGTTGTAAAATCGGTGGTAGTTACGGATTAAGTAAAAGATAATGACGGGGGACATTATTTACACATTAACCACCATTCCACTATTTCTACCCACACGCAAGCGACCAAGTGTGAAACGCCGTGCGGGTTCATTTCATTGCGACTTGTTAGAAGGCCTATAGTTCCTACCAATAGATTGATAAATCGGTCAACCGAGCAAATTTAAAAACATGCATATTCGGATTGATTAATAAGTTTTTTTTATCCACTAAATGTTAGCCCTTGACTGCGGTCTGCGATCTTACCATCGTAAGTGATGATGCAGTATATGGTAGCGGGCTTGTTAGGGACATGGCAGTTACATTGAACACATACCCCTATGGGCCTATTCGGTTTCCACACGGCATCATACCGGAACGCTAAATTGCTTGGCGGCACGTCTTTGCCGGTAGGGTGGTCACTAGCCATGGCCGAAGCCTCCCACCAGGTCAAACCAGGGAAATTACAATATCAGCTGGTTGCTGAGTGGGCCAATATTAAATAATTTCTTTATTATTTAATAATAATAAATTATTTAATAATAGAAAAAGCCTTTAGGTATTATAGGGTAAAAAAAGGGATTTGAACCCCAAAACGGCCTTCACTCAGCGTCTCTCTCCCTCTAGATGGAGAGATAACATAGATTTCCAGACCAGGATCCCACGTTTCTTCGTGCCATAAAGAACGTATGTTCTAGAAACTAGAGCTAGTAAGAACATATAATAGACTAATTTAACATCTCTTCTCTACCTAACAACAATGGAGTGAATGTTTATGCGAAAACACGATCGATATTACACCATATTACACGTAATGCGTGTCTTGAAAGTGAGTAAGGTAAGTAGGATAAAACGCCCCGCAGCGTTTTCTGAAAGAGCATGCGTAGGCCTTCCTGACATATTACCATATAAACCATTTCAACGGCCTGTTAAATTTGATTTAAATTTATTTAACTGCTACAATTGTTGTAGCAAACATCTAACTTTGTATTCAGGTTATATCTAATTATAGTGAAGGAAACACCGAACTGCTTGTTGAAAGTCTGAAACTGAATACTTAACCAATAGGTTAAGAATCACAAGCTACCTAAACGGTGAGAGCCCCAATTTGTAGAGGTTAAGACGTTTGGTCTCCTATTCAGGTAGTCGAAATGAGGGTTCGATTCTCGGGCACGCACTTCTAACTTTTCCGAGTTCTAAGTAATGGACGTTTTAAGCAATTAAATATCACATACTATACCGATGAACTCTCTGGATGAGTTCTCAAAGTTGTGTGAAGTCTGGCAATCCGCACTTGGCCAGCGTGTTGGACTCTATGATTAAACTCCTGCTCAGTAGTGAGCGGGCGATGAGTTGAAATGATGATGACGATGATTCATACATACGTATCCACGGCTTACGGTACCTTGGTACAATTTTGACAAAAAGCCTTCAACAGCAACCAATCCACAGCCTATTTCAGAAACTCATGTTAAGATCATTTAAGTAGATTGTAGACAGTCTATTGTCCAGCATTTCCCTATTTTAAGATTCTTACGAAAACAGTCCAAAGTTAAAGAGGATAGGCTATAAGTACCTAATTACTTAATTATTGGTATGAGTATACCTAATAGTAATACCAATAATTACTAAGTCTAGATAAGGGTAAACTAATAGAGGAATAGACAATGAAACGTGACGATTTAACTTTGGTCACAGGAACAAAAAAACTTAGCCCCACTAGCACATATGCCGGTCAAATTAAACACACATGCCCGTGTAAAGCGGACGTCACAGGCGAAGGCGATAATTTCCATTTAAATAAATAATTTGCCGTCACAATTCGGGACCGACATTTGGGCGCGTGAAGCGGCCTAATGATCGTTATAACTAGCGCGGTTTTACGCTTCCAAAGTCGTGTTACGTTGACGTGGGAGGACGCTGAGTTTGAGGGGCCTATAGCACCAACTTTTGGCAGCTATAATTACAATCGGATATTTTGCTGACAACAACGATGTTTACTGCTGACATTCCGATAGCTAACTTGCACTGGGGCCATATTACGTAAAAATAATTGCTAATTGTAACGATTGCAATCACCCTGAATGTTTAACACTTAACTCTTCCGCTATTGGCCAAAATCCTTTGCCGCAGCAAGAACTATTTACCCCGTAACTATTATAACAGCAACCACACCAAAGAGGCAATATAATAATATAGGTACTCGGGCGAATTGCGATGATGAAAATTTTTTACATTTACAAGGAAAAGCTTCTTCACAAGTTTGTAACAACGTAATTTTTGGTGGTGATCCCAGTAAAAACAAATAAATGACACCATAATTATAGAAGGTTCGAGCCATAAAAATGTAGCAATATTTTGCGTGACGGAATTTGTTCTAAAATTTCAAAGTAACATCCGACCTTCACCGGCGAGGTTCAGATAATAGGAGTACCAATTTGAAAAACCAGTCCGAGGCTCAATAAAAAACATACGGCCAAGTGGAAACAAGGGATCCCCTTCAGCCGGGCTTTGTTCTGTGTCATTTATACAGACAGCGCCTCGTACCATACAATACTAGGCTGGATTGCAAAATTATTATAACAATTTTTGTTGTGAAAAGTGAAAGGGAGCAGGGGCTGTCGAGGTGCCCCTGTGAGTATAATGCCAGCGTTTAAAATGCTGGTTTTTATCATCTGATCGTCGACTTCTTCGTATTTCAAAAGGCTAAAGCACGAGTGACGTAATTCTATCGGAACATTTATAATAATTATTATACAATCTAACTGGCAATTAATTGGCACAGAAGGTGCCTATATCCAGTGGATTTGTCATGCAGCCTGCAGTAACAGTGAGATCACCGTACTTACGTTATTTGAACTTTTGAAAATTACTAAGTTTAAAATGAAAAGTTATCTCATGCCTTGAACGTAGTCTTACTTAATAGTTAGCATTTTGTGCCTTGGCAATCTAAATTCTGGTCTGTTTTGTAGCTGTACGTTGACCGAAAGAAGTACCCATAAACCTACGTAGTTCGTACCACCTACGTTACGATCAGGAAAACAAAATAAAGCTATGTTTGTGATGGTCTTAAAAATTACAAGTGATGATATACCTAAGTTCAAGGTTTCTTGCAAAATCACTCTTACAGCATTGCGTGCAGCTCGACATCGCCCAGGGCCTCGCGTCTCCCCGGTTCCGAGAAAACATCGTTAAACTCACGTATTTTTGGTAGCAACATAATTCCAGTAATTTTCACTGAAATTATAATAATTAGCTCCGTTTATGCGATAGTAACAAACAAATAAAATGATCGGAACACATTACCGCAGGGCACTGCAGTCAGTCACTTTAGTTCTATAGTTAGTCGCTTTAGAGCCGTTTACTAAAACCAGAATAAAGTCTAGCTGCATACCATGTGTTTTGTTTTTCATTGTGAAACACATGTTGTTGAGACAAGATAAATAATTTAAAATGACATTTCATGCAATACGCAACACATTGAGAGTGGAGAGGACAATTTCAAATCATTGTCCCAACTACCCAAATACACACTATAGTCCTAACTTAATCCGTAAAATAAATAACGATATACCTAACTATAATATGCATAGGTAGATTTTATATTTATTTAAACTGGTAATGCAACACTACAGCTTTTCTGTATCATGTGGCGTTACAGAATTTCCATACTATTTGTTATTCATAAATACATAATTAGCATGTAAAGTACAATAGAAGCCTGCATAAAAAATATTGAGTTCTTAAGTACAGACTTGACTGACGTATGATATTCCGAAAATTATAACCGTAGCAGACACCGTAGCAAATAATGTAATAAAGTCTATAAGATAAAGGAAGGTTCTTCGCAACAATAGCAATAATTATGTAAGTAATAAAATAAAACATAGTAATTTAGCGTCACGAACGGAGTGGAACAGTACAATCACGCGCGGGTTAGAGAGATAGCGAGCGATTACAAGGCGCTGAATGTTCAATCGTCACGTAGTTACGGTTCGGCACAAGAACAAAGCGGCGATATTAAACAATGAATGGCCACAAAAAGTCCCATAATTCAATTTGCATCCCGCTAGATGAATGTAATCGTCGGCAAAAACTGTGAGTACTGCAGAGAGCGGCGCCCGCGGGCGACTCTTCATGAGAACCGCTTTCGCCATTTTTCACACTTCTTGGAATCGATTAGATTGCACCATCTCGCGCGTGACTCGACATTGATATTTGCGCATTGTAGGTCGCATGGCGTAGAGTTATGACGAAATTAAAGTTCTTCCATGCAAAACCCTGGTAGTGACGGATTGGATAGTACACTGAACAAACGCACTATTAAATTTTTGAAGGAACTGTGATGAAATTGAACATTGCGTTGTGGGTTCAAAGACGTAACCGATGATCAGACGATGGTCTGATCAAGCTTAGTTAGTTTTGATGCATACACCTGTCCGCATGTCCGCTTCGACCAGCCTTTATCAATAAAAACCCATAACCCTACTCTACAATATTCTGTGGAGACACAAACTTTTACTTTAACGTCGGTGTAGTTTACATGTTAGGATATCACTCGTATTTCTTGTTGTGTATCGGATATTGAGCGTGTCGACACAGCCGAGGCGCGTCTGCGAGGTGACTCGCGCATTATTATGATAATGCGGGCGGAGTCGATGGTATCGCTGGCCGCTATCCGCTCTTATAACACAATTGAATTAGCATAGCGCAGTGTCGGCCGCAGCGGGCGGTCCAAGCCACGCGACCACCTAAGTACCTATGGGCATCGCCGTATTTGATTCCATTAAGAAATATCTCTTATCGCAAATGTTCCTTATAAAACTTTATTATAATCATAATTATTTTCATGTTGATTTTCATCTATGAATTGACCAATTTTCGATACCGAACGCCAATAAATATGGATACGAACACTGCCAACTTCTCAACTCCGGTCTGCTTCCTACTGAGAATTTCTGGTCAGCTTTTACCCTTTCACTCTTTTTTGCCCGACATGTGTCGCAAGCATAAGATCTGGACCTTATAATTTACAGCCCATTCGGCTGTTACTTCGAATTTCTTTCTCTTTGACCCAGAGTCTAGAGTTCTAGACCACAAAATCATGAGGAGAAATTCAAATTTAATGTGCTATACAAGCTGTTTCACTTTGACAAACTCAAAAACATAATGGCCATTCGGCCGTTAAATAGATTTCCTCTCTCTCCTCTTTCCCTCTCTTTGTTCTAGTCTGGAGTTCTAAACCCAAAATCTTACACAACTAAAAAGTTTAAAGGCAAGCCATTGAAAAACCTGTATTGAATAATGACTCTTTGTAAAACACTTGTTCAAAAACAACTCTGAGATGTAAAGAGCATGCTGGCTTTAAAATCATTGTTCATGACGGCTTATCAAGTTTTTGTTGCACGTACGAAGATATATTATCTGCTTCAAATGTTTTCATTCACGGAATCCAGTTTGAGTAGGCAGCAATTATATTAGGCAGTTATGCGGCTGATGTAGAGTCGGTACCGAGTTCGGAGTTCGTATTAATGTACATGAGTTGAGCGTGGTATGGCATGAATGAGCGTCAGACGTGTTGAATGGGTTGACCACACTAACCACAAAGCACCATTAGCTCTGTACATGGATAATTTTGGATTCAACTGAAAGTTCGATGCAGGTAGGTAGGTACGTAATAACGACGTGCTATCCATACTCCGGGTAATGTAGAGATACAGTCACAGAATAATATAATATGATACAGTTTATTTTTTATTGATGTCTATACCTATAGATACAACTTTACGAGCTAATTACTTTCAATGACTAGGTTAAGAAGGAAAATGACGTATGTTTTTGATGTCTTTAGGTTCTCTGCACTTGGCATATTCTACAAGCGGGTGATTTAACCGATCTCATAGAATCCAGGTTAAAGTTTTATCACCGTAATAGAAATCGGCTAGGAAAAGTATTATTTTTATTAGATTTATAGTTGGTATAGTCAATTCTACAAAGTTGTTTACTGTAATTTTCAAATACAAACAATGAATTAGTCAAAGACCCTTCAACAGATCGACGATGTGAGCATTATGGCCATCAATGGCAGGCGCGATTCAAAGCCCCTTGACTCTTGAGCGAAGTGCGGAGTATTCATGGCGGTTTGTCTGCGTCATGGAGGACATAAAATATCGCTTCAGAGGGAGCTAATGGCACACGACCCTCTCGTAATAAGTAGCAGAGATTTTAGTGAACGTTTTAGAAAGTTGACAATTTATAAATTATACGAAGTTTGAATTGTTTGTCTTTATCATCAATTGCGTGAACCCATTAGCTTAGAGTATGCTACAGTAAGTTTACTCTAACTTAACTTGACTTTAGTGTAATTCTGGGCGAAAACTAACATAGTAGAAATACAGATTAACATAACCACTACTTAGCACAAAATAAGAAAAATTGAGCTACAACAGACTTAGTTAGTGCTATCAATAATTTCTCTATCAAAAGCTACTTTTAGAGCGGAAGAATAAGAAACCCAAGTAATATGTACTTGTTTACTTGATGATTTCGATGTGTTTACCAACCAGTTTTGATTTCAATTACTGATGTAGAATTATAGTACCTAAGAAACTGAGCAAAGTTGGACGCGCGAATAAGTTTTCTTGCGGAGCTATAAAACTAACGTCATTCAGCAAAATGGGATTGTATAGTAAATGCAACTTAAATCTCTGCATGCGTTAATGACTATTTCGATACAGGGAACCTACTTGTTTAATCCAGCAGTCCACAATAACAAATTGCGGACGGAAAATTTACAGTTAAAAGCCGGATGCTACAGTTGATAGTTGCAATTTCCGATAGCACTTATGATGGACATAATGGGACATGTGCAATGGATTTTACAGTAGCTGTGGATTTATTGGTGGTCCGATTAATATTGATGACTTTTCCTACCATGGTAAAGGACATTTGCATTGTGACGAGTATTGAGTAATAAAGATGGCCATGTCATGAACGATACGTCGACAGTATACCTATTACATAACGCTATTAATTTTAACAGGTTTTAGTAAATAAGAAATAAATAATTATATTGAACAAACTACCTATCCTCAAAAATGACAAATTTGTAATTTGTAATACAAAAAATCGAAAATTGAACTAAGACACAGAGGTCAAACCGGCATATAGTTGGTAAATCGGTAACTCATAAAGTCGATACAAGTTACTAACATGCTCTAGTTATTAAATTATAGAGGAAAAAAATTGGCAGTCATAGGGACTTTTTAAACGTTCATAAAGGGTTTTTTTTTAAAATTAAAATGATTAAAATAATATAAACCTTACGAAGGCATTAAAGTTTAATTTCGAATGGAGTATATTTATATGTTCGCGAGCATGTTGCTGTTCGCGAGCACGTCGGTCACGCGAATCTACATTTTTACTCTCTGCCAAAAAGTGCTATCGAGCCTAAAGAAGTTTTCATTTCAGTAAACTATGTAGGACGAATAAGTAAGACGCTAAAAGTACCTTCCAGACAAATATTTTACGATGAATGTGAAATATTGTAACAGTGTTGGCTAATACCTAAATCGACGAGTCACCAAATTAGGTGAATATATCTGATTTATTAGGTTTCAATCGTTCGAATGGTGCGATCGATGTCGCCCGCCCGCTGTTCCCAGCGCTGTGATACGCGATGGGGCGTCTTTCTTCCTATAACCTTATCATAACCAAGCTAATGTGGTAAATTAATTGTACCTGCGACGCCTAAAGTGATATTAAAGAATGATTATTTATTTAGTGCTTTATTGTGTTTCCTGATTGGAATAATGCGTGGAGTAACGTGTATAGCTTAAATTACATGATAACGTATACGCATAAGTCTTGCTGCATTCGTTTTTTAAAAAGTAACTACTTTGTGAGAATTAGTATTATATTATAAGTGTGAAAGTACAAGGTACATTGTTCTTTCAAGGACTCTAAAATGCATACTAATCCATACTGTAGTACATTATTGCAAAGGCTGGGAAATAGGCAATTGCAGGTCGAGTATGAGTTTGAAGGCCGAGCCGTAGGCGAGGCCTTCACTAATACGAGACATATATAGTGCTATTCTCAAAAGAATGCAGAGAAATAACACAAACTTTTTATGTTATACATTAAATTTAATTTACCTTTGTCGCTAAAAATATATCATCTGGGGCTTTAATTAAAAATTGCTTTATGTTTTCACCAGTAAAAGTGTTCGATTTCTTGCTTTTGAATCCGGTCGATTGTCGTTTAAGAAAAGTAGTTAGTTCCCATAATTTTTCAAGTTAATGCCGTTTTTAACATGAACTGTACATTTCAGCATGGATAAATTGCCCATAATGTAGATGGCTTTTTAGTTTTAGCAATCTCATTAAAATCGCCAAAAATACTGTTACGGAGAAAATGTTCACTTTTTTCTCGTTTTTCCAACTCATAAAATTTTCATATACCTACTTTCATGTATTTTTCTTTGGACTTCGCTAGAAGTAGGTTTTCCATTGCCAATTTGGCTTCTGATCTTAAATCTGGTGGAGTACAATCAATCTCCATTTCACTCTCTTAACCGTTGGAACTCATTTTACTTATTATTAAATTTATATTTATTAAGTATGTAAATAACAAATCAAGACGAATTTTCAGCTTTGCCGCCAATTTCTTTTTTATCCTCTGTTCCGACAGGCAAACGTATATAAGGCTATACAGCCACCAATTTGTACTAAGCAAAGTGACTATGGTATGCCAAGAATGACAAAAGAGATCCGATCAAAGAGTATTTAATACCCCAGCTCGCCGTTTCATACTACATTGCAGGAGCGTTGTAATGTTCCAAATTCAAAAAACGCTCCTGCAATGGATTTGATTTTCTTTGTCCGAAAATTCGATACTTCGCGTGTTCTTTTTTCGAAAATAATGACAATATTTCCATGCATGTTTGACAAAATATTATTAATGCGAGAGTGTGTCTGTCTATCTGTCTGCCACGCTTTCATGGGCCATCTGTATAACCGATTTTGATGAAATTTAGTACAGGGATAGGTTGTATCCCGGGGAAGAATATAGGTTTTTTAAATCCCGGAAAAATCTAGAGTTCCCGCGGGCAAAAACCTTGATCCACAAGGACGAAGTTACGAGCATCATCTAGTCTAGTATATAAATGCGAAAGTGTCTATCTGTCTGCTACGCTTTAACGGCCTATCTTTTCAACCAATTTTGATGAAATTTGGCACAGAGGTAGGTATCCCGGATTAAGGAGTTCCCGCAGTGATCCCGCAAATCCCGCAAATCTATGTGGTACAGTGCGTTTCTCGAACCTGATGGCCGCGAGATTCACCACACCACATACAGCCTCAAAAATACCCTCATCGTACGTTTCACTCCGATACCGGAGCATCTTCAGGAGATATTGCCTTTACAATGCACGATTGTAAAGTCTTTACAATCGTATCTAAACCGTGTCGTGTCGTGTAAAAAATCTTCCGCAAAGTAACGCCTGCTTCTATCCAAAAAAAAGCAACATTTGATGACGTAGGTACAAAGTACATGTGCCATTGCATATAACGGTGGCTTTGTCGATCTAAGAAGTGGAAGACAAATACTAACGTAAGGAGACATTATCTACGTTATGAATAGGTACATTAATAACCAAGCTTACAGTTTGCAGAACAATGGCCAATCGCACCACCGTAGGTATTGATAAACAATAGTGATCAATTACACCATCGCCGGTTATGGTTAATGTCAAAGTCCACCAAAAAGCTCCAAGAAAGTTCAATTGTTTTATAGTTTTTTAATAATGGATTCCCAGATGATGTCCGTGACTTCTTCGGACTCGGGCATGGATAAAAGTTTTTAGGGGAACTCTTTAATTTCCCACTTTAAATAGGCCTATGTTCTTCCCCGGGATGTTCGAAATTTCATCTTATTCGGTTGAAAAAATGGGCCGTGAAATATGGTTAACGTCAAAGAACAAAAAAATCCATTTTTTATATGTTATGCATTACTAAATGATACCAAACAGGCGGGAACAAATGTTTTTAGGGGAACTCGCTAAATTAGTTTATGTCCCCGTGAAGGCCTATCTCTGTACCAAATTTCACCAAAATCGTTTCAAAAGATTGGCCGCGAAAGCGTAGAAGACAGGCAGATAGTCACGCTGTCGCATTTACTATATTAGTATGGAGTTTTGACGATCACCGCTCGGTGACGGCCGCTGCCCGCAGTGTGGCCGCGTCTCGACGGGGCGCCTTTCTCCCTTTGTACTGGAGCGACGTGTTAAATTAATAGTTGCAGTGACGCGCTTAGTGGCACTTGGAACGACGATCATTTGGAGTGTAAACAAAAAAATCTACTTGGGTGACACACGGACGGGTGCTGTAGTTTTGTTATATGCCAAAACCTAATTAGCTCTACATTTTGTGTATCGTTAGCCGCAAAAAGTACTTTAGGTACCTACCTACTTTCTTACACTGTGAAGTTAATATGTGATCTCAATTAATATTAGACTAGATATATAACACATATTATAGTGGTCAATTAGCAATGATTTTAATTCGTGTTAATTTATACAGTTTTCAAAAAAGTGAAACATGAATGAAATAGTAAAAAATTATAAATTACCTGTATACTTATCTCATTTAGTAGATACTAATCTAGTGGCATGTAAGCCATTATTTTTATTGGGCCAGAAAGTAATTCCAAGGCTTACACACTGATCAAACCTTAGTAATCGGGAATTATGTTTTTTTTATGCATATGCAATATGATAAATATAGATGTGAGGTAGATGGAACAACGAAAAAAAACTGTTTAGTCTAAAAAATAATCAGAGTGAGGTGACTGAAATAGCCACTATCAAGATTCAAGTCCCGACACAAATAGGCATTCGTGTTGCTATAAAGCGTTGACAGTAGAACAAAGTGAGCCGCTCCTTTTTATCGAGTAGTGTCTATTAATTAGTGGTGCATCTCCTAAAATAACCCAGCCCGTCATTGGGAGCGTATTGACAGGGCGCGATGACGGCGCGGCGCCTCTGCCCTCATGACTTGCAACCTTCCTTTATTACCGCTCGCACCGACTAACAAGGCGGGCTAATGCAGTGAGTTGCAAAACCTTTGCCTATTCACCCTTGCACGCCACTGTCGCCCTTGTGTTGTTTTTGAAAGGTTATATTTTTCTGTAGCCTCCTCATTTTACCTATGTACACGGAAGCCGGCAACAATCGTCCTGATGACATTAATGACTTTCATATCAGATCATTTTGTCTCCTGAGGATCTGAGGATAAAGTGTAAAAGTTACTTACACGTAGATAAATTTATTAGTACTGGGATAGGTACTTCGGTAGGCACAGGCAATTAGGATTGGTAAAATTATGTTTCAGTTTGAGTAAGAGGGACTTTCCGACTGCCCAGTCCTATTTGAAAATTACATATGTAAGTAATAATGAGTCAGAAGATTTAGACTGCCGAACTGCATCCTAAGATGATAAAAAACATATAAAGTCTAGCAACTAATTGGTGCCAGGTAACATTTTAATCATTTTCAGGACCCGTTCACCAAAAAACGCTGGCCTATATTTTAAACTCGACAAGAACCTCCTTCTTCAGAAGAAAGTCCTTAACAAGTTCTTCGTCTTAAGGGTCTTGCGTTCTCATATTTTATGATTGTACAAAATTACATTAAGTATATATTTACTTAACACTACAAATTGCACTATTCGACAAGCAAACTTAATTTATATTTAACTACAGATATGTACAAAGAAGCTATGGAAGCAGTTATTTTTTCTATGAACCAGTGGATCGCATCATGATGTGAAATTGACCGGCGCGGTACCAAGATGCCCTTTACGCGTATAGTTACTGTTCATAAATTCACACATTTATTACGTAGGTATTCTATAGCAAATGAGGAAACCTGTTTTAAGAATATTTTATTGGTTACATAGGTACATATTTTTCTTTTTCTGTCGAAAACCTAACGCGGATGACCTAACCTAACTAGTCGCGGGTATCATTTAGTAAGTATGAAACGTACGCCATGAGTGAAAGTATTATGGACATCAGCGGTTATACTCGTACAAGGACTTACATAATTTTATTTGTCGTATTATTAAAAAGTTAATAACGTTTCTCTAGAAACACCTTACCCACTAACTATATCAGCTGCTACGACTTGAGGCCTCAATTACTTGTCGCAATGTGCCATCAATACGGTCGATAACAATCCCATATTAACATGACTAACTAGCAATATTGAAAGGTCATTTGTGGTGATGGCAGGAAACTGCAACCATTCTGCGGTGAAGCCGTTTAAGGCAGTTTTTACGCTTGAAGCCTTAACCACCGCTATAGACAAGACTTCTATGATAATAATTACACTTTGTCGATAGTCGATGAAACTGCCAATATAATTTACTACATACACGCGATATATATACTTATATTTCTAAGCCGAGCGCATAGTTTTTTTTTGCGCAGGCTGTTGTTCTTGAGCAGGCTACGAAAAATATATTCAACATTTTTGCATCATTGTAAAAAATACAATGAAGCAAGAAGACAATATTATGCTAATTATATTATGTGCTTTAGGCATTTCCTATGGTTTATTTATATTATACCTAATTTATATGAAGCAGGTAGGTACCCACGGTACCCATTTGCAGTCAACCGTAAATTTGTGATCGGCCGTAACGTATAAAAAAATTTTACCAAAATATGTTATAGGTTCCTTTACGTAAGGTTCTATGATCTACATAATCAATTATCCTATGTGTGAGGTACATAGGTAAAAGTGTCGATAGTGTTGATAAATCGAAGCATGTTTTTTTAAATTATGATAGGTACTAACAGCAGTGGCGTGCACAGGTTTTGAAGCTAGGGTAGGCATTACTTAGTCAGAATACCTATTTATTAGCTGTTTTGATGAAATATGAGCATTGACGTATTTCCAATTGGGTAAGCAGCGCTTTTATGTCCCTATGAACTGCACGCCACTGACTAACAGCAGTTAATCTACCCATTATAACAGTAATTAAAAATTATAACATGACAGTAATCTGAGAACATAGAATTGCCAGTAGAATTAATCAATTGACATGACATGCAACAAATTAAAGTTTGCGTTGTTACATCCGATCTTATCTTACTAATATTATAAATGCGAAAGTTTGGATGGATGTCTGGATGTATGGATGTATGGATGTATGGGTGTATGGATGTATGGGTGTATGGATGTATGGATGTCTGTTACTCAATCACGCCCCAAAGGCTGAACGGATCTGGCTTGGCACAGAGATAGATTATAGTCTGGAATAGCACATAGGCTTTTCATCCCTGAAAATTAAAAAGTTCCCGTGGGAACCAAAAAACCTCAAACCACACAGATGAAGTCGCGGGCATTCGCTAGTACATACTATAGGCTACTACTACTACCTACCTATATTATAGTATTAACTATAAAGTCTAAGATCTATAAAAGTCTAGAAAAAAGTTCCATACAAAATTGATCTAGACAACCAGTCTCTGGAACATTTAGGAATTTTTGGAGTTTACTCCTTAAGAATCGATTTGCATACACTTATTAGCCCGGGGTGTAAAAATTTATGGGGAGTAAAATCAAACTTTCTCCGTTATGTTACGTTACTTTATGTTTATGTTTCCACGGTAACACTTTTCGTTCGTAAGAAGTAAGCTGTTGTGCGTTGGAGCTGACACACACAATTTTTTTTAATTTACTGATCACTCCGTTAGCGTAAGTAGCTTTATTAATATAATAACTAGACGATGCCCGCGACTTCGTCCGTGTGGTGGTATTTTTGATTTAGCATATGCCCTTCCCCGGGATGTAACCTATCTCTGTACTAAATTTCATCAAAATCGGTTGAGTAGTTGGGCCGTGAAAGCGTAGCAGACAGACAGACACACTTACGCGTTTATAATATTAGTATGGATATTAGTTCTTTGTAGATTTAATTCCCATCCATATATATGCTCCGCCAAAATTAGCAAACCATTACAAGACTCATTCAATAAATTTCTGGAAACACTTATTCAGACAGATCCGCACATCATTAGCCTTTCTTTTACCATTTTGTACCGGAGCGCTACGAGTGGCATTGTTAAATTTGTCGCGCCGGTGACGCGCGGGTGACGGATGGCACCATAAATAACGTAGACTGTAGACAAGATTTAACGAACGCCTCACTTAGCTTTAATATTTCATAAGTTATTATGGGTAAAGTAATTAAATATGTTGTTTTAAATGGTGACAATTTACAGGATACGTCAACACGCCTACAATTTCAAGATTGACGTCCAGTGTCCCAAACGCTATTTAATTTAACTGATAATTAAAATAGCTATCGTCTATCATTTTTGACCCAGAAAGGCCTTAGAAAAACCAATTGATGAACTGAAATTTCTTTAGAATTGTTGTGATTTGACAATTCGATGAAACGAACAAGCGACAATTTATAGAGACAAACATATTCATAATAGGATTTAGCCTGCAAGAGAATGAGGTGTTATATAATTAGTTAATAATGAGCAAGTTATATTTATCTCATTCTCTCATAGGGTACTTTTCTGAAGTTTCACTGCCGTGTGTGAATTGCACACACACACTTTTTTTTATCAAATGACCAAACAAATCTGTAATCAGACATCAAGCATCAGTCATTTAAAGTAACATTTCGAGATAACTGTAATAAACAGTTTTCCAAGTTTGCGTTTGTGTTGAGCTATCAGATATCGTTAATAATATTTTAATATCTAAAAGGCTATATTATAGCTTTCTAGGCCTACCTAGAACATACCTGTAAGTAAAGCTCTCTACTATACTACGCTACCTTTAATCAGGAATAGAACCTGGAACGTTTGTTTGCGAAGCAAGTTGACTGTGTTCTTAGTTGACAACAAAACCTACTGGTACTAAGTTACTAACAAATCTAAAATGGTAACAGAAATCACGTGTGCATTTAACGGTTGGACGGAATGTCGTTGCGCAGTAAATATAATTTCCTGACAGCTTCATTTAAATACCTTTTGTCAATGAACGGGTTAACACGTCCCGCGACGCGATAAAAAAGATATACGGGGATATGTGGTGATATATGAGGAGCGTCAGTCGCTACTGTGAGCGCGGGTTTATTATTTTCATAATTTATTCTAAAGGTATTTTAATTAGTTAACTTTAAAGTTGATGCGTAGCTTAAATGATTTTCAATCTTCATTAGCAGAGTTGCAACATGAAATGTTGTATAGACCGTACTTTATTGTTAGTAGGTAAGTACACAGCCAACATTAACCAAAATATTTTTCCCTTAAAAAGATGATATTTTATTATAATATCATAAAAGTTACAAAATTAACATTAAATTAAAATTTAAATGAAATTTTTTTTTAACAATTAGTTGACTTTTAATACCTAACAAAACACTTCACGAGTCTAAACAAACAACGACGTGAATGACCCTTTTACAACAATTTTAATAGTTTCTTTGCTCTGCTTTTATTATTTGAAGTGTTTAATCCTTCAACAAAAGGTATCCTTGCTATTAAAAGTGACAGATCTCGGGTTTTTGTGCGCTCAAGTTTACGGTAAAATTCAGTTAGCTCTGCCATGTTCTTTTGCTGTCGATATTTTCTGAGACTTTAAAAACAGTGTGCAAGACGCTACAATAAAAAAGAGCGCAAGAATGAAGAAGATCAATATGGTATAAAATAAATTTAAACATCAAAGAGTTTTGCTCAAGTCACGTAGGTACGTTCCTATAGGACTATTATTGACTACTAGGTAAGTACATCGCCCAATCGCTTTAAGCTATAAATATTATTTTTATAGAGATAAATGTCAACTAATATTTTAATTAGTTGTCGATAAATTGGACATGAGTTTTCCTGGGATGATTTCATAAAGCATGATTTCATAAAGCAAACTCCTGTCCATCCTTCGACCTAATTTTAACTAAACGAAGCTAATCCGTCCAACAAAAACAACCTTTAGTATCAAAATTGACATATCCCACTATTGTCTGCGCCACTTTATGCTAAAACTCAAGAGCTAACCCTGTTATTCCGGATTTGTCGATTTCGCAGCACTCAGGGATGACAATGCATCAAGCACCTTAATCCCGACAACAGCCATTTAGGGGCATTACAAATAAAAGTTTGTCGGTCGGTTCGGTGCCACAATGGCCATTGACGGGGCTTCACGCTGCGCACCGTGAATGGGCCAGCGCCAAAAAAATCTATTAGACACGCATAATGGATGTGATGTATCGATGTGTCCTCATCGATTTACGGATCTGTTTATTGAGTTTATTTAGAGATTTTTCAGTTAAGTGTAAAAAAATACTTACTTATCTTATTTTACTTCTTACTAATATTATAAATGCGAAAGTTTGGATGTATGGATGTTTGTTACTCAATTACGCCCCAACGGCTGAACGGATCTGGCTGAAATTTGGCACAGAGATAGATATAGTCTGGAATAGCACATAGCTTACTTTTTATCCCGGAAAATTAAAGAGTTCCCGTGGGAACCAAAAATCCTCAAACCACGCCGACGAAGTCGCGGGCATTCGCTAGTCCAATATATTTGCTAATAAAGTAGCTTTTACTTCACCGCTATAAAACCTATAAAGTAGAAATTTCCGTCCTTGGCCATTAAAAATACTTATTATCACACAGACACAAAGAAGTGCGTTAATATTATGCATGCAGTACGTAATGTTATGTTCACTTTGATTTATTATGGCCCAAACTCTCTAAGAAAATTTGAAATTTGTACAACACTGTTCATATAACTATGTTGTACGTTTCTTGAATCTACCTGTATTCTATAGATAGGTATTTCTTGGGTTAAATTCATGAAAATATACTATAAATCTCGACTCAAACTGTAATAAGGTGCATCTATTGTTCGCCCGGAAAATAGAATTATCAAATAAATTGTATTGGAGAAATAGAGGATTATTTTCAATTGTAAATCGTATTAGAACAATGCCTTATTGTTCTCCGTTTCAACGCTTAATAAATCTAATAATCGAGTCCCGTCTTCTGAACGGGATATCGATGATAGATAGGAAGGTAGGAACACCGTACAGTCGACAAAATTTTGAATCTGATCTGGCTGAAATTTGGCACAGAGATAGATTATAGTCTGAAATAGCACATTGGCTACTTTTTATCCCGGCAAATTCAAGATTTCCCGCGGGAACCAAAAAACCTCAAACCACGCAGACGAAGTCGCGGGCATTCGCTAGTTTATTATAAGTATCAAAATATGGCGTGTTACTGTATAAAGGGATTCTAACGCTACTTTGACGTGTCACGTGACCTACCTACTACCGGGAGCTACTGAGTTTTAATTGATTGATGAAAATACATACTGGCATTTGCATTTCAGCAGATCTGCATCTTCCTGCCTAGCTACCTACGTAAAATATGTCTGTCTGTTAAGTACATTGTCACATTTGAAAAGTTTATAGGTATTTGACTCAATTTAGACTTATCACCACTACAGTCAGAGATGTACCTTACTCAAGCACGTACAGACGATTATATAGTTTAGGGTACCTGGGTACTGACATCAAAAGAGAGAGAAATAGGTACTTGCTTGATTGAATACCAGTGCCACCAAGAATTTTTCTTTTAATCTGAATCTTATAGGTATTAGCTAATTTCTTACATAGGTAGGTTATACCCACCTTACTTCTTTTCAGCACTAAGTAAAGCTAACAATTTAGATACAAACCTACCTAGTAGGTACTATAGAAATATTTAATATTTACCTGCACCAGAGGTACAGTTTTCCCCGGCACGCGGACTTGCATTTATAAGCCGTCGGCTAAAACTGTATGTTCACATTTACTCTGCATTCAACTCGCGCGCGAACGATAGGTACTTCCCGCGCTTTATAAGACACAATAAATACCTACTTACCTGACTTTGAAATTGAATGTACCTAGGTATCTAAATATAGGTAGGTACAGTTATACAGATACTTATCCTATTTTTTTTTTTAAAGATTATTATTCTTCGAAATTAACTGTCTCTAATATAAAGAATTCTTAATGCGCTTCTACCGCGAATTTATGACTCATTTTATGATTCATTAAAACTGGTCACTGATGCCACTGTCTATTGCCTGCTGCCTACCTTTTTTTTAACGAGGGGAAAATCTTCTGAAGATTCCCGATATCATGGGGGAGAGTGCAGGTGATGTGGGATTTTTACCCACTAAAACCCCCTCGGTGGCCACCCTCTGAGCATAATGGGAATCTCCGGGAAGTCTTAGAGAACATGCACCGGAGACTCCCTTGCGCGATGCCCATTGGAATCGTCCTGGGTGATGTGCCTACGGTCTACCTATAGGTACCTATGGTGGCTGTAAGTAAACAGAATAAATGCGCCCTCTTCATATATATATAATATATATACCTACATAGGTATATAGTTACGATAGTTAGTAGTAATTACTACGATAGTTAAGTAGTTATTAGGGTTGCAAATTTTTATCAGGCATATAACTATTGGTACCTAGTCGGTCTAAAATACCTTCGGTAGGTAGGTACCTTCCTAAGGTATTTTATTTTATACGCTCTAAGATACGAGTTAGAAAGACCTAGGTACTCGTATCTTAGAGCGAAAATTCAAAATACACTATCGGTACCTACCTACGGTAAAGGAACGTAATCCAGTTTTACATGGAGTTGCACACACTAGTGCGACAGGATAAAACTTCTTTCCCAACGACGTGGATGTTTTTCTTAGAAGTTAAGTGCTGTCCGGTCCCTAGCGTATCTATTTTCGTCCAACACCACATCATATCATAGGGTAGAGCGAGTCTAATGTGATCACAGAACCTCCAATTGTAGGTGTAAATCGTACCTACATTTTTTTTTAGTTAGCTGGTGGACTGTTAATTCTACAAAAAATAGCACTCTGAAGCTTAATATTGCAAATATTAATTGACTGTTATACCCATTCCAAATTACCTACAGCTTCCTAGTACAAAGAACCTCTGAGCTAAGCCGCGGTAATACAGGCAGACAGACAGGGCGAAACAATAAGGGTTCCTTGTTGACAACGGAACCCTAAAAACTACTATAAGAGTGCACTTAGGTGATGTTTACTGATAGTTAAAAAAGGTAAAGTGCGTAGACAAGTTCATCGGGCGATTATACTACTGAAAAAGTAGGTAGTTTATATGCATTGCCGACAGAAATTTTGAAAATTGCTCAGTGAATTAAATTTGTCCCTGACAGTAGCTATCTTTGATAGGTAGATACCAGATATACACCTGCAACATGCTACTATAATAACATATTACGTAAAACCCATTTTATTAGTCGAACAGCTGTTATGTTTATTATTAAGGAAAAGGAAACTCACTATGGATTTGTTTGGCGCCGGCAGCGGCGCATACATGTCAGTTATCATCGTTTCCACTAACACATTTCAACTGAACGCTAACTTTGTACCGGCCTCCAGTACCAAAAACACGTAAAGAACTGACACAATATCTTCGGAAATAATATTAAAAGAAGCCGACGCGACATTCAAAGAGGCCGCCTGTCACGGTGAGGCCGATCGTAACTCCGAGGCGCGTTTACATGTTCCGAACGTCTCGTGTCGCGGCGCTCGGGCACACGTTTACGAGTGCGGGTGCGGCGCGCTATGTGGGGGGCGGGGTGGGCGGTCTGAGCCAATCCCAGCCTCTTATTGAGCTCCGCCCACGCTAAGCCCCGCCCACAAGGTCGCATATCGATCGCACGCGCGACTCCATTTTATTTCGGCTCCCTCAATTTGCATAAAGTTTTTTGTATCAAATTGCCGATAAGTTGGAACTCGATTGCTTGCTTTGCGGTTTAATGCGATTGATGGTAAATACCTAAATATCTACTTATATATTTTTAGAAAGACACCATTTTATTTTAGTACACTTTCTCTACAGCAAACTAACCTTGTTTCCGGTATAAGTTGTGACGAAGTTCTCAGTATTGGGATTTGGAATGTGCTACAAGTTCATAATCTAGGTAACCATTCCCGATTTTTTTATCTCTACAGTGACGTCAAGTAAAAAAAATCGATATTTTTGTAACATAATGTACTGATTTACACATTAGCTACTAGTAAAGTACCTGAATGATAGAAGTTACGCAGACAAATTCCTCCCCAAAAAGAAACTTGAATTTTGTGATCATTTTCCGGTGAAAATCTTACTTTATCTAAACTGGGTATTATTGCGAGCCAAGCTTAGTCCTTATTTCAAATAAGTGCAGTACATGACATGTTTAGTGTAAGAAACTCTATTGAAATGGTAAAAATAATATACACGTGTTACTGGTAGGTACACCTTGCCCCTGTTGCAACTAGCCCCGATCTCCCCCGCCGTTATTTTGTTTCCTTTACATAAATAATATGCTAATAGTCCTATCCGTTCTATAACATCCACCTATATATAAAATTGTTAACTAGTTAGATACGTAGATACTTAGATATACAAATTCTTTATTGCCCCACGAAACATAAAAATACAAAGAAAACATTTAAAAAAAGAACCTACAGAGGATAAAGTACACAAGGGTGCAGTAGTTCTATCACTAGATACTTAGGTAAGTAAGTAGTTCTAACAGAAACCAGGTTATCTAAAGATTTGAATACATTTTAAATCTGCATAAGTAGGTAACATATACCTATAATATAAAATAATTATTTGGAAACATTATGTTTCCTCCTACTTAGAACCCGCTTAAAAATGTAAATCATGTATATGCTGAGTTGTACTCAGTGTGTATGGTTTACATATTTAACAATTTAAAAAATTTTGAGTGTTGTTAAGTGGAGTTTAACTACCACTCTAATTTTTGAATTTGTTTCGTGCAACTCAACGTATGAGCATCTGATGTCTACCTACTCCCCAAGAAGCTCTGCGCACCAACAAGGTGTTAAAGATAATGAAATATAATGCGCGCCACAAAAAACCCTTGTAAACACGACCAAATAATTTATAATGGAACACGAAAACACCATAAAGGTATAAAATTCCACGTGAAAGAAAAAATAGGCGCCCTTCCGCACCCCAAAAATACATCGCGACCGCTAAGTATTTCGAAAAGAACTTCGTTTTAAGAATAGCTTAAGCGGCTAATAGTTTTATGACACGCATAACACAGGGAGATTTTCCATCAGATGTGTCACAGGATAATGTAACTTATCGTATCTACCATTAAGGTAGAGGATTCCATTTTAAAGTGTACAGAAATGACAGTCGCGTGGTATTATAGCGACATTAGGGTGCCGATATAAGGTAGAAACTGTAGCTAGGTGTAAGGGGTGAGGGGTAAAGGATAAAAGTGGGCGTGTCCGGGATAACGAAATAAAACGCTCGGGGCCAGACCGTGCGAACTCCGCTTAACGCAATAATATTTTAATTTGGAATCAAAACTCACGCTGGGATGCAAAATTAAAGTGCGAAAGGGCGGCGTGTACGAAAATCGAGTTACGGGGGTATTACATGAGTGATATTATTGCCCCTTGAATTAAGGTACCTACCTACCTAACAGCTGGCTGTTTACTTCTTTGAATAAAAATAAAGATAGCTTACTAACTAAGTAGGTAGGTACCTTATGCACATTTTTTCTCACAGAAAATCTTTACAAGTCATATTGTAACGCTTTTTTGTAAATTCATTTTGAGCAGTTGCAGCGTCTTAAGTAAATACAATTTTACTGATAAATTGGCCATTTAAGCAAAGTATGGAAGATATTCGAGAAGATATATTATTTTTGGACGATCCCCTGATTTTTTGATGAGCGCTGTGGTCTTACTAGCGAGGCCAAAGGTGCGATTCCCGGCAGGGTCTTTTTGGAAATTTATAATTTCTGAATTCTCCGTGGTCTGGTGGGTAAAGCGTCAGACTAATGTATGTAACATTAGTCTGACCGATCGTCAGAAGCATATCTATCTGTCACGTGACGCCTAGTGTCGTGTCTCTCTCTAAACGTAATAAATGTATGAAACAGATATATCGGATTATGTTTTCTGACGCGTCAGAGTAGTGTATCTCTAGCGTAACAAAGCACTGAATACGTGCCAATTGCCAAACGTGCCTGAGCGGGTGATCGCTCCGGCGCCAGTCACTTCCGCAGCATCCGCCGGTCATTTGTGTTGACGCCGGTCAATCTAATCATCTGGGGCCATACTGCCGACGCTTAAAGCCATATTGTTTTATTATTGTCGACTATTGTGTTTTACAATTATTATCCTTATTTTAGGAATGTCAAGGTACGTGACATCAAACTGTAATTTTGAGTAATATTGCTTAAGTATTGCTTTAAACGTTGGCAGTATGGCCTCTGCTCTAGGTATATCGCTATATCTTGACAGAACAACCGAGTAGCTAGTTGTATTTGATAACGAGTAGTGGTAGTGTGCCCTTTTTAGTTTTACCCTAGATATTTTAATCAGGTTACGCAAACCTAGTAGGTATTTTCTTTTTGCCAGTCTACATATTATTAGGTAGTTATATTATTTACTAGATGATGCCCGCAACTTCGTCCGCGTGGATAAAGATTTTTGATTCCAGCGGGAAATCTTGAATTTTCCGGGATAAAAAGTGGCCTGTCATTCCCCGGAATACAACCTACCCCTGTACCAAATTTCATCAAAATCGGTTGAACAGATGGGCCGTAAAAGCGTAGCAGATAGACAGATAAACTTTCGCATTTATAATATTAGTATGGATATGGACATGTAGTTTATTAGGTAACTACTTAATTTCCTAGCCCTAGGCAGTGGGCTATAGTACCTTTCTTTTACGTAACTAAGATTAGGCTAGGTGTGTGTAGTAGGTAGGTATGTGTGCTTTTTTTGTTAAATCTCATGAGTAAAACTGGTAGATAGATACCTATCTGTAGACAGTGGCGTGCACAGAGTTTGAAGCTAGGGTAGGCATTGGTAAGTCCAAATACCTAATTACTGACTATCTAGGTAAAAAATGACAATTGGCGTATTTCCTCTTGGGTAAGCAGTGCTTTTATGCCTCTATGAACTGCACGCCACTGTCTGTAGATAGGTAGGTAGGAATGCGTAAAACTGGTACTACAGATAGGTAGGTAGGACTACAGGTAGGTAGGTACTAAAGGTACTACCTACCGACAAAATTGTGTAGAGTACCTACTACTAAAGTGTGCAGGAAGGTAGGAGCCTAAATTTAGTTTTTTTTTTTTTTATTTGTTTAGTACCTTTAAGTTATTAAATAAGAAGAATATTATTGAGTATCAATGTGCTCAATATAATTATAATCTAGCCAGATTATTTGGCTAATAAGTAATTTTACTTTAACCTAATCGTATAATTATGTTATGTACCTACTCAGAAATTGTCGAATGACGTGTCTTAGTCATTACTAAAATTCTACATTAATGACTTTAGCGTAAAGAAAATATATTATCAAACCTAAGATATCTGACTAGTCCAAGTAGGTGACTTACACCTCCCTTTAAGTAGGTACTTCTCTAACCTCCGTCCTCCCAGCTTGAGGACGCGTATACATTATACCTATGTATAATGTATACCCGTCCACTTTAACATATCTTCACTCAGAAACTAGTAGTTCTTAAATCCATAGTCTTAAAAGCTATAATATTACCAAACGTGGAATGTTACTCTTGGGGTTACAATGATCCTCGATTTTAAAGCTTTTACTATAAGGGTGAAAATACAATGGAAGCCATACAGCCTTGTAAATATGTGTGTAACATACATACATAACTATACGTATGATAAAGGATCTTACAACCACTCTACGTATTTCAACGAATCCCCCATGAATTTTCTGTGCATTTTGTACGTGTCATGGATAGCCACTTGTACCGCTTTCCACTTAAGAAAATGTTGGAAAAGATTTAGAAGATGATGGCTTTTTACTGGGGAACGAATGAACGAAACGAATTCAAAAAATAGGTGTCTACTCGTAGTTTATTTATATTTATACCTGTGTGTAATTAAGACCTCAGTTTTTTCTTTAAATTATCAGCATAAAAATTGTTAAAATTTTGATGCGAAAAACTACGTAGGTCTAAGTAGCGTGCTGTTCCATCTTCTTACAATGCTAATTGGTATAGTACGAGAAAAACCTAAAACTAATCCATCCTAAAGATAAGTCCCCGCCACACTCATAGGTAGTTATGAAGACTCTATGGCCGTCGTGTACCGCACAATAAAACTGAACTGACCTGCACCCATTGAGTTCTAAAATTCAAACACCCACGTTTGCATTATTAAATATTTGGTTTACATAAGGTTTATTTCACAATGGAGATAACTAATCGTTAAGACACAGCATACAATTCGGCCCCACGTGGGCTGCATGAAGCAGGCCCGCGGCGCAACGCGTGTATTCAAATTGTAATAATATATATATATTCACTATTATTTTGAAATAGCCCATTCAATTGGACCTACATAAGCAAACAGGAACCAATCCACACACATGCCAAAAATGAGATAAGTATACAGAAAGCTTTTAAAATGCACCTTTTATCGACCCTGTAAAGATCAAAATATCTGACAATTTTGGCAGAATAAATCATTTCTATGACAAGGTTATCAACATATTGTATTGTATCCACAATTCTGACATTTGTAGAAACGTCTTTTTCTCAAAACTTTCATTGTGTGGGTTGATTTCGTTTCGCGTAAGTAGGTCCAATTGGTAAGTACCAAAGAATTGATTCGATGGGTGGTATTGCCCTAGAGTTTAGACCAGGCTAGCTTTTGCTTGCGGCTTGGAGCTTTTAA
The DNA here is from genome assembly GCA_964035005.1 of Erebia palarica. Lineage (NCBI taxonomy): Eukaryota > Metazoa > Arthropoda > Insecta > Lepidoptera > Nymphalidae > Erebia > Erebia palarica. The sequence continues at coordinate 48,043,306 of OZ035983.1, forward strand.
AAAGCACATAAAAGTGCTTGTTTATAGTATTTGCAAGCTCATTCTCACGCAGCTTCGCACCCGTGGCAAAATCCGGCTTCATTCCATACATTGAAAAGCTTTTCATCTAAACTTCTATAGGATTTATGAATTGTGCTGGGCTGGAGTTGATTGGTATTTAAATTTATTTTATATATAAACATCTATTTTAATAAAAAGTCATGAAGGTAGTCGGAAGCAATCATGAAAATTATGAAGGTAGGTTAACCTACCAATTTTTCGTTATGTTCGAAGACCGGCGCGATAGTTTTTACGTGCCCTTGACTATAATAATTGAAAGATACGTAATAAAAACCTGCATAAATTTTTCATTTTGTTTTTTAAGTGAAGTAATATTATTCATCTTCCATTCCAGTAATTTTAAGCATTTTAAATGGGCTACTACACATTTAACTTTTACAAATTGTAGAAAAGCCTCATCGACACCAGAGGCGAGCATTCGCAATTTACATAATGATGATTGAAGGAAACATTTGCCTGCGGAGTGAGTATTTTTGTACATTTACATATTACTTACGCGTTACATCAAATTAATTAGAGTAAAGTTTTATTCAATTATATCTTTTTGGAATAGAACTTTTTTTAAACTAGCTTATGTAAATACGTGTATTTATTTAGCTTAGACAGGGTTACACAACTTTTCTTCATACTAAATACTGAAAAACGGCTACAACTTTTTAAAAAGCTTAAAATATTACATCACGATGAAAAGAATGTATCAGAAAGTCGTAGAACAAAAGTTGCTCTTATGAGGTTATAATACTTCGGTAACAGAAACTATAGCAGATATGTAGCAACTTTGACTTTACCTTTACTAATTCAACTTTTTGCCTTGATGAACTTCAACTGCATAAACCTATTCAAATATGATGACATTTTACAAATATGATTTATGATTGATGGATTTACTTAAGCCGAAGGGTGAGTGAAGGGTCTAAGAAGAATACGATTATTGTTACGTTTGGATCTACACAAATTAATAAATATTATAAGATCAGAAAATAACTGTGAAAACGATACTATGGTCGATAACACAACAATCGTCTATAAAATCGATACAATAATCGCTATTGTCTGAGTGGACATCACGTGGCTCCGCGTGACGAATGAATTCCCAGCGAGCCAGCACCATGGCACCTCACAATGCCCATTTCACAGTGTCGGCCAATCAAAACAAATTACCGATTTCGTCATCCGATATTCGCTTCGATATAATTTTCCGGCTTCGTGCTGGAATCGCGATGGCATTTTATTTTGAGTCATCATTGTTTTATTCTGCATCCTTGCAAAGTAAAGGCCATAGGAAAAAAGTCAAGTGCTAACTTGTGGAATAAAAAAAGGTACCCTGAAATGTTGATATATACCCTGAAATAATACCCTTTTGAGAATCAAACTCGCAAACTTTTGAAAACTTGACAAGATGTCAAAAGTCGCATATTTAGGACATGTATCTGGTACGAAACATACGTGACAATCCTACAACTCATCATGATGGAAAAAGTTGCTGGAAAGATGCTTTGGTCGCAAAAGAAAGTTTTGGCTACGCAACATACGGGAGTGGACTGAAACGCGAGTGCCGTCTCGTGAAGAACAGAACAGAATATATACCAAGCTGGCTGCCAACCATCTAAGAAGGTACATATATAATTAAATATATAGTCTATTATTATTCAGCAGTTTCTTATACATTAATTAACTCTTCTATTCTAACCCTAAGCTGACCATGAACTAGCTATTTGGCCCATTTAATAATACCAGTTTTCAAAAAATTACTTAAGTAGGACCTAATACGGACCAATAATAGCTGAATACCTTAGCAGGTACTAAAAGTAGTACTAATAGGTATAGTAATAAGTTTAGTACTTACTAATATCTTCATGTCCTTAGTATCCGTGGACACTGGGTCGATACTAACCTAGAAATAAAAGAGTCATTATTAATAAACATAACTGTACAGTGTACTGGTAACTTATTAAATAATGGACAATGTTACGTTAATATAAGTATTAGTAATGTGTGATACATTGGATACACATTACTGGCAGGTCAAGACACATATGGACCTGCACAGACCAGCGCGACACGACGATACGTGCTTCCCGTATGACGCAGGCATTCGTGTTGACTTTTTGTCATTTCCTGTAAACAGTAGTGTTTCGGCGCTTAGATTTGTAAAACGTAAGAATCAATTTTTTCAGTCAGTGTGAATTATTATACTTAACCGAACAAATCTTTTGTTACATGCTTATGTACCTACCAAATCTTCATATAAAAACATTCTTCCACTAAGACTAACTGCGAAATGTTGAGCATAGAGAAAGAGTGGACACCTACCAGATATAACAACAGTTAAAGGAGTAAGATTCCATTGCCTTCGATTTTAAAACAGAGCTTTTACAGATAAGGTAGAGCTTTTAAGGTAATATTAGTCGATCAAGGTTCCCAACGTAGATATCTATTATGCACTGTACGGTTACTCCGAGTTTGATCGAATTTGAAATACGTCTCACTAAAGTGAGGCGAGAGTGAGCTCCTCCATACATCTACAGCCAGCGCTCCAAGCGGCAACATGGTGAACAAAAAGTCACCGAGTCATTCCCACTCCAAGTGAAATTCGATGAGAAAGATCGAGTCTTTAACTCACCAAACGTACAAAAAATACGTTATGAGTAATGTCATTTGCTATTTTGGCACTCCGAGTGTTACTTTTTACACAGATTGACATCTCAAAATGCGAGAATGACGTAATTTTCACATTCGATAGCGGATTCTTAACTCACCGAAAATATTCCAGTGATAAACTATTATATTGGGACTCGATTATGACTGCGAGGCTTTATTTTGCTTGGAAAAAGATAATGGACGCTGCGGAATGACCGACGTGAAGAGAGGCGTGATAAGACTCAAGTTAACCGCGTCTCAGACAAAAAATTTCGTTCAGCTATATCGGCTCACGAAGAGAGCTTTTATTTATTTGTGCAAAATGTCGAGGGTAAACAGTGACCTCAAAGGCTCGCAAAGAGTATCGCTGGAGACGAAGGTACGTATGACAATTCATTTGGAAAGTATTGTTAATTCCACATAGTATTTAGGTTATATTTATTGTAGCAGCCCCAAGAACTATGTATTTATTTTATTAGTAACTCTAAGTCGCTGTATTAACAACGCAACGTACCTACTTATCTACTAAACGTAGAGCTATGCATTTACCTACCTACATTTGTACTAAAATACAAAGGTTCATACACACTTAAATACCTACCTAAAACATAATTCTGTCAAATTACAGCTGCTTAGTGCACTGCTTTTTTATGCCAATGGCGATTATCAGAGGATGGTTTGTGAGGCCTGTCATCTTGGACAGCAAACTGAGCAAATATGTGCATGAAGTCACAGAGGCACTTAACCATCCTAATGTGGTTAGGAAATATGTATATAAAAAAAACTAGATGATTCCCGCGACTGTGTGGATTAAGATTTTTGATTCCCGCAGGTACTCTTTAATTTTCCAGGATAAAAAGTAGCCTATGTCCATCCCCAGGATACAGGTAGACTGGTGGGAGGCTTCGGCCGTGGCTAGTTACCACCCTTCCGGCAAAGACGTGCCGCCAAGCAATTTAGCGTTCCGGTACGATGCAGTGTAGAAACCGAATAGGGCTATGGGTTTAATATAACTGACATGCCCCTAACAGGTTAGCCTGCTACCATCTTAGAGTGCATCATTACTTACCATCAGGTGAGATTGCAATCAAGGGCTAACTTGTAGTGGATAAAAAAAACAATCTACTCCTGTACCAAATTTCATCAAAGTCGGTTGAGTAGATGGGTTGTGAAAGCATAGCAGACACACACACTTTCGCATTTATAATATTAGTATGGATTATAGTGTTATAATCATATACTTTCCTCTCCCCTGAAAATAAGCATAAAGCTTGTGCTAGAAATAGGTACAACAATAGACCTGCGATAGATCTTACAACCATTAACCATTGAGCTATTGGTGGTTACTTCATGATTAAATGTTACAGGCTGTGGATGTTGACTGCCACATCATTAACATCAACCCAAGATACCCAGTATGATTCCACAATCAGTTCATCTTTAAGCTAAAGTTAAAACTCCAATTTTGAAACTGAAATGCCTGCATGTAAATCAGGCAATACTATCTTTTAGGTATGATATTTTAAATTAATTTTCTTTAGCAAACCAAATAATTGAGGCCAATTATGTTGTACACAGGGTTTGAAGCTAGGGTAGGCATTAGTTAGAATACCTATTTATTGACTGTCATGATGAAAAATGAGCATTGATGTATTTCAATATGGGTAAGCAGTGCTTTTGTGCCTCTATGAACTGCACGCCACTGGTTGTACACCATAACTAAATTTAAATGACAGCTCTATTTAAGTTGCTATCCCTTTTACATTATATTTATTTTTCTTGTGGAATTGACCGGCAATAGATTTAAAGCTGTCATTTTAATTTAGATATTGTGTTAAACAGAATTGGCCACAATATCTAACGGGCTAATTTACATAATTTAAGGGAAAAAAAACACACTGATACTCATAAAATTGTTTACTGGAATCCTACACATCTGCCTCTAGTTTGTCTGTTGTGTATATTAATTTTTTTTTAACAAAAATGTGTTAATTATTTATTAAATTTGAATATTTCAGAATTCCAATGGAACAGCCCACGGATAACAACTCTGATGTAACAAGTGAAGTGAACAATCCTCTCATCGCATCTTTTGTGGATCAAACCAGGCTGCTGACAATTGCCCAACAAAAGAGACAGATTAATCAATACATATTTCAACTAAAATATATTTGTATGATTACCTTTTCAACCTTTTCAATTTATTTTACGAACACAACACAATATTAAAACAAAATGAGTAGACACATTTAACTAACTAATCAATGATCATTCTGGCCCAATGCCGATAGACTATTGAGGACTTGTGCCCAATTACATTAAGCACTTTGGTGCTAACTTCCGAGACAGTGGGGTCTCCGCATTTCCAGTTGCACTGAGTGCCCGAACTGCTGCAGTGTTCTCAGTGCGGGCACCTTTTTTTAAATCTTTGTAAGTCTGCAAATAAAAATATAATATTATTATGTACCTGCAACTTTCTTGTGGATAAAATTAGTATATATCAACAGTGGCATGCACAGGGTTTGAATCTAGAGTAGGCATTAGTACTATTTACTAGCTGTTTTGATGATAAATACATATTGACTTATATCCATTTGGGTAGCAGTACTTTTATGAACTGCATGCCACTGTATATCATTTTATTTTGTCTATATTGTAGTTTACTTGACTTTAAGTACTGTAATATGTCGTGATCTTACCTGCTTTCAGTGTTCGACAGTCCTGTCTGGCCCATGCTCTTTTAAGATATCTTTAGGTATTTGCAACTGGAAGTCCACCCTTTTGGCGCTTAACAGTCCTGTGAACTCACCACAGTGGCTTGGTGGTCGTATGTCGACTAACATTTTTATTTGTTGTTTCTTGATCTAAATGAAGAGAATAATAGTTGATTATGGCGATAAAAATAGACGAACACGTTTGAATAAATATGAAATATTAATTTAATATCAATAATAGGTAAACAGAAAGATTTGTCGAGAAAATTAGTTCAGTTTATTTCATCATTTCGCATTCGCATCTACTTACTTTTAGGCACAGTTTATGTTCGCTTTCCCTCCATGTACAATCAATTATAATTAAAAAACAAGTTAAACCGGTGAATCCGAATACCACTACCCACTACATAGGAGCCGAAACGAAAATTATTAATTGTAAATAAAACAAGAGTACATTATTTAGATACTACAGCGCGACCGCGTATCTCTGACAGCTAAAGTGTAACGGTCGCAATCACCTCTGATTGGATAACACTCTTCCACTATTGGACAAAATCCATTGAAGTAGCAAGAATACCATAAATTTAGCCAATCACAACAATTGATACTGTAACAATGATTGATGCAGAATACCGACAAAAAATGCTGGTCAATATCACGAGCAGTGTTACCAACTCTCGAAAATATTTGTCCCTAAAACATAAGTCAAAAAGCCCCAAATATATTTTTTATACGACTGCCTGAAAAAAGGAGTATATTGTTTTCAGGGTTCATGTATGTATGTATGTATGTAACTATGTATGTATGTATGTATGTATGTATGTATGTGAGTTTGTATATTCCACCATAACTTCTATACGCCTGACCCGATTTTGATAAATGAGGTATCGCTAGAATCCCTAGCTTATTTCGGGTGACATAGGCTAGTAAAATTTTTAAAAAAATTTATGGGGTGACCATGGTCCCGCATTGAAGACTAAAGTTGAAAAAAAAATCGAAAATAAGATTAACTATATAATCATCATTTAGAAAATGATGAGTAGATTCCAAAAATATATAACATTATAGTTCAATATCCAGTGATTCACAAACAAATATCATTTAATAAAAATGTGAATAAGACTCCAAAGGCATGCAAATCGCTTCATAAGGAGGTAAACTCCGAAAATAATATAGCATGGCAGTCGTATTTTTTAATTCGTTAAATTAATTTCACTTGTTTACCGTACATTCAAAATTAAGATTCACAATGAATGATTCAAATTTTCGCTAATAATGAAAATCTTAATTTTGGAATTACGGTTTTCTTATTGATCGTAAGAAAAAATTACAATAAACATTATTTTTAGAAAACTAAATATTGAACAAGTAACTTCAAAAAATTATAATAATTATACAACCAATATTTTGTTTGACTTGTTATTCATTCAACTCCGCATTCTTAATAATAAGAATCGGTAGTAGATGATAGATCTAAGAAATAAAAAATAGGTAAAAAATATAAGAAGCCAAAAAATCCCTAAAAATATAAGGGCCCTAAAAGAAGCCCTTCGCATTTGTTTACGCCCTAAATTTGGGGCCAAAAGCCCTAAGTTGGGAACCATGATCCCGTGCATAGATAAAACACAGACTTAAGATAAAAATAATGACTCTTTGACATAGAGTAGACATGAATTTTGAAATATTGTGGCATTTTACATCTTACATCCATGATTTTCTTATAATGGCAACAATTGCGAGGACAAGTCTCTCTGCCTCGGACTGCAACAGTCAAGTGTGGTCTGGCGGTACTGGCTGCTATTTTCCCTCATAGTACGTACGTCCGATATCCCCCTCCTTGAAATCACACTTTTCAGCATCGATTTGCATGTTCGCGGGAGATATCTGTCCCCCTGAGGAGACAGATTGGAATTATTTATTATTATTAATAATTAATGTTGTATGCATGTGGTTGGGGTAGGTACCTCGAGGGTACTTAATACTAGTTCCACTGAGTTTTTATTCCCCAGTAGTTCACCTGTGGATAAATAGTTGCATAGAAATACATATAACGGGGATTCAAAGACATAACGTAGGCATCTTGCATTTAATGACAACTAGTGATGAGTAATGAATTTATTAATGTGCTGATTTCTGACAGATTTCTCATACGTCTGGCAACTCTGCGGGCCTATCACACAGCCTATCCTAGCGATCGGCGACTTTGAATGATTTCATTCGAATTATTTGATTATACAAATAATTATACAAATAATATAAACTATACAAATAGATTATACAAATAATTCGAATCATTCGAATAATTTACCAAAATTATTAACTAACATACTCCACTAATTGATACTAATTTGATTCTATTAATGATAGTTACAAACTTGATTCGAATACTGATTTAGATATTGATTACTGATTTAGAAATCGGTACAGTAACAAGGAATTTCAAAATGGCGCTGATTTAAAAAATTTTGGTTACAGTTTCATGTTTTGTCATTTAGCCACCTCCCGGCCAGTTGCCAGGATCCTCAGATATCGATTTTGAACGGAATCAATATAATATTTTTAGCTGCTAAACATTATATTTAACTCCCTAAAATAATAAAAAAACTCGCTAAAGTGGCAACACTGGAAACCCCAAGCTTTTTGAATGTTTTGATTAGAGACAATAAAGATTTTGGCATTTATACTTTTTTATGACATTCTACCATAAAGAAACGTACCATAGTGTGCGCTAGGCTGTCAGTGTCAAACTGCCAAAAAACTGTCAAATTACGCAATGAAAAATGCCAAAATGCCGCATGTATCTGTCTCACTTTTTTGCGAATGTATGAGAGAGACAATTGTTGCGATCGTTTTGTCATACGATTTACTAACTCCGTTTACTCACTTTGACAAAACGTGCCCGTTTGACAAACTCATGGTATGGAAATATTCGCTTACACTTGGCGAGGTGAGCTCTCACGTCGATCAATCGAATTTGCAATGTAAAAACTCGGAGTAACGCTACTGTAGTACAACCTATGCAACCCAATGAATTCAAAATGAGTATCCGCAAAGGGTCTACACGAGCGGGTCTATAACAGTTCACAAAAACAGAAACTAATTAGAAAGTCCCTAAAAAGTCATCATAAGGTGGGTACACGAGCGAATTTAATTTAGAACGTTTTTAATTATGGCAGCGGAGTCGGCCGGTTTGGGCGCCGAGCGGCGGCGGCCCTGTAATTACGGGGCAGTAATTGCGAGACCGGACCGGACCGAGGCCGAATGGACCTTCTGCCCCGGCCGTCTAGCTGTGTAACGATGCCACTGAAATTAGGTACCCTTCTTTGAGCAACGCTCTACTCATCTTTGGAGCTTTTGATTAAGGTCGCGTAATGTGCATATCAAACACTACTTTTTAAAGGAGTCTGCGTCACTTTGACATTACTGAGACCGTCGTTTTGATTTATAATATAACTATGATAAATGCTTTTAAATTATATTTCTTTGCTGATAATATTTGAGAAGAAATTTGTATAACGTGCAGTTGTAGGTACTATTAAAATTACCTACTATTCTTTATAAAAATATAAATATACGTACCTACAGCTGGGTATAATTAATCTTTATATTGTAAAAATGCTAATACAAATAATGCATTTACATTTTACACATTTCCTGTAAAAACAGTCATCTGAGTAATTTAAAAAAAGACGTTAAATAATTACTCAACTTGTAAAGTGATAATGTATAACACATTAAATAAAAAAACTACCTAGTATGTGAGTAATTTTCATAGGGGAATAGAAAATTGTAATTACACCACGGACCGCGTAATGCATTCGTCCGGCCATCTTTCTGTATAGGTAACTACTTACTGCGTAGCAACAGTACTCCATAATTTTGTGACAGATGTTTGTCTGTACGTATTCTCGTACTTATTTGGACTTATTACTATTTAAAACTTAATACCGGAAACATAAACAAAGATCTTTGTTCTGATGTAGATGAATTAGCGAAATGATAAGATTAACAACGTAGTGTGTCATAAAAAGATAAAGAAAGGTCAGGTCTGGGTAGGTACGTTCACGTTAGGTAATGTTGTGTGGATATTGGATATAATATTATTTTTATTCTATTTTTCAGTCATCACTTCCGATTAAAATCAATCGAAAAAAGTGGAAAGCTCCGCAGGTGGAGTCTCAATCGGTTACTAGTCAAAGATAGGCTAAAAGGATTGCATTTAATTATGATGACTCGCTCATCGTGAACCGAAAAAATGTTTTAAGACTACATTATAATAATTATACTCTCAGTCGGTAACCACGCCAGAAAAAACATGCCTACTGTTTTTGATCTTTTCTCCGTAGCTAATTCTAAGAACAATTTCATTTTAATTGTTCTTGGGATTCGTTTTTATTAATCATAATATACAATTTTATGATATAGGTAGTAAGTATACGTAGTTGTAACTTGTAATAGTTGTTTTTTAAGTCACAATTTAAATTAAAAGTTATATCAATTTAATCTTAACTCTTTATTAAATATTTAATAATACCTAATACATCTATGTAATGAGAAATAGTATATGCAAACAAAGCGGTAATAATTTGTGATCACAAAACAAATCTCAGTAGGTAAGGGAGATGACAGCTAAGATTGCACGAATTTAATAATAGCGTTCTTAATCATATTTAAAACTTATGATTATTGTCTTCTATTCAGATACACATAAACATAGAAACATGAATAATTAAAATTTTTATAAAAATTATATCAGCAGCTCGCTTACAAGTGCTAGAACTCCAGAACAAAGGAAAAATAAATTTACAAAAACCTTGACTTGAACTTGAACTAAAACCCGTTATTTCTATTTACGTCAATAAATGTTATACACAATTGTATAATAAATTCCATTTTTTTACCCAAAGACTAAAAATCCGCCGTCAAAATTAGCAAAAAAGATTAAAAAGATAATATAGGCCAAATATATATACTTATAGCGGCACAAGACCGTGCTCTGAGGCGATCCATACCTTCGTCCAGCAGTGGACGTCTATAGGTTCAGACGATTACGACGATGATATACTTGTGTAGGAATGTAGGAATATAAAAGCTCGCTTAAATAAGGTACCTATACCTATATCACTATATACATTTAAGTACCATTATATTTACTAGAGAAAGATATGATATGTTATATTTCACTCTATGTTCACTCAGTTTTTACAATTTACTATTCATATAGACAAACGTATGACAAATTCAAAAACAAAAGACACTTATTAGAGTGTAAATATACGTGTACTTATGCACGCAATAGTTTGCATTTGCAACTACAATCACGAAGCTCTTTTAAAGCGTCTAGTGTGACGAGACGGCAGGAGGTGTTTGTGCGCCATAATCACTTATAATCATACCAATTAAATATTTTTGTTCCCATTCTCCCCTTTGTTAGAGAACTAGCTTTGTTAAGTTGTTGACTTGCTCTTGAGAACGTCTTTTGTTCGCTCCACTTTTATACCTTCGCAACGTGTTTGGTTTCGCGTGAACCACCTAATTAATACGTTTTTATTCGATATACTGAACATAAATAGACCTATTAACATTTTATTAGACGTATAAATGTTATTAAAGGCCTTTTTGTGTTCTAGTGTGGTAAAGTTTTCAGTTCAATAAACCGAATAATTTTATTAGAGTGAAATGGAAATGTGCCTATTAAAAATTTTCATATTTTCACCCATTTAATCGTTTTCTGTATATTTACACCCTTTAAAACAATTGACCTTTTTAGTTTTCGTGATATTTTATTCTAGAATGACACGAATTTTCTACACTTATGAAAGCTACATAGGTATAGGTAGATACCTATTGTAATTACTGAATTTCTCTTAAAAGTTTTCAGATCAGTTACAGACTGTAGTTTAGATGAGTTTACCAGCTTACTCAAACCTTGATAAATATACCAATGTGAACTTTAAATTAAGTGTCTACCCGTATGCAAGAAAATTCGATTAACCTATTTTTTAACAGCCTGATGATTATGGCCATTAGTCACCGTGATATTTATCGACAAAATATCGATGTTTCAAGTAGACAAGACTGAATATCAGCATGTTCCCAGGACACGTCATACTAATAGATATACTACTTTACTACCTACATATATCATTACATATACTCGATATACGTACCTATTTGAAAGATGGTATTAGATTATACGGTCTACGTATAATAAAGTTCATATCCTACAGAATAATACCTATAGTCCCATGCACAAACTTATCTGACCCGGTGTAGTCGCTAGTATCTCATAAAAATAAAATAAATACTAAAACAAAACAGGCCTAAAAATTAGTTTCAATTTTGGCCACCGGGTCTGATAAGTTTGTGGGACTATACATATATTTAAAAAGGTCAAAAGGATCATTGTCTGAAGTAGAAATAGTGCGATGTTAAACAATTGGCTGGGTCTAAAACAAAAATATTTGGGTACTATATCTTATCTACTTATAACTTAATTAAAGAATTTTCAGTGATTAAGGCTTGCAATGAGATAAATTTCCTGATTTTTCTTCGGATTTTTCCTTCCAAAGGCATATCCTTTAAAATTAGAATTTTCCTTCACTGCTTTCAGCAGGTATTTCCAAGATTGCCTACTCTGAAGTTAATCGGAAAAGAACTTTTTTTCCTTTTTAAAAGGAAACGCTTTTGAAATTAAGTAAGTTGGGAAGTTTTTCTGTGTCTGTTATTACTATTATTTTAAAATTTTCCTCAATATTTATCATGAAATATTAACATTTAAGTGCGCGCTACAAAGCTTTAATACATACCTGACATTCTACATACGCCAGTATTAATTCTACACCAAGCACGCAAATGATAATCGCAATTACCTCGTTGAAATAGCTATTGTTGACATTATGAGGCGCGGGGTGCGGGCCCCCGTGCTGCTGGTAGTACGCACAATTCATGTCAGCCCATCGGCTTCCAGCTGAAAGATGACACGTGCCAAAAACACACCCGGCGGAGGCTTGCAAGGAAAATCCGCGGAACGATTAACTCGTAACGAATCGATGCCGCGGACGAATCTCGCCTACTAATTGTAGGGTTCGGTGGACGACTGAGCGCGACTACACTCTCGCTCGAATCGTCTGTCCCTCTCGCACGTTTGTTTGTTTACTCGGGGCGGGTCGCGCAGGGCGGCCGGCGAGGGCGGGAACTCACGCAAAACTAATATAAACCGATAACGCACTCGTTACTGGTGCTATCAAAGCTCCGAAGTGAAGATGTTTTAAATGAACAAACCTTGAATTATTTTATATGTATTTTGTTCACGCATTCTCCAAATTGTATCGTGTCATGAAGTGCCTGAAACAATTTATAAACCGATAACGCACTTATTTCTGGTGCTATCAAAGCGATGTTTTAAAATAACTGACCTTGAATGATTTTTCATACAATCTGCTCGCGTTCTTTCTCGAAATTGTGCTGTATCATGAAAAATGTGAACCTATTACGCACTTTAGTATTTCTGGTGCTATTAAATCTGAAGTTAAGATGTTTTAGATTGACAGACCTTGACCTTAGTCAAAACTTTTTTTATGAACCGAAACTGAACTTATAAATCGGAATATGAATATATATTTTTTGTAGAAGGATACATTTTTATATGACTGCCTGAAAAAAGGAGTATATTGTTTTCAGGTTTCATGTATGTATGTATGTATGTATGTGAGTTTGTATATTCCACCTTAACTTCTATACGCCTGAACCGATTTTGATAAATGAGGTAGTTAGAATCCCTAGCTTATTCTGGGTAACATGGCTAGTAAAATTAAAAAAAATGATGGGGTGACCATGGTCCCACATTAAAGACTAAATTTGAAAAAAAAATCGAAAATAAGATTAACTATATTATCATCATCTAGAAAATGATGAGTAGATTCCAAAAACATATAACACTATAATTCAATGTCCAGTGATTCGCAAAAAAAATATCATTTCATAAAAATGTGACTAAGATTCTAATTTAACTAGATTAATTTAGATTTTTAACTTTTTAGTTCGTTTTTTGGCAGGGCAGTCGTGTTTTTAATTTTTTTTAAATATGACTTGTAAATATGTAGGTACATTAATTAAAGTATAGCTGAGTCTTTGCAGAAAGAAGACTATAACAAATAAAATTAAAAACTTTACAGATTACGTTGGTAATAGGTATTAAAAAGGTACAGACAAATAAGCATTTGGAGCAAAATACTAGTACTGACCGTGACTAGCACTAAAAGTGAACTTTTGCCTAGTCTTCTCCCTACAGCTCCCTAAAATATCAGCTGTTACCATTTTAATCTCAGTGTAGAGGTATTAAATTTCACGAAAATCGCTTCTTTTTTACACAACAAAAGTAATAAATGTTTCCGGTTTGTAATAAAGTACATTTGGATCGTTACCCCAGCGTTATTATAAAAATTGGTCCATTTTTTACGTCCCCAATCCGTGCGGGGGCGGATACGCCTCGTATGACAGGATGCACTTTCCTTTACTGTTCATATCACGCGAAATCTAGTCACGTGATACTTGAACAGATGTTACTCTATCGGCCAAATATACTGAAACATATTTTATGCTTAAGAATTATTTTTTGGTAACAAAATGATAATACAATTCAATATGATTATGTGTGTTCTCTGTTCAGTATTTATCCGTTTTAAAATTTTCATACATAGATCTTACTAAATGTTTCATTTAGCTGTTTTTTCTGATGTCCACGAATTCTCTTAAACAAACTAGGTAAGTTGGTATACATATTGGTCTTAATGGTGTACCACTACCTGGATCTCTAAAATTGCTTTGTTTTATTAAATCAACTCAATTTAGAGCGTATTTATCCTTACCCACCTACCTAGCTTGACTAAGGCTACCCTGATATATGGCATCATAAAATCTGTTATTAGAAAACTACATTTGTGCCTAAAAGCCAGATATGTTGGAAAACGCATTTTATCTACAAAAAAATTACATCCTTGTATCATAATTAATCAATAATTTCCTGCATGACAGTGAGTTTCTTCATTCAAACTTGTTCCTTGTGTAAAGTTTACCACTATCAGCAATCACACTATTTCATAGGTCTGTCAACTGTAGCAATAATGGAAAGAGCGCAGAAGCACAGCGGGAGCGATGCTTGCGCAGATTACAATAATTACGTAAGCACGCGCCCGCGCCGCCCCGCCACATCTAATCACTATCATTTGCACATGTTTCTATATTCTACACGAAATACTATCGCTGACGACATCAACCATTGTTGTTCTAATGATTCAATAATACTACGTTTTCACGTTTAAAAACATATAGTAGGTACAGTTTGTGCAAGTTGTGCTCAGTTATTATTATGTTCTTAAGAGTGAAATAACTTTTTATTCATACAAGATAGACACGTAATGTATAGGTGTCACCGTAAGATTGTAAAAACCGTTAGATTATAATCTAACTCGCGAAATTGTAAACTGTCGACAGATTACAATTTAACGCATTATTTTTTGGTAGATTTTAATCTATTAAATATATAAACCCGATAAAACCTAAGTGCCTAAGTGCACTACCTGATTATTTATGTCGCACCCTAACCTAACCTACAAGAAAGACACACGAAAACGTAAATACAATTAGTATTTCAAAAATTGACACTCAGAACATTGAACGGTTCATAATCTGTCGACAGTTTACAATTTCGCGAGTTAGTTATAATCTAACGGTTTTTACAATCTTACGGTGACATAGGCACGCTGTAGATAAAACAATCTGGGTCGTACTAATGGCGTAAATTTTTCACAAGTAACTCTTGAGTATCAAGGCAACATAAAAAATTTTACAATACTTTTTCGTACGTAATAATTGTAATTATATTACAGCTGTAATACGGCGCGCAGTACGGAGCACGCGCTCTCGCATCTGTCTCAGCCGCCCTCGTCCCGCCCAGGAGCCAGCACTGTAGGCTCGAATAACAATCACAAAGAGCTAGGAACACTACCATTGTGATTCATTGTACTACTGTGTTATTATATTTATTATATTTTAAAGAGTGATGTAATTATACGTTTGATAGAGTAACACATAATTTTCACTTCATTCACTCCATTTTGTTGCAAGTTTGCTTTTCTATGAATTAGCCCGCTTGTTTTGGAAAAATTAAAGGGACAAATGATAGAACTGCGATAAAAAAATTGAAAAATTTATATTTGTAGATATATATTTTTCACACTAATATTATGAATGTTTACTCATAATTTATGGGAGAAAAACAATCCACATATGCAATTAGTTTACTACAAAGTACCAAGCATACCTATTATTCATAAACCTAGAGGTAGATAACTATAATATAAAGGTGATGGATACCTTTATTGTCACTGTCGGAAGTTGGTGTAAGATTGCAACAGGCATCGAATTCTGTTGCACCCCTTCCTTGCCTAAATCGCTTCAGCCAACAATAGAATCGGGTGTCTCCATGTCGTATCTTGCAATTGAGTTTATTAATAGTGCGTCATATAGATACCTAGTGAATATATATGTCACCGTAAGATTGTAAAAACCGTTAGATTATAATCTAACTCGCGAAATTGTATACTATCGAGAGATTGTGAACCGTTCAATGTTCTGAGTGTCAGTTTTTGAAATATTAATTGTATTTAAGTTATCTTGTGTCTCTCTTGTAGGTTAGGATAGGGTTCGACATATACAATCAGGGCACTTAGGTTTTATCGGGTTAGGTTAGGTTAGAATCTAGCGAAAAATGATGCGTTAAATTGTAATCTTTCGACAGTTGGCAATTTCGCGAGTTAGATTATAATCTAACGGTTTTTACAATCTTACGGTGACATAATATACACCTGGCTATCGTTGAGGTAAATTAATTCCTAGGATTATCTATTTTATAAGCCTTTTATTTCAAAACAAAAATACTTCATTAGAAGTTGTAACCAAAATGTGAATCTTAAAATTTGAATTTTGTATAATATAAAGTTCATGATGCTAATAAAACTTTTATTAAAATCGTAGATACGTAGGAACTCATTTCAATTTCACGTGGACTAATCTTGATAATATTATAATATCCCGTAAATTTAATATTTACTTTTATCCAACCAAGGATAATCTCTTGTCACATACCCAAAATATTGTCCAAATTTCATTCACAACACGTGTGATTTCTCCTTTTTGATACCAGCGCATTGTTAGCTTAGTCCGCTTAGCACCATTCAGTGGGCTTTTGAATGCGAGCATACATTCAATGGGGACATTTGACGACCGTTTCCTATGCAAAATTCTGCTTAATCCCGGAATAAAGGTTGTACATTTGAATGTTTCCGCTGTGCAAGCTTTGGAGCTAAAGGTCCTCGCACACGTAATTACGTTTCCTTAGCATAGTTAACATGATAATGACTGAAATGATTTGACATTGGTTTTGTAATTTAAGTAACTAACTGTCTGAAACCCAAAGTTTTTCTTCTGTATGAAACCACTAGCTCACCACATCGTTCATAGTTTATAGCTATGCCATGAGAGCCATGCATTTTTCAGGGATACAAAGTAGCCTATCATTCTCCGACTCATAAACTCTCACAGCAATCAGTGACATCTGGTACCTGGTAGTCTTTAAAACTCAAACTTTAGATTTCATTTAGTCTGAAGTAAAATAGGTTTAATATCTCTGTGATTGAATCTTATTGATGTCGAACATCCATTTGAAGGTTAATAGACCTCTCTCTGTTATTGGGATCTGAGACTGATCTGTACACAAAACTCTCCGAATTTGAACAGAGAATACGCGATATCTATTCTTATTTCTTTGTATGCTGGTATTATTTTCCGCACTTGGACGCAGGCGTCCGCTGTACGTGAATACGCGATATTTTGCGGTGTGGTGTAGAAGTCTTTAGTGTGTCAGGGCTCAAAATGTGTCGACACAATGGATTCGCGATGATGTTCACTTGACGTGGATATTGAGATGTCTGCACTTACTCGGCAGTGTTTACAAGCCTAATAGGATTATCAGCAACGCGTGAATTGTGTTTTGAAATTATATAAAGGCTCTTTGCACTGTATCCCTTTGATGGTAAGTTTATGTAAGTACCTACGTGAGAAATTGGAGAAGGCTTGCCTTACTAAAATTGAAGTTCATTCATACCTACTTACCTACAGTACGCTAAATGAAACGGGATTAATAACTGGCACACCTGCTTCACGGCACATTAAATCATAATTTAAGTTTACATTATTGTAACAATAAATAAATAAATGTTGTACTATGGTTTATTTACAGCTTTAGTTACCTCCACTGCAAATGATTTAAAATTCACTGTTTCAATTACAATTCCACGATTCTTGCGGCTTCAATAAATCTCTTATTTTCAGACCAGGGCGTTATAGAAACAATTATTTTTGCTTAAATTTTATGCGATGACACAAGTAATTAATTACTACCTATCGCTGTATAACAAGGTAAGTAATTCGATAGCTTATTGTATGTAATGCGATTGAAGTTAAAACTATACTATTTTGCATTTAATAAAGCCTTAAAGAAAATCCTAGGGTTATAAACTGGTTACGGATCAAGTATGAAAGCGATACGAAGAGATGAGCATACCTACGCATACGAGAGCCGAGAGGCTCATGACATGACAGACAGCGTCGACGCGATGTGCCAAACAACAAAACAAACCAGCCAACCCGTGTAATAATGGTCTTTCCACCCTGTAACAATAACTACATAATAGTCGAGAGCTTTTACGAGCTTTTGTGAGCACGTCGAAGCTACTTGCCGTTTTTGTGATGAATGCAGCTCGTTGCGTCGTACACGGTTTTACGACTGAGAATATTTTATTGAATACTTACTCCGTGCATAAAGATTTGGTGCCATTGAGTTCAAGGGATCTTACACCCCTTTATCGTTTTGTGCCTTCATCATCGTAATATTGTTGGCCTCGTGAAATACTTTCTCGCGCTGCCATACAGTTTAACTAGCGACCCGCCTCGGCTTCGCACGGGTAGCAATTATACTCATAATTATTATTCCATACTCAATGTAGGCAGTGGGCACTGGGCAGAAAATCAGGTTTTACATTAAGCACTGCGATATTATTAATCTTATAACTTATTATTATTCATATTCATTTAAACGTTACATACCTGACGTTGTCGCCTTGTCTTTTCAAAACCAACTAAAATTAATATGGCGACCCTCAGTAACCATTGACTCGCAAACATTTGTAGGTAATAATATTGCGGCTATAAATTAAGATGTAAGCTATCCTATCTTTCAAGTTGGATCAAACTGCACACGGTGTGCAAATTTAATTTAAAATCGGTTAAGTAGTTCAGGAGTCCATCGCGGACAAACAACGTGACACGTGATTTATATATATTAAAGAAGATAATGCGATTTTCTTTCTTAGGTACTTATACCTGCATCGGTAGAACTAAAAACAGGCTGTACCACAATATACCACATAAACGTGATAGTGAGTCTGCCCGTCCCTTCGTTCGTCTGTCTTTTTGTCCGTTCGTTCTTCTGTCTACCTCTGTGTCTATCATCTGTCTGTCTATTGCCTTTTCAAGATCCATTTTGACAAAATTTAGTTTAGAGATATGTTGCATCCCGAAGACGGAAAAAGGAAAATAGTTATCTATGATCGCCCTCGGACTATGCCCGGATGCAACCTTGGATATTTAATCGGATAAATAATATCTTATCCTGGAGAATCAGAAGTTCCAAAGGCAATTTAATAAGCCTAAATCAGTGCGTATGAAGTTGCGAGTATTTTATGAAGAGTAACAAAATGGAAACACCTAGCAAAAGAAAAGTCTAATTTTTTTAAACTTACAAAGGAGTGCTGTTTTTAAAGGTATCTACCTAAACTACTTTTATAACAAACTCTAAGGAACTCATAAAAGAAATATGATATGCCTGGATAGCAAATAGATATAATTAGATAGTTAAAAATTTATAACAAGAAAATTCACGATGACATACATGCCATTATGTCGAAACACAACCTTTGTACCCACCTTATACATACACAGCATAGTCAGACCTCCGCCCATATAAAGTACAGCATGAAACTCTGATATCCTTATGGGTTACATCGAGTTAATCGTGAAGGGTGTTCGGTATGCATGATAAATTACCGCCATACACACGTATGGCGAAAGTCGATGCTGTATTACAATTTACAACGCTGCCATAAATATATTCAATTTTAATCATTTATTCAATTTAATATTAATTACAGTCCTTAAATCAATAGATGGTTATTGTTTTATGTTAAAAAGTCGTAAATTAAAGAGATGAATAGGAGTGACGAGAAAAATACTCCCTCTGGCTACGGATATGACAGGTAGACGAAACGTTTAAGTAATTCCTGTAAAATTGCTTGAACTACTATTAAGTATACAGCCATATTACCTGCATTACCTGTTGGGGTGGCTCAGGCGTTACGTCTATGTTAAGACTTGAAAGGGCCCAGAGAATAGTGCTAAAGGTTATGTGCAATAAACCCATTTATTTTCCCACGGCTGAGCTTTATGCAAATACGAAAGTCCTAACTGTGAGACAACTGTTTATTTTATGTACGATCCTGCGTAAACACCTACAACTTCACTACGATTCAAAAATTTACACAAAACGTAGACCTCACTCGGTGTGTACAATGCCTTCATCTCGGACAGCAATTTCGGGACGTCATTACCCTTTCTTAAGTTGCTTACTGTATAACAGAGTCAATAAATTATTAAATATCTTCCCCCTCACAACATTTTCTTGTAAATCTAAGTGTTCCGGTTGGCTTCAATCACTCTCCTACGAAGAGACAGAAAAACTTTTAATAATAGTTAAATAATTAGGTTTACTCTATTATTGCACAAACAAATAAACTCACACAATCACACACACTCACTCAACACACACACACACACACACACACACACACACACATACACACACACACACACACACACACACACACACACACACATACACACACACACACACGTTTTAAGTTTTAGTTTTATTTTATGTAAAGTATAAGTTTTTGATATCTGTATAGCTGTTTCGGAGGTGGGCGTTGACGGCTGAAACGCAGTTTATACTTTTTTAGCCGTCATCGTTCCTAGAAATAAGGTCAAATGTAATAGTTTGTACAGAAAATAAATAAATTTCATTTCAAATAAATTTCATTTCATTTCATATTATTTTTATAACTAGAGTTGAATGCAATCACAACCCACAACCAGAGACTGGTTAGGATTCAGCCAAGAATTAAACAGGATCAAAATATACGGTACTTATTGCTGCACTAATATTTACCTATCTCAATTATTATATTCAGTGTGAATAACCCTAATATTAACAAATATTAAATATATGAATAGAAATAAATAATAATTGAAATTATCGACCGTTACGTGCAGCATCACGTCGACAAATTGTCGATAAGTAGGTAGGTACCTACTGCACTGAAAAAAATGGTTACCAAATTATTAAAGGTTGGCTGAATTACATGAAAACTCTGATAAATATAACAAAAACTCGCTAAATTTCGCTATTGAACTTACAAAACAAAAAAGGTTGAATTTGGTACCAGAGTTTTGATGTAAATTAAGAAAGAATATTGTACATTTTACCAAACAAATGTCAACAATTTAGTCTGGTTGATGTAATCATAAAAATGTGATAAATATTACCAGACCTCGCGGTTGAACTTACAAGACTAAAACGGTTCAGGTCAAAATATAGTCCCTACCAGAGTTCATGGTGTAAATTACCAAAGAATATTGTACATTTTACCAAACAAATGTCGACAATTTAGTCTGGTTGATGTAATCATAAAAATGTGATAAATATTACCAGACCTCGCGGTTGAACTTACAAGACTAAAACGGTTCAGGTCAAAATATAGTCCCTACCAGAGTTCATGGTGTAAATTACCAAAGAATATTGTACATTTTACCAAACAAATGTCCACAAATTAAGTCTGGTTGATGTAATCATTAAAATATGATAAATATTACCAGACCTCGCGGTTGAACTTACAAGACTAAAACGGTTCAGGTCAAAATATAGTCCCTACCAGAGTTCATGGTGTAGATTACCAAAGAATATTGTACATTTTACCAAACAAATGTCCACAAATTAAGTCTGGTTGATGTAATCATAAAAATATGATAAATATTACCAGACCTCGCGGTTGAACTTACAAGACTAAAACGGTTCAGGTCAAAATATAGTCCCTACCAGAGTTCATGGTGTAAATTACCAAAGAATATTGTACATTTTACCAAACAAATGTCGACAATTTAGTCTGGTTGATGTAATCATAAAAATGTGATAAATATTACCAGACCTCGCGGTTGAACTTACAAGACTAAAACGGTTCAGGTCAAAATATAGTCCCTACCAGAGTTCATGGTGTAAATTACCAAAGAATATTTTACATTTTACCAAACAAATGTCCACAAATTAAGTCTGGTTGATGTAATCATAAAAATATGATAAATATTACCAGAGCTCGCGGTTGAACTTACAAGACTAAAACGGTTCAGGTCAAAATATAGTCCCTACCAGAGTTCATGGTGTAAATTACCAAAGAATATAGCCCCCACTTCCTCAGTCCTCACTCGGCCCGCGTGCCGCGTGCTGTGTTCTTTGCTGTTTACTTCTATAATCTATCTTTTTGCACGAGCTCTCTTACCAGGTGGTCGCTGTGGTCAAGTTTTAAAATGGATAGTGACATTGAAGAGGACCTAAGTGTGGGTGTCGCCGAATATTTAAAGGAATGGGGATTGTCTGACGAAACCATATCAAACTTTGAAGGTGAGTGCCTATTTTGATCGATATTATTTATATACCTATATTTTTAATAATGCGTGTCTCAAGATGGCGCCATGCCTTTAAGTTGTGTTGTCTAATAAATTAATTTTGGTTGTTCAATGTGTAATATTGTACAGTGAACTAACGATTGAGTGAATGGCTAATGAAGAATTCAACTTGAAACGGAGATAGCCCTTCTTTTGTCAAGGACATCCCACGTGTTTTTTTTTGTAAATCGCTATTACTACTAAAGGGTCAGAGTTTAGAAGGGGACGATAAGTATTTAGGATGCCTAGATATTGACCTAGAAATAGCGGTTAGGTACCTACCTAATTAGCTATTTTACCTTGATAGATTTACAAAACGAACTTCAGTAAATTTTACCAGATTAGTTTGGTAGGCATACATTTGCCCGTAGCTTGTTCCTATGTATTGTGTAGTTTTAATTGTGTTTTGGTCCTAAGCCTCTATTCCGAATGAAAATTAAGCCGAATATTTGCCGGTGTGTAACTAAACCTTATAATATAAGGTTTAGTTACACACCGGCAAATATTATAATGTAATGTATTATATTATAATGAGCTAAAATACTGATTTAATGTTTTTCTCTTGTTTTTTTAGATAATCACATTACGTTGAAATTGCTTGACGATATACAAGAAACGGAACTGAAAGAATTAATTCCAAGTTTAAAAGACAGAATATTGTTTAAGCGAGGATTGAAGAAACTCAGAAACATTATTCAGGTAAGTTTTTTTTCCCCCTCATAATGTTTTTCATACATTTTCTGAAGTTATTCAAATAATCATCTCATTTTGCTGAGCTGATGATGGAAGGTATACAACTCCTTAACGGTTAGGAGTTAGGGGTTAATTCTTTACATATTATTGGTACTTACGGTAAGGCTTCGCTGTCCGTCCGTCCGTCTGTCCGTTTGTTTGCCACCAGGCTGTCTGTATCTCAACAAGCGTGATAGCTAGACAGTTGAAATTTTCACAAATGATGTATTTCTGTTGTTGCTAATAACATCAAATACTGAAAAATATGTATGGAGGCTCCTATACAACAAACGTGATTCTTTTGCCGTTTTTATAGATAACTAGCTTTTGCCCGCGGCTCCGCCCGCGTGGATGTCGGTTATCGCGACCAAACATAGCCTATGTCCATTCAAATTTTAGTCATTTTATAGAGCTCCGAGACGTCAGAGACGAGTAATTTATGTCAACATAACAGCTCATTTTTAACCGACTTCCAAAAAGGAGGAGGTTCTCAATTCGATCGTTTTTTTTTATGTATGTACACCGATTACTCTGAGATTTATCATCCGATTTACATGATTTTTGTTTAGTTCAATGCGGAATTGTTGCCATTTGGTCCCATAAAAATTTTATATAGTTTGTTCCAGTAGTTTTCATTTTATGAACATTTTTGTATAATTTTAATTCAAACGTTTAACCGATATATTATTTATGATGTCCCATATTTCTGTCGTTTATGAACCGATTTCAAAAATTCTTTTTGCATTGGGTTAAGTATATCTCACAGGTGGTCCCATATCACTTTCATGTGTACTGGACCTTGGATTCCGGAGACAAACCAGAGAACTCCTCAGAAATCAAATAGCAAGTGAGAAATTATTGCTTTTTAGCTAGTTTTAGGGCGATCCTGTGGCAAGGTAAGCTACATTATGATGGTCAAGGACGTGCTGGAATTACCAAGTCTTGAACTATGGAGGTTGGCAACAGAACAGAACTCCTTAATTATATATGGCATGAATATCTCGTTTATGTTATTGAGAGTATTATATCAATCTTATGAAACAAAACTCAAAAACTTTGATCGAAGGCATGCTGGACTAGATTAAATCACTAATTGGGGGAAACACTGAAAAGTAAAAAATAAAAAAAAACTACGTTTAAAAAACCGACTTCAAAAACTCAAAAGTATAAAATAACTGAATCTGATCTGTTAGAAGTCGGTGCCAACTTTGTTTGTGGTGCCTGCTGGAATCAATTGAAATATGATCTCTCGGACTAGGCACCGACTTCTAACAGATCAGTAGTGTAAATTCAGTTATTTTTCTCTAAGTTATTTTATACTTTTGACTTTTTGAAGTCGGTTTTTTAAACGTAGTTTTTTTTTATTAATGTATTGTATAAAACATTAAAATAAGCATGTTTTGTTATTTAAACTTTCTGATATTGATGTTTTTTAGGTAAAACATTCACTTGTTTTATGGTACCTATATGAGAGACCGAATATGGAAATGTTTTGAGTTGTTTTTTTTTGTTGAAAATTTACTTTAGTGAGTGTTTAATGCTTGTTACAGGAGATTACAATTCAAGGAGAAAACGATTCCATGGAGCTGTTGAAACCAGAACATTTAATTATTTCTCCCACTAATGTTCATGTTATTGCCACAGGTGAATCTTATTGTCGATTTAGTTACTATTAAAAAAAATAAAAATAAAAAAAATACGATTTACTTACTATTAAAATTAAATGAAAAATTATTGACAGATAAAGTGGACTTATGGTGGCGACATCACGGTGATAACGTTTTAAGGCGAGTATAAAGCCGTGAAACTAGCGCCACTTCGGAAATGTTCTTATTATTTATTTATTTTTGAACATTTTTGAAGTGGCGCTAGTTTTGCGGCTATACTTACCTTAACGCAAATGCCGAATGCTGGCACCTGGTGCCTGGTACGTACATATAGGATTTTGAATCCTATATGTACTGATATAATTTTAAGATGAGTGATCTATTGATTATTTAATTGAATTTTTGATTGGTAAAATAAATTTTATGATATGTACTAAAAATGAGTTTATTTTACTTTAAACCACCGTTTTCATTAAGCCCTTAAATAAGGTTACTGGTAATTCGACGTATTCTAGAAACTGCTGATTTTCGGCTAGCCTACATGACCTTTTTAACAGCAAATTGTGAACTTTACTGTATATATCCCTAAAAATAAAATGTTGAATTACCAATAAGCCTGTATATTTTTGAAGTGTTTGTCAAACGGTCTTAAAACTTTTTATTTTTTTAAGATCCTGTATTTCTTGTATGGTTTTTGTTTATGTGGTATCATTGAAAATTAGAAACTTAGTAGCTAATCTGCAATATTGCTGACATGGTATATCATATTGCAGTTTAGATTTTCAAACTGCTGGCCACGAAAGTAGTACGTAGTTTGAAAATCTAAACTGCAATATGATTTTACTCAAATTAGCTACTAAGTTTCTATTTGGTAATATATACCAAAAAGTCCTGTACATTTTACTAGTGTTAGTTTGATAAATTAACCAAACTAGCATCAGTAAAATTTACACTATTTATTTGGTATGTTTTACTAAACTAAGACCGGTACAATCAGACAAGCACTGATAAAATATTGGTTGATATTACCAGTTAAAGTTTGCTAATAACTACAGTACAAATCTGTTAGATATTACCAAGCAAATTTTAGGAAAAATTACGAAACAAACATGATAAACAATACTAAATTGTATTTGATAAAATCTACGATACACTTCTGGTAGTTAATACAATATTATCTCTGATAAAAAGCACAATACACATCTGGTAGATATTACCAAACAAATGTTAGGAAAAAATACGAAACAAACATGATAGACAATACTTAATTGTATTTGATAAAATCTACCATACACTTCTGGTAGTTAATACAATATTATCTCTGATAAAAAGCACGATACACATCTGATAGATTATACTAAGCTAACCTTGATAAGAACTGCATTACACATCTGGTAGATTTTACCAAATACCTTTGCATTTTCTATTAAACTACCTTCGGTAATTTGTACCAACAAAAAGTAACAGCAGAACATGCAAAATGTATTTGATAAAAAAGACAAGTATGTTTGGTAAAATATACAATATCATTTTGGTAGATTGCAGCAAACAACATTGTACTTTTTTACTAGGGTACTTTGTTAGAAAGGTTACTAAAGTATTTTGGTAAAAATTATACCAAAGTACTTTGGTGAGAAATTTTACCAAGTTTGTTTGGTAAAAAAATATACTAAAGTACTTTGGTGAGAAATGTTACTAAACTACATTGGTAAAAAATGAACAAAACATAGGTGTAATCTACCAAATAAATTTGGTACAACACCAACTTAATAAGTTTGGTAAAATCAACAAAAATTCGTGATAGGACCGAAATCAACCTAAAACTTTGGTAACATTTACGCAAAATCTGTTAAATCCAACCTAACATTTTTTTCAGTGTGGTCACTACAAGTCTAGAATACCTCAGAATTGCACACATGTCGAACAATAGGTGTCTTGACGTTATTCAGTTTTTAGCAATGAGGGAGTAGTGAGTACGTAAATCTTTACCAATGAGTTTATATCACAAAAGGTATAGATTGAATCTAAACCCATAGACTTAATGATAGGCAGATAAAATGAATTCGTAGCATTTATTTCAACTTGAGATGATTCGATAAGGTCTGCGGCGTCGCGTATAGATCACCGTCGACAAGATAAAATTAATGGGTGCTATTAAACCGCGAATACTTGGCGGAAGATTTCATTAATTTTACACAAACTACGCCTTAAAACGCTCAGGATAACCAACCGATGCATTTATTATTAATTAATCTTACCTATTAACAATTATGTTATTACCTAAATTGCAGTGAAATAAAAATAATAAAATGTCTCTAGATTCGATTTCTAATCAAACCATAACTGACACACTTTTCGTGGTAAAAAATTATTGATTCCCTCTAGCCTTTAGCAATATTTTAATACAGGTCTTATTATTCCTACCATTAAAACAAAACCTCGGTTTACGGCTCAACATTTCGCTAAAATGATGTGTGTATAGTGTATTAGTGTTGCAACATTGGTATGCATGTGGGCGGTGACAACTTTCCATTGCATATTATTGTTTATGTTGGCTTTGCCTATTATTATTATACATTGCTGTTTTGCTCAGTTTTTTATATTATAATGAAATCAAATTGTTTCTTGGGAATAGCTGTGCTTGTAACATATTAGCAACTTTCTCACTCCCATCTCCAGATGATATAAATTCAAAATATGCCATTGTAAAAGCAATAATCAAAGCCGATACAAAGTTTAATAATACACCGCGATGTATAATTACGAAGCTATTCATTAAAATTCAACTAAAGATGAAAACAAAATTTGAGATTCACAAATCAAAGGCAACTCTGTGTCGGCCGGGGGGGCTATAAATCAGAAGCGCGCTTAGGCCTTCTTAGCTTTTCTAGATAGAGATTTATCCCGTAATAACACGTTGCTTTTCACTAAATCAACTGCCGAATTATCCGGTAGAAACAATGATTAATGCGCGGCCGCCGCAGTAATGATGGGACGATAGGTCGGTGCACGCCACAATTGCTCATAGAAGCGAACCGTGGACGAGGGCACTCCACAGCTCGTTGAGAGATGAACAGGATAAGCTTCCGTAACAGTTTAAAGAAAATTGTTATAATTTTGCTATCGAAATTACAGGAAATTCAATGTTAGGTATAAATACGAAAATGTGTCTGTCTGTTACCTTTTCGCGATCCGTCCGCTTGATCGATACTGACTAAATTTAGTAGTACAGAGTTAGATTGAGCGATAACTGGTTACTTTTTAGTTTACCCTGGGACATCAAAAAGTTCACCCGAGGGAGTTTAAAAAAAGTTGAAGTCTACCCAGTTTAAGGTACTTACATCATCTACTTTTACTAAATTTATAATTAATTACTAAATGAGCAAATATCCCAAGTTAAAAAAAAGCCTTTTCTTGTGGATCTCATTTGTTAATCTCTGAAACATAGAAATAACTTATTGTCATTCGCCTGCCTAGGCCTACTTGATAACTTCAAACAAGTGTCAATTATAGGTATTTACAATTCCCAGCCCTGCAAAAGGTTACATACCTACATATAAATTAATATATAAAACATAAACATACAAAGGAATTTAAATCACTCATGATGATATTATTGAAATAAAATACAACACATAAGACTTACCTATTAAGGTCAAGGCTTTTTAAAAGCTTGCGCTTAGAGCCTCCACTCAAAATGCAATTATGCGTAGCCCATGCTTCGGTCCGCGTCGACGCTGATCTCATCTTGCTATTTAACCGGAGAACGATTAAGTTTAATTAAAAGCTATCTTTAATTAAACCTCAGACCATAATTCATAAAAATAAAATACATTTGTAGACCGAAGTGCACCTAGGAAGTCTTTATTAAGATTGCGACTGCAAAGGGGCGGGCTGGCTCACTTGTTCAATGATTTGAATAATCACATTACAACCGAACATTATCAAACGGTTGATGTAAATGATTTCAACATATAACTGTGGAGTAAATTGGTGAAATACTTAGTCAGTTTTATTGAAGCCATAATCTTTTCGCTAGATTTACTATCATACTGTTCCATTAAGTACATACGAATACTAAACCGCAAGTTTATGTTAAATAGTTGTGACCTCTGCAATCACGAAACTTCATTTGTTTTGGCTTGCCAAAAATAATACTTGCTTACTTACTTACTTGCTAAAGATAACTAGACAATGACTATGAACTATATGAATGATAACTAGACTTTGTCCGCGTGAGTTAAGTTTTATGCATTCCCGTGGGAACTCTTTAATTTTCCGATATAAAAAGTAGCCTATATGCTTTTCCAGACTGCTTTTCCCTGGAGCTGGGATACAACCTATCCCTGTTCCAAATTTCATCAAAATCGGTTAAACAGATGAACCGTGAAAGCGTAGCAGACAAACAGACAGACAGACAGACATACTTTCGCATTTATAATATTAAGCCAATATTATAAATGCGAATACCCAAAAACCAATATGAGATATAGGTGCCATTTAGTCTGAAACCATTGCAAGGTCTCGCCAAAATTCCAAAGCTTGCATACATCTCAGCTCATCGGTCATATTTCAACAATAATGATAGCAGCCAGCGCGATAATAATTGTTATTACTATGATCCACATCTGGTATTATTTTATAATTGAGGGCTTTTGGGTGAAACCCTGCAATTATGAGAAGAGCCTCAAGCTACGGCCAGCAACATGCAACGCGTTTTTGCTCCGTCCGTCCGATCTCAAAATTAGGCTTCATACTTAAGTAGATACATCAGCTTCAAAACCAAATCTAGGTATGTTTCTAATGTATTCATCTAACATCTCTACTTTAGGTACCAAAGTAATACCTGTGCCCTGAGATATTCCACTTTTTAATGGTACATTTAATGGTTAGACTCACTTATCCAATCCGACTCTCAGTTATCCAATAGTAATACGCTGATACGAAACGAGTAAGCAAAATATGATTAAAATTTCGACATTATTTATCATCTGCGAAGCCAATACACCAAATACCGATCATTTGATTAGTTCGAGCATTAATCGAGCAAAAATCTATACGCGGTAATCTCGAGGCTTGAGAACGGAGCGTTCATTATTTATTATGAATATTAGTCAATTTTTATTTAGTCAAAAAAATCGGGGAGCGGGCTGCGGCGGGCGCCCTGCCTGCAATTAACTGAGGCAACCCTGTAATTATGGACAGTAAATTTCTGGACGCATCCTGACCGCGGCTCGTATATTGTTCTATCTGCAAACTTTATACGGATTAGGTCACTAGTCCTGTTCTTAATCTTTGGAATTATTACCGTTAAGCATCGTGCATTTTGATGTAGGTCAAGACAGCAATTCTTGACATTTTTATTATTATATTAATTTTAAATCAGTCTATATAGTAAAATAGTATTAACAATAATAATTAAAATATTTATAAATAACCTAGGTACTAGTTAAAAAAAATTATATTTATAAAAAAAAATATTATAACTTGTGGTTGATTTACATTGCTCTACCTAAATTAATATCACAGTATATATGCATCACTTTTTATATAAATCTTTCAATTTGTTTTGAAGAAAGTATTTATGGACCTCTTTTATTATTTATGGAGTTTTTATTTGCGACAAAAAGCGTCTTTACACAACGTTATTTATAAGCAGATGTAGTCTGGCAATGAAATACGTGTGGAACTGTCTATCATCGTAGGGATGTGGATTGTTTATTATGTTAACAAAAGCAATTAGGAACAAAGCTGTATTAAATTAAAGAAACACATTTACATTCGAAATTATGAAGGTTAATGAATGAAATAATATTAGAATGACCGTTTATTTGTGGGTAACTTTCGGCTGGAGGAGCAACAAGGCGATAAAAAGTGAACTTAATTATATATTGGCTTTATCTCCATAGACATCGTGATGCGGTTTTTGTGAGAACCCATTATTGAGTTATTCTGATTCTTATTATTTTAGAAATAATGTTTATTATACAACATAAAAATTGGGACTGTTATTGGATATTTACACATAGGTAGGTATTAAATTGAATTTTGTTTTAAAATAAATAATCTTCACGTCTGTAGGACAATAATTTGATTTAATTGAGGGACGCATACCGATTGCGATTGTTAAGCAACATTGACCCAAGTCGGTAACTGGATGTATGACCGAATTTGGTTGTCTGAATTGTGCCGTCGGTCCCGATAGATGATTTTATCATTATCCCGAACCATAATTAAATCATCTACCTTATACTATGTTGTTATTTTAAGTGGAAAATCAGAATGTGTTTTTACGAGTATTCCGAACTGAAATATCTATTTTTATTTCGATGTCTGTGGGTAAACTTGGCACATTTATCCAATATATTTATTAAATGTCTTGTATCGTAAAACTGACCACAGTTTACTTACCAAAGTACCTAATGTTCCAGTTCAATGTTATGGGTTAATTTAGGGGACTTTTTCTGTGTAAAATATTTAAGTTTAAAAGGCGATTGAATATTATAATCCCCGCAGCACTCGTCTCTTCTATATAAACAGCGCCTTAGTTCTACATTTTTAACATTTGCATATCGCTACACGATATCCATAACAAGGCATTTTACGAACTGAAACGTGTCGATCTCTGACCCTCATTCATTCACAATCAAAACGATGTCGTGGCACGTAACGCTTGTCGTTGTCGTGTCCGTAATTCGAGACACAATGGAATTCCCGCCATGACTCGGCAGAATGTAAGCCATTCATGCTCTTTGCACCACATACGAGTGCCGTTTCACTGCCTTAAGTCGATGAAGTCGCGTTGTATCAACACATATAGGTATACACTACATCTGGCATCAAATGGATACTAACAGCCAGTCTTACAAAGCAGCCAAGGCAACGTTGGCGCAATCTTAAAGAGGCCTTACTAGGTCCAACAGCACCAATGCACCACTGTTGGACATATTGGCTGATGTTATTGTGAATTCTAGGTTAGTATAATATAGTTTCCGATCAAATTGGCTGCATTGATTAGGGGGAAAATTTCGTAATAAGCCAATCAGACGCCCGAGCCGTCTCCCTGAGCATTTGCTTAACCAACATGCTTAACCAAACCAAGTTTTTTCTGCTTGAGCAATTTTGTACAGCATGAAAGGACCGTACTGGCTTTGAGAATTAGACAACACTCGTGTTTATGAAATGTCATACAGAATTGATGAAAAGAAAAAAAAGAGAAGGACAGCCATGGCCGCGAATGGCGACCTGCGACCTGTGATTTGCATACAATGATCACGCGTGGGCGCATTCCCGGCTAGCTCGCTCCGACTCGCCTTTGAACATCAGGTTTTCTACCTCCTGCTTTTATGTATGTGAATGTGTACTCATATTATGAAGTAAATGTAGCTTTATAATGTTATGTTTGTTTTGGAAGTTATGAGCTTAAATATGAGCTTAAAATTAAATACTAGCTTAAATATTTAAAATCATCCAAATGAATTGTTTCTAGTTAAAATGAAATCAAGATAAATAAGTTGTAAATAAGTTGGGATCAAGGAATAGTTAATTAGGAAGATAAGCAGTTGTAACCTAATTAATTACATCTTCTCATACAATTAAAAGAAAAGAAAAAAAAAAAATTAAAAGAAAAAAATTCCACTGACTGAATCATCGAGCGCAAACCCTTCTAAATAGAAAGCTGAAATTTTGTGCACATGTTTCTTTTTAATTATGATGCATATGTCAACGTAAAATTGTAAAAACCATTAGATAGTAAACTAACGCTTTATATCTTCTTATTAGATAGACAGATTGTAAGCTGTCGAAAATTTGTGAACCGTTCAATGTTCTGAGTGTAAATTTTTGAAATATTCACTGTATTTACGTTATCTTGTAGGTTAGGTTAGGGTTCGGCA
The DNA here is from genome assembly GCA_964035005.1 of Erebia palarica. Lineage (NCBI taxonomy): Eukaryota > Metazoa > Arthropoda > Insecta > Lepidoptera > Nymphalidae > Erebia > Erebia palarica. The sequence continues at coordinate 48,075,847 of OZ035983.1, forward strand.
CTTAAGTTCTATCGGTTTAATATACAACAGATTACAATCTACCGAAAAATAATGCGTCAAATTGTAATCTTTCGACGGCTTACAATTTTACGGTACTACATATACACGAAATGCCGGATTATCTGGAATTTTCACTTATTCCTAATTATTCTCTTAATCGGGTTCTTCGTTATAGAGAAAAATGTTTATTTTCATATCACACACATTGGTTGGAGTTATACCAGTAGGTAGGATAGTATGCTGTGGTGAAACCACAAGGTATACGTTTTAAGTGAGTCAATCAGTTTATAATATCGCCCTAATAACATATTTTGACAGATTCTAAATTAATGACATAATCAAGAAAGAAGAAAGAAAAAAAGAAAACGTTTTTATTCGATCACAATATTTAGTTTAAGAGACTATCAAAATAGTTAAAGCAACAAAGTTGTGTGACCAAATATAGGTCAGCTCCAGCTCAGCATCATGCTACAGCAGGCTGCAGCGCTGGTTTTCAGTGGAAACCTTAAAATTGTTGAAGTAGTAGTAATTCTAGTAGGTCTGAAAGTGAGTACTAGGTGGTTTACTGTTTTTTTTTTTTATTTATTCATAATTAAAACTAGAAAAGTAACAGTAAAACCACATACACAAATAACAGTAACATAAAATAAAACAAAGTTGGACTTACATCATAATTTGGCCATTTGCGTGGGTGGTAGGTCTGACTCCTAACTAGATACCTGTGTTTAGGATATCATTCCTTTATACCGCGGGGCTCAAGGCTTATGAAGTACAACCTGATAGTTGCATTAAACACATATTACACAATATATTTTTTAAATCCTTTTAGTACAACCATACCTTTCAGTATCTACTCGGTAATTTATAAAAATACCAACAGAACAAGAGAGTAAAAGCCCAAGCAGGCGTGACCGGTGTGGCATGTTTATTTCAATCGGCAATTTTTCAGCGCGCCTGTACCGCATTGCAGCACGGAGATTTATCGCATCAGCTCACCCTCGCTCGGGAATCGGCCGTGATTAATGAACTGCTCTATTTGCTGCTACATCTACGAACACTATTGTTCAAAGGAGACTATACTGTATGATATTTTATGTGAGACAATTGCGATTATTCCCGCTACTGGGTCATTTCACCCACGTTTGTTATTATTGAATCATCTGGTAGTCCAGGTTATTTCTAGTGCGTAACAAGTATTACACCAGACTTTTGGATGCGAAGACGGATGTTTCCATGCAACTTTGTCACTAAGAAGATCATCAATAGTATAATAACCTTATTAGAAATCTTACTATACTTACTATATACTATAATATTATAAATGCGAAAGTTTGGATGGATGTGTGGATATATGGATGTTTGTTACTCAATCACGCCCCAACGGCTGAGCGGATCTGGCTGAAATTTGCCACAGAGATAGATTATAGTCTGGAATAGGACATGGGCTTTTTATTCCGGAAAATTAAAGCGTTCCCGCGGGAACAAAAAACCTCAAACCACGCAGACGAAGTCGCGGGCATTCGCTAGTAAATAATATTTAAAACAAATTGCGATTGCGGTACTACTTGATTCTATTGGTCTGGTGGTTCATGATGATGATGATGATGTTCATGGGCGGTAGTAACCTAACCTCTTCAGATGATTCACTCTTCACTGATTCGCTATTCATACACAAAAAATATACTTAGTTACACTTTTAAGTGTTAAAATAACGTTGTAAAAGAAAAAAAACTATTTTTTTATGAGTTACTAGGTACTTTGTCTATAAGCAGGGTGTAATGATAAGATCTACTTAATGTACAGTGGATAAAAAATGAATATTAACATGTCTGGCGAAAACGGGCGATTCTTCGAAGTACGAAACAGAATTTTGAATATCTTGGTTGAGAAAAAACGAGTAAACTAACGGTCTGAGCTGATGTGCGATTCATGAAGTGTAAGTATTCAGATGGAAAGTGTTCAAAGAAGGTAATTGTGCTTAGCCATTATACATGTTTATAAATTGATCCATATGAGAATCATTACAATTGAACATATTGTAGGTAGTAGGAACCTAACCTAAAAAATAGCAAGTTCTTTCGAAATATTCGTACAACTGTTTGATACTTTGGATGAAGTAGCTCTATCAAACTGAGTTGACGACCAATCTACATAATGAATAAAAAAATCAATAAGTAAGTAAATAAATAATGTTTTTTTTGCTATGTATTTGACTTAAATTCCATAATCAAGCCATTTACTAATTGCATAATAAATTATCATACTTCACTTTATTACCTACTTACTACTTAAAATGTTTGTTCTTACCCTAACTTTTCTCTATAAACTTATTGTACGCACTGTGATTTAAACCCTGTCCCCATCTGTTTACTATGCCACTACCAAAGGTTAACTGGAAGAGAATACCTCTAGGTATTAAATTCGCCTTTGTGCATTGTAATCTTCTTAAGTGCAATAAATAATTACAATAAACAAACAAACAAATAAATAAAGTAAATGTGTAAATATTAAATTAAATTAAAAAAAAGGAAAAATGGCTATCGTAAGGGATTAATTAATCTGGGCATAAACAAAATGTTGTTATAGCTTATTAAGCCAGAAGCATTTAGCCAAAGCGTATCAATAGGGTGGTGATAATTTCCCATACTCGAGTTCCCATCAAATGGGGTTCAGCCGCGAGGCCCAGGGTACGCAGTGACCGCATTACGAGCGTGACAAAGCGGGGGGCACCCTCGGGGACCATTTATCAAATGATCATTTGATTTTCTTGTGTTTGATCACTGAGCACATTAGAGTTTGCAACTGCGATGAGTGGAAATGGAGATGGACCATCTTTTTAGTGCATTCATTTATTTTTTATTGCACGTAATTATAGATTTTGGAACTTATTTTAATAATGACAAAATTTGTAGGTACTTATTAAAACTTAAAACCTGCCATAAAAATTTTTACCGCAGTTTTTCCCTTTTTATCTTTCGTATTATATTTTCATGAAATCACGCGAAATCATACGATTCGAAAATCCATAAATTTGATAGGTAAGTTTGGGTACTTATTTAAGTTATCTTCTAGGCAAGCGCGCTCCAACCTAGACCTTATCTTTGGTTTGCATTAAACATAATTTTCATCAAGCGCGAGCCTATTCTCCAAAAAATAAAATAAAATATAGGTACTACCTATATAAAAATAATTCATATAAAAAAGTGCAATAATAATAATTAAGTCACTATGGCAAAAATAAAGTTTTTTTGACCCAGAATCGAATCTCAATGCTCGCGAATTTTTAGCACTTATTCACATCCGTCACCCACCCTCGCCCTCCGCGAGGATACGTCTTATAAAATACGATCTGTTTTGATTGTGGCCTGGGGCACAAATCAATTAGGCCCCCCAAAGACCCCCTGCGGTGCGAGACCCGCGACATCTGAACCAGTGGCGCATTTTATGACACGTTGCTCAACGACTGCTGATTAACATTCACAAACTTTATTAGGACCATTGACGGAACCTTTTTATTGTAGTTCAATATTGACATTGATTGGTTATTATATCGAGCTGTTGTAAAGTTAAGTGCGGTGATAGGATAATAGTTTGGCCACCTAGATACGTAAAAAATACCTACATGAACTTGAACACAATAATTCTTCTGGTAAGTTACTATTTTTAATGAGAATATTGAGTTTTTAAGTTATGACTTTATTTCTTGGTTTAAAATCATAAAATGTAAAGAAACATTTTAGGTATGACGAAGTATTTAATGACGTTCATGTTTAAATTTAATAATAGTTTTTTGACTAATATTTTTTTACAGTCTTATTTAATTATCATGTGATTTAACGTCAAAGGGATCTGTCCCTTCTATCACCGGATTAATTTTCAATTCGCATATTATAGGTATATTACTATATTTTGATATTATGTTAACAACGCCAGCAGCGATGGTTCTATACAGTTAACGAAACCTGCCTAAATATGTTATCTGAGTTAATAAAACTTTAAATTATGACTGCAGCTACACCGTATCGATTTACAATTAATCTTCGTTTTAATATAAAATCTAATAGAAAATAATGACGTAATAGAGGCCGCCGGCGACAGGGTCGTTTCCCACGCCGCCACGGACAATAATTTTAAGATTGTTTTTTTTTTCACTCCAAAATAAATTAAGTTTTGGTAATCAGGCGCCGGCCTCTCTCCGCGCCGGTCCGCTTCCTCGCAATATTTCTAAAACTCTATCCATGTTACATACTTAAAAAATGTTGTGTGTTTTTCTAGTTGTCTGTACAGTTTTCTTTCCAAAAAATTCGCAATACTTAAAAAATAATATGGAGCAGTACTTAACTGATGGATTCGAATGCATTTGTAGCTATTAATTACATTATGAAAACCAACAAGCAAAGAGTGTTAGCAATCATTGAAAAATGAAATGATTCATTTCACGTACGACAATTTATGCCAAGTCGCAAGAGTCTACCACCGTTTCAGAAAGCGAATTCTACTTAGAAGAGCCGGCAAGAAACTCAGCAGTTGCTCTTTTCACGTAAAGCCAAAAGATAAGTAGGTACTTCTTGAAAATAAAATAGAAAATACTTGAAGTCCACAACATTTCTGTAACGTAAGTGAAGTCGCAGATAGTCGCTAGTCACAAACAAACTTATATTACCTACCGCCACAAAAAATCTCTCGAGCAATTTTCGCCACATAATGAGGCCATTACGCAGAATTTTGTTTTACCAACATAATAACACCGCCTTTTATTCGGACGCAAGGACCAGCTTTAGAGGGACAATATTATTTCAGAGTTGATGAGATTTTCGTGCTAAAATTTTAAAACTAAATTGCCCTCATTATGTCTTTAAATTTTTGGATTAAAACTGCGAAGGTCGAATGAGGCAATGACCTAAACGAGCCCTAATACTTGATATGGTATTTCCACTTAATGTTTAAAAAATAAAATAAAAAACTTAATGAGGAAATCATATTTTATTATGTAGTTAAGCTCAATATAACGGTATTTATAATGGTATTAGTCTTTAGTTGTATGCATTATCATAACTGAGTACAGAAATTTATAGTTCTTATGATCATAATAGGAAATTGAATTTAGTTAATATGATCGAAAATTTAAGTATTAATGTCCATGAAACCTAATTCTATCCATATAGTTCCTTGCCTTTACTTTTATATTATAACCTTCTACAAGGCCTGAAGTAAGCGTGTCCATAGCTTCATTCATCATGATTCATCAGTCCAACACTCGTACTAGACCAGAGGGCCAATTGACTAAATAAATTGTAATGATTTGACGGCCTAAAACGTATAACTCGGACTGTTTATGGAGTTCATACTTGCTTTTTGATGTGCAGGCATCTATGAAGTCCTTAAATAGGTCGAATTATACGTTTGACAAATGATTACTAAAACGATTTCCTTTAACATAATATATGCAGATAATATTATACCTTTATTTTTTATGACATGAATACCTAAGTTTTGAATGACACTTAAGTGAATTTATTCCTTATTACTTGTCAACATTAGCCGACCTTGAGAACAATTTCAGCTACCATAGGTGAGTGAGTCAGGACTTTTCTTTTTTCCTTTATTGTGTGAGGAAGATAGCAATATCCGAATCTGCGTAACAGGGCCACGGCTCTATCTAGTTCAACTTTACTTGCTCTAACTCTTAAGAAATGTTAGTGCTGAAGCTGTGCGAGTTAGATTTAGGGAACCACATAAAATATGGTAAACACATTGGTAAACACGAAATAAAAGCATTCAAGGGGAAAGCGTGGTAGTTTTCTGACTCGGGATTCACGCTCTCGCATGCGTCTGCGCACCAGACAGCTGTAATAGCGCTCGTGAAACAACCATTACACAGTCACCGAGCGCACCCGATCTGCTCCCGACGTGCATAGGTCACGAACTAATTACGTTCATTACTTAGAAGCACCGAGTCAGCGTGACTTATATAATAGACCGCAATCCTTTTTGCAAATAAGTTAAGTAAGTAGGTAGACAGGTTAAAAAATCAGCAGCTCAGTCCTAAAACAATAGGGGTCTATTGGTTACCGATTTTATTGATCAATCAATTCCTATTCTAGTCTATTTTGACGGCAGTATTCCTGTATGTGAAATTATTATGGGGACAGGCTAAGCATTAAAATTACGTAAGTCCAAACGTTGCGGAAGGCGATTAGGATAAGATTGTATGATCACATAAAACCTAGATATTATGGTAAAACACCTTCGATTGAACCAATACTCTTCCAATTAGATTAAAAATCTAGGTGTTTTCCCAGGATTTCAAAAATTCCCAGAAGAATCAAAGTCAAATATAGCTAGCTCAAACTAAAGCTGAAGTTCCGGTGGGCAGGCCATACGATGTTGTGATGGCCGTTGGAGTCGAACAGTCTTAGAGTACCTACTTACTAAATAAGTACCAGTTACCTACTAGTAAGCATAGCGCGGGTCGATAGACCTACGGTCCAAAGGAGGTGTAGATGAAAAAGACTGAGGACAGTGTACAGAAAGAAGGCCTAAATAAATTCAGCAATGAACGACCGGAGGCTGATAAGATAATCAATAAATTCATAGTTTCCAGTGAATTTAAGCGTCAGAAAATTAAATATAAATACACAAAGTTACAACTGCGGACGCCTCATAAACTATCTGATGCTGTATAAGTATGTGCGCAATACCCGATAGTCCGAAATAGCCGAACAAATATCCGCTTCTATGACGCGGCGATATAAATTTATGTCACGCGGCCCCGCCCACCACCGCGGCTCCATTCAGCCTGTTTGTATTTATTTCGAGCCTATTTATTTGTATTTGCCTTTGCCTTTGAATTATGCATGAGCGGTGCGTTTCCGCCGTGCGTAGGCAGCGTGACGCCAAACCCTCTGCACTCCTAAGATTTTCAAATAATTTGTTAAAATGTACGTTTCCAAAACATTTTTGTGTATGATACCAAACAAGCTTAACTAGATGATGGCTAAAAATTCTAAATTAAAATGGAATATAAATAGTTTATCAATTTTAGGTTGGTTTTTCATGAAAAACCGCATTGCATCGGCCCACCAAACGCTAGTAAGTTTGCCCACAGATCTGCATACGTATTTTCAATGAAGTATGCTCCAGTCTAATTAGTCAGAGAAGTAAGTACTCAGAGTGCCTATTTCCTATTTGTGCCATTGTGCATGTCTGTTATTCAATTGCATCGTTTAGTATCATTTTATCTACACGCAACAAAGCCTATATCAAGCCCAAGTTCGGTTGTGCATGGAGTAGGTACTAGTCACCTTTATGATGGCTCTGTTAAGTATCAGCTGGCGGCTCTTGACGCCGTAGATCGTCGAGCTAGGAGATTGATTGGCTAAGATTCACCTCTTCTGGCGAAACTCCAAACTTTGGATCACCACCGTAAGGTAGCCTATCCGTATTTTATAGGAGTGTGTGTGCTCAGGAGCTTTTCGATCTTGTAACACGTTCACGTTCTTACCATCGTACCGCAAGACGCTGTGCGAGTTTCCACCCCTATGTAGTCAACGTTTCATCCACACACACGAAAAGCTTTGCATCTTTATTCCATATTGGTATGGCTAGTGTCTGGAACACTCTACTAAAAACTGTTTCCCCATACAATCTGGGTATCTTTAAATCAAGAGTGAATTGGTATCTTCTAGGCAAGCGCGCCCCATCTTAGGCCGCATCATCACTTCTCATCAGGTGTTATTGTTATCAAGCGTAAGCCTATAATTAATATTTAAAAGAAATACATATTTTCTTCAAAATTCTGAAGTAAATGATACGCTCCCGTTACATTATTCATACTTCACGAAAATGTAGAGTTATTTCAATAATCGTTTCTGTGAAAGTTGTTAGAAATGTGTTTAGAATATTTTGTCCTGAATTGGTTGTATGCGTGTAATACCGATTATTATCGATAACGGTGTTCGGTCCGAGTATTCGATTGGTAAATCACAGCTTGTGCTGCGATGCCGGTCCGCCCCCCGGTACCGGCGCTTGCGACAATCGAATTGCCGCCTGTGGTGATGTCATCTCTTATTACGTCACTTCAATCTTATAAATTCCTTTGTTTTATTGAGAGATTGCTAAATTGCTTGAAAATTGATACGGATAGTCACACGAATACTGTTACAACTATTATGGGTAATTAGGATTTAGGGTGCGATCGCACAGCGAAAAACATTCGCACGAATTTTATTCTCGCGATTTATACTTCGCGTACGGATTTCCGCGCACTGCGACTGTGGTTTGCGTCATACAACTCCGTACAACACAAAATATTCGCGCGAATATAATTCTTACCGCACCGCGCACTGCGTGAAATTATGCCAATCTTATTTTAATAATTTCAAACCAGCGATTTTATTTTTGCGCGAATTTAATTGCCGACTGCCTACACCTCCGTATGAATTCTAGTGTCATAGAATTGCGAAAATAATTCGCGCAAATATTTTTCGCAGTGCGAACTTTAGCCTTTTATTTATGGGTAGCAACTGGAATAATTCGTTTTACGATTTACCTACTTTACAAAATTGGTTATTAATAAGGCATTACCTACCTTGTGGACAACATAATTTTAAGTATCTAAGTTCCTCTATACTTATTTATTTTGGACATAAAAGGCAACACAAATTATGAATTAAGTAAGTAAGTATAGAATCAATTGGTTGGAACATCTGATTTCCTTGAAGTAATGAAAACCATAACAATGAAAGGTCTTACCTACAGTCGCACTTTTTGTAAGCTAAATATATTCAACGGAAACTTCTTATCCACCGTTATTAATTAAATTCTAAAATATACTTAGTAATTATTAAAAGAAGCACAATTTTATGGAGACAATGCACCGTGGTTTTAATAACCACGATTAATTTTAACTGAATATTACGTACTTAGTACCTACCTATAATATATTCAGTTACCTATCTACCATATATCCGATTACCAGCAATATCTAGCTAGGAATTTGATACCTTCAATTACTTATGACAACGTGCAATTGCTCACTTATAATTATTATTGTGGCGTGAGTGGATAAGATGTTTTCAGGAAATCGTCTCTCAACAGCTTGCTATGCTTGCATGGCGTGCATGCGATTTATCATAGTAAATTTAATTAAACATCAATTAACGTTTATTTGTGAGTTGCACGATTAATAAAGAACCGTCTATTTTCATTAATAGTTGTACAATGAGTAGTTTTTACGTAGAAGAAATAAAGTAACCGACGTAGCTCGACGGGTTTCACATCTTTTACATAACAATGGGCAGGGCACATAGTGCGAAGAACCGATTTAGGCATTGGGGCCTCGCACCGATAAGCACAGCGTTACACGATCCCCCACTAGGTCCCCCACTGATCTCAAGCGAGAAACCGGGAGCCGCTGAGAGCAGGCGGCACAAGACCGTGTTTTGTCGAGATCTATGCAGGACATATTCATCTGGCAGTGGACGTCTGTGGGTTGAGACGAAGACGACGTATTTAATTAAAAAATCAGGATAATGCATCGGTATCAGATCTTCCCATTCGTTCAACGGACGACATCAAGCAGTCCGCGGCACAAGACCGCGCCGTATCGCAGCTCCTCTAATACAAGAGTACTACGTTTTGTATTGCCAACGTAAGATCTACTCATGTATGAATTTTGATTAGGAACGTAAGGATTATATTTTTATTAATTTCTGTCTGTCCAGCGCGGAAATGCAGCCAACATTCTTGCCACCATTCCACGCGGGCCTGATTTATTATAATAGGTAGGCTAATTAATTAGGTTACGCTAGCTAGGTTCTATTGTATTATTTTCAATAAATGTAATTTTAAAAAATCAACTAATATCATGAAAAAGCTATTTAAACCGCATTTTTACTTTAATGGAAACTTTATTTGACACTTTACTAACTTATTTTCATTATACAAAACACAGTTCAAAATGAGATTCAATAACCGCCAATCATTCAAACAATTGCTCGAGACTGCACCATCACTACCCAGCAGGTTTTTTGGGAAGAAATCTATAAATACGTTAAAAAAGAATGTCATTTTTGTGCAGGTAGCTACTTCTCAATAAGTTTCTTTATAAATCAGTCTTTTAAAAGTACAATCATTGGCCCGTTACCCATAATATCAGCCGAGACGCGAGTTCCAAGACAATGAACTTTCAGACTTATCTGACAACATAATAGCCGCAACAAAAAGCAACACGTGCTTGCATGATCCCGCTCATCAACGCTCTCTTGGCCTGATTTCGAAGACATTGATTGTTCTCGGCAAACACGAATGTGACTTCTTTACTAAAGTGAAATAGTCTTGGATGAAACAAACACATAATTCATACATATTAAGGAGTAAGTACCGGTGTACCTACTTACTTCTATATCTATACTTCTATACTATTATTATAAATGTGAAAGCTTGGATGGATGAATGGATTTGTTACTCAATCACGCCAGAAAGGTTGAACGGAACCGAATGAAATCTAGATGAAATTATAGAGATAGATTATAGTCTGGAATAACGCCATAGGCTATTTTTTAACCCGGAAAATTAAAGACTCAATCCACACGAACGAAGTAGCGGGCATCAGCTAGTAAGTAGGTACTTAATAAAACTTCTGTTTGTCAGTTACACGGCAGAAACGCTGAAGTGTCTGGACCGTTCTTATTGGACGGCACCAGGAACACTGACTTAGGTTAGTGTTAATTAAAAAAATTGCTCCCAGGGGGAAAAAGAAAATTAAGAAAAGGATAAAAGTACATGCGGATTAGACAACCGGTTACATAATAAAAGCAATAGTTATGGTAACTGTTACTTTTATAACACTTTTTTTGTCCCACTAACATATCTGACCCGGTGATAGCGTCGCTAGTAGATAATATAACAGGCATAAAAATTTGTTCCAATTTTGGCCATCGGGTCAGCCGGTTAAGTTTGACGGACTATATATTTTCAAAGTCACAGTCATAGAATCATAGCTTGTAATACGGAACAGAGAATCATAGACCGTGCTATTTCTACATGATTGTTCTGGCCGTTCTGGCGATCATAAATAATAAGTTTGAGATTTCAGTACGTCTCTGGTCCTCGGAAAAAATATTTGGCCTTTGTAAACCACAAGGTGTCCCGAAATTGAAAATATCATAAAAAACCAATGTGTAAGATTGACCAACTTTCTTTCTTAAAGTCTACCTACAATCAACTATCTACACAGCTTATTTCAAGATGTTGCCATAGAAACAGCTAGGCCTCCAAGGTACTTCAATGGACGCCATTGGTACCTACTTGGGAAGTTTAATACGTTCATTAAGTGCCCCGAGTTTATTTATACCCCTACTGGCTATTGTTCGCTGTAGGGGAGATTAGGTAGCACTTTGTCTTACGCTGAGTTCGCACATTTTGGGTTTCCTTTTTCAATTTCAACGAGCTATTGTTGCTCAAAGATTTTAGTGCACCAGATATAGATAGATAGGTAAATTATTTATTGCCACACAAACATAAAGATATACTTATAAGTAAAGCAGGTAAACAAGTTAGGTATAGGCAAGACTATACATCCTAATCCTAATAATATAGTGCCTGCATCATGCATGCTTGTGTTATCATCATTATTTCAACCCATTACCGACCCTTAATGAAAATGGTTACGCCATAGTCCACCATGCTAAACAAGTGCTGATTGGCACATCTTGAAAATATTATGAAGAATTGATCATGCAGGTTACCGCACGATGTTTGTTTCATCATAAACGCAAGTTATTTTTATTTGCTTAAAATGCACATTACTCATTCAATGAAGTGCATGCCAGAAGAACGAACCCCAAACCCGAAATGTCATGCATGTATGTTTAGTGGTACTAAAGATATTAATTACTATGCTACGTTGACGATATCACTTCCAAGAACAACACATGAAAAGGCGTCTAAATCACAGCATCGCACAGGCACCACAAAGAGAACAGCCAAATAGCCAATTTTTACGCCTCATCCGACGACATCTCGGCGTGTATCTGTCACAAATATATGATTAACGTCTCAAGCCGCTCACATTCCTCGTCGGCGGCCGCCCGTTACAAGTTCATCCCATTTAAATTTAGCGCGGCGCGTGCCGTACGCGGGAGTCCCCGAGGTGAAGGGTGCGGGACGCGGGTCCATGGGCGGTACCGGCTACCATCACTCAAGTGACGAAAATTGACGGAAAATGGGCGGACACCGCTTGCCCGCGACGTCATCAATTACCGCGTCCCGACGGTCACCGCGCTCTCGGCAACAGAGACGCATACCTAATATCCTTTCTGAAGTCATTATTAGAGCGACACATTTGGTTCATCGTATCTTGTCTTGTCTACCGCAAAATGCGTCTATAAATAGACAAAATAAAAGATTACGGCCATGCGGAGGACTGTAATGAGCAAATAGTAGATAGGCGCACGCTCGCCAGCAATCTTGGACGATAGCTCGAACAAGCGCTATTGAGATGCAATCTAGAAGCTATCGATCGCCCCCATAATTCGCTCTACTGCATTTGTTATGGCACAACCACTCATCAGATCGAACTCAATGTTTATAGGATACCTTATTAAATAGTAGCTAGTGCAAACTTATTTCTCACAACAAATGTTCCACGTAAATAACTTGTATTTATTTACTGTAATCTTACATCAAGTCATGCATAGTCGGTTGACCTTGGAGGCTGCCAATTTTCATTTTATTCAGTCACATATTATGTCTGTAATATATCTATACATTTTTGTTTGGTACTTATTTATAAAATGCACCATACAGATTAGTGACCAATTTTTTAATATTTCTTTAAACCTGTAGAATACCAGGATCCTGAAGCAAGTAAGCGGGTAATTATGAAGCTAGCATTAAACGTTTCACACACATTGTAGAGTACGTGCAAACGCAGGAAGCCACAAGCTGCGCAAAAGCTCGACGATCGATTTTGAAAATTACCCATAATTAGTGTGTATCTCACTCGTCCGTTGTGCGTCTTAAACTGGGAAGTCGACCACAGGCTACATATTCCAGTAGCGTTTACCGAGTAACGGCAGGCGAAGGCGACGCGCTCAGATTACTGGAGGCTGAGGACCTGCCAGTTGCCACTACGCAAATTGTAGTGCGTCGGGGCGATCGATTGTTCCGACTCCGAGCATCGCAAAGTGCTCCTCAAGGGCCACGACTTAGCTGTCCGGGTGATTGCACTTTCTTTTCTACATTGCTTTTAGATTTCTAATAAATTGCAGTGCTACTGCATTTCAGTTGTACTGCATTGCTTTTACTGCTTTTGTTTGAAAGGGTTACTATGTTTAAAAGGGTGTGAATAAATCTGGTAAAATGTACTTGGAGCTCAGGTAGATCTCTGCTAAGCAAAGCAAGATATTAAAAACACCATGATAAGATAATTATCAAAATTTGATATCTCACCCATTTGAATCCTTTTTGCCCCTATACTTAACTTATAATATTATAAACGCAAAATTAACTCTGTATGTCTGTGTGTTACTCAATCACGCCTAAACTACCGAACCGATTTAAATGAAATTTATTACAGAGATAGTCTAAAGTCTGAGAAAGGACATGGGCTACTTTTTATCCCGGAAAATTTAATCCACGCGCGCGAAGTCGCGGGCATCATCTAGAATAAAATAATCTTCATAGATAATGCCTCTTAAAATCTAAGTAATCTGTATAGGTACCTATGTACCCTACATTATTACCCAATCAAAAGATACAAAAATGACAAAGTATAGTATCTTTATATTTTGGCCTACATTCTAGGTCACTACATAATTGGTACATTAAGTATTAAGTAATAAGTAAGTACGAGTTATATCTATTTGACCAATATATTTTAAGTAACTTATCCTTTTATAAAATTTTAAATTATGTATCTTTCAGTCATTTATGTACATGGTTCTACTTACATAATATGGGGAAAACTAATATAAATTCAATATTCAATACGCCCGGCGACCGTTACAATCGCCCTTGATTCTTGGCGCCTACCGGTCGCTCGTGAATAATTTACAAGCTAAGATAATGCATTATATTGCCGCAGTCACGTCTGAGACATTTGATCGTATAACAAGCGTATTTGAGGAGTGGGCTGGTAATATGGTGTAATTGCGCGGGCATTATCAGGTGACCCCATATTTGCGGTCGAACGGTGCGAGCGGCCCGCGGCTAGGCCTGCGGGCAAACTAGAAATAAGCTTTAGTAAAATTAAATTTAAGCACTTTAAAAGTGGAACTGTTACTGAAACACAGGTGTGACGAAATATTAGAACTACGCCAATATGAATGATTTATTTCACGAACTACTTAGATGAACCCCTCAACTTCGTCCACATGGATTTAGGTTTTTCGAAAAATCCCATGGAAAAGCCTTTGTCCTTTCCCATTATGCCACTTATCTCTGTACCAAATATCGTCAAAATCGGTTGATAATTATAGGCCGTTAAATGCTGTAAAAGATTTCTGTCCCGAAAAATAATGACTGCGCCCGGGATTTTCCAAAAACCGAAATCCACGTGCGATAAAATTGCGCGCGTTATCTACTTATTAAATAATATACTGATGGTACTACAAATTTTTTCTATATTTTTCAGGAAACATTTGAAGAGTAAGGTTGGTGGGTTTGTAATTTCAAATGCTACAAATAGGTCGCGTTTCAAAAGGACATAATGAAGTCATGTCGCAAAGAGCGTCCGCGCGTCGGAGCGGAGTCTTTGATGTCTCAATTAGTAACGAGAGCGGGTAATTGTGGCGAAAATTAATTCGCGCTCGACTGGAAATTGGGAGAAGGGGAGAATGTGTGACGTCATCCAGTGATTGGGACGTTATTTACTTTTATTAGAGTCGATCTCTCTGACTCTATCCAAGGTATGAAGTGTACCTACGCAAAAGAGAACATACCTACATCGGAGTAATATTTTTTTAATTTATTTTAATTCGACAGACGCATTTTTATAGTGTTTTTGCTGCGACAATGGATTGTGGCTAACAGCGGAAGAGTGCTAAGAAATCAGAACTGATTGCGATTGTTACACTGTAGCAATCAATGTTACGTAGGTATAAGCAGAGTATAAGGCTCACGAATGAGGCGGGCTTACTGAAGTTTGACAAACCGATTTCATCTTAGGTAAGAGGTAGATATTTTCAAAAAGACTTTTATTTTTTAATAGGGGGGAAAATAGCTTAAAACACGACGAAAAACTGCGAGGAACGATTAAGGAATTACAAGGAACGGTGCTATAACATAACTACAATCAGCATCAAACATAATATTCCATCATAGTAACCTTCTTACCGTGATCTGAAACAAATACAGACAAATAAATGCATTCTATTTTTCTATTCTATTATAATGCGAATTATTTTTTTTAATGAAAAACCTGTTGCAGACTAATAGGCCTATTACACTGCACTTTTCACAGGGACCCTTACATTTAAATCAGTGTAGTGTAATTTAGGGCAAACGGGTCCCTATATTGGTCTTTATTGCTGTGTAATAAGGGACGCTCTAACTAGCGGCCACGCCCACCCTTACCACAGGGCCCTGTATAAAGTGTAATAGGCCTATAATAGATTTTTGCAATAAAAGATTATTTAGTCAAATTCTACTCTCCTGACTACTCGAATATGAAAGATTCGATTTTACTTTAACATTCCTATACTTATTGTAGGTATAGTGTGGTGGCAAATGTCAAAGCTGGAACAGGAAGTGAGTCTGCATTAAGGCGTATAATATAACACATTTCACACCCAGGAACACTTACAGAGGAGCCTTAATAAACCAATTCCGCTTCATTACCTAACGCACACCGGAAGACCAACATTACTCGCTCATCATTACGACCGCAACCTCCCCCTAAAATATTGCATTTCACTTCTTAAAAAAAATAAAAAATGGCTGAGTGGGCAACGTTCTGTAATTTGAACATTTAGTGAACCTTCCATTGTGAACTAATTAATATTACAAACATATATAAATACTATAATATCTTTATAGAAAACATTGCAGTAGTTCACAATATGTGCCATACCCCTAATAGGTGAGCCCGCTACCATCTTAGACTGCATTATCTTCCATCAGGTGAGACCGCAGTCAAGGCAGTCACTTTAATAAAAAAAAGTGTGTGTGTGCAATTGCCACACGGCAGAAGTGAAACTTCAGATAAGTAGCCTACGAAATAATGAGATAAATATAACTTATATTCTATCTCATTCTCTCGCAGGCTAAATCCTATTATGAATATGTTTGTCTCTTTTTGATGTCGCTTTTTCGTTTCATCGAATTTTCAAATCACAACGATTCTAAAGAAGTTGCACTTCAAAAAGGGTATTGTACAAGGGTAGCGACGATTGAATTTTTTTTCTCCCAATATGGCCATTTCATTTAGCTAACTCGTTAGGTAGTTGAATAAATATATTTTACTTTTTGTAAACTGTTACTGAATTTACTCATAATTAGCATGTAAAACATACATAACACACTATGATTAATATATGAAACTAGCAGTTGTACAATACAATATTATTCTTATATCCAGTTTATTAAGTATATTATATTTTTCATTTTCATTGGAACCTTAAGAAACAAATGCAATTGTTTAACGGCTTTATCGCGTCGGGTGTAAGGTCGTTTGAGTTTTGAAACGGAAAAACGGAGGTGTTTACGGGAGCTTGATGAATGGTGGTCATTTGCCCCAATGGCCACATACCATCAGTCAGCATATTGGCTGATTTGTCTGCGAGGGCTGAACAAAACAATAAAATTACTTATTGTTTGTTTAAAATTGTTATATTGTAAAAACTACAGTTTTCTTTAAATCACATTATTAGATAATTATTTTATTTGTATATACTCGTAATTTACAATTTACGTTCAGGTTTTATTTGTGTAATATATGATCAATGAAATCTAAACATCATCCAAACGCGCTGACGCTAAGTATTTCCATTTAGAATTGAATCATCGCAATTCGTAAAGATATTCGGCTTTAAATAGGTAAGACTTTAACGAAAGAACAATGGCGAAATTGGACCCACATAATTTTAAAATTAAGGAGGCATCGTTCAAGTACAAGTTTGTATTGTTTATATACATATGTTTATATGATGTTTATATAAAAAAATATTGAGACTGAGATACAGGATTCCAAAGAAAGAAATTATTATAATTTATTAAAAAATAAGTCATATTGCACTAACGGAACGCAATTGACATAGATATACATTTTGTTGACATGACAACACTTGTCATTATTATTTATTTTTGTAGGGATGCTCCGACACCATCGATGTATCATCGATACCTACTGAAATGAGTATTCTTAATATTACTATCGTCTTGTGATACTAACACGAGTACTTTAAAAGTATCGATACCTAATCGATACTTTTTAATTTTTATGTAAATGATTATATCAGTATCAGAGATCACTACTTATATAACACTAGCTGATGCCCGCGACTTCCTTCTCATGGATTTGGTTATAAGAGAAAGAAAAAAGCTCTCATAGGAAAAGTAGTACTTAATGCAAGTGTTAATCAAAGTATATAGAAGAATAAAACGCTTAATGTAAGGAAGATCAGGCTATAGAATGGGAAAACAATCTGAACTATTGTTCAGTGAATCACTTCAACTTGGGGTATTGGTGTCGAAGAATTCACTGGCCAGAATCCGCATAGAGGTACCAGTGGTGCAAAGAGATCTATTTTGATATTATTGTTACTCAATTTGTTAAAAGATAAGATAGATCTAAGCAGATAAGAGTTATTTAGAAATATGGTGTTAGTAGAATTATTACGGAATTCTCGCAGACATAAGTACCTACCTAATTTTAACTAGGCATAAGTACCTACCTACTCATTCATACTAATACTCATACAAATTATTGATTGAACAATAGCCCAATAGTTTTCATAAATAATTTTTAGGTTATATTCTACTTTTAGGTGTATCTTTTTTCTCCCACATTTTTAGACTTACTTACTATTTGCTTTTTTCTTAGTTTTGTTACGTTCTACAATTATTAATAAGTTTCCATGATGAACGCAACCCTTTTCAGTGGGTCCCAAAATACATGCATTCCCGCCATCCTCCTTTATAAATATCTATTTAATTGAAAAATAAGTTCATATTCAATAAACTTGCAAAGGAAGATATAGTCCCACAAACTAATCTGACCCGGTGGAAATTGGAAGTAATTTTTGTGCCTGTTTAGTTTTGTTTTTATTTTATTTTCCATCGATACTAGCGACGCTGTCACTGGGTCAGATAAGTTATTCTCACTATATATTATACTTTCTTATGTTTGATTTATGAAAGCTAAAGAGATCTATATCGGGTACATCACAACATAACACAAAGGTAGTTCTAGATAACAAGTTCAAACAAGTACCTATAAAAGTAGGTAATTCATAAAAGATCAATTTAATTCTTAACAAGTCCCACCGAAGCCTATTTGAGGTGCTATTTGATTAGAAATTTAAAACTTCGTAACCATCAATTAAATTTTCCACTTTCCCGAACGAAGTTCCACGTCCAGTTATTACTGGCCACTATCTGAATTTTAAATACCCAAGTAGTCTATAATCAGAAACTATAATACCACCTAATAAATGGAGCAAAGGACATAATGATACCGCTGGATTTAATTACAAGCACTTAAGGAGAAAAAGGTGTTCGTTTTCACGCGTAGTAGGCGATACCGGTGAAAATCTTAAAGGACTTTAATCGCAAGTCAACATAATTACTAGCTTATATTCTATTGACAAGATTCTTTGACTTAAATATAAACAAATACTTAAATATCGTTTCATGTAAAACCTTTCAGGCAGTATTGTTTCAAATGTAGTTAATTTCTTACTACTTTCTTCGAAATGACAGTCTTTATCCTCAAAAGTAATAGACGATAATGGTTTCCTTCATCATTCTATAGAAGTTGATAAATCATCAGCAAAATACAAGTGTTCGATAAATCACAAAGTGCAGGTTATAATTAAAATCACGAAGCAGTAAGATTTGGGAAGCTAGTCTGTTATTAATTTCTCCGTTTCGTTAGATGAATCGCCGTTGATTAGATGCGAGAGCAAGGATGCCGTGACCGCGTGGACGCAGATGCTCAACATATATAATTAACAAACTTACAAATTAATGATCTTTTCACGAGTTAAAACAAAACTTTAAAATAATATAATTATGATTATCTTAAACACATTGTTTAGTTCAGCAGCGTTTGCTCTAGCATTCTTATTTCTTATATAGTGTAACATTAAACTCTTTCATTTCAAACTTATTTGCAAGGCACATTTTGGTTACATTCTTCAACTTTACTCTCTTTATTATTTTATATATGCTTCCAAAAGTTCAGAATCTTATGAATTACTAATATATAAAACGGATAATCAACATCATTGTGATAGAAATATTGCGTTAAAGGTATTATAGGTCTTTGTGTAGACTGTAGAAAGCTGTAGTAGACCTGTGTCTATTCACGCTCATAATATTTAGATAGCCTACCTATATAAAAGTTCTAATAGGTAATCTATTTATTTTTTTAATTATTCAACGTTACAAATTTCTGATGCCTTTTCTATTCTTGAGGTACTCACACTATGGAATAGGTCACTAAATCTTCATATAATTTCGGAATTAATCTTAAAGAATGTCCATAAATCAACGTGAATACGCCATAAAATTGTTTTTTCGCGCGTCCTTATGAAAGCGATTATACGAAAATTATAATAATTGTGAGCCGCATAATTACGTGATGTAATGTAAGCTCGTCGATATATAGCGATCAATTTGAATTTATGTAAAATATCGTGCAATAAATTTACATTTTATAACTCGTGGCTGCGCGCGATTCCTATCTCTGTTTAGGATCAAGGTCTTACTGGCCGATTTAAATACTTCTTATATTCTGGAATTTATTTGGTTGCATATTGTGGTCAGAACGTTGGACCAATTGCTAGCAAAATTATTTTTCTCGATACGCGGAGGCTTAAATATTACTCGTAAACTAGCAACAATATTTTGAATGAATATTTTTATGCATATGTATCTTAGAATTAAATTGAAATCTACGAACAATCGATATTAGCAACATAGATGAGTTGTTATTACCAAATTATCTACTTGTATCATTATATTCCAATGAATTGTTTTTTCAAACATCAAGTCACGTTTATTCAAACTCAAATCTCACACAATCTCGACGTTGATATACTTACCTATATATACTTGTAGGAAACCTGGATAGTGCAAGTGGAATATTCTCAGTATGGTAATGGTTGATTCTTGACATATTTTATATAATGCGGGCCTGAGGCGAATCGGCCGACACTATGTCTAATAAATTTATGGCGGTTCATTTTAATGTTGATCGCGCTCGAAGACGAAATTATAATCGTCGCGCTTGGGGCGCGGCGCGTGAGGCGAGTGGCGAGAGCGCCTCACTGATGACGACTTCTTGCCGATATGTTTACAATACATTTTATTTATTTTAACGACACAAAATACAAGTTTAACGGAAAATGAAAATAATCAATCTGTAGGTAGGTATTATCTATAAATCGAACTGACTGTTTTTTTTGTGTTTGTCGTTATCGTCATCGTATGAACTAACAGACCTGCAGTGCAGGTTTTTTTCACACTACTTGTTCTTGTGCGTTGAACCCATGAACCTGTTAGGACTTTAGAATTAAACACAGCTTTATTGGAAGCTTATATTGTATCCGTTTTAGGTTTATCGCAGTTACCATGCAGTTACACAAGTTACACTCTACACCGTAGGCCATGACTGACAAAGACAACAACGATTTACATTACCATAGACAAAATATTATATTGCATACATCTTTACAGAACCAACCACTGATGTGCCGGTCGTGTGTAGCAGCAGTCAGTAGCATACTATCATTGCTTAACTCCGTATTTATTTAATATTGTTTAAGTTATTGTTTTAGTATTATAATCCTTAATTTATTAGGGACGTCGAGGTACGTGACATAAAACTGTTATTTTGAAATAATACTGCTTCAAGCGAATCAAGGCAGTAACCCCCCTGGGCAGTTGCGAACTCTAGTCTCAAGGTACATCACGGCACTTTCTGATGAAGGGTCACCTTTCTAATTCAATGAGCGATTAAGATCATCGAGCATAAAGCACTAAAATATTACAATAGGTAATTATATTTTACACGGAAGAATAATAATTATAGCAATATTTGACTCCTATTTAACTAACTGTATCTCTTACCGTGTTCTAAAAAAAATAAAACAAAGATCACAACATATCTAAACATGACTTATCCCACAGCAATGTTCAAGAGGTAGACTCTACGAAGTGGGACACGCAGCATGCAAGTTTTATTGCCTCCATCGAGCGATGCTTCATTTGAATGAGAGAATTAAAATCCTACTCGTATATATGCATTACGGATGCTAGTCCGCAGCCAATGACGTGGAAACATTCGGGGTGAGATAATACATGTTCTGTTACATCCGACTATTAGGGCGAAAATACACTACGGCCAAAAAACTCTGGTGGGGGGCAAAGTTTGCGCACGCGATACCCTCTTTATATGGCGCTGCACAAACTACTGCGATAGGACAAAAGCCTACGAAGTGTACTTACATGCCTTTAATTCTTGTCCTACCCGTTGTATGTTTTCGCCCTTAGCCAAACTCACAACACACCGTTTCTTCAAACAACTCAATAAAAAGACTTCGCTAAAAGATTGCACGGATAAGATAAAATCAAATAAATGACTACAAGTGTCATATAATACTACTAGTAGCTGTTATTCATATCACATTATTTCAAAATAATTCAGTAGGTTGAAGCCTGTTTTAAAACTCTCCATGTTGGTTTTTTCTTTTTATCATCAAACCACCTGCCTATCAAATTATTGAGAAATACTTGTCATCACTTTTGTCATCATTGATGTAGAATTTTAGTACCTATGTTGCCATACATGTTCTGAAGTGTAACAAAAAGTAGTAAAGACCGTGAAGTCGTATAGTCATAGCCATAACTCAAAGTGTACAAGTAAGTCAAAACTTTCCATTAACCTCGACAACGCCACGTGACAGCACTGACAGATACAAAACTTCACAAAAAGCAAACTGCCGTTTTATGGAAATATCCCCATTTATCCGGGAAAATAAAATATGCCCAACGACAAAGCGCCTTGTCCCGGAAATGAAACACTCCAAAGGGTAGGGAACATCTTTTTTTATTTTGCTTTCGCATTTTGCATTAGTTTCTATAGAAAAATTAGTTAAACGTCATATTTACTTATAAATTATTCTATCAAGATCATGGATCGAGACAAAAAGTTTCGGCTTCAGATCTTACTTAAGTTGATATAGTTCGCGCGCGAGTTAGATGCAGAGTAAATGAGACACATGTACATTTACTCTGCATTCAACTCGCGCGCGAACTGTATGTAGCAGAATGTCTATTATAAGCTAGAAAATAGATATGCGTAGTTGCTAATTAAAATAATAATAAATGCAAAAATTGGTTCCAAATGTAATAGGAATATTTATATAACTAGCTGATGCCCGCGACTTCGCCCCCGTGGATTGAGGTTTTTTCGTTCGCGGGAACTCTTTAATTTTCCGAGATAAATAGTAGCCTGTGGTTATTCCAGATCTGTGCTAAATTTCACCCAGATCCGTTCAGCCGTTCTGGCATGATTGAGTAACAAACATCCATCCAAACTTTCGCATTTATAGTATTAGTATAGGTACTAGCTGATGCCCGTGACTTCGTCCGCGTGCGTTTTTTGTAATTCCCAAGGGCAATTCTTAATTCTCCGGGTTTTAGCCACTGTCACTCTCCAGGTCCTCGACTACTTATACCCATGCAAAAAATCACGTCGATCATTTGAAGTCAATACAACAAACAAACACACTTTCGCATTTACAATATTAGTATGATTTATGATTCTGGTCTGTAAGGAACTAGCGTAAATCCAAAGAGAAAATACTAACAATTACCATAGAGATTTTATAGAGGCAAGCGAACCCATAACATTGCCATAACATAAAGTAAACTCAGCATCCATTCAGACAGCTACATCTGTTCCGATCGAGAAACCAGTTGGAATATAATTATGATACCTCGCTCGCATGACGTTGCAACCTGTTTGGGTTGACATAACCAATGACTGCAACCTTCCCCACCATTGGCCGGGAACCAAGATGATATCTCAGAGCGGCCTTTTTGTTTCGTTAACTAATTTATCCTTCGTGGTAATGAAAAAGATTCTATGGTGGTAATCGAGAAAACACATTACTCTTAAATTGATTTTGCGAAGTGAATCTCTTTTTACTTTATTATGTAAGTGATAAACCATTTTGTAGCATCATATTGGCACATTAATAATAACAAACGCTGCACGGGTAAAGCGAATAAACGAGCGACGAATAATAGTTTTTATTGACCACGAATCCCGATGGATTAGAGATAATGGCGCGAGGTTCTATTGATACCTTCAAAATATGTACGTCGTTTCCAACAATCAACTGTAAGTACAAAATGTATATTTCACCGTAAGATTGTAAAAACCGTTAGATTATAATCTAAATCGCGAAATTCCAAACTGTCGAAAGATTACAATTTAACGAATTATTTTTCGTCAAATTATAATCTGTTAGGTTTATTAACCTGATAGAACCTAAGTGCTCGGCCTACGGCCGGGCACTACCTGATTGTTTATGTCAAACCCTAACCTAGCCTACTAGAAACAGACAACAAAACGTAAATACAATGAATATTTCAAAAATTGACACTCAGAACATTGAACGGTTCACAATCTTTCGACAGTTTACAATTTCGCGAGTTACATTATAATCTAAAGGTTTTTACAATCTTACGGTGACATATATATAGTTTCAAAACTTAGAATTATAATAACTTATTTAAAACTCTACCTACGTCATACTTATGTATGACGTAGGTAGAGTAATGATGAATCTTTATGCACATTACCCAATCATTCACTTACATTATTACCTGTTGTAATACAAAAATGTTCAAACAGCTTATAACGCTGCATACGTACCTATGAAGATTAAAAAAACAGATTTGAAAAATATTGCTACAAAATTATTGGATTGCAATAATTTTTTCACGTTCTATAGACCAACCAGACTATCGATATTATAGTCTGAGATTTAATAAGCGAATTAATTGTTCGCAAGCTACCTATTGGCGTTATAATTGCCATGACTGGCTTGCCCACTTAAATATTTCAAGTCGAATCCTCATCTGAATTCTGCAAATTAATGCAACGGACATGTGGAATGTGTAGTCGATTATAAAATTACCTTTATTTAATATCCTATCAGTACACCTGGCGATGTCTGTGACTTGACACGAAGTTGGTAATCAAATCTCTCATATCATAACACTAGCTAATGCCCGCGAATTCGTTTGCGTGGATCGAGGTTTTTGTTCCCGCGGGAACTCCTTAATTTCCTATGTGCTATTCCAGACTATAATCTATCTCTGTGCCAAATTTTAGCCAGATCCGTTCAGCCGTTGGGGCGTGATTGAGTAACAAACATCCATACATCCATACATATAATATTAGTAAGATAAGAAGTAAGATAAGATTTCCTTACCATAAGTAAGTATAATAAATCCTATTGTTACATATTAGGCTTTTTGTTTTAAATAGTAATAACAACTAGCTGATGCCTGCGACTTCGTCCGCGTGGAATAAGCATTTTTTTCATTGCCTTAAAAATGAATCCATACTTCCACACTAATATTATGAATGCGAAAGTGTGTATATCTGTCTGTCTGTCTGCTACGCTATCCCGGACCATATTTTCAATCGATTGTGACGAAATTTGGTATAGAACCTACCTCTATTCCAAATTTCGTCACAACCTACCCCTGTACAAAATTTCATCAAAATCGGTTGTACAGATGGGCCGTGAAAGCATAGCAGACACAGACAGACAGACACACTTTTGCATTTATAATATTAGTATGGATAAATTGACAAAAATATCATCATCATAGATATAAAGCTGCAAGCGTACGCATTGCACAGCGTTTTATACGCAAAATAGCTGCAATTTGGAGACGCAGACGTTTGGCGTGTACAACCGTTCGGGCGTACAACCACCGGCCTCTGCGAAGGCGACGGAAGCCTGTCACAGGCGCAATTACAGTACCGAGAATCGGCATTAGATGGAGCTGAACTATTTATGTAAAATAAGAGCAACCTCACGTACGGGGAAACGGCGATTGCACGCATCGCTCATTAAGCACTTTAGAGCAATTTGAGGAGAAAAAGTCGGACGAGACGCGGCACAACATCGCGTGGTCAATTAAAATGTTGCCGCGCTACTGCCGAGTGAGTGAGCGCTAGTGGTTGAGCCAACGGTATTCCATATGAGGCAACTGGACTCGCTTCAATCGCCTGTATCCTGCTATCTAAATAATTGTAGAAGGATATCGATCTATTGCGGCTGTCAATAACGGCCGTGTCGCGTTTCAAGCTACTATCTTATTAAGATAAGACAACTTTTCTAGGCTTAATTAAGGATTTTCAAGTGACAGTATGCAAGTATAATAAGTGCACACTTATCTGCACGCTGAAGTTTGCAATCTTCAACCCATGTAGTACAACGTCGTTACATTGTAAAACAAGTTCTTCTGACAAATAAAATACCGTGTAGATACGTCTGGTAAAAGTAAAAATTATAAAATTTTAATTAGATACAATGGCTTTTTAGAAAGGTTACCATTTTCGAATTACAAATTGTATATTTACCAATGTTTTTTATATATCACTAGAGGATATTTACATAAATGTCTTGAAGCCAAATGACACAGATAGATTAATAGGAGATAGGCTCTCAATTCGATGAACCGCTTTCTTCAAAGCGGCTAGCCGTAATATTGTAATTAGGTGGCACAGATACATAAACCGCTGTTTTGTAAATAGTATCTAACTACTATATCCTAAAGTTAAGAATCACGACCAAAATGGAATCTGGCTAGACCCACATGTTTATTATTGTTCACTTCCAAACCTCCTACCTATTACTACCTATTTCTGCAAAATAAGCTCTCATATTGTTATTATACTAAAAGCATTTTTTAAACAAAACGAATATCCTAGCTAGGCACAGTCAGTTATTTCGGATAGTTACATACCCCTATTTTGATAGTAAGTAGGTAGGAATTGTTGAAGTACGGATAGCATCGTGACTTGTAAAATGCAACTGCGCCTACGCATCTCGCGCGATCCCATCAGTTTTGAAAGTGTTTTCGAAATTCAAATGAGTAAAAAGTGCATACCTGCATGATGCTTTTATCCATACTAATATTAAAAATACGAAACGGTGTTTTTGGTTGCACTTGACCGGTTTTTGTCTTTGTATTGCCATCATATCTCAAATGTTTGTAGATGCAACAAAATACTTAAAAGTAAATATTGTAGATGATGTATTTTACTAATTAAGCTACGCAGTCTCAGCCGATCCCATCACAAATAGGTACTAACAAATCGATTAGTAAAACACCCGAACAAATCGTTAAGCAAAATACAAAGGATATTAGCCCGTTTCATGATCTAATTGTCCGTCCGTCACACATCAATCACGCGGTCGACGCTACAACGAAAACACTGTTAGTTTTGCCGCTGAATTATTAATTACATTCCCACAAAAAACTCACACACGATGCCGAAACGCATAAATTTCTTCCTTTTTCCACCGCACAAAGGGGCCGAACGCTCTACAATACTAAACAGATTAGGAGAGGCCGACACGGCCGTCGCCGCATAATTTTTGGCGCCAGTAGTCCTGCTTTTAGATTAAACTAATATGAAAAGGAAATTGAGTAGAAAATGGATGAAGGCTCTAGTGTCATTAAGAATTGGACACGGGCCCGAACACGCCACCGACCTTTATTTATTTGACTTCGCTTAATTGAATTAACATTTTGGTAGTTTTTACGAGGTGTCGGTAATGTTTGGAACAAACTTTAATAGGCAATTCTTAGATAATAACAATAACATTTACGTCACAAACATCGCTTTATATATATAAATAAAGGGCGCTTCCAGGTCGTTTTCTTATTTCTCGATTTCACGGGAAACGTTAATGGGGACGGCCATTACAATAAATAACCAACTGAGTGGATCTTAAGATATTTCATCACAAGTAATCATTTAAGAGGTGTATGTTCAAGATGAGGTACTATACCTAATAGGAACAAAATTGTAAAAAAACAACAAACAATAGATAAAGAGGTAGGCCCACGTCTCTATCATTCCAGTGTTCTAGCTTTAGCCTTCGTGTATAGTTACTGCAAAATATTTTTCATTCGTTCATTAACATTATCCCAGAGTACCTGTTCAGTAGAAGATGCATAGAAACCATAACCAACTCTCAAATCAGAAAACTTCCTGTACCAAACAGAGAAGTTTTTCGATTTAAATATAACAGACATTTTTTAAGAGTGCCCCAAGCTGTAACTGTGGTTAATTAAATTTACACAACCTTTTAAAAACTACTTGACAGCGCTATTGTTAATTGGTATCCCTTTGATAATACTCCCTGCAGAAAGTATAGCGCTAGATTTAGATCTATTTGTCTATTTTACCTATTGAAGAGAAATTGTGAAAGTGTATACTAAGGTAGTAAATTGGTATACTATAATACATCGTAACTTTGACGTAATCTTATAGCTGCCTCTCTTTTAAGATCGCACTCTATATTAGATTTTCTTTTAGGTTCATGCCCTATGTTTATCCCATAAAAAGTTACAACATCTTCGAAATAGTGAGATTCAAATGTTTCAGCACGATGGCTCCGTCGGGGCCACTCGACCCGGGAGGGCCCATGAATAGTAATAGAGGTTAGGGCTCGAGGGACGGCCTCGACTCCGCTTATGGTGCGTGCTAAATCGACAATACCCCCAGGCCCTGTGACTAACAGCCCGTTTTATAAACTCGCCCATTTTGACTGAGATTTCATCTAAAAATTAAAGTCAATAAACCGTGAAATCACGGCTTTATGGAACGCCATCGTGTTAATAGTGTGTTTAACAGCTAGCAGCAGTTAAAGTTGAGTTTGTGCAGCAGGTTTAATAGAGTTATAATAAGTGTGGCAACACCCCCCGGTCTGTGGCATGCACAAGGTTTGAAGCTAGGGTAGGCATCAGTTAGTAAGAAAACCTATTTACTTGCTGTTTTGATGAAAAATTAGCTTTGATGTATTTCCATTTCGAATATCAGTGCTTTTATGCCTCTATGAACTGCAGCCACTGCCCGCGGATATATATTCTATGTAGGTATATGAGCTAGCTAGTTTTGTTTGTGCTGCAACTTTTTTCTTCTTATGAAGAAATTAAAACACTGGAGACTTGCGTGTGTCTGTGCCTTCGCTCCCGTAGACCCTTCGACATATCTTTCCATATTCTTTGCCTAAATCATAAAGGGAACGTATGTGCGATAATATTCATACAAAACCTACATGTACTTGCTACATACATTATCTACTTGCAAGTTGCAACATTTTGTCTTATAAAAAAGGCATCTACCGAGTTTCTCGCCGGTTCTTTAAAGTAGAACTTCTTTCCGAACCGGTGGTAAAGTCCTGACAATACATGATAAATGAGACAAGTTGACCTACATGAAATAAACATTTCATTTCACTTCAGTAGTTTGGGCTGCGCGTTCAGTCAGAGTTTTTACCTATATGTAAGTAGAGATTAGTTTTACGGCTTATAGATATGTCAGGTTTTTATCAGCATTGTGTGTCAGGGGCGTGTGGGTGTGAGTGTCGACTGACGTGGGCAGTCGCCGCTGGACTCACATTCATGAGCAGGTCCGGCGAGGAAGAGCCCTTGCCGCTCATGGCGCTGGCTGAGGGCCGAGGAGCAGGCGCATGTCACTCACTCACAGCACTCCGAGGCGCGGCGCAGGCGGCGCGGGCGGTCTGCGTACGCCGAGCGATCGCGACTGCCGCGCGCCGGCCCCACCGTCCCACGAGCCCCCACCGCTACCGGCTGCCTCATTTCTCACTATAATTTGCGTGCTCGTTTTTTACCATCATTACTCCCTCGTTTTGTTTTACGTATTATCGAGTGCATCCCGCTCGCACTGCGGCCGCCATGCGCGCCGAGCGCCGCCCAGATAATAGCCGCCTGCAATTACGCCTTGGCCGCGCGCTGCCGTCGCGAACCGCGACCTAGTCCAGCCGACAGGAGCCTAGCGACATCTCGTGACGAGCGGCAATAACCGACCACCGCACTAGGAAAATTACATCAGCTGTAAGTCAAGCTACAAATACTATATATATAAAAATCAATTGCTGTTCGTTTGTCTCGCTAAAACTCGAAAACGGCTGGGCCAATTTAGCTGATTTCGGTTTTGAAATGTTTGTCGTAGTCCAGGGAAGGTTTAAACGGTGAGAAAATATGGAAAAATAGCGTGGAAGATAGGGCAGGACAACGTCTGCCGGGCCCACTAGTAAATAAATAAATAAATCTTTATTTGGAACTATCAAGGACGCAGATTAAGTACGATACCGAACAAAAACAAAACATACGTTCTACAACTACAGTTACAAAACCGAGCAAACATTTTGCAATGACCATATTTTGTGAACCTCGCCACCTTTGCAACCTAAATGTACATTACTTTGCTAAATATCCATAGTCTCTTTAAAAGACATGATTCGAATTTAACGAAATGAAATAGGATATAACAACGACTTAAACTCTCTGGTATATTTGGTGGAAGTCTTCGACCGTGGCAACGATTATTCCGGCAACGATGGACCGCCAAGCGAATATCCTTAACTAGTTAACCCGCTACCATGTAAGAAAGACTGCATCATCATCATCATCATAGTCGTTGTAACCTGCAGGATAACCGGTTAACTACCCCTATACCAAAAATCATCAAAGTGCGTTGAAAAGACGGGCCGCTAAAGCATAGTAGACAGACAGACTTACTTTCTCATTTATATAATATTAAGAATGGAATTAGTATGAAAGCATGGAAACAGATGCAATGACGTGAATGATAGAGAAATGGCGTACAGCACGTATGACATTATTATGGCAGTACTAGATAATGTGGCTTGAGCTATGGAATACCTACCAAGCTACTATAGCAACTTTCAATAAACACATTATACTAAGTTCACATAAAGTTTCACCAAAACATTACAATCCTCACTAGAATAAGCTATCACCGCTGCTACGCTTTTTCGTAGCATTTTGTAGCACCGTTGTAGTCTGTACTCTGTAGAGCGAGCAACTTATCACCTTATTCAATTATTTCATCGGTTCAGAATTAAACCGGTTTTAAGATGTAATAAAATATAATTTAAATGAAACGTATGATTACAAAAATATTTGTTGGCATTAAATTTAATATAATAATTACATAAATGATTAAATCCATACTAATATTATAAATGCGAGAGTATGTCTGTCTGTCTGCTACGCTTTCACGGCTCAACTATTCAACTGATTTTGATGAAATTTGGTACAAAGACAGGTCACATCCCGGGGAAAGACATAGGCTACTTTTATCCCGGAAAATTGAAGAGTAAGAGGAAAAAAAAAAACCAATCCACGCGGACGAAGTCGCGGGCCTGATCTAGTACTTAATATTGTTTAATTTCATTAAAGTTTAAAAAAAAAGTAGAGTGCGAAAAGTATTCTCCCACCCAATTGTGTGGCGGACAAAGGTCTGTGTCTCTTACTTTCATATGGAGCACGCACGCTAGCACGACTGGATAAAACGATTTTCGCTCGCGTCGCGATGACGTTTTATAGCGTCCGGTTCCTAGCATGTTTTCGCTCTAGGTCTCCTAATTAGTTAGATTTCACAAAACTTTTCTAAAATTATGAAGTTAATTGAGAGATTTATAGAGAGAGAAATGAGTAATAAATAGAGAGCTTTAAGTGACATAAAATACACCAGAAAATCGATTGTAAAACTTTTATTTAAAAAATTAAAAAATATTCATTTGTCAAGGCACATCACATTATTATTTCTGGTAACTTAAAATTAACACATAACACTTACTTAATACTAAAGAATCGGTATTTATTCACATTTGATCGTTTTATGTTATACTTTAAGGCACATGCACACACAATATTCCGATTTATTGTCCTATAGCTACCGGCGGTTGTAAGTTATAATGTCCTTGGAACATGGCGTAGTTATCCTTGGAGCCACACTGATATGCCGTGATCGGTGAAGCGTATTGTTGATAGAACCGTGGGTCTCTCGCAGGCGTACGAGCATAGAAAGATTCCTGACGCACTTCAGGGCACCAGCCGCTTCCATACATAACACTGCCACTCCCAAACATAGCACTACTGTTGTAACTCCCTGGAGCACCGTGCATCACTTGAGGTGCAACTGTGGCATAATTGAGCATCTGTTTGGACGCTGTACTCACTGCTGACACCGTCCCATAATTAGAGCTACCGATTGAAACTGGAGGCGCAATAGCCACTCCGTTTGAAGGCTGTATTTGCTCAATTTTTTCCTCACTCGGTTTTGGAGATTCAGCTTTTTCATCTTCTTTAGACTTTTTCGATTTCCTTGTCACGTTGGCGTGAGTTTTCACATGTTTCGCAAGATGATCGGATCGCATAAAGCGTTTTGTGCACAATTGACACGCGAATCGCTTTTCACCGGTATGGGTGCGGAGGTGTCGCTGTAGTTCGTCAGAGCGAGTGAATCGTTTTCCACAAAATAGCCAGTTGCATACGAAGGGACGCTCACCGGTGTGCCAACGGAGATGAGCCTTCAAATGTGATGTTTTCCCGTACACCTTGCCACAGCCGGGTACGTGGCAGACGTGTTCACGTTTTGCGCCATCTTTTCCGTAGTTAGGGCCGAAACCGGCTGCTTCTGTGAGGCAGTTTGGGCAACGACACTTCGCACAGCGTCGCTGTAACTCGCGGGCATCCTCTGTGGTTGCTGCGGTGGTCGGTGGCCAATACGGTGTGTATTGTGGATAGGGCGGTATCTCTCGCCATGTAGTGCCGCACCAAGCGCCCGAGGACGCACTGCTGCATGAAGACAAGTCGGACGCTGGCGACAGCGCGTCACTGCGCCCGTAGCCACAACCGTAACCGCTCATTACATTCATCATCTGTAATGACAAATGAAAATTTATTATTATTTTTATTTCACTTTTATACAAAACAATTTTTAAATACACAAAATAAAATTATCAAGTTAATTAAAGTTATATAACAACACCGTCACTTTCGTTTTAACTAAATATTATTGCTTAAATCGGTTGTTAAAGCATCAACATATTATAATAGTAGGCGTGGGCGGGCGGACGGACCTGTTGTGCGGGCGGATCCACGTATTGCATTTCCGGTGTTGACAACGTAGCGTAAGAACGTTCAACTGGATAATTACAGGGCGGCACACCGCTCGCGCCGAGACGTTTTTAATAACTGGCTTGGGATACTCGTAACGAGTGGTTGTCACCTCTCCCCCCGGCCCGGAGCGCGCGCGCACCCCGGCCCCAGCCTTCGTCCCCGGCGCAGCCTCCGCGGCACACCCCGCCCCGCCCGTGACTTATGAGCTTTTAAGATTTCTTAGCGCCGAGTGTAACGAAAACTTCGAACTGTATA
This sequence comes from Erebia palarica, assembly GCA_964035005.1. NCBI lineage: Eukaryota > Metazoa > Arthropoda > Insecta > Lepidoptera > Nymphalidae > Erebia > Erebia palarica. Next base: position 48,108,544 of record OZ035983.1, read on the forward strand.
ATGTTTATTGTGCATGTAAATTAAAGTTTAAGTTCCGAAAGTCGTGGCAACTGTACCTACAGGTTTCGCGGTTAAAAGGAAGAATTATGTTATATTAGCTTTTTATCAAAATAGTGATATTAAGCAAGAACAGTTTATTATATTATTTGTTTTATTACACATTAATATAAAAGTGCTTATTCTAATTTGCATTGCGTAAAAAGTTGTAAAATTGAACTAAGCTGAGATATACTTACCTACGACTTAAGAAGCTTTTACTCACCACCTCCTTTAAAAATATTGTCACTTTTCCCAGGAAAAGTTAATCTGATATCAATATCAACACATAGCTAGCTACACAGACCGACTAATTAATATTTTTCTGACCGTATCTCTCAGACGCTTAATAATTTTTTCTCTATTTCGGTCGGCAGTTCGCGGCAGACGCATGATTTATGCATATCCGAGAGAGGCCAAACCTTTAATTATACGTTGTTAAAATATAGCAGTTTGTTAAATCGTTCGACTTGCTTTTGTTTTAAGCATCACCGCGCTCTCTCAGAGATCTAAATTTCCTTATGATCTGAAAGTTCCGAGATCTAATCTAGCACTACCTATCTACCTTAACAATTCAAATTAGGTATATAATATCAATGTAATAAATTACTTACATTTTGGCAGGTAACGAAGATAATCAAAACTGGAACAATTATCTACCAGCTACTTACCAAAGGAGTACCGACTGCCCACCAGTTCAACTGATTAGTACAACTGTTGAACTGGTGCGATTTTTTACCCTAGTAGTTAATTATTCAACTGTAGATAAATCGTTTCGAGAGTTAAACTACTGAGAATGTACTAAAAGTCTAATTTTTTTCTAATTGTTATTAGCACAGCTTTTCGGATTGTTGATTCCACTGCTTGGTCGCTTGGCAAGTGGGATCAGTATGATTTTTAAGTTGGTTCTAATAGTTCTATTGCATCCTGTTGTCCCCACTTCTGTAATTGCAAAGATACCTACATGTAGGTACAAGTGTACAGAATTTTTATTTTTACGATATAAGTATACTTAGTTCCGTTCGATTCCTATCTTGAGTTGATATGTCTCGGTTCATATCAAACAAAATGAGCTACAGCCTATTTCCTGATGCATCTACCTGTAAAGCGTTTTAAAACAGACAGTTAACATTTACTATTAAGACCCATTATTTTTTTCCCAGAAATAAGCAATTGGCTACTGTAAAATCAGAATGTACAAAACCTTACTCCCCATGGTCACAATTACAAATGCAATAACCTGTCGACATGTTTACGACTGCATAGAACAATAGAAAAACTGCTTTTCACAATTAAAGCGCTACAGCAGAGCTGGAAGACAAACATCGTCTAGAAAGCCAAAATGTAACAGCACTATGCGCTTCCTCTATGTAAAATTGTCACAAAAGTCTGAGCATGCTACTGTTGTGCGCTGTGCCAGCTTTCGTCAATACAAAAGGCCCATGCAGTGGACAATACAAACTACTAATGCGCTATGATCGGTCTCTTCACGCCATAAATCACGAGGGCTACTGTGTTTTTATGAGCACACTGAAAAAACTTGCCTTGGGACAAGACAGCCGAAAGGTCGGTATATCAATAGCGCCGCATGTTGACATATTGTTTACTTTCCATGATGACACTGTCGTATTTTTTAGGCTTACCATAGAATAAAATTCTATAAATTCTTAACTCTTGCTAGTTAATTGTTAAACAGGTATAGCCTAATACAGCTATACTCTAAGTGTGTTCCGCGGAACCCTAGGGTTCCGCGATACCTCTGTAGGGGTTCCGCAAGAATTTAGAAAAAAAATCAAAACACCTCTCTCTGGTCGAACGTTTTGACTCCGCGGCCGCGCGTAGGTATATTTATTTATTTATTTATTTGTATTTGTAGAAACATGTGTTACCTAGAATAGCTGGTACAATATCTCATAAGTTTGGTATCAACATGTATACTTGTATACTTGGACTAAATTAGACGCTATAGTTGTCAACAAGCGACTTTCGACTCTAACTTCAAAAAATAAAGTCGAGATTGTTTACAACGCAATTTTTATTTTTGTTTATTATTGTTTATTGTTTATATCTCTTTTTATTTTTGCTTTTTGTGTATCAAAAGCGCCGACTCGAGTATTTTCGAGAATATTCGAGATCGAGTCTAGGACTAAGTATAAAAACGGCGATCGCGCGTCGCGCCTCGTCAGTAACGATTGTGCATTATTTAGACCCCACCATCCTAACGTGTAACATTATAAAGGTGTTAAACGTGTTGCAACAACATCTTCTAATGACGCTGAATGTTCAAAAGCAGTACGCGCGGAGAATATAGCAATCACCGGTCAAGCTCGACGGTTTCAAAGACGAAAAAAAGGAAGTATGATGAATCATATATCAGTTTCGGATTTGTTGATTCTAACGGCTCACCTCTTTGCATGCTATGTAGTAAACTGCTTCCTAATAGTTCCATGGCACCTGCCAAATTGCGCCGACATTTAGAAACTGTACATCCCGAGTCTAAAGACAAGAATAAATAATTTTTTGTTCGTAAAAAAGATCAGTTATTGGATAGTCAAAAAAATATGATGCATGTAACACAAACTATCAACGAAAAGGCCACGGAGGCATCATATTTAGTTAGCTATCGCATTGCACAAGCAGGTGAAGCGCACACTATCGCTGAGAATTCAATAAAGCCATGTGTATTAGACATAACAAAATGTATGCTCGATGAAAAATCTGCAAAGCATCTTTCTACTGTGCCGCTATCAAACGATACTGTTTCACGGCGAATCCATGATCTGGCAAGCTGTGTCAAACAAGAACTAGTTACACGTCTACAAAAAACACGATTCGCCTTGCAAATGGACGAGTCAACTGATGTCGCTGGTTTGGCTATCTTGCTGGTTATCGTGAGATATCCATATGAAAGTTCTTTTGAAGAAGACATGCTTACTGTTTGTGAGCAGCGGTACAAACAGTACCGGGGACGCCTCTCAACGATTTTTGGTGCAAAATCCGTGATGAATATTCAATGCTTGGCAAAATGGCTCTGAATATTCTTCTCCCGTTCCCAACAACATATTTGTGCGAAACAGGATTCTCAACCTATGCAGCCACGAAAACAAAATATCGGAATAGACTGGACGCCGAACATGATATGAGACTTCAATTGTCTTCTATCAAACCTGATATCAACCAATTGATGAAAAATAAAAAACAGTTTCATACCTCCCATTAGTTAGATTTTTTCTTTTTTAATAGAATATATTCTATTATTGTATTTGCCATGTGGTAAAGTAAGTAATAATTAGTACCTAACTGTTACATTGTACTTTTAATAAGCTTGTTAATAAAGAATACACTTTTAAAAACTATTGTTTTATTGTAAAGTTCCATCAAGTAGTTTGCTTCCCAAAAGGGTTCCGTCACCAAAAAAGTTTGAGAACCACTGGCCTAATAAAACGAACCCAACAATTACATTAATAAAAAAACTCTTTAAAGTCTTAAGCTGTGTTCGCACTAAGCGAATAATAACTTTGCATGCTATTAGCATGAAATTATTTCTGTACTTGAATTAGCCTAAACTTGCCTAGCTTCTTACGTATAAAAATAATTATTGTTGTAACGTATGAAAATAATTGTTTGAATATAAAAATACACTTCAACGAGTATTGTGGGATCAACGTTCGTAGATTTTGGTGCTACTTAATCAGCCCCGGATCTTCAATTTTTTCGAGGCGGGGCAAAAACTGAAAAATGCCGCCCTCGCCCGCCTATATTTTACCTTTGATTCTCATATTTACCATTTTTTTATATTTGCTATTTTTTAATTGAAAAACTGATTTTCAGTTTATTTTTCAAATTCAATTTTTTTTTCTATCCGGACAATTTTTGTCCTCGTAGGTATATCAAAATATTGTTTTTTTGCTGAGTTACAGCTTTTTGTTTATCAGCGCGCGGCCGAAATGCTCGCGGCAGCAATTTTCTTAATATTTTTTCTGTTTCTATTAGTGATAGAAACTTCTAGTTTGCTTCAGTTTGTCTACATACATACTAATTTGATTTCATAACTTCTCAATAGATATTTTTCTCAAATATGCTTGGAAATTTAGGCATTATTTTGACAACCTTCTTCGAGATAAATCGAAATTGCCGTTGCCCAAATACATGCGAGCAGCGGCCGGCAAAAGTTGTATGAAAATCCATATCTGTCGTGGTTTAGCGGCCAAATAAATTACATAGTAAATTCATATCTGTCGTTTAATTTAAAAATGGAACGATCTTTTACCCCGAAACATGGCAACCGAGGAGGTAACTTATCAAAGGTTTTATTTAAATTTCGAACGAGCTTGCAAATAGAAAGCTGTTTATTGAAAAAAAAAACAAACGAACACTATAACGCGGGAGAAATTATTGTTGTTCGTTGTTCTTTATCATTGATTTTGAAATGGATTTGACAAAATGGGTTCAAGTGAAGACAATGAGTGTGATGAACTTACTTTAACGCCATTTGAAATTCAAGAGGCGGCAAGAGCCATAATAGAAAACTTGTTACCGCCAAAATTGTAAGAAATATATTTTTAAATAAAAAGTTCTGTCTAGGTACTACTTAGTTTTAATTTCCGCGCATTATTTGAGAAAAGCACTATACAAGCCTTGGCCACAACTAGGCATTGATGGACTCACGTATGTGTGCCTCGGCTTCGCCTCGGCCCACATTTACACGTTCGTCCTTCAACGCCTGTTTTGCTGGCCGCTGCAGTAATGTACTATTAATCACCATCTTATTTTTATATTTAAAAAAAATTGCGGCCAATAAAATTAAATCATTTTTTTAAATTCTTTTGAATTTAATGTTTAGTTTTTAATGTTTTATATATTTCGCAGTTTTAAGTTGAAAAATATTATTCTTTATCTGTATTTTATCTAGCGCTCCGCCCCAGCTTGCCACGTGTAGCACTAATCATCATAATAGTTCATACCCAATAATAGCCAGTCGACATTGGGCAACAGTCAGCACATCAGCTTTTACATTAGCACTGTGGTATCTCCACCCTCCCGGCCGCCCCTATTTCTGTTGCGCGTTAATTTATTTCTATGATATCTTCTAAGATATTTATCTATCTATATAAGATATTTAAGGTGTAAAGAGTGGATTTGGTTTACATTAAATACTTGAGATGCCCAACCATTTTATTTTGATAAGGATTAATACAATGCCAGTAAAAAAACCTTCGAAAGTAAAGCTTTTTTGTAAATTATAAAATCATAAAAATGGTTATTGTGAGACAACTTTAAAAGAAGCTATCGCGGACTTTTTTTTAGAACTTTTTGAGGGGAACAATTCCACATTACATTGTTTTCGTGTAACTTTTACTATTTACGCAGCGCACGCCAAGAAAGCACTCAGATGACAGGATTTTTTCCGACTTCATTGCAATTTTCGTAAGGATTTTTCTGTAATATTTTGTAAATAAAAGATAGCCTGTCACTCGCTGATAAAGTAGCTATCTATAAGTGAAATAATTTTTAAAATCGGTCGAGTAGTTTTTTAGTTTATCCATTACAAACAAACTGACAAATCTTTCCTCTTTATAACCCCGCGAAAAATAATTTATTTATTTAACTTATTGTCCTTAAAATACTGGACGTCACAGTGGTCAAAGTTAATGATGATTTGTGTGTGTGTGTGTGTGTTGAGCTGCCAAGTTTGAATTTGCCGCTCGAGGTATGGATGCCGCCCTGAGTATGGGTGCCGCCCGGGGCATGGGCCCCGGCTTGCCCCCCCCCTAGATCCGGGGCTGTACTTAATAGAGGCCTATGTCCAGTGGATGCACAGTGGCTGTTGATGAAGATGATGATCCGTAGAGCGTGTCATGCAGAATGCAGTATTTTGCACAATAAGGTCATTGTAGCCTTACCTACGAAAGAATATGAATATTATAGTAGAAGATAGTACAGACAGGAATAACGTGGTCTATTGTAATATAAATTTACTACAGTAGATTAAACAGATATGAAATTAAAGTTTCTCTTATTATCCTTACAATATACTAAAACTATAATATGGAATATTTAAAAATCATATAGGTAAATAAATAGATATATAATTTACAAACGCATTCATACGTAGGTACATCTACAGCGGTAAAATAGATCTATTAAATAATCTATTAAATATTTGAAGAAAATAATAATTAATCGGCTTATAATCTGTTTTTGAAGTGGATCACTAAATAATATTACCTAGCGTTAATTACATTCAAAATACAGTAAAAAAAAACCAAAGCAACAAAACAATTTAAATAATTTGTAATTTATTATTACTGAGCTATTTAAATACCTAAAATATGTACCTAATTCAAACAACTTAAATTAAAAGCATTCTGAGTGAAGGTGAAATTTATTTTATGTTTGAATTTTTTATTTAAGTATGTTAACTCCTTTTGGCAAAATGTATTACTAGAGGAATAAATTACAGAGTACTTGATAATCTACTTTCTTTTAGAGATACAACTTACTTGTATTTGAGGAAGTCGGTACCACCACGACGACGAAAATTAAATATAAAACTCGATACTCCATACTGATAAATAATAATACTACCTTTCATTAGAAAGAAAAGATGCAATTACTGTAGCAAAATCATTTGTAGAGAACTTTATTCTTAAATTTGGTGTTCCTAGGGAAATCGGAACGGACAGAGGTTCAGAGTTCTTGGCGTCAACAATGACGGAGGTTTGCAAATTGCTTAATGTTAAACAATTATTTTCGACAGTCAATTGGTGCTCTCGAAAATACTCATAAACATTTAAATGCGTATCTTCGTATTCAAACAAATAATAACGCTAGAGAGTGGAGTACATGGGTACCATATTGGTGCTTCGCTTATAATACTAGTGTGTATACTTCTACTAAATTTACACCATACGAGTTAGTTTTTGGAACAACTTGTAATTTACCAAGCAATTTAACCAAAGGTGTAGAACCACTTTATAATTGTGAAAACTACCCATTATGTTTAAAATATAGATTAAATTTTTCCTAGCTTCTTCAAGAGATTTTTGCAATCTCTTGAAGAAGCTAGGAAAAATTTATTATCGTCAAAAGAAACTAGAAAACTGCAATATGATAAACAAATTAAGCCTATTGTGTATAAACAAAATCATTTGATATTGTTACGAAACGAAAATAGTAGTAAGTTACAGAATGTATTCAATGGTCCTTAAACAGTTCTAGAAGATATATCACCAAATGTTCGTATTTTAAAAGATAATAAAATAGAAATAGTTCACAAAAATAGAACAAAACTATATAAATGTTAGATTAGATTTAAGACTTACTTATACATAGATATAAAAATAGAAAGTAAGAATAAAAATTGTGTTTCTTACACTGAAAAAAAAAAAAGATTTTTTTTTTCTCTATAAAGAGGGAGATGAGGTGTAGAGATATAAGTTTAGATAATAAATAATACTTTAACCAAAATGATGGACGTATAATAAACCTAACTACCGAGAAGAACAGACGTCTTATTTTACCCAAACACCCATCCTTACAATATGCCTGTCTGTCTGTCTTCTATACGCTTACACGGACTATCTGTTCAACCGTTTTTTTACGAAATTTAGTATATAGTACTACACACATAGATATTGCATCCCGTGGATGGACAATGGCCATAGACTACTTTTACTCCAGGAAAATCAAAAAAATTACACGGGATATTTCAGTATTTCAAATATCCCGGGCAATTTTTTGATTTAAAAAAAAACCATGATAAGTACTCAGTTAGATCTGCACGGTAGGTATGCTACCGGTCTTTGAAAGTCAGTTCCAAACTTGAAGTCTGTTAAAAATAGAGTAAATGCGCGCAATACGCTTCCGCTCAATCTCAGATATTTTTCACTAATTACAGGTCTCATATATCGGGGGCGGGTAATTGGCTGTATCGTGCGTTGTCCTTCACTTCCTGTCTTTTGGCGGACCTTCAATGAGCGTACAAGCATTGTGGCGACTTGCACAAGGCACCGGCAAGCCGACAAACGGTGTCGAGTTGCACCTATTATAGCACCCACGGTAGCTCTTTGATACTGCAAGAACTTTTGAGTAGGTAGGTACCTAGTTATGAATTATGACGATGACCAAATGATCAATGCATTTATAGAACTGTCAGGTTTTGTACATATGATTTGAAAATTTACCATACTAACTAGGTAAATTAACCGGTCGTTCTAATTTAACTAAATTACCTACTCAAGACGAGCTGACCCGCCCCGGCTTCGCACCGGTGTCTTCGTGTCGGGTGGAGTTCAGCCCTTACTTCTTTTCTTTTTCACTTAACTTTTTATCAGATCTTCGCGAAATTCACATAAGACCAATATAACAGTATATAAGTAATACTTTCGATGAAAAACTCAAAAAAGAATTGTTAACATCAAATTTGACTAAATTATTATGTAAAATCGACTAAAACTTTCATCCCCTATCCCGAAAGAATGCTATTGTTATTTAGGATACAAAGTATCCTGTAATATGTTAACCCAGCTAAGGTAAGTATGCCAAATCGCATTTAAATCTGTTCAGTAGGTAGGTTAATTTCATGATGCTGTAAAAAACGGACAGACAGCCACGTTTATTGGGATAAATTAAATTAAAACGTAGCTAGGGAACATGGCTACAGAAGAACCTTCGTGAAAAAGTAAAAAAGCTCAAATGTTGCAGCTATTCGATTACTGACAAGTTTTACATTGCTATTGTATTGAAACGGACGCTGATGTTATCTGATCGGAATTCCGCTCAACTTCGTCTAATACTAAGCCGTAAAGGAGTGAAGATTTGAGCGTCATTGTCAAAGTGTAACAAGATCACTCCAAGTACCTGTTGCTTTACAATACGGGAACACAGGTTCACACCAAACGACGCTGAGCTATTCTTTTCACAAAACTGCTTAAAACTGACATTTCTATTGTGTATCTAGTTTGTAAAAAAATTAATAAAATCGTAAAATATCGAACTTCTTGTCGTTATATTATTGGAACATCTGCTATAATTCACACGCAAATTCCAAGTAATTCAGAACTTAAATCTAAATTCTCTCTAGTACCTAGGTATCGGTCAATATATTACGGGCCTAAGTGGCTTCATGATATTTATTGATTTCGATAAAATTAATGCCCTATCTATGTTATATCCTAACCGGGGACATAATCCTAGTCCTTAACCTTAATCTTTTCGTGTTCCATTACACCATAAAGCTCAGATGATAAAGTATAACGTTCAAGAATTATTATGCAAAAAATAAAATATAGGTAAAGAAATTCTGCGGAGCGCAGACTCCCTGTGGCGTAGCGGCGGCTTCCAAAGGGCGCTCTTTCTGCAAAGTGACAGCCGAAACTGCCCTATACAAGAAAATACTACAAAAAAAAAACATCTCGAACAGTTTGTTTTACACAACAAGCCGTTTCGAACAGATACCGATTAGGGATCTGTATTGCATACGTAGGCATATTTTTATCGTTTCAAGGTACTATTACTTAGCCACACATTCAGACTTCTTCATTAAAACCGATTTCTAAAAGGGAGCGTATTTATTTCTTTCTAAAAAGAAAAAAGTACGCGCGTAAAAATAATAAAATAATTTCTTTTTAGTAAAATTCAAGTAGTATTATAAACTTTAAACTCGATATCACAGTCTGAATTAACGTAGATCTAGCATAAAAGTGTCTAAATCTAAAAATGTCTTTTTATTTTATTTTATTCCACTACAAGTTAGTCCTTGACTGCGATCTCACCTGATGGTAAGTGATGATGCAGTCTAAGATGGTAGCGGGCTAACCTGTTAGGGTTATGATAGTTATATTAAACCCATTCCCCTAGTCAGTTTCTATACACAGCATCGTACCGGAACGCTAAATCGCTTGGCGGTCCGTCTTTGCCGGTAGGGTAACTAGAAATTCTAATCTGATTATTGACACAAGAAATCATTTTCTAAACAATTTCTAACTATTCATAAATCCGACAGGTTGAGGGCAGCTGAGGATAAAGTAAATTTATTGGCTGATGCCGGCGAATTCATAGTTACCTATATTAATTATGGATATAGATATTAGGGATTTCAATTTAAACTGTCCTGTCATTTTAAATTCACAAATTCCTTTATTTATTCAAATCGTCATAATATGCCCACATCATAATTAGGAATACGTATCCAGTACCTGCACTCACACACCGAATTAGTGTTAAATCCAAACTTGTCTAATTAAATTATAGTCAATCAAATAAGCCTAAAGATATATCTCCAATATCATCTTCATCAGCTGCACCACTTATTTCATTTGTATTAGGATTCTCTGTACTGACAACTGCCGATGTTTTGTATAGAAAATATCCTTGCTTATGTAACTTAGACGCGTCTATGTCTTGCAGGAATTGCTTTATTTTTCCTGGTTTCTCCATACTATCGTAGTCTGGAAACAGGTATATAGATCGGCAATAGTCAACGAAAATTATTAAAGGTAGGTCTGATGATGACTTCCCGAGGAGATGCATCATGCGCTCAAGTCGTATGCCATCAGCTGTGAGGAAGTTTACCTTATCTGAAAAGGAAACAGCCATACCTAAATTAATTTAAATCGCCATATCTTTGGTACAAAATACTCAAAAGCCTGTGTTAGCCATTATGACTCGAATAGTTTAGACTTGTATCGGTTAGGTACTGTAAAAGATCAAACCTAGCGAAGCTAAATTAAACTGTATATTTACCAGTAAAATTCAAGTAGTACTCTTACTTTTCTATGATAATCGTTAATTCCAGACTTTTACCATTTTATAGGAACTATCTGTGCCTTACGTATGATTATTGAGAACAGTTTTGATCGTTATCAGTAAACCTTGGGAAATATTAGGATTTACCGTAGTACCTAGGTACCTACGAGCTTTTACAGTCGAAATATTATTCAATGTCAGTTTTGGACTTTTGGGTCACCTCGCCGATCTATAAATTTCCATTCCGTGGGAACATAAAACAGATGAGATCCTGTTTTGAGCAGATAAAAAGAGAATAGGTAATAGATAGGTAGATATAAGTATTTTATACCTTTTTTAGATCTCAATTCTCGTCGAATAGCTTCGATGAATTTCTGTACACCTTCTATATTACAGGGCTTTTGTAACAACATAAGGACTGGCAACTCTTCTGCAGTCAATTTCTCAGCATGCTCGGAAGTAATTTCACGCACGAAAGGAAAACATTTTTCCTGAACCCAAGTACAGAGCGTACTAAAACTGAATGGACCTTGGTATGGCTCATCAGGTTCTACTGACGTTTTTCTGTCCGTTCTAAATATAACAGTCGGCTGACCTGTAATAGTTTTAAAAGGCTTTTTACTACTCTGGCCTTAAAAAATAGGGAATGCTAAATTAACATTTAGATAAGCTTGGCGAATCAAGACCAGTATGTAAAGTATTACCAAATCACATGTCGGTAACAATTTATCATCAGTATTTATTACATCCCGGTTTTTTATTTGTACGTTTTTTGTTAGGTACTATTTACCTGAAATCTACTTGGCCGATTTTGCTTTAATCTTATCGCATGAATTTAGTAGACGCACCATAGAAATACAGTCAATTGTTAATTGTGAGTTCCCACTCCTCAACTCATCCTGCAAGGGCACTGCCATTTTAAGGAGTGGACCATATTATGATGCAATTTTTGGATCACAAAGGCAGAGCATGATCTTAGATCATGATTGAAGCTAACAGGCCACAAGGAACCGCTTCCTTCCACAAGGCGTGGGTTTTCATAATATTGTGACCTGTTTTAAATTTTACGATGACATTATCTGCCTTCTTGAAATTCTTCCCCCGTTCAAAATCCCCAAGAGCTACTTATATGAAATTGATGTATTTTTATAGAATAATAAAAAAGTGGAGACTAAAATACCTGGCGAATGCATTAGCTGCGAAGCCTCACCAAATCCGGCATGGAACAAACATTCATCTTTAAGACTAGCTGCCACTTTACGGAGGATCTCATATTCAGGCTGATCTCTACTATCCAAGTAGGCTATTACATGCCACATGTCTTCACTGAGGTCGTGAAGCTCATTCAAGTGACTAAATTGAATGATAAGATCAGTTAATTGCTCCTTAATGAACTTAAGAAATGCTTCAACAGTGCGGGGGCCAAAAAAATACATAGGTGCCTACATACATATGTAATATGTAAAGGTTAAAATTTAGCATTTACATGTTGATGAATAAAAAAAAAGGTAAAAGGTATACATTCATTCAAAAAATACATTCGCCTAACAGACTCGACTATTAGCGTATACCAGCCGCGTGGCCTTTTTGCCGAATTATATGGGTTCATCACATGAGTTAAGAACGTTTTATACGTACAGATTAAATGACGCCCGTGGGGCGTCTCCGGTTGGCCCCTTGAGGGCCAAGCGGGGGGTACGGGCCTCGAGGCTGAGCCTCCTTACCCGGGCGGGGCGCGAGGCCACACTGTACCCCGGTGAATGACTTCAAGCCTCGGCTTGGGCCTGCTTTGGAGGCTACGGGTCCCTGGGTCCGCAGCGCGGGTGACAATTGTCACCACCGTGTGCAGGACCCGTCGATATCCTTGTCAAGTACATGAGCAGCGCAGCAGCTATACCTGCTGTAAGGGCTTGTATTGCGCCCTGTCTCTGCAGATACGCCGTCAGCCCGGTCATGAGCGCCTCGATCACAACCCGGACTATAGCCATGGTGTACGGGTTGGTCTGCGCTTTTCACTGGGCTGGTTGGCTTGCAGGGCGGCGTTGGCGAAAGTTGGGTGTTGTGGGGCGGGTTGGCTGGCCGGGCGTGGAGCCGCGGCCTGACGGGGGCGCGGTGCATCAATTTGTGTCGGGCTTGGGGCAGCCTGACGCTTGTAAGGCTGCTCCGTAGTCGGTATTGACGTTTCTGTCTGTATGGTCGAGGTAACCAGTGAGATGGTTGGTTGGCGGGTGGGTCTTGCACAGGATCTTGTATCTCCTAATTCCGAGACAAAGTCCACGGAGGCTGCCACACACCGAACGTATTTCAATGTTTTAACTACTATATACTTACCTACTGGATGCATGACTCACGTACCTAGGTCATAGATCTAAATCGATTTTGAAGATCTGAAATTAGCCAACAAAAACTGTAATCCGTTTAAATACCTCTATAATTAGTTTTTGCTGCGAACCCGTTTCGGAAAAGTTTGATAGTTGGATAACTAGATATGTTAAATCTAGTCGCTATGGTCCCTTCCATGTCACAATCTATTTTAGCCAATGCCACTTTGCCAGGCAGGATCCCGGCTTTGGAAATTTCTTCCGCTGCATCAGCGAATATTGGCATCATTATAGAACTAAATCTACACCACTCTGTGTAAAATGATATTAACACAACTTCGTTGGAGCCTGAAAACTAGAGATATTAGCCTTAATTTCTGATCAGACTTAGAACAGGTAATATTTGCATAAGTAGGTACTTATAGGTAAATAAGCAGATGTGGCAGACGAACGGCCAGAGGACAGACTTAGTTCCGTACCATCACGCAATATTAGGTAACTCTATTAGTAAATATTTAAAAAAATGTCATAGCATCACGTAATCAGTTGTGAAATAATATGGCGCTAAACTTCTAACGCTTTTAACGCTTGACTAACAATTCGACACCCTATGAGTACGGAACCTTAATTAAGGATATTGGGATTTTTTCTTCGTCATGTGGAAGGGAAGCGAGCCAGAGGACGTTCTCCTACACGATGGACAGACCTTATAAGAACTGTAACCCAGACAACCGCGGTGGTGTGCTCCCGCAATGCTACTAACCGAGACAAGTGGAGGAGCATCAGACGGATGACGAGTGTACCTGAAACATCCCAGCAGCCACGACCACTCTGCCAAGAGTGCACGACTGAGAAGAAGGATTTTTGTTATACTTGCTGTGAGAGCTTGCTTCTTGCCTTTCATGATTTTAGGTCAACGGGAAGAATCCTAGTAGGTATCATTAGATTGCGTTGACTTAGAAGCTTGATTTTTTTACAGCTCCAAAGGACCGTAGAATTCTGTATTTGATATTAATTTCAACGTAATACCTCCACGCGGTTCCGAGAAAAAGGGTGTTGACTGCAGACAAACAGACAGACCGACAAACAAGACAGACACGGACAACGAAGATCAAATTAGCGTTCTTTTTTTCCTCTTGAGGAACGGAACCCTAATTAAACAAATAAGCTCATGCCATTAAAGTCATTATGATTAGTAATACTTTACTTAAGATTGATACTTAGCTAATACTGGGGGGTTACTGCCACTGCTTAAAGCACTATTATTTTGATATTGTTTCGCCAAAACCTACCATGACGTGCTCAAAAGTAAGCTTATTAAAACATTGTTTCCTAAGCAATTTTGTGACGTCATTAAGCAAATCATTCACTCAATTCTTACCATCAAGTGTTTTTTGAGACCTAGCATTATTGTTTTACGTAGGATTTACGTCAAATTTAGCAATCATAAAAAAGTCACTTTCTTGCGACGGATCAACGACGGATTGACTTTATAAACAAATAAATAGGAAATTGTGAGGTTTTCCAAGTGAATATTCTACTGGATTAAACTAAGTTAATGAGATATAACTTTATGAAAGTGAGTTATTTAATTTTCCAAATGGTATTTAAATTGAAAAATCAGGCACCCTTGGGTGAAGGGGAGTATGCTTGGAGTATTCCTACATGCTCAAATCAGAAATGAGGAGCCTCCAGATACCTAATTTAATACCAATTTCGAAGAACCGACGGACGTTTGGTTCGCAAGGTGCTTGAATGGCGGCCTCACAATGGAAAGCGCCCTACTAGGTGGACAGACGATCTCAAGTGTCTAGCGGGGAGCCGCTGGAAGCAAGCGGCACAAGACCGTGCCCTGTGGAGATCCATGCAGGAAACAGCAGTTCGGCAGTGGACGTTTTTCGGTTGAGACGACGACGACGAATACGAAAGATTTGCGATGACTGCGATCTCACCTGATGAGAAGCGATGATGCAGTCTAAGATAGTAGGGGTACAACAGTTATGCCCGCGTTAACTAGCTCATGCCCGCGACTTCGTCCGCGTGGATGAAGGTTTTTTGGTTCTCGCAGGAACTCTTTAATTTTCCAGGATAAAAAGTAGCCTTTGTGTTATTCCAGAATATAATCTATCTCTGTTTCAAATTTCATCAAGATCCGTTCAGCCATTCTAGCGCGATTGAGTAACAAACATCCAGCCAATGTACTTAAACAACTCTGGGCAAGACGGCAGCATTTATTGTTCTGAAAATAAACATAATACTCAATTCAATGTCATAACAAACATTTAGGTATTATAGATTGTTTAATTCATATCAAACTTGTTTCCATATAAATAAAAGTAAGAAAATCAAAAAGCTTATTATTTTTTATCATTATTAATACTGTTGAAGGTTATGTAAATGATAAAAGCACTTGGGTTTGACTTGCTCCAGCTATGCTTAGTTTTGCAGTTACTAAATTAAAATTTATTATTTTTTCAAAAGAGCAATCGCCGAGTTTCTTGCTGGCTCTTCTTAGAAGAAATAGCATAATAAACCAGTTTTAGATTCAATCAACGATTCAAAAACACTTGTAAAAGTTTATCTCAATAAAATCGTTTGTATTTTGAACATTATATTATTGTTTATTTTTCTTCGACATCTACTGCAAACCAACACAAACCACTTGAAATACACTGCATTAAGTGCACTGCTGTATCACAAATCCTGTTCGATCATCGCGCGTAGCGCCACAATAATTATACCTACTTACTCGAGGCCCGACATATTATTCAAAAAAGTTATAAAACTATTATTTATTTACGTGCCTTGCTTGACAATTGACATTTACAATAATCGTTTCGTTTTACACAACGATAAGGTAACATAGAGCAAACAAACAATTATTATTTGGTTTCAAATTATTACATAATATTAATAAACATTTTGTTAATTATTGCACCTTATAAAGTGCAATAACTTTGTAAAGTTATAATATTTAATAAAAAATGTATCAACACTGTTATTTTATGCATGAAATGAAACGTGATGCAGACGAGATAGCGCTAAATAATTTATATAGCTACATCTCGCTTACTCTGAAAGCAAGGAATAGACAATTTTAGAGTATCATTCGTTCTGTCCATCATATAGGCAAGAGTAGAACCATTATACTTTTGTGCGGTCATGGTAGCTTTCTCAGTAAGATTACTTACACATTGAAACAAGATGTTCCTATATCATAATGGTTTTCTAAATGTTGATAGTAACCGCCCTGAATCAAAATTATTCTGAGTAATATTAATCACGCCGGCACCACTGGAAACATCAGAACTACTATCCTAAAACATAAATTAGTGTTTATACTGGTATCTT